>CM066035.1:155768095-156376220 GCA_033557465.1 Ichthyophis bannanicus | reverse complement strand
GGTGCTCAGGTTGGTTTAACAGGGGAACTTGGTAATTCTCTGCCACCTGCTTTAAGTCCTGTGCGGATAGGGCCTGGGTCTTCTGCTGAGGTTGATGTTCTGGTGCTTCCATCTATGAGCACAGCAGATGTTCATTCTATTCCTCCTAATTTCTATTTGCTGATGTCTCAGGCCTTGGAGCTTCTGCTGCCTATGTTAGGGGTTTCTTCTCAAACTTCAAAGGGTATGAAGCGTACTGGGTCTGTTTGTTTACCCGAGGAGGACGCAGGGTTAGCAAAGATCAGTAAGCAGGCAGTAAATGATAGTCTTCTCGAGGAAGTGTTGGAAGGTGAGGACGATGTAGATCAGTCCTCTGAGATGGAATTAGAGGAAGGAGAGTTGCTAGAAGAAGAACAACAAAGTAGAGTTGTTAGAGTATTTCGTAAAGAGGAGTTGCCTGCTTTGATTTCTGAGACTCTCAGGTCACTTAATATGCCTGCGGGGGATTCAGTAGCTGAAGAATCTTTGGAAGATCCACTTTTGCAGGCGGTGCGGAAGTCCCAGCGAGTTTTCCCAGTTCATAGAGTTTTCAGGTCTATGATTCAAGAGGAGTGGGACTGTCCTGAGGCAGCTTTTCGAGGTTCTAGATTTTTAACTCGTCTTTACCCTCTTTCAGATCAAGATAAGGAGCTTTTTCGCTCTCCTAAAGTGGATCCTGCGGTTTCAGCTGTAACCAAGAAGACTACGATTCCGGTTGAAGGAGCCGCTGCATTAAAGGATGTTCAGGACAGGAAATTAGACACTTTGCTTAAGCAGATGTTTGATGTTAGTGCCATTTCCTTGCAAACCTCGATTGCGGGGGCATGGGTCGCAAGAGGATGTTTGCGATGGTCGCAAAAGTTGCAGGTAGATCAGGTAAATGAGCAGTTAGAGGAGGTAACTCAGTTGGAATCGGGTGCTGCTTATTTATCGGACATCCATTATGATCTTATCAGAGCTCTGGCTAAGAGTATGGCCTCGGTTGTAGCGGCCCGAAGATACCTTTGGTTGCGTAACTGGTCAGTGGACGGTTCTTCTAAAGCTCATCTTAGTAAGTTACCTTTTAGGAGTAAACTTCTGTTTGGTGAAGATTTGGAAAAGTTGGTTAAAGAACTAGGGGAGTCCAAGGGTGGTCATCTGCCGGAGGATAAGCCGAGGCAGAGTCGAGGTGCTGGAGGCTCACGAGGAAATTCGAGAGAGTTTCGTAGATTTCGGACACCTCGTTTTAGCCAGCCCCAACGGGGAAGGTTCTCAGTACGGGGTCAAGGATTTTGGAGTTTCCGGGGAGCCGGAAGGGGATTTTCTCAGTTTCAGGCCACAAATCTTAAGAAATCCCAATGAGATGAGACAGGCTCAGGCAGGGTTTATTCCCATGTGAGGAAGGTTGAGGGATTTTTACCCTGCCTGGGTCAAGATTACCACAGATCAGTGGGTTTTAGAGATCATTCAAGAAGGTTATGCTCTAGAGCTCCTTCGGCCCGTGTCAGACTCCTTTGTTCAATCTCCTTGCTGCACTCCACAAAGAGTGAACGCAGTCGCAGACACACTGCAGCATTTACTGCAGCTTCAGGCGGTAATTCCCGTTCCTGTGGAGCAGTGCGGTCTCGGTCGGTACTCCATCTATTTCGTAGTGCCAAAGAAAGAGGGCACTTTTCGGCCGATTCTAGATTTAAAAAGGGTAAATCGTTGTCTTCGGATCACCCATTTCAGAATGGAGTCGCTACGTTCTGTCATCGCGGCTGTGAAGGCAAACATATTCTTAACCTCATTAGATCTGACAGAGGCGTATTTACATATCGTCAAGGCAGGAGAGTTTAATAGCCACCGTGCGGGTAGTACAGTTGATGGAGAGTCTTGGTTGGGTGGTCAATTTTGCAAAGAGCAAGTTGGAACCAACACAGTCTATAGAATATTTAGGAGCACGTTTCGAAACAGCGAAAGCTGCAGTTTTTCTCCCAAGTCACAGAGTTCAAGGATTGAGGGAGATGGTCAGTCGGTTTCTAGCAAGACAGGTGCCGACAGCGTGGTCATTATCTACAATTACTGGGTACAATGGCGGCCACGGTCGAAGTGGTACCGTGGGCCAGAGCTCATATGCGAGCATTGCAGGGGGCTCTTCTGCAAAGATGGTCTCACCAGAAAGATGCGTGGACTCGGTGCCTAATCTGTCCTCCAGAGGTTCATCAGGATCTTCTCTGGTGGTTAGCAGAGGAGCATCTGGAGGCGGGTATGCCTCTAGAGCCTCCATCATGGATTTTGCTAATGATGGATGCAAGCCTCACAGGTTGGGGGGCTCATCTCCAAGGCAGGTTTGTCCAAGGTCTCTGGTCACCAGAGGAACAAACTTGGTCCATCAACCGTCTAGAGATGAGAGCTGTGAGTTTGACGTTGCGGGAATTTCAGAGATATCTGAATCATGCAGCAGTAAGGGTGTTCTCCGACAATGCGACAACAGTCGCCTACATCAATCGCCAAGGAGGAACCGGCAGTCTGGCTCTGCAAACGGAGGCGAGTCAGCTTTTGAAGTGGGCAGAGCGCAATCTGTTAGCTCTTTCCGCTCAGCATGTCGCAGGAGTGGAAAATGTGGAAGCGGATTTTCTAAGTCGTCGCAGAGTAGACCCAGGAGAGCGGCAGCTTCACCCGGAAGTGTTTGCGTTGTTGGTGCAACGATGGGGGATTCCCCTAATGGACCTGATGGCAACTTTTGAGTCGGCACAGGTGTCACGTTTTTTTCAGCCGAAGACGGGAACAAATGTCCGAAGGCCTCGATGCCTTAGCACAGATATGGCTGGAAGACGGTCTCCTTTACGTGTTTCCTCCGTGGACTCTGATAGGGCGTGTACTTCAACGGGTGGAGTGACATCGAGGTCGGGTGTTGCTAATAGTGCCCGATTGGCCTCGAAGATCTTGGTATGCGGACCTAGTGCGTCTGCTAGTGGACATGCCATGGAGGATTCCATTTCGAGAGGATCTTTTACAGCAAGGTCCATTACGCATGCCCCAGGTGGCTCGATTCTCGCTTACGGCTTGGCTCTTGAAAGAGCTAGGATGACTGCCAAGGGCTATTCGTCGGCGGTCATCTCTACTTTGCTGAAGGCACGAAGACGTTCAACTTCGCTGGCGTACATACGAGTGTGGGGAATTTTTGAGGCATGGTGTGCCGAACGGAATCTTAGGCCATTAGGGGCCTCGGTGCCGCAGATTCTTTCTTTTTTACAAGATGGTGTGGAAAGGGGGCTAGCGGCTAGTTCTTTGAGAGTGCAACTGGCAGCTATTTCATGTTATCGTGGTAGGATTCAGGGTCAGCTATTAGGTTCTCACGTAGACATTCGTAGATTTTTAAGAGCCATATTGCTTATGCGGCCTCCTAAACGTAATTTAATGCCTTTATGGGATTTAAATTTGGTTTTAGAGTCTCTAATGGGTCCACATTTTGAGCCATTGGGAGTTTCGTCATTGAAGGATTTAACGTTGAAAATGGTTTTTCTCGTGGCAATCTGTTCTGCTAGAAGAATTTCGGAGTTGCAGACTTTATCTTGTAAAGAGCCATATTTATCATTTTTTAATCACAAGGTTGTATTACGTACAGTGCCAGCATTCTTACCGAAAGTGGTTTCAGTGTTTCATGTCAATCAGGTAATCTCACTGCCTGTATTTTCAAAGACACTTCATACAAACAAATTCAGTGGAAAATAATAAACTTTTTCAATTTTAACTATTGGTGTGTTAGAATCGTTTGGGGAATTCTGGTGATAAATCGATTTTAGATTGTTAATCAATTAATAATGTTAGTAATCCAGGACATTACTAATTGATTAACAATCTAAAATCTATTTATCACCAGAATTCCCCAAACGATTCTAACACACCAATAGTTAAAATTGAAAAAGTTTATTATTTTCCACTGAATTTGTTTGTATGGAGTGTTTTTTCTAATAAAGATTGAAACTCACCCCGTGAAGACCACAAATACATTTGTATTTTCAAAGAGCCAGAAAGATAAGTCAGGTCGTAGATTGCATCTTCTGGATGTTCGTAGAGTGTTGAAGTGGTATCTCCGCAGAACCGCTACTTTCAGGAAATCTGATAGATTGTTTGTGTCCTTTGGAGGTCCTCGTAAAGGAGAAGTGGCGGCAAAGTCTTCTATTTCTAGATGGCTAAAAGAAGCGATAGCATCGGCATACCTTCTTAAAGGAAAAGCGGTTTCGGTGGGTCTTCGAGCCCACTCAACCAGAGCGCACGCAGCGTCTTGGGCGGAGGTTAGTTTAGTTCCAGTAGGAGATATTTGTAGAGCGGCTACATGGTCGTCTTTACATTCTTTTGCTAAGCACTATCAGTTAGATGTGCAGGAAGCAGAAGAGGGGCGTTTTGGTTCAGCGGTTCTTCAGGCTGGCCTTGCGGGTCCCTCCCATTAAGATTAACTGCTCTGTTACATCCTCTAAGGTTCCGGGACTGGACTAGAGGGACGCAAAGGAAGACAAAATTAGACTTACCTGCTAATTGTTGTTCCTTAAGGAACTCTTGTCCAGTCCCGGATCCCTCCCAGTGTATTTCAAGGGGGTTTTTCATCAGCCTGAGTCTTTTTATTAAATTGTTAGGAATTTAATTTTAAAGCTTTTAACATTTTGCAAACATTTATATATAGTTCAATGTTTCAGGATATTTTGTGGCAGCAGTGCTTTGTAAGCATGCAAAAATTTTTTTTATATATTTACGGTTTGTTGTTTAAAGGTATTTTTTGCCTATTAATATATTTTATTATCTACTTATTTGTTGCTCTGCTGAGTTTGCTTTGTCAATAGGTACTGTTGAAAGGGGGCGGAGTTAGCCTACTTGTATCGGTGGCATCATAAAAAGATGACATCATTCAGTCTCAAAGGTTGCTGGAAGGCATTCTAAACTCTAAGGTTCCGGGACTGGACTAGAGTTCCTTAAGGAACAACAATTAGCAGGTAAGTCTAATTTCGTCTTTATGCATAGTACACTAGCACTATGCTTGATAGAATTTTAATAGTGCACTTTCATAGTCCTCGTATGCTATGGGGGTTATTTTAGAATCCTCTTGCATGTTGTCTATTTGGAAATACTGGCATTTACACATATAGATCACATATACATTTAGAGAGTGATTTTAGAAAGACAACATTTACATGTGGAAATTGCAAAGGAGAGTGGTAGGGGCATGGTATGGGGGTTGGATAGGCAAGCCATAAATTTACCCATGAATTCTCTATTTTGTAAAAATTTCCATGAGGAATTTTGCATCTGCTCCAAGGCATGTATAGCTCTTACAAAAACTAAGAGGCTAAGGGAGTCATTCTCCTTAATTTCCCATTGTTTATTTCTACTACTATACTACTAGAAACATAGAAAAATGATGACAGAAAAAGACCACATGGCCTATCTAGTCTGTCCTTCCATATCAACAACTACAACAGTCCCCTTTTTTCCTTTAGAGATCCTCTGTTTTTGTTCCATGCTTTTTTGAATTCAGATACTGTCATCATCTCTACCACCTCCACTGGGAGACTATTCCACAGATCCACCACTCTTTCCATAAAGAAATATTTCTGCATATCACTCCTGAATCTATCCCCTTTTACCCTCATCCCATGTCCCTTTGTAGCAGTACTTGCTTTCAATCGAAAGAGGCTTTCCCCCTGTGCATTTATGCCATGGAGGTATTTAAACGTCTCAGTCATATCACCTCTATCCCGCCTTTCCTCTAAGGTGTACATATTAAGATCCTTAAGTCTGTCCTCATATGCTTTATAATGAAGACCACTAATCATTTTCACCCTCTGTACTGACTCCATCCTGTTTATATCCTTTTGAAGGTGCGGTCTCCAAAATTGCACTCAATACTCCAAATGAGGCTGCACCAAAGACTTATAAAGAAGCAATATCACCTCCTTTTTTCTGCTAGCCATTCCTTTCCGTATGCACCCAAGCATCCCTCTAGCTTTTGCCGTCGCCTTTTTTACCTGTTTAGCTACTTTAAGATCATCAGACAAAACCACACCTAGGTCCTGCTCTTCTTTAGTGGACAAAAGTACTTCACCCCCTATACTATATTGCTCCCTTGGATTGCTGAAGCCCAAATGCATGACCTTGCATTTTTTAACATTAAATCCCAGCTGCCAAATTCTAGATCATTCTTCAAGTTTAGCTAGATCCCTCCTCATGTTATCTACACCTTCCTGGGTGTCTACTCTATTGCAGATTTTGGTATCATCCGCAAAGAGGCAAAACTTACCCGACAGCCCTTCCGCTATATCGCTAACAAATATGTTAAAAAGAATCGGACCAAGGACAGATCCCTGGGGCACACCACTGGTAACCTCCTTCTCCTCCGAGTGAGCTCCATTTACTTGTACTCTTTGTCGTCTCCCACCCAACCAATTTCTAACCCAAACAGTAACTTTAGGGTCCATGACTAGGGTGCTCAGTTTGTTTATAAGTCGCCTGTGAGGAAAGGCTTTTCTGAAATCTAAATATACCACATCTAGGGCTCTCCCTCAGTCCAACTCCCTGGTCACCCAGTCAAAGAAATCAATCGGATTTCTCTGACAAGATCTACCTCTGGTAAACCAATGATGCCTTGGATCCTGCAATCCATTGGACTCCAGAAACCTCACTATTTTCTCTTTCAGCAGCTACTACTTATCATTTGTATAGTGCTGCAAGATATATGCAGTGCTGTTCAAACACATGTAAAAGACGGGTTTCTGCTCATCAGAGCTTACAATCCAGTCAAGACAATAACACAACAGCCGAGGACAAGGACACATCTAGGGGAATGATTAAGAAACACCTAGGAGACTAAGTGGATCAAGATTCAAAAGCAGCCTCAAAGAGGTGAGTTTTCATCCTGGATTTGAAAATGGCCAGAGATGAAGCCTGATGCACAGACAGATAGTTTTTCTAAGTATAAGGGGCAGCAAGATGGAAGGATCAAAGTCTGGAGTTGGCAGTCGAAGAGAAGGGCACAGATAGAAGGGATCTGCCAGAAGAGCAGAGTTCCCGAGGAGGGGAGTAGGGAGAGATTAGAAAGGAAAGGTAGTAAGGAGCAACAGAATGAGTAAACTTATAGGTCAGTAGGAGATGTTTTAACTGGATACAGAAATGGATAGGGAGCCAGTAAAACAACATGAGAAGAGGGGTTATATGAGCATATCGAGGCTGGTGGAAGATTGGTTGCGCAGCTGAGTTTTGAACAGATTGAAGGGGAGAGAGATGATTCAGAGGGAGACCAGCAAGGAGGAGGTTGCGATAATCTAGACGAGAGGTGACTAAAGAGTGGATAAGTGTTTTAATAGTGTGTTCAGAAAGGAATGGGCAAATTTTGCTGATGTTATAGAGGAAGAAACAACAGGTTTTAGCTATCCTTGGATGTGTGCAGAGAAAGAGAGAGTAGCATCAAAGATGACCCCAAGATTGCGAGCTGAGGAAACAGGGAGGAGTGCAGTGTTATCCACAGAAATAGAGAAGGGAGGAAGAGGGGAGGGGGTTTAGGAGGAATGCTAAGGAGCTCAGTTTTGACCATATTCAGTTTCAGACAACGGTGAAACATTCAGGCAGCAATATTGGATAAGCAGGCAGAGATCTGGGCCTGGATTCCTGGAGAGATTTTCAACACAGAAAAGTAGATCTGAGAGTCATCAGCATAAAGATGGTACTGAAAACCATGGGAGGAAATAAGTGTACCTAGGAACTGAATGTAGAGAGAGAAAAGGAGAGGTCCCAAGACAGAGACTTGGGGTACACCAATTGAAAGTGGGATGGCAGTAGAGGAGGATCCACCAGAGCATACACTAAGGAGGATGTTTACTAAATGGCAGTAGCAGACTCTGCGATATCGGATCCATGGCCCCATTGATTTCATCCCCCTAAAAGTACAATGGGAAAGAGTCAAAGATGATCCCAAGGTTCCTCCTCCAAAATGAAAATAAAACGTAGTCTTAAGTATTCAAATGGCTGACATTTACACAAGGAAATTGTAAAAGCACCACTTCCACGCAGAAGCTGTAGGGTTGGTGCCATTTGGTTATCCCAAGTGCAGTTTTCTAAAATGGTTTCTCTAGTTGTGAATCCTTGGAAATCCACTGCACTTTTGTATGTCTTTATATGTACTTTACAAAAGGCTCTGTATTTGGAAGAGCCTTTATAAAACCGGTGGAATTATGCACATCAAGACCTGAACATCTCAATTCCCATTTCCATGTTCTACTAAAATTAGCCTGCAGGCATATTTTACGACATAGGTGGCAAAATGTATAAAATGTATTTTTGGCACATACCTTTTTAGAGCATTTTTGGTGCATTTTTATTTTATTTATTTCTTTTTTATACCGTGCTCTTTTAGAATCAGTGCGGTTTACATGTATACTAACAGGTACTTTTTATTCCCTTGTCCCAGAAGGGCTCACAATCTAAGTGTACCTGAGGCAATGGAGGGTTAAGTGTCTTGCCCAAGGCCACAAGGAGTGGCCATGGGACTAGAGACCCCAGTCCCTCTAGCCTGAGGTTGCTTGTCCCCATGGGGGAATTGACCCCCTGGCCTTCTGGCCTGAGGTAACCTGTCCCCAACCACTGAGCCACTGATGACAAAAAAACAGATGCCATGTGTGCCAGGTGCTGCACATATGGGCTCTCTCTCCCCCACACAGCCCTATTACCACATAAAACCCCATTACAGCGTTCCCCTCTTATCAGGGCCCTTTCTATACATACCCACTGCTTCCCTTCCTTCCTGAGTGAGGAATGTACCATCCACAACTGCACTCCAGATAATAAGCCTTAAAAATCTAGATGTGCCAATCTTTCTTCCCTTTTACCTTTGCAGTACCCTCCGTGCCACTCTTGGTGGTCTCCCATTCCAGATGAACCTTTTAAATTTATTCCATATGCTTTCTCCTGGCAACATCAATTCCCCTTTCATTGACAATTTATGATTATCCACGGCCAGATCTCTATCCAGTTTCTCCATTTGAGCTGGAAGTCTCTAAACACCCATGCAGATACAAGTTCAATCCTCCCTTTCAAACATGACCTATATTGTTTCCTCCTTTCCGCAAACCCCCTTGCATTTCTGTTGCTTTAAAATTGGTTTTCACATAAAGCAAGCAATAGACTGGGCGAATAACTGGTAAGTGGAAGGGACTTTCCTGGACCCTCTAAATATAACTGATAGAAAAAGGTTAATAAGCTATGGGCCCGATCCAGGAAGGCGAATAGCGGGGCTGTATGTCCTGATGGGACGTCCAGCCCCACTATCCATTCTCAACCTATTCCACCTTCTTGCGCCGCTGCACGTATGGAGCCACTGTGCATGCTGCGGGGGATGGGGCGGCATGAGGACAGAGCATGGGTGGGACCGGCCCCTGGACGTACAGGGCCATTTGAGCTGGAATAAGCATGAGGTGTCCCTCCAATTCTGCCTGGCAGCTCCCCTCCCCCCTGGAGCCCAGCAGCCCCCCTACTGAAGTACATGGTGGGTCCCCGTAGCTTGTTTCGGACCCTGGCGGCCCCCATTGAGGGTCGGACGGTGGGGTAATGGGGATGGCACTGCAGCGGGCAGACCAAGCGGTGGGGAGGATGTCCCCACAGGTATGCGGGAGCATGCTGGGCCATCTCAGGGCCTGATCCTGCACCCACAGGAAAGTCTGGCTTACGCGGTGCAGAATTGGGTCCTAACGAGTCAATCCTGCTCAGGGGCACCCAAACAGCCTGGACATGCCCCTTCGGAGATCGGGCTCCACATGTTTGACTTTCTCAGTCAGGCACCCCTTCTGGACAAGTACAGGCCAAAGATTGTACTTTAAGCAACTATTTCAAATACTGAAAATTTGAACAGTTTTCTATAGCAATGTACAGTATTTATGAAAGGCAGAAGAGTTATATAATTTCTGAATAGTACCAACAATGTCTATAGTGCAACAGAAACTTCCTTAGACAGAGCATTAAACAATTTTCAAAGGAACAAGATTAATCAAGGACAGGACATAAGGCAATTTTGAGCAATTTATTCAAAGAAACAGATAACATATAAGCAGTAGAAACTATTCAAAAATCAAGCAAACAAAAAAAAATCTTAGCCAGACTAGTCCAGTCAGTGTACTTTTGTCCCAGCTCACCTGTGCTCAAGGCCGGTGCAAGGAGATGAGATGCCCTAGGCAAACCTCATCCCTTGCACCGCCCCCTTCCAGCTGACACCCTGCCCTTCCCTGGCCCCCATTGCTTGCCCCCATCCAGGACCTGCAGCAGCAGTAATAGTCACAAACAGCCCTGCAGCATTTATCTTCAACCTCTGTCACTGTGAGGCTGTTCAAGTCCTGTACCCACCAAGACCTGATGCCAACTTCCTGTTTACAAACAGGAAGTCGTCACTGGGCCTTGGCAGGGGCAGAACAGAAGGAGCCTCACTTTGCCATTGGATAATTCTTTATGCCCATTATAATCAATGTTCTATCTGCTACTAGTTGCTTAAGAATAAGCAATATTTCTTTTACTCTGTCCCTGTGATGATTTTCTCCTTTTACATCATTATATATGTGCTGTGATATGTGTTTTTTTATGCTGATTTTATTATTGTATTTGAAAATACAAAAATAAAAGTTAAAAAAAAAGCTACAAGACACAATTTCAAGTCTTCTAGCTCTTCCTTTATATGAGTATATGCTCAATATCAACATACCAACTTTGTTTAATGTTTCCAATTAACTAGAGAGGCCATTAGAATTTAGGGAGGGAAATAAGGGTGGATTAAAAAGGATAACCCCCTTAACCCCCCATCCACCTGTAAATGGCTGGTGAAACAAGTACTTTGTAAAAACCTAAACATGTTAGGGAGAACATGTAAATCCAGACATGGACAATTTTGGTCATACATGTATATTCCCTATATGAGATGGGAAATATACATGTAGATTTTTTACTTGCCTAGGCTATTTTGACATGCTCCTGACATGCTTTCTTACAACTTCAACATAGTAAAAAACATCCATGTGTAAATTCATCCCTTTCTAAAATGACCATTTACATATGAATGCCATTTCTACATGTAAATGTCTGATTCTATGCATGGACATTGTGAATAAGGCCTCTAAAAATAACCCTATAGGCATCTACGTGTCATCTTAAAATAGACAGCTACTTGGCCTTCACACATAGGCAGCCTGTTATAAATTACCCTTCCCATACATTTGACAGTTCATATCTGGGTAGATCTAAAATATCTCATAGAATGCTGCTTTTTGTCCTATTTACCTCTGTCTGACCTCCTATGAAGCCCATGCTCCAGGTTTCAATAGTCAATACTTTTAGAGGCAGCCTGAGTGCATAGCTCTTCAGCTCCGGCTGTTTTCTGGTCGTGAATTGGGGGAATCTGCCTTATTGCGACAAGCTAGGTTATTCAAGTTCAAAACATTATACCTCGTGGTTGCTTTCAAATGAAATTCTTGGCAGATTAAAATTCATGCTATGTTTTTCTGATATTCTTTTTGAAAGAAATGGTCAAACTTTTATTCTTCATTCCCCTCAAGTTTTTTTTAATGGTCTGAGGTAAGACGAGTTCCCCTGTGACACAATTTTCCAGTCTTATTCCTGTTCTCATATAAAGCATTTATAAGTTCACTGCTCCATCGACAATGTAATAGAAAGGGTAAAACATCAAAGAAGGAGGTCAAATGCTGATGCAATCCCAATGGGCAGGCAAGGGAGTTGGAGAATGTTGATTTTATGTTATTTTAATTGCTGCTACTCCATCCAGTTCAAGCACTCTGAACTAAATCCTGCCTTCTGTCGCAGTAGAATAGATCACTAGAGGATTCATTGGAGCAGGATTGTAATAACAAGCTCCACTAACAATGCTCTTCTTGTGACCTGCCTGCCTTGAAATGGAAACTGAGTACACAGCTGACAGATGAAAGAGAGAGAGGGGGAGACAATGGAAGAGAAAATGAAAGTAAACCATTCAAGCCAAATAAGACAAAAACTCATTAACTGCTCAAAAACTACAACTGTGCTGCATCTTCTTGCTGTATCCTACTATAGAAGATAAGGATTTTAGGACATCTGCATAAGGGTTATTGACACCTGCTTCATATAAGGACACATAGAGCAAAAAACAAAACCCTCTTCAGAGTGCAACAGATTCACGCCTTTATATACATACCTCAGTCTTGATTTAGTGGTGAAATGTAGTACACTGTCTCTTCTGATTGGTCATAGTATAAAAGGAAGCGGAGGGACAGAAATCCTCTTGCATGCTCACTGCCATGGATGTTGCTGGTTCTTTGGGAGGACAGAGATACCGCTGGTGCTATGAAATGAAAAGTGAAAAAAACATTGAAGATGTATTGAATGATGACGAAACTCGGGTTGCAGAGCAGCAGCCATTAGTTTGGAGCGCACAGATAAATCATTTCAAGGAATTATTTTAAATGCAGAAAAATTCATTCTAAAAGTTGAAGGCTGGGATTTGAACAATCAGAATGTGCGTAAGTGACGATTAGAATAAGGGAGCTTTAAAAGTGTGGTATAACAGCTGCTGATAGTGCAATGTTCTTCTCTCATATAAGGCTCTCACACTATTATTCAGAATTTATTTTTTGACTAAGGGGTATGTTTACTGAACAGTGGTAATGGCTTCAGTGCGATATTGGAGCCGTGGCTCCGATATCGCACGGAAGCCGCCACCGCTGTTTAGCAAACATACCCGTAAGATATAGTTCACCAGTAAAACAAGGCTGAGGTGTGTATATTGAGCATATATTCATATAAAGTTATGACAGCTAGACAACTCAAAATTGTGTCTTGTCACATTAATAAAAATTAATAAAATAATATAATTGTTAAAGCAACAGGACAAACATATTTTTCATATAGATATCTTGAAAGGTCACAACTGAAGAAAACAGTCTAAGAAAAAGCAAGTCGGAACTGCCTAAAAGTCCAGTATTTAGACATTTGCAGCATGAAGACAGTACAATGGGTTATTTTAGGTTTTTAAACATGTTTGCTAGCTTGTGTTGTCACTGCACTATCTTACAGCCAAAGAAAACAGACGTAGTGAGGTCAGAAAGGGTGACTATTTTACATTTTAAAATATAACAAAAATACTTTGGCCTCTTCTACTACTATTACTTATCATCTGCATAGCACTACAATGCATACACAGCACTGTACATTTACACATGGGAGATGGTCCCTGCTCAATGGAGCTTACAATCTATGTGAGACAGCAACACAACAGAGAGAGGACTAGAGATGGTCTTGACACACATGGGTGATAAACAAGAGCGTAAAGGATTAGGATTCAAAAGCAGCCTCCCCCACCCTACAAAGAAATTATCAAAGAGATGGAAGACAAATGCAGGTGGATATCATAAGAAAATTAGGCACTACTTCATGACACAGAAGAACAAAGGGGTTAAACTGGCTCCTGAGCTGCGCCTGCTGCTGATCCTGTGAAGGGAAAGGAAGGCATGACATTAATTTAAACAGAAAATACTGTAATTGGTGTCAGTTTTTAATTAGGATCAATGAACAATTGCTGTGCATATTTATAGGACAACTACAAGAAATAGAGAGGAGGGGGAAGAGAAATTCGGGGATGATTATTTCCAGGCAAGACTTTGTGGGTTTGGAACGTCAAAATTTAGACCTGTGTATACCTTTCAACAAATCCGTCCATATCAATGAGGCACAGTTTATTTCTGTTTATTTTTTGCCCATTTCTTCTGTTCAAATGGATTTGCAGCAAAGGTTGTTTTCATTGTACCAATGACACAAGAAATATTGAGAGAGCCTGATAAATAATGCAGGAGATCAGTCTCACTGCAGTCATTATTAACAGCTTCTGATTAAATGCTGGGTGGTAACCTAGTAACACCAGATATAATGACCAGACAGTAATATTTCATGAACTGATATAATGACAAGGTGGGTGAGTATTTCAAATTCATGCATTTATTGGCTTTACATGAAACATACCTGCCTTGTCACAACTGCCCACAGCTTCACAATATTTCATAATGCACACAAAATAATTTTTTTGAAGGCATGGGGGGAAGCCACTTTTTTTTTCTTCAAAAAACTAGGCATCTGGCTCTTGTATGGGTTCCTCTAGCTATCTGTTGATGCCCTAGTGGAACCTTAGGAAATTTCGTACCTCTATGTTTTGACTTTTTTTTTAACAAAGGCTAATGGAAAAATAATATCTTTTTTAGGGGGTGAAGGAGCATCTTGTTAAATTAAGGGAGATATTTACTTAAATGCAGTAAATATTGCACTTACTGTGTTGTAGGTGCAAGAATTGATATGCAAAAATTGCAAAGCAAAAATTGTGAGCTGTCAAGAGTGTGGACAGCAAATGCCCTGCAGTTAGCACAGAGAGAACCAACCAACTGCATAGGCCTGATTGGCAGTAGAATAGATACACCCATATTATCTGTTGATGCATTAAACTGGGGCTATGTCCTCTAGCTAATCTCTAAGCCCTCAATCACTGCACAAATACTGCATCAGTGACATCTGATTCAGGTCCCCACCCTTTGATTGAATCCCCCCTGCTGATCAGAAGACCCCCATCCAATCTCCCCTTCCTATCAGAAGGACCACCCTCAGAACCTCCCTGACCACAAACCCACTGATCACAACTTCCCTCAGCTCCAGACCGCACCCTGTGACCTCAAGCCTTCCTGCTACTTACTCAAAAATATCCCTGGTAGTATAGTCTCCTCTGCTTTCGCCTTTTTGCTGCTTGAGTTCTGTTTGTTCTCACATGAACTGCAATTGGTTGCTATGGATTGAGTGGAGGAGTAGCCTAGTAGTTAGATCAACTGCCTAGTACCCAGAAGATCAAGGGTTTGATTCTCACTGGCACTCCTTGTGACTTTGGGCAAGTCACTTTACCCTTCATTGCCTCAGAAGAAAAGGCTGCCAATCTACTTCTGGTGATACATTGCCAAGAAAACTCAGAGGTAGCTGGGTCACTATGAGTCACCACTGACTTGATGGCACAAAAGAAAATTGCAGTTGGATAGATGAAGGATGTCTATGTTGTGTATTGGATGTGATGTCACCTGGGCAAGTGATTGCAAGGGTGAGATCCCTGCCCCTCATTGGTGAGGTTTTCTAGTTTTGGGCGGGGTTGGCAATGCTGGAGGGTTTTTAAATGTGGGTGTGTGCATTGCTTTTGGAAGTATTTGGAGCAGTCAGAACAGCTATGGCTATGGCCAAGGTTTTGATGGTTTGGTGAGTACTTTGTTGGGATGTGGCTAGTGTTATATCTGATTTAACACATGGAGATTGTGTTTGTGTTAATTTGGGTGGTTGGTTGGATTCATTGAATTGTTTTCTTTTTCTCTTGCATGCCTAATAGGTTGGTTGAATGTGTTGGATTTTAATCTCATGCCTTCTCTTTCTCACAGCATTTGCCTTTTCTGCTGAGAAATTTATTTTGTTGGCAAGTTTTCCCCTGAAGAAGCTGAAGATGAAATGTTCTGATGGTGCCTTGTAGTGGTGTTGGGATGTTGCTGCTGGTGCAGCTGATTTCTTTAGATGAATGCAGATTAGTGTGGTGTAACATTGATAAATATGGCATATTATGCATTTCATTTGGAAAGAACCTCTTTGTATGCTCTGAGAAAGTGAAGGTTTGCTGTGAAGTTTCAGTGAGAAAATAGTTCAGATAATATTTAAAAACTGATTATTAAAATCTATTAAAGTTTAAGATTTAGCATGTGGGGAGTTTTTCATGATCCATGATGGTGAAGTCTGTATACCTAAGACTTGATAAGTTCTGCCTTGTCGTTGTACTGTAGGCAGCAACCTTGGTAAGCCATTTTGGTGTTTTTGAGTTATTGAGGTCCTTTTCTCCCTTGCATAAGTGGGATGATCAGATAGACATTATAGGATTCCACATCCAGCTACCCTTGATGTTGTCATGGTGGAATGATGTTTTCATTTTTTGATCTGAGTTCAAAATAACATATCTTTTGCAGTACTACCACCAGTGGTCATTCTGCCTTATTTGGCAGATTGACCCTTAAAGACAGTGCCAAAAGTGTACTTCTAAGGATTAGAACTACAGTTTTTAGCCTGAGCAGCAACAGAGCAGGAGCAAAGAAAATCCTAGACTACTAGCAATACCTTTGGGTAAGTGACGGGGTGGGGGGGGGGGTAGTCGGTAAGAGGTGAGGGCTAGAGCTGATGGTGGGTTGTGATTGGGGGGTTGTGGTTGGGGGGTTGTGAGGGGGGAGTCCTTGTGATTAGGATGGGGATCAGATGGGGGTTATTGTGATCAGGTGGGGGGATTGGATGGGGTCCTCATTTGTAGATGGATCAGATGAACAGTGAGGATTCAGATCGGGTATCATCAATTGACTAGTGGTTGAGTGCTTGGCAATTAACATTCAATACAAAAATGGAAGAGTATCCTAGAGGTTAGAGGTTTGTATTCCCACAGGGACTCCTTGTGATCTTGGGCAAGTCACTTTACCCTCCATTGTCTTGGAAGAAAAGACCTGACAATCTACTTCTGGTCGTACCTTGCCAAGAAAACCCAGAGGCTGCTGGGTCACCAGGAGTCAGCATTGACCTGATGGCACTTAAAAAAATGCAAATTCATGAACTTGGATTGAAGAAACTCAAAGGAACAATACACAGTATCTGAAGGTAGCAAACAATGTGATAAAGGAAAAATCAACCATTAGCCCCCATGGCCCATTAACTGTGTAAAGAAACCAGTCTTGAGCCTACTTCTATTTTTCTATCTATCATAAATTCTAATCTAGCAGTAGGTATAGTTCCTGATCTTTGGAAGCAAGCCCTAGTCTTGCCTAGAATGAAAAAAAAACAAACTTACATTCCTTCATTCTCGACAATTATCACCAATTTTCAAATCACCCTTTTCATTTGAAATTAATTGAAAAATCTGTTCTTATCCAGCTGAGTGATTTTGTTGATAAAACAAATGTATCACACCCTTATCAATTTGGATCTAGACTAGGGCACAGCACAAGTCTGTATTAATGGTACTAGAGTGAGATTCATAGTTATTTTGATTCAGGAAGAACAGTTGTCACAGTCTCTCTAGATTTATCTTTGGCTTTTGATTTGGTAAACCATCAATTTCTTATATCCAACCTTGCTAATCTTGGTATGGGAGGTCTATTTTTTTTAATAATTTGTCTCATTTTTGGTTACTTTCAATTCTTCCTCCTCTCCATCTCATCCACCTGAGCACCATTATTTCTCCTACACTTTTTAACATTTTCTAATGCCCTCTAGCCCGCTTGGTTCAGGATACCATGATAAACAGATTGTATTATGCTGACAATATCCAACTAGTCGCATATTTGGATCCAGGATCCCCAGATTTTTTTCTCTTTGACTTTGTGCCAGATAGGAATGACTCACTGGATGGTAACCAATCAGCTGAAATTAAACCCAGTTAGGTCAGTGGCGATGTGGGTCACTGGACATACTATTGGCCAGCTGCTGCACCTCTTCTACCAGGCAGTCCCATCATGCAAGCAAAGTTGGTTAAAATCCTAGATTGTTTGATAGACTGTCGACTGACATCTGAGGCTCAGATGTTGGCTACTAAGGTCATCTTTCCTTGCTCTTAGAAACATTGGTTCAGTTAGAAACTATTTTGATTCCTTAGCTTTTCATTATTTGGCTCATTCCTTACATCAGTTACTACATGCAGTTTATAATGGTCTCAGGAGTTCTGATTTTAAAAGGCTTCAAACTATCCAAAGTGGGAAAAGGCAGGTAGTTGCTATGCTTTGTTATTTGTATTAAGCATCCCAATTGTATTCAATATCTATTTACCTACGGGGGTCATTTTATAAGCTCTATTTGTGATTATCATGTCTAAAATTGGCCATTTAGATTTGGGAGTCTCAAAAATGTCCCAGGAGCCATTTTAGAAACCTCCAAAGTTATACATCTTCAGCATGTTCATGTCCATATCACACTAGGGGGTGGCATAGGCATGACCTGGGCATTTCTGAAAAGATACACATGTACGCATGAGTTTAGAAAATGCCTGGATGTCTCTGCCCATGGACAGTGCCGTCCATGTCAATACTTGCTCCAGGGCATGAGTAGGCATCATTAAAGTGCTTGTTCCAGCACCTAAACACCTGTGGGGAGTACAAAAGAAGGCAATCACATATTTGTGATAATTTTCCAAACAGTAATGGAACATGCAAATAAATGACAACATTTATCTTATGGTTGGCACGTTGCTGCTCGTCTATGCTTGCAAAATGACAGTTTGGGACATTTATGCAGCATGTCCCATCCTAAAATACAGGGGACATCAATACAGGGGACATCAATGTGGCTGTAGCCACCACTATCTATAACAAGCATTTACCTACACCTTTCTAAAATCAGGTTGAAACTTGCATGTAACCAGCCCATCAACATGCACAAGTTCTTTGATATTGCAATGCAATGTGTGCCTTTGAGTCAATACTGATGTCTGGCGACCCAGCAGCTTCTGGGTTTTCTTGGCAGTGTGACTAGAAGTAGATTGCTAGGCCTTTCTTCCAAGGCAGTGGAGGGCTAAGTAACTTGCCCAAGGTCACAAGGAGTACCAGTGGGAATCAAACTCTGGTCTCTTGGTTACTAAGCCACTACTCTGGTCACATAAACATATATCTTTTGGGGGCAAATGCGGAACAATTTTAGAGGGCATGTACATGTGCCTGCCTGCTTCACCACCACCAATCCTATGGTACGTGGGATGTTTTGACATGGACATCCCAGATTGCACCTAGATAACCTTTCTAAAATGCACTTTCATATGTCTTTAATCCCTTAATGGTTTATATTGTTTTTTTTAATTAATTGATGCCTTATTTGATTTACATTTTATTGCAAACTGTTGGCTGTGCTTGAAAAGCAATATAGAAAGTGCTCTAATAAACAATAGCCAACAAAGAAAAGGGAGGTAATAATACCTCTGTGCAGGCCACTGATGAAACCTCATCTAGATTACTGTGTCAAATTTTGGAGGCCATATCTTTGACAGTTTATAGACAGGCTAGAATTAAACCAGAAAATATTTACCAGAATGGTGTTAGTCTGCCACAAAAGCCCTTTGAAAAGTGACTTATGGATGTAAATATATATATCTCAGGGAGAGGATACCCAGGATACATAATAGACCAAACTCAAATACTTGAAAGGTATAAGTCAGCAGCAAGAAGAAAATCTTTATCAGAAGAAAAAATGTTCTAAAACAAAAGTTCACAGTATGAGGTTTAGGGAGTGTGGACTGAAGTGTACCACTAGCACGTATTTCTTAAATGAAAAAGAGGTGAACTCATGGAGCGGAGGTGGTAGGAAAAAAATGAATAATGGGATTCAACTAGATGGAATAAGTTCAGAGAATCCCTAATGGCAAAGAAGTCGGGGGAAAATGGCTGCGGTTTTGTGACATTGATCAGGAGTGGTTGGGCAGATTGAATAACCTAATGGTCCTTATCTGTTGTCATATTCTACAACAGAAGGAGTGAAAAGGCTGAGAGATTGCAATATTGCAATCAACAAACCCTTTACTACTTCAGAAGCAAGCAGAGAAATAATAAAAAAGAAAAATAAAATAAAGAGCAGAAGAGCTAAACACTACTTAGAAATACTGCCTGGTTGCATTTATATAGGGAAAAATGTTGAGGCCGCCGGGCCGGTCCCGCGGCTGACGGTAACTCGGGCCCGGGCCCGCCCTCGGCCCTCATCACGTGTTGGGGGTGCGGGGGGGGAGGGGGGTGTGAGGGCTGGGTGCCTGTTGCCATGGGATCAATTTTTGCGGTCTGGAGAAGCGATCCCATTGGCTGCTGAGGGGAGAGGGGGGGTAGTGTTGCGAGGAGCCGCGTGGCTCTGCCTTTTCAGCGGCTCCTCGCTTGGGATCGGGCGTGTTTCGGCGGTGCTCTGGGGGGTGCAGAGAAGGCTTGCGGCAGCGGGGGTGGCCGGCCCGGTGTGCAGCAGCGGCTCGGGTGAGCTATGGGTGAGGGGGGAACGGCACTTAAAAAAAAAAAAAAAAAAACGCTCACGGCGCTTGGCCTTACGGGGCGCGCGGCCCCGTTTCAACAGCCAGCAACCACACAACAGACAAGGATAGGAACGGTGGACATAGTTTAAACCGGGGCTGTGGGTGGTTGCAGAGGGGGGGATACTGCAGGTAGGGGGAAACGGGTGGGGGGGGTCCATTAGTGGGGCCGAAGTCTGTGAGGGGGGACGGCATGGGGAGGTCCGGGCCAAGCAAGCAGGGGAGTGAGGGAGTTCGAACTCGATCTCGGGGGGTGAGCGGGGGGGTGCAGGGGGCTCGGGCTGCATGGGGGGGGAGAGGCGGGGGTCGGCTCACCCGCTCGGCGGCCGTGGAGGATAGCCAAAGGGGGCGGGGATGTCGTCGGGCCCCTGTGGAGGCAGGCAGCGGGGCGGCTGCTAGGGAAGTTCCTGGGGGGGGGGGGGCGGTGGATGGGGCCCCGGGCCCCAAGCAGGCCTCGCAGGAGTGCATGGGGAATTCTATGGTAGGGGGTGGGGTCGGGTCCAGGGGCAGGCCGTATGCGGCCTTAGGCCTTCCGAGGCCCCCTTTGGGTTTGCCTGGGGTTAGTGGGTACGGGCCGTGGTATCCAGGTGGGCCCGCTATGCATTATGCGCAGGGGAGGGGTGTCATGCCTGGGGCACCTGGGGGGCCCTTCTAGTCCATGGGGCATTGTGGGTCTGGTTTCGGGGAGTTGGTGGGCGTGGGGATGGCCGGTATGGGGGGTCAGTCGGTATGGGATCGGTCGCACTGGGCGGCGGGGGGGTTAGGTAACTCTGGGTGGCAGCATGGGGGGGGGCTTCGTGGGGGGTGGGGCAGTATGGGATGGGTACTGCTACGGTTGGTACTGTATTTCCTCTGCAGGTTCCGGCGAGCGGAGCGCCAGTGAATGTGACTGCGGGAAGCGGGATGGCGGCAGCGGTGCAGAGTGGGGAGGCGGCCAGTCCGGCTGGGGCGGTGCCTGCGGATAGCAGACGAGTCGCCAAAGGTGAGTCGGGGGGAATAATGGGTGACGGGGTAGATGGGGGGCCGGTAGGTGGGGTGTCGGCAGCGGTGGGGCGCAAGGCCAAGGCGAAGCGGCGGCACGGGCATTGTTGTAGACGTGTTTCGTCGTCGTCGTCCTCTTTGACCAGTGGGAGTTAATCTGATGAGGCGGTGGCGGAGCAGGGGAGGGGGGACGGTGCAGGGCCCGCGGTGGTGCGTTGCGCGGAGCTGTGGGAGGGTGTACCGTGCAAGTTGCGGAGGCGCATTCGGAAGCGGCGGTACATCGATATTTTTCAGCTTTTGGAGGGGCAGAAGCATTCGGGCGAGAGCCGAAAGAAACGTAAGGAGGACGAGAAGGCGGGGAGGGTGCGCAAGGTTTCCCGGAATACCTTGAATTGGACACGGGCTTTTTTGCATTTGGCGAGTGTCTGCGGGCACTCGGAGCCGGCCCTTTACGGAGAGTTGTTGGCGTATGCGGACGCCAACCTGGCGGCGTCGCAGGCGCATGACGGTTGGGCTTGGCTCAATTATGATGAGGCATTCCGGGATAGGATGGAGGAGAATGGGCAGCTGTCATGGGGGATGAAAGATATTAATTTATGGCTGACGCAGATGTCGGCCAAGAAAGGGGTGGGAGGGGGTGGCGGTGGTCAAGGGAAGGTTGGTGGGCAAATGCTGGCGGACGGTTTGCGGCCCTTTCCTATGGCAGGTACGGTCCCCGGAGCAGCCAATGGTGTGCTGGGAGGGGACGTTTGTTGGCGATTTAATAAATCATCCTGCCCCTTCTCAGACTGCAAGTTCCGCCACGCCTGTTCGATCTGCGGGGGTGGTCACTCGGCGGCGAAGTGCAGTAGGAAGGGAGTGTCGGGAACTGCAGGGGGGAGTAAATGAGGGCCTGCGGTGGGGGTTGTAGCCTACCCCCATTGACGCCGGGGCGTTGTGGCTATGGTTGGTGCTTTATGGGAAGGGTCGGCACGGGAGGGCGGCGCGAGAGTTGTGATTGGGGTTTACAGAGGGCTTTCGTATCCTGTATCAGGGCACAATCTCGGGTGTAGTGGCCCGTAATTCCGGCTCGGTGCGTAAGTTGGCGGAGGTGGCCTGTGGTAAAATTGTGGTGGAATGTGCGCTGGGCAGAGTGGCGGGGCCGTTTGTCCACCCACCCTTTTCCCCCTTTATCGTATCACCGCTAGGGGTTATACCCAAGAAGGAGCCGGGGAAGTACCGGTTGATACACAACCTATCCTTTCCACCGGGGGATTCGGTGAATGATTATAGACTGCCGGAGTGCTGCTCTGTGCGGTATGCCCCCTTCGATGCGGCGGTGGATTTGCTGCGACAGTGTGGCCAAGGGGCTTTGCTGGCAAAGGTGGACATTGAATCCATGTTTCGGTTGTTGCCGGTTCACCCGTCTGCTTTTCCCTTGCTCGGATTTCAGTTTGATGCCCAATATTACTTTGACCGGTGCATGCCAATGGGCTGTGCAATATCTTGTGCCTATTTTGAGGCCTTTAGTTCCTTCTTGCATTGGGTCTTAGCTCAGCGAGCTGGTTGTTGTTCTATCATGCATTACCTGGATGATTTTTTTGTTTGTCGGTCCGGCGCAGTCGGCGACCTGTGCGACCTTGTTGCGGCAGTTTGAGGACATGGCGGCGGCATTTGGGATTCCTTTGGCGGTAGAGAAGACGTTGGGACCAGTGACGTGCCTGTCCTTCTTGGGGATTGAGATAGATTCCGTCGCCTTCGTGGTACGCTTGCCGGCGGATAAGGTGGAGCGTCTGAAAGCGCTGGTTGCTGCGGTGGGGTCGGCTACGAAGGTGACGTTGAGGGAGTTGCAGGCGCTGGTTGGGCACTTGAACTTTGCCTGTCGGGTGATCGCGACGGGGCGGACGTTTGCACGGCGACTGTCCCTGGCTACGGTAGGGGTGCGGAGCCCGCATCATCGTATTCGGGTGACTGTGGGGTTGCGAGAGGATTTGCAGGTGTGGGGGGCGTTTCTTACGGAATTCAATGGTTGCGCCGTGTTGCAATCGGCGGAGATGTCCAACGGGGATTTGCATCTCTTTTCGGATGCGGCGGGAGGTTCGGGCTTCGGATTGTATTGTCAGGGTTCGTGGTGTGCTGAGGCCTGGCCGGCGGAATGGGCGGAGACGGGTTTGACGTGGAACATGACTTTCTTGGAGTTATTTCCAATCATGGTGGCGTTTTGGGTGTGGCCCGAGAAGTTACAGAATCGGAAAGTGGTTTTCTGGTGTGACAATGCGGCGGTGGTGCAGGTGATCAATCGACATTCCCCCAGGTGTCCGCGAGTGACGGCGTTAATGAGGGTGTTGGTCTTGGCTTGCTTGCGCCTCAACATTACTGTGTGGGCGTGCCACGTTCCGGGGGTGCAAAATTCTATTGCTGATGCTTTGTCTCATTTCCAGTGGGCGCAGTTTCGGGTGTTGGCCCCGGGAGCGGACGAGGCGGCGACACCGGTGCTGGGGCACCTTTGGCGGATTGGGACCCTGGACTGACAGGGTTGTTGCGGTCTTCCGTGGCTCCAGGTACGTGGGCAGCCTATCGACGCGGGTATGCCAAGGTGTGGACCTTTTTGCGGGAGAGGGGCTGGTGTGGCGGGAGGATTTGCAATCAGTTGGGGGGTTCCTTCATAGTTTGGGCAAAGGGGCAGGGTTGGTCGCGGTCGTCGGTTCAGGCTGCCTTGGCGGGTTTCTCCTTTTTCAGTAAGGCAGCGGGCTGGGGGAACCCGGGCGGGTCATTCTTGGTGAAGCGGCTGCTGGCTGGTTGGGTGAGGGAGAGGCCCCAGGAGAAGGATTGGCGGCGCACAGTCACCCATGAGCTGCTCTTGCGGATCTGGGGGGTTTTGGAGGAGGTGGCAGCGACGGAGTACGAGGCGGTGTTGTTTCGTGCTTTGTTTGTTACAGCCTTCTTCAGTGCCTACCAGGTGAGTGAGCTCGTGCCTCGTTCGCGGAGGGGCGACGACGTTGGTGGCTTGGCTGTTCAACATGTGGTGGTAGAACACTCCGCTGTGCGGATTTACCTTCCGCGGTCCAAGACGGATCAGATGGGCAGGGGCAGGCGGGTGGTGCTGCAGGCGATGCCGGGGTTGTCGTCTTGCCCGGTGAACAATTTGCAGGCGTATGACCGGTTGCGCCCTTCGAAGGGGGGCCACTTTTTTCGTCACTTGGACGGATGGCCAGTCACCCAGTATCAGTTAATGGCGGTGCTGCGCTTGGCCCTGCAGCGGTTGGGGTGCCCTGAACGGCAGTTCGCCTCACACTTTTTCCGGATCGGTGCAGCTACGAGCGCAGCAGCTGCGGGACTGGATAGTGCGGTGATTCAACGAATTGGAGGGTGGCATTCTGGGGCTTATTCGGGCTATGTTCGGCTCGACCAACTTTGATGGGTAGTGCGCAGGGGGCAGCGGGGGGGGGGGAAAGGGGGTTTCATAATTTGTTTTCTGTTGCAGGTGGGCTGCTGCAGCTGCTTTCCCGGAATGGATCCTTGGGTGAGTCCCCAGCTGGCGAGTGGTGGATCGTTGGGCACTCCTTTGTGTACTGGGCGGAGAGGAGGGCTGTGCGGCACCCACTAGGAGTGCATCTAGGCCTGGCAGTCCGTAACATGTGGTTGCGGTGGATGGGAGAGCGCAGCATGCGGTGGTGGCATTTCCTTCCTGTGGTGCGGCGAGCGGCGGACCAACGGCGGCGTCCGTTGGGGATTCTGATCCATCTGGGTGGCAATGATTTGTCCGGTTGGACGTGCCGGCAGCTCATTCGAGCGGTTCAGCGGGACATACGAGTGCTGCAGGAGGAATGGCCGGAGGTGCAATCATCTGGTCGGATATTATCCAGCGCCCGGCCTGCCAGTCTCAGCGGCAGTGGTCGCGAGGCCTCGTCAAAGTTAATTATCAAATTGGGCGATGGGTTCAACAGGCGGGTGGCTGGCAGGTCCAACATTCTTGGGTGGATGTTCATTGTGCAGGACTCTACCGCACGGACGGTGTTCACTTGTCTCCGGTGGGACAGGATCTTTTATTGAACGATTGGCAGGAGATTCTGGAGCAGTTAGTTGGTCGCAGCTTTATTGGGGTGGGTCGGCGCGAGGATAAGTAGTTACCTCGCGCCGGTGGCGGGGTAGAGAGCCAGCGCTCGCCGAGGCGGCAGGAGTGCTAACTGATTTAGGAGCTGTGGGGAGCGAAGAGCTCCCCGGGGGTGGGGGCGAGACATCCCGGTTGGGGTCTCAGCCCGGTAGGTGGGTGTGAGGGCCGGCCTTTGCTACTAGTATGGCGAGGCAGGCGGTGGGTGGTGGTGAGGAGGATGTTCCTCCTTGCTAATAGTATGGCGGGTGGGGGCATCGTCCGGTATGGGGGTGGGGGTGAGATTAAGGTTGGTTACCCATGTTGGGCAGTTGTTACATGTATTAAATTGGTAAAAAAAGCTGCGACCAAAGTTGTACCATGTTAAAAGTGTTCGTGTGTTGATTATGCGATAAGGAAAGATGGCAATTGGAGGCTAGCAGAAAGGTGTGGAGGGCGAGGTGGGCCTCCGGGTTACCAGAGTTAATGTTTTGTTTTTTTTTATCCACATAACTTGCTTTGAAAATTGGTCTTAGTGTATACTAAACCATTTGACTTATATTAGTGGATATCTGCCAAATTTAGCATTTACATGTACATTAGTTTACTTATAGTGGTTGCAATTCATACCCAATAAAGTGTAAAATTAAGCATCTACCTCAGACCAAATGTTAACCTTTAGTTTGCATGCTGTATATTGAAATTCCCCATGATGATGAAGAAGCTGGTTAGCATGGGGGATTTCATCCCCCCACAATCCTCAACAAAAGTTGAAGATTCCCTGTTGCTTCTAAATCACAATGATTACCCCCACAATGAAAACTAAGAATACTTCAGAAGGGATCCTGCACTATACTGCTCCAACATTTGAGTATCAGAGGAAAGTGTATATTCTGGAGGTGACTGCCACAGAACAAGGTGTGGACTAGGGGAGTGAGGGACGTCAGGCCATGGAGACCCCTTAATTATTGGGTTGGGATCTAGGGGATAATGTCATGACACAAGTATCCTTTGATCCTTGGGCTGTGATGCATAACAAAGAAGTACTTAGAACCTTGCCAACCACTACGATACCTGTAGTGTGCAGACATGCCTATGCTCTGTTCCTATCCCACCCATTTCCCTCCTGCCATGTGTTAAGCAGATAGCGTAGAATTACCCCTGCACCATCTGTTTCCTGTGCAAGCTCACTGTTATTGTTGGTCATTAGTTCATGCTCAAGCCCATGTCAACAGCTATGCATAAATTATTTTGGTGCCCAAACAAATTGAATGCAGGCTAACAATACACAGAACTATCCATGGGTAAAGTCTGCCTATTGAATGATTCATCTCAACTCAACTACTTGGTTGTCTTTTCATTTCCGATAGGCAGTCACTCCCCTTCTAGTCTTTGATTCATCTTTAACGTCTATGGTTTGTCTCTATTAGGACACAAATCTCAGATAGTAGTTAAAAAGTATTCTTACAGACACAGTACTCTGTCATCACTAAAGGAATCAGGCAGGGGGCAAAACCTTACCATAGTAGATGAAAGAGTTTCTATGACTACTGAAGCTAGAATCTTAAACAGAAAAAAGAATATAAGAATAAAACCATTAGTACTGTTCTCCTTTACTATAGGCATATTTTCACAATGGGCAGGGGATTAAACAAGATAATATCATGATAGGAGGCAGATAAACACAGTAGCTGAAATGTGTTTACATTGTCTAGAGCTAATATTATAAAACTTAGTTTTGCCAATGCTGATATTTTATTATGCAGCAAAACAAGGTTAAGATAGCTTTGTTACAGAAATATAGGAGATTAGTTTAGAAGCCGTATGTGCCTTGTCCACATGTAAATAATGGCTTTTAGATGTAGAGATTGGCGTACATGTGTAAATGTGATTTTAGAAAGCCACTATCTAGCCATAAAGACGCACATCACATCAGAATTCTAACAGAGTGTCATTTGGGCATGATATGGGTGGGCCAAAAATCTATACTTTCATTCCTTATTTTACAAAGGGAATCCATGTCTATGGCCCAACATTTCCACATCAGGTTCACCACTTCTCAGCGGAACACAGGAGTACACAGATAAGAAATTAAAGATAATTACTCCCTTAATCCTTCATTGTTAATTTCCTCTTTCAAAATGCAAACATTACCAAATTGCAGTCTCAGTGCTTAATAGGTGGCAGTTTTACTTATAGACTTTCAAAATGGTCCTGATACATGTGTAAGCTGCAACACTTGCATGTGGAAGTTGCAAAATTGTCACTACCGCGCAGAAATGTCAGCATTTCCAAATGGAAGCTGCTGAGTTGGTGACACTGAGTTTTCTAACATGTAGATTTCTAAAATAGCTCTTCCAGCTGAACGTTACTACACACCCACATCCAGCCCTCTACACCTTTGTACTTATTTTACAAGAGACTCAACATTTGGCATAGCCTTTTGTGAAATACTGGTGGAATTGAGCATGTCCCAAACTGGATATCTCAATTCCCATTTCCACAAACTCTGAAAAATATAAAGACAAGAAAATGAAGCAGTAATTACTTGATGTGGTGGCATAGTTCCTCATGGGCGTATTTATTTTGCTATGATAAGGGGTGTTTAAATATGAATGTCAATGTGTTCTAATTCTCAAGGGTGAATCTATGACGAAGGGGCAATTTTCAAAAGCGTTTACCTTGGTAGATTGTGTTGGTTGAAAATTGCTCATCTTACTGTCTTTCACAATGGAATATATTTTGACAAGTTCAGAAGATGCATTCCCAATAACATATTAAAGCCATGGGAAGAAAACAGCAAGCATGGATTTGATTTTCAAATGTGCATGTACTGTTTTGCTCCCAATATGCTGCCAAAAGCAATAGCAGGTACCAAGTATTCAGGCATTATGGGGGTAATTTTATAAGGAGCCACTAAAAGCTATGCACCGTCAACACGTGGAAATCACCTCTTTTCAGTGACTTACAGATGTGAATGGGCCGTGTTGTGTGTACTTTATCTAGTTGCTATTTTGCAAGTATGCGCGTTAGGCAGATGGTTCATTCTTTCCTTGTGGGCAGCACATGGGTGGAGCTTGGGCTGGACGTGCATACGTGCTTAAGATACGCATAGTCATTTATACCAGTCAGAACTCTGGTGTAAATGATCCTGCCTAGGTTCAATGAATGTTCCCACTTCTTAATAAAGTATATGTGTGCTTGACTTTATAAAATAGGCATGATAGGCACATATACAAAACATGCATTAACCTAAATGCACCTTATAAAATTACCCTCTTTAGGTTTGTGTACCTCATAGGCAGTTGTAAAAGGGAAACAACATGGGAATTTCCCTTTGAAAATTGGCTCCAAGTTTTGGGCATACTAAAATAGGATCCAGACAATTAAAAATGTTCTCCTCAATGCTTCAATCAGATTCTTTTTTAAAATGAACTAAAGAGTAATACTGAACTGTAAACAGCATTGCAAAATCCTATACAGTGTCTGATATTACATACATGTACTGTGTCATTACTTAATACCACTCGATGGGTTTTGGAGTTGCAAAAGCGCCTACGTACGAGGGGGTACCCAAAAAAACCAGGAATAACATTGCCATGGGCGGAGCTTGTGTAGTACGCACTTCTGCCGCTAGGGGTGTATAGTGCAACTCATTGTCAGTTCAGTGCCGCCTGTGTTGTCGACCTGGCTTGTTCTGTTCATCTGCAGTGATTGTTTTTACTAGCGCTGTTTTGTTCTTGTTTCTTTTTTTATGATGACAAGTTTAAGTGAACAACGTGCAGCTGTGAAATTTTGTTTTCTACTCGGTAAAAATGCTGCTGAAACTGTTTTAATGTTGAAAACAGCTTATCAAGATGACGCTATGGGAAAAAGTCAAGTGTACCAGTGGTTTGTTCGGTTTAAAAATGGCGACATGTCGACTGATGACAAACCTCGTTCTGGGCGTCCATCAACTGCCCGAATCGACGAAAATATTGAAAAAATTAGAGAGCTTGTGCTCACAGACCGTCGACAGACAATTGATCAACTGTCAGAGATTAGTGGGTTATCTTGGAGCTCAGTTCAGCAAATTTTAACGGAAGATTTGGGAATGAAAAGGGTTGCTGCCAAGTTTGTTCCTCGGGTTCTGACTGACAATCAAAAGGAACATCGAGTTGAAACATGTCGTGTTTTGAAACAACAGCTTGGATCTGATCAAGATTTTCTGTCAAAGGTCATTACAGGTGATGAGTCATGGTGCTATGGTTATGACCCAGAAACAAAGCAACAGTCAAGCCAATGGAAGACGTCATCGTCACCCCGTCCAAAAAAATGTCGTCAAGTCAAATCAAACATCAAAACAATGCTGATTTGCTTTTTTGATGCCAAGGGGGTAGTTCATTCAGAGTTTGTTCCCCCAGGTCAGACCATCAATCAAACCTTTTATTTGGAAGTTTTAAGAAGATTGTGCAACAATGTTCGTCAAAAAAGGCCCGATTTGTGGCAGAAAGGAGACTGGTTCTTCCACCACGACAACGCACCTGCACACACAGCCATCTCTGTTAGACAGTTTTTGGCTAAAAATGGCATGGTTCCGCTGCCCCACGCACCTTGCTCGCCTGACCTGGCTCCGTGCGACTTTTTCTTATTTCCACGCATGAAAAGGGGCATGAAAGGACACCGATTTGACAACATTGAAGAAGTCAAGAAAAAAAAGAGGGAGCAGCTGTCAGCCGTTTCTAAAGATGACTACAAAAAATGTTTCGAACAGTGGAAGCACCGGTGGGACAAATGTATCAGTTGTAATGGAGAGTATTTTGAAGGGGATAAGGTTGTTTTGTAAAGAATTTGAAATAAATATCTTTTAAAAAATAATTCCTGGTTTTTTTGGGTACCCCCTCTGCTGTGTGTACAGTGTAAGCAATGAGGTCAAAGGCAAAACACTTTTGCTGTAAAATGTGTAATTAAGTCTAAGATTGTTCTATATTATGACTGTGTTATGTGGCATGGGTGATTCTGTTTATTATCTGATTACGTTTTTTGTATGCCAACCATTTATATGACATGGGAAAATGTGATATGAAAAGTATTAATACTAAAGGGAAAAGTATAATCTGCACGATAGAGATAGCACTACAGATCTTCAAGCTTTATGCCCCCTTATCTTGGAACTCCCTACCTGCTCCCATAAGAAACACCACAGACCTCCCCACCTTCCGCAAGCTCCTCAAAACCCACCTCTTCACCCTGCACTTTGGACCTACCTCCTCCTAACACCCCCCTCCACCCAACCCCTACAACGTGAAGATCATTGTGTATATAGTTAAAGAGCAAATAACATGAAGAACATTCTGGGCCCAATACCTATTGGGACATATCCAGCCCATCCGGACATCCAAAATCTGGATGAGCTGGAACTGCACCTGATTCTGATCCTGCAGGGGCTAAACATCCCTGCAAGAGCAGAATGGGGAGCAACTGGCCTGGATGGGCAGGATGTGCCCCAATTCTGTGCCTCTGTATGTCCAGGCTGCTCCCTTGCCTGGAGCCCAGTGCTGTGGTGTCCCATTGCCATGGCACTGGGACACCATGCAGGAGTCCCAATTGCTGGCAAGCAGCTCCCCAGCTCATTTTCCCACCGCCTGATCCCCGATCGGACCTGTCATGGTGGGGAACACTGTTGCACCTTACCTGCCATCGGTGGCCCAAAGGTGGTGATCCCCGGGGGGACTTATTTCACCTCCAGGGTGAAATAAGTCCCCAGTCTATGTTGGCGGACTCGGACGAACAGGGCCGCGACCGGAATTGGTCCTGTATGTCTGGGTCAGAATCCCGCCTCTGGCCTGTCCTCACTTCTCCTCTGGCCTGCCCCTTCTTGCCCACATCCAGAGCTCCTAGCACATTTCCTCTATACGTGTGGGGATCTCTGAGTTCAGAATCGGTCCCATAGCATTTAGCGGAGATGGACATCCAAACTGGACATCCATCCCCCCTAAACGTGACTCGGAATTTCTCCCTCTGTATATAGTTAAATTTCCGTTCCTTTATCTTTATTGTACAAAGCTGATTGTTCAATGTAAACATTGATTGAATTGTTCAAGGTTCCATGTAAACTGCTTTGACATTTGTGAAAAGTGGTATATAAATCCAGCCAAATAAATAAAACAAGACATGAGTAAGGGCGCTATCACCATCTTATATCAGCACAGGTAAGGTTTGCTCTAAGCCAAGCAGCAGACTTATTTAAGATTTTTCATGGAAGCTTTCAACAAATTATTATCTTCATCCATCCTTATGTCACCACCTTGGACTATATTATTGCACTTACAAAATGGAGAAGAAAAGGTATGTTGATTTTAAAAGGTCTAGTTCTGATCTATAGATTTTAGTCAAGTCTACCATGACTTTACCAACTAAAATTTCCTAGAGCACAAAGCACAAAATCTAAAAAGTAATATTGATTCATGAATTTCAGCTCATATTTTGGGTATATAATAAAGAACTATGCACTATTAAAAGCCAGTACTCTATAGAACCTAATGTACTGATGGGCATTGTATGAAAGTTGTCAGCAAAAAGAGATTATATAATGTCATTGCAGAACAAGAAAAGTATTTTGTTGAACTGTTTAGGGGTAGTTTTATAAAGGATTTTTCTTGCATTAAAAGCCTCTTATAAAATTGGCCCAAGGGTTAAGCATCCTAAAATGCACACAATGACTTTTATGTGACCCGGTTGACATAAGGCCCAATATTCAGCCTGCGGCAATCAGCACTTGTAAAGCACCTGGCCAGAATGGGCAAAAGTGAAAGGGAATGTTCAGCACCAGATGCCGGATATCCATTGTTGCTGAATATCCAGTTTCACCGCCAACTTTCTTTGCTCTCCGGTTAGCAGCAATATCCAACCACTAATTGGATAGCAACACTGTATAAAGTTATGACAGCCATTGACCTGTCCTAACTTTATGCACTTACCTATCTGGTTAGTGGGCTGAAAACCACCACTGACCGGATAGGTGCTGGGACTGTCCCCATCCATCCATGGTCTGACCCGACATTATCCTTATTGTGCCAAGGTAGTCTGTGGGGATATTCAGCAGCCCTGGCTGGTTAGTGCCACTGAATATCAAGTTCAGTGGGATTTATATGGCTAGTCCTGCTAACTGCATAAACCCTTTTGAATATCTGGCCCATAAAAACTGTATATATATTTCTGTCCTAAACAGAGCTTCAGAGAATATTATCCATTGAAGTGGAGTCACTGAGGCAGAGAATAAAAACTCATAGACTGAAAAGTAGACAACAGTCATTCAGTTAGCATATAAGGAAAATAACCCAATTACTAGCAGCATGCAGAGGAAGGAAATATAAATGGTGGATGGGCAGGGAAGCATTAAATGTTAGAGCAAAAGTTGGATTTGCCACGATGTAAATGGAATTAAAATCAGGCTACTTCCTGAGGGTAGTCATTAAAAGCACATACTGAAAGTGCAAGCTATGTACATAGATGAGTATGAAGCAAAAGAGAGGAACATAGGGAAGTGTAATTTAAATTAACAAAAATGCTCAGAGACAAAAGCGTTCACCTTCACTGGTAAAGGGATTCCAACTTAAAAAGCATTTTACATGCATATCTCTGTGCTGCCAATTGGAGCCTGTCGAAATACCAGCTAGAGAGAGTAAGAGAGCCTGAAGAACAAGTGCTGCACTCTCTGAGACAATTTAAAGCAGTCCATGGATCATATAATTTTATCTGGATATTATCAGTATAAAGTTATGCGAATGAGTGGAACAACTTAATATCCACATATAACTTTATATGCATTAGTTATCTGTATAAAGTTGTACCTGGTAGTCACATGTTCAAATTTGAATGCCTAAGTTGCATGGAAAAAGAGTTTAATATGCCTGATCATTTGTAGTACTAGTAGTACTACACGGTTTCCGGCCACTACATGGAGTCGAGACCCTCATGACCATTCTAATGAACACTCTCACAATTGGAACTCAAGAGAAACAATCAGGATACATCCTGGTCTTCCTAGATATATCAGCGGCCTTTGACACAATCTCCCATGAAATCCTCATACGCAGACTACAATCAATTGGAATCAAAGACACTGTACTCCAGTGGTTCAGATCATATTTAACCAACAGACAGCAACGGATCCGCACCTTCGCCACAACCTCACCCCCCTACCAACAACTTCAAGGAGTACCCCAAGGATCCACCCTATCAGCCATGTTGTTCAATATATATCTTCGTCCGCTATGCTCAATCATACGCACCCACAACATCAACTTCCACATATACGCAGACGACATAATGCTCTACGCACCGATTACAACCACCAACCCAAAAAATGACCAGCTATCAGCCTGCTTCACCGACGTGGCCAACTGGCTACAGGAGAACAATCTATCCATCAACATAAAGAAAACCGAAGCCCTTATAGTGACAAAAGAACCTGACTTCAAACCACCTACCCACCTCAACATGGGAACCACGCAAATCCAAATCCAGCCCCAAATAAGATATCTAGGCGTTATCATTGACCAAGCTCTCACCTTTAAACAACAAATCAACAAAACCGCTGGGACGATATTCCACAAAGCTAAAACTGTTCAACGCCTCCGACCCCTCCTAGAACCTCATGACTTCAGGACAGTAATGCAAGCTGTGACACTCCCTCATCTGGATTTCTGCAACATAATCTACCATGGACTTCCTGCCTCACACACCAACCCCCTCCGAACTGCCTTAAATACTACAGCAAAGATTATTCAGAATGCAAAAAAACGGGATCACATCACCCCAATCCTAAGAGACCTCCACTTCCTTCCAATACAAGCAAGAATCAAGTACAAAGCTATCCTACTCATCCACAAGACTATCCACCAAACACGGAACACCTCACTCCACCCCCTACTGCCTCGCCCATCCCACAACAGATCAACCAGACATTCCTCCAATAACTCCATCGTCGTCCCCCACAAAAGAACCAAATCCACACAACGGACCTGCAACAGAGCCTTCGAACTTTATGCTCCATCCCTCTGGAACTCTCTACCAAACCACATCAGGAACAACGCTGACATCACATCATTTAAGAAACAGCTGAAGGCAATCCTATTCCGTGAACATCTCTGAACAGAAATACCACCCTATTCGCATGATCTAATAATTAGATTCAGCAGAAGTATACATGTCTATGTCTACCCAAATCATTAATTGTTGCCCCTTGGTGATGGCCCCACCCTGAAAAATTGCCCCCCCCCTTATGTTATATGTTACACCGCTTTGACCCGGTGAAAAGCAGTATATAAATGCAGTTAAATAATAATAATAATAATAATAATAGTAGTAGATTTGGAACAGTTCAGGGGCAGGGCTATAAATTAATGGGGTCATTTTAAAGCTCTTTGAGCTGGATGTCTGAAAGCGGGCACATGGACACGTAAATCATGGAGATAAACCCCCAAGCCATTTTAGAAAGCCAGCAGCCCTAGCTTCAGGGGCAGTTCTATAATGAGGTGGAGCAAGGCAGCCACCTCAGGCAGCAAAGTTTTGGGGGGCGGCAAAAAAATGCTCCCAAATCAGCAAAGTGGCCGCCACCTCACTCTGCCTTCTATTGTACAAAAAACAAAAACTTGAATGGATTAGCTGCTGTGGCTGCCACCTCCACTTCTCTTGGCAGCAGCAGAATCACCCCCCCCCCCCCCACCTCCGCTGCTCCAGATTTGAGGGGAAAGAAAGGGAAAGACAACTCTTGTGACTTGGCATGCTTTTAAGTCCCTGCTAGCTCCTGCAAGTAGCATCATCAGAAGAGGCGGGACCCATCAGGATCTTGAAAGCATGCCTGAATCACAACAGCAGGCACCATTGCTTTCAAAGTTGATAGTTCATCACTGCTGCTTTTCCAGGATGGTCTGAGGAGCACCAGTGGCCTAGTGGAGAGCCTGCCTGCAAAACATGCTGCTCCTGCAGGTAGAAGGCTCTGACAAGCGATTGCGGCCTCTCACAAGCCTCTGCCCAAGGGAGCAGCATGTCCTGTGGGCAGGTTCTCCACTAGGCTGCTGGCGCTTCTCAGGTTATCCTGAATGGGGAGTGGGGGTGATCGGACAATGACAACACCCTCTTGATGTCGGTTGAAAAGCGGTAAGTAGATGGTGTAAAAAAGAGGTAGATGGAGAATTGGATAATAAAGAGTAGTGAAATCTGGGTGGATAGAGAGAGAGAAAAATAAATGGAAGAAAGGTGGGAGGAAAAAAATCAATATACAAGATGGAAGGAAGTGAAGAAAACTAAAGGAGAGAGAAGAAATGGCAGATGAACTGCAGACCATAGAAAGAGAGCTAATAGAAAATAGAGGAAAACAGGAACTTCGGTTCAGGACCAGCATGATCAGAGAATAAAATGTTCAGACAACAAAGGTAGAGAATTTTATTTTCAATTTAGTGATCAGAATTTGTGAAATCTTTATATTTTATAAAGTGCAGGGAAATGCATCTCTTTTATTTCACTGGTGTTTCATTGTATGCAGAATCTGACTTCTTGGGGTTGCAATTTAATTTTTATCTACATATGTTTATTTTTAGGTTGTGGTCACTTATTCTGTACTTGGTGAGGGTCTATGTTCTGAATATATGACCAAGGCCAGATGTTCTTTTAGCAAGGATCTGTATTGTAATAATCTGAATTGTTCAACTTTTGAAATAGGTGTTGGATGTTACATGGCCTGCTGCAGTATTTACATTGATGTTTTTTTGGGTAGGCTCCTTATTTGAGTTTTGGAAGTTGGTGCAGGTATGGTATGGTAGATTTGCTCTATAGATCCTCAGTGACCTTTGTAAGGTTTTGTATTATTTTATTTAGCAGGTTTTTTATACAGTTTTTATCATTTTTAGTCAAAGTGGTTTACATTTTAACTTAAACTTGGTAATGTACATTAAACATGAATATTGATAACTTGGATTCTTCTGAGGCAATGGAGAGTTAAGTGACTTGCCCAAGGCCACAAGGAGTGCTTGCGGGAATGAAACCCTGGTCTCTTGGTTCTTAAGCTACTCCTCTACACCTATTAGTTTGCAATATGCCTGGTACTGGAGAATGTTTGTTAGTGAGATGATCAGAATCAGTTTTTTTTCTTAAATATTGAGCTCTTTGGTTGAATGTCCTAGTTTTGCCCCCATGCAGGTAAGTGCCGTGGAGATTTTTCAATCCATTGACATCGCTGTAGGTCTCGGTAAGGGGTGAAATCCGCGACAATGGGTGCTCCTGGAGGTCTGGTGCTCTAGGTGGCTGCCTAGTTCTTCTAATGGCAGTGGTGTAATCTAAAAAGGCTGTCTGAGGCATTTTCTTTTAATTTAAATCAGTGCTGCCAGTAAAAACACCTTCACAGTGCCGAAACCTAAGGTGCCTCATAAGGCGCCCTATAAGGTGCCCCATAGGTCACATTATAAAGTGCCCTGTCTGCCAAGGCACCCTATAATGAGCCCTTTATGGTGCCTTACAGGGTGCCTTATAGGACGCCCTATGAGGCACCTTAGACTACAGCACTGTGAGGGTGTTTTGCTGGAAGCACTGATTTAAATTAAAAGAAAATGCCTCAGACAGCCTTTTTAGATTATACCACTGCAGGATGGAACCCATGACCTCTGCTTCAACAGTCATTAATGTGGCTACATCTCTATAGCTGCTGCCATGCTGCTGGCTGGCTACAGAAAGACTGCAGGTCACCACACAAACTGTCTGCTGTGGTTACCAGGATAGAGTAAACCCACTGTGGTGTAGAAGGTCCCTCAGATCCCTTAGAGAGAGCTAAAACGCAGGATTTAGCTTCAGTGGAAGAAAGAAAACAAATGCACATGGCTCCTGGTTTCCAGGGAAACCACAAACAGAGCAGATCAGAGGAGAGGAAAACACGCCCCTGCTGAAGTTCAGCTCATCGGTCACGAGCTGAGGCAGAACACCTGCTGGAGGGAGGGGTCAGATTAAACCCAGGAAGCCAGAGATATAAGGGAAGCTCATTAAGAAGGAAGTTAGCACAGCTGGGAGCACAGCCGGGAGCACAGCCGTGGGAACAGCTGGGAGAACAGCCGTTAGAACAGCCACGAGTGCAAGCAAGAGAGCAGTCACGAGAAGCAGAGGCTTGGCTTGGGAGTGAGGATTCAGAGGAACTAATGGTAACAGAAGATTCTCTGACCTTTGACTCAGAAAGGGAAATCAGCAAAAGAAACGAGCAGAGAACCAGTGCAAAGGAGCCAGGTACAAGCAGCCCATGTTTGGTGCCGTATATAAAAGGCAGCCAGAAGGGAAATGTACCAAGAAGGCAGACTTGTGTGCACGTAGGAACTCCAAGGCTTGTATCTGTAGCTGATCCTGGAGGGCAAAAGGAGTCTCCCATAAGAAAGCCAAAAGGTAGGCTGAGTGACTGGTATAAAAGTAAAGCTGTTTTTAAGAAGTGCCCTGATATTAGCCCAGAAGGGTGGGGCTTTACGTGTGCTGAATACTGTGGCCATTCCCAACCTTGTGGAGCAGAAGGATGCAGGGAAAAGTCTCATGCTGAAGGAATAGGTGTGTGTTTGGAAACACCCTGTAGTCAATTGCAGACATTTCCAGCTGAGAACCAATATGAACCGATGGAAACAGAACCATCTTTAGAATACCTGCCTGTTGAGTCAATGGATTGTACAATATCTGTGTCTGAGAAGATAAAACCCGTGTGCTAGGATTAAGCTGTGCAGAGAGAGAGCTGCAGGTAGCAGCTAGAAGAAAAAGCACCAAAGGTTTTGGAACAGAGAATTGCTCTTTAAGTTGGATTACTGTGATGCTGATATAGGAAGCTGTTTATGTTTCATTCTTATATTATTTCCTGCCAGAAGATACATGGCCAACTGTTCTTTATTTTCTATGTAAAAGCCGTTTGGAAGGGGAATTAAAATCCTGTTATTTGCCTGAAACACTCGAGCTCCACTACTCTCTTTATTTCGGTTGGTGAAAACTACAACTCCCAGGAGGCAGTGCTTTCCCCAAGCACTATTTTACTGCCGGAAGAAGGGATCAGGCCGCTTAACTCTACAAGAACAAGCTGTGGGGTAATAGCGACATTACACCACCCATACCCATGATGCACTGCACATGCATATCAGCAGGCTACAGCTGATCATATAATGGGGTATGCACCCCCACAGCACCTAGGCCTGCTAGGGGGAACTGACCGTGTATGTTACTGGCACAGAGTAGCTACAGACCGTGACATTGTGCGGGTCCTGTGCTCACCCTGAGGATGAGGTGGGGCACCCAGCACCAGGTCCGCAGCACCTGGCTTAGCTGAGATGGGCTGTGCTGCAAGTCCCCATCAGTGTCAATGTGTGATAGGTAATCCTTGCAGAAACACCTAGGATACACCTGTATCCATCTGTATCTCCCAGTCACATCTAGCCATTTTGGACTATGATGCATCCAGAATAGTACATATCCTGTGTGGGTGCCATGGTCACACGTTATAGGTGAAGGGGGGTGTTTGGACGCAAAACTGGATTACGTAGCACCACCCAACCTGCCCTCTGTGTATCAGGGTGGGGGGACAAGATCTCCCACTGAAAGATCCATCTTGTACAGCTCTGCAATGGGGGCAGTAGAGAGGACCATCAACCCCAGTACTGCTGGGGAACAGGCACCCTACAGGGCAGTCGATACAGATGTGTATGCATCACATAAGGCAATGGCAGACAGACAGAATGCTGGAGAAGCTCAGCTGCCCCCCACCACTATCTGACATTCACCAGCAGAGGGCAAAGTCAGTCTCTACCCGCTGCACCCTGCAAGGTGCTCCAACCATACACATGCTCACTTCAGACAGTCTGCTAGCCAGTACATAGTGCATGTCCCTGAAGAAACTGTGTGTACCCAAAAACGGGATGTGAGCACACACACCAAGCAGGTATAACAGTGATTGGACCCCAAAAAAGGGAACCCATAAATATCTCTTGAGAGAAATGCTGCATAGCACTATGGGGGAACCTAGCCATGCCGTGGTCACTGCTCAGTCAGGGTGAGAGTGACCTCCCAGCATGACATGCTGTGGCTACCCTGTCCGTGCAGATGGTGGTCGGGCACTACAATGTCCCAGCCATTGCCCTATACCCTGTGCAGATGCATCCTGCCCAGGCCACCCTGTCCATGCCATATCCACAGTACCTTGCTCCTCATTATGCACATTGGCAGGCTAACACTGGAAACAGTGCAAGCAGTGTGGGCTGAGTAAGGTGTAGGCAGCCACAACACACTGGATAGACATACACACACTCCCACACCTATGCCAGCATTGTGCAAATATGGAGGTTTGTGGCAGCCCTGGCCGCCTCACCAGTCCTGGGCACAGTGTGGGTATTGCTATGGTACGCAATACTGTTGGGATCACTCCCTGGGGTGATAAACACTGTCAAAAGCAATAACTGAAACACACTCCACAGATATCAGAAAGGTTGCTATGATGAATCTCTATCAACAAATCATGTTTAACTTAGGATTTGTTAGCTGACATTAATCATAGCAAACTTTTGATATATGTGGAACGTGCTCCCAAGTTTAGGACGGCGTTGCTAAGGTATGCAGGTGCCAGTATTGGGAGATGCTGCTCCGCGCAGGGCCCAACAGCCTGACTCTCCATGAGGCTTTGGATAGTGGAGTCTGTGAGTGTGGGAGTGTGTGCCCCTTTTGGCCACTGCTCTAGGGCAGAAGCTCCCAACTCCAGTCCTGGTGGGCAAAACACTGTTCAGGTTTTCATGCATGAATATGCATGAGGTACATTTGCATACAATGGAGGCGGTGCATATAAACGTAGTACAGGCATATTTATTAGGGACAGCATGAAACCTGAATGGTGTTTGACCCTCCAGGACTGGAGTTGGGAAACTCTGCTCTAGGGATTGCACATGTTTATGGTGTCTGTGCTCTGTAGGGTAGAATATAGGCGTTTCAGGCATGTTTATTTTATCTGCAATAAAGGTTCCGTCTTTATTACTGGGTAAAATATGGAGACAAGGTTGGCAGGAGCCACAGCTGGGACTTGAACCTGTGACTTTCTGCCCCTGAACACACTGGTTGTGTGTACTGCACCAAACTGTTGCCACAGGGGCAAGTCATTCCCTGGGGATACCATAACTGTTCGTCAGGCAGACCTTGTCTGTTGCATTGCACGACACCCACCTAAATGGGGCTTGGCCATGTTCTGGTGTGGGCAGATGCCACTTCCGCCTCTGCCACCAGCACCCCTCCGACACCATGCTGACATGCCCTTATGTCAGTGGTGCTGGTGGTGCACAGTCCCAGGTCATCCAGTATGCCAGTAGAAAGTTGCCTATGGTGTGGGTTCTCGGGGAGGGGTGACTACATGGACATGCACGCTTCTCCCCGGCACCGCCTGCCAATGTTATGTGTCCTTGGGGGTACCTGCTGGGAAATATCCCCTGTGACACTGTGGGACACACACTCGTGCCCATGTTGGACCCTCGCCAGTTGCTGTCTTGCTGCTTTACAGTTTCGGCATTCCTATGTGCCACCTAGGCATCTGTCTAGTCCGCACTGTGCCCCAGCTGGACCACAGCATGTGCTGCCTGCAGCCCTCTGTATACCATTTACAGCATCAGTACACTTGTCATTTCCTAAAGTGCCTACTCTGCTGTTGCTGCACATGTGCACGCCATAACAAACCTGCCCAATATAAACGACAACAACCCTGATCACCGCTATTTCAAGATGGGATCATTCGCTTTGTAGGAGGACAGAGCATAGACCCTTCCAAACATGATATCTTCCTTTTTATGCTTTGTCAGTAGTGTTGCTTTATGTTTATCATTAATATCACTATTGGCCAGCTTGGTTATTGGGATTTCAGATGTGGTTCTGGTCATTTTCTATGTTTATTTGCCTTTTTGGTTCCTGCACATGTATCACTACTATCACTTCTCTGGGTTTCCCTGCCTTTGCTGTACATTGCTGACTGAAATGGTTTCTCTCTCCTGCAAATGTGCCTAGTGCGAGGTTTTCACTGGCGCTAATTTTCAGAGCTTTATTTCATGGCATTAGTGTGCATGGATCCACTTCCCGCCCACTCTCCGCCCATTGACCCCTTCTCTCCGCCCCTGGGGAGCCTTACTCCACCCTCTGGGGTGCCTTTCTCTTCCCTCTGTGCACCTCACCGCCACCGGAGACGTTATCGCATGATACATGATGTTATCACGCGATTATCGCACGATACATGATGTTATCGTATGATTATCACGCGATATGTGACGTTATCACGTGATGTTACGTATCGCATGATAACGTTACGTATCACGCGATAACAATGCCGCTGCTATGTTAAGATGGTTTAGTAAACATACCCCTAAGATATCCAAAACATCTGATGTTGTAATTTTTACTATGAAAACCCCTGTGACAGGGAGATTTTTGTGTACCTTGCTGGATTTTTTTTCTGTAGCCAGGAATCAGGGAGCTTTTTCTTGAACTCTGGAGAAGTGGGTCCTTAGGCTTTGATTTAAGGATAAAGGGTTATAGAAATCCTTTTAAATAAATAAATAAATAAATAAGCTAATATGATCTATAGACAAGGAAAAAAGTCATTTTCTCCTTTTCCTTGTGAGAGTGGCTGTCACTTGAGTAATGGGCCACACGAGTCCTCAGTGTGTGACCCTGAGGCCAGAGAGCCTGATCTTCAGGAGAAATCTGCAATTTAATTTAGAGGAAGTTTTCCTATTTCTGCCTTCCTCAATGCAAGAGGCTAGAGTGCAGTCCCTTGTGAGGGTGGCCATTTTGGACTGGCCGTATAATGGAGCAGGAGCGGAAAGGACCACTCCTGCCCCATTGGACCACTAGACTACCAGGTTTCATTAAGTTACAACTATGGGGGATGTGGTGGGCCGTGGGGTCCCTCTTTTCCGGCTGACTAGCTGGGAGAATTTTTTATTACCAAGGAGGTGGGAGGAGGGCCATGGCCCTTCCTTTTGAGTAGTGGATTAGGAAGAGAGAGGGTGCTTAACCTGACTGGCTAGCTGGGATGGGGATCAGGAGCTGTCCAGGGGGCATTGTGGCCGCTGACAGTTATTAGTGACTAGCTGCCCTGGAGGCAATCGTTTCTCTAATAGCAGTGATCGGGTGCCCCCCCCCCTCCACAGTATTGTCAGTGGCACTGTGCTGTGATCCCCGGCACCAACAATATTATTTGTATCTGCCACCGCAATTGGGCCAGATTTTGGCAGACACCACGCAAAAACATTTTTGTGTGGTGACTGTCAACCATTGCCACCTCCACTCCCTGCCCCAATCCTGCCCCTAGAATCCTGCAATGTGCGAAAATCAGATATCGCAGAAAATTGCTTGCAATATCTGTCTTCTTCATGGATTAGCTGCTACCACATAGCATTAATTCTGTGTTAATCCCATGGTAGTAGCTCATGCCCTTTAGTAGTTCATATCCCTTAGAGTTGAATCTACAGAAAGAAACGATGGAAGAAAGCAGTTAGGGATATGGATAGACAAAATATTAGTTTGAAGATGCCCTTTCAAAACACATTTTTCCTAATTTTTAGTTATTTGCTTTTGTTTCTCATGTTCATTCTTTAAGCGTGCACTTTATGTATGCTAGAATTTTAAGCACACAATCAATTGCAGGATGCTAATTCATAGGTACTGTATATGCACATACAAGCAATTTTTGCACTCTTTACATTATTAAGCGCCCAAACAAACTGAGAAAGTGTACATGTGTGTACATTCCTAGACAGTCGGCTGAGGGGAAAGATAAATTCTATCTTGGTCATGTAATTTTTAAGGTAGCTATGGGACAGCCAAGTGGTGATGTCAGATAAAAAGATTGAGATACGGGACTGGATTCATGGTGAAATTTCTGTTGTAGAGAGAAAGATTTGGGTTCTGAATATGGCTAAAGTATTTATGATTTTGAACAGTGCTTTGATTTTTAGCTGCACTAAGGGAAAACAGTTTTCTAGTTCACAATTCAGACAGGTAAAATTATTTGTATTTATATAAATTGCTTTGAAAAGGGTCTTTGAAATATAAAGTACTTCTAAGATCCATGGAAAATCTGTGCCAGGTCTCTAGCAGTCTGCAGTCATTTCTGCATGTCGCTCGAATTCTTGAGCTCTTCTACAGGTTTGAAATAAGACCTGTGAGAAAAAAATAATTCACGGGTTTTTCTTGTGAAAATCTGAGAACAATGTAGAGTATTTTATACTCGGACAAGTCTTCCCTATACCTGGCTCTAATCTTGTAGGGCCCTTTTACTAACTGTGTGCTAGGTTTTTGCATTTACCCGGTTTTAGGAGCAAAAATCAATGCACAGTAAATGCAAAGGTCACATGTTTATTACCTGAGGCATTCCTTTCCACATGCTGAGTTCATTCATTACATGCACCTGCATTAACTGCAAAGTTGACAGCATGCGGTAAGTACTGTGTGCTAAATGAAATGCACACCCACTCTCTTCCCATAACACACACAGTCTCCTCCCCATAGCATATTAAGTATTGAATCAAACCACATAAAGGTTTGCAGGAAACAAAATACACTATAGAATCTCTGTGGAGAGAAATTCCATGTAAAATGGGGAATGCAATGATAACAGGGGTGTACTATCATCTGCCTGGTTAGAATGAACAGATGCATGATAAAATGATAAAAAAATCAGGGAAGTTAACAAAAGTTACAATACAGTAATAAAGTGTGAATGCAATTAACAAGGTATCAAATGGATTAGTGTTACAGCAGGACATGATAGGGGGATAAAATTTGTAGAGCAACTGGTTCATGAACTAATATGAGAGGAAGCTATTTTAGACCTAGGGGTATGTTTACTAAACCGTTCTAATTTTACCGGCGCTAGTTGCAGTGATAATGTGAAGAATGCCTTATAAGGAGTGGGCGTTCTGGTCTTAAGGTAGCAATCGCGGGTTATCGCACGATAAAGTGCACCGTGTCTGTTATCGCGCGATAGAGGGAGCCATGCACATTACCGCGCGTTAACCTTAACTTCACGTGCTGACCTGCAGTCACAGTAACAGAGGTGTAGCACACTGGTTAATACAATGACTGCTGAAACAGGGGTCATGAATTCAATCACCCAGTGGGCGTAATGAATAAGGGTGGCCAAGGCAATTTCTTTTCCTGCTTGAAACAGTCCAACAATCTGTGCTTCCAGCTAAAAATACCCACACCCCAGTGCCATAACCTAATGCACCTTTTAGGGCGCACCAGAAGGCACATCCTAAACCACCATGTCAGCCAAGGCAGGTTATAATGTGCCCCAAAGGGCATGTCGAAAGGTTGTCAACTCCCAAGGCACCATAGTAGGCGCCCCATAAGCTGTCTGAATCTAAGGTGTTTGTACAAGGTATCAGCAGGTCAATTTTCAGAGTAATAAAGGTGACCAAAAAATACGATAATTACTCTATTATTATCAGCACTTAATATAAGTAATCATAGAACTATAGGTGCATCTCCATAAAATAGCACGGGGACGTCTCAGACTGATCGGCACAAAACTCAGACACAATGTATCTTACAGTGCCTCAATAGCATCAATGACAGTCCACCGGCCCAAACAGTCTTTTTTTTCACTTTTCTTGTATATATATATTGTGTCTCCAATACACCCACAGTCTGTAGCAAAATATTAAGATAGCAGTTGCACTTAACTTCACTATATAGTGTGATTCTCCCTTTGTAGTGTATGGAATTTGGTGTCCGTGTTCCTTACTATATGTGGGGAGCACAGGTCGACCTTTCCGTAAGAGAATTTTGGAGCATAAGAATAGGATTCGGCGTGGAGTCCAGGAGGCCCCTTTGGTACTACATTTTGTTGAATTTCATCATGCTTTTAGTGACATGCGTTGTTTTTGTTTAGAACAAGTAATGTGTGGGCGCAGTGGTAAGAGTAGGGAACAGACCCTTCTGATTTGTGAACAAAAGTGGATTTACCGACTACGGACGGTGGCCCCTGAGGGCCTGAATCTCTGCATCGATTGGGTGGTTTGTTTATGAGTTTTGTGGAGGAGATGTTCTCCAGCTTGGTATCTGTTTTTGGGGGCATTCATTTGCCATTGGCTGAGATTCTCTTTAAAATGTGATTGTGGGTGTCTTGTGCGCATGGGCGGTGTTTTTTCCTGCTCGACGTTGTTCAAGGTTAGCCGGCAGGTAAGAAGTTTATGGTCGTGGTGGTTTTTAATTGTTTGTGTTCTTTATTGGTTATAGACAGTGTTTTTTAGTAACGTGGAGTTGAATAAAATTTTGCTATTGTGTGTTTGTTTGTCTTTTTAGGGTCCCCTGAAGAAGCAGGTTTTTTCCTGCGAAACGTATGAGGGCTCTTTCTGTATAACGTCGGGGAAAGCTGTTGGGTGCTGTTATTTTCCCAAGCATAATGTATACAGCTAAGTGGTTTCAGGCTTGGATACATTGTTGAATAGATCAGCACTGTGCATATACCTGCCAAGGTCATTGATGTGATTGGGCGTAGTGTTGGTGGTGGTGGTCCTGATTTGTTTCTGGTCTACCTGTTCACCGCATGCCCGTTTATGCTGAGACCTTGGGCAGTTTTGACAAATAGACACCTTTTTCTATAATTACACAGTCTATGATAGAGTGATATAGGAATCAAAGCAGCAACAATGTAACCCAAAACAATCATCAAATGCACAATGAGGATATGCTAACAGGTAGCAGAGGCACATGAACACAGAGAATTCAAATGAAACAAACCGCAGAAACATGCAGAGATGACACTATGCAGAAGGTCCCCTGCACTGGTTGGTGTGGATACAGTGTCTGTACACATATATCACGGTACATGGAATGCACAAATGAAGGAAGACAATGGACACTCACACTGCCACACTCCAAATATAACGGGGCAATGTGAGTGTCATTACCTCAGGGGATAAATAGGACTGTGCAGACATGCAATGCTAGGTTTGTAAATCAATGCAGAGCATCACATCTGTACAGTAAACAAACACAATAACCTATACATAAAGATGGAAAGAAAGGTCAAACATGTTACAGTAACCCACATAGAAGCCATATTGCCACATGCTGTGTTGCATCAACATAGTCAGTCACATGCACATTGCACCGTGTACATTGAAACATGATACAGTGATGCCACACATGCACTGTAACTCCCTTGGTGAGTGCAAACATCAATCCAAGATGTTGGTGTGCAGTAAAGTGGTGTGGTGGCAAATACTGTGTCATGTTCAAGTGGAGGGTAGGTGGACATGGACAAGAGGACCTCTCCATTGCTCCCCCTGGGCCGCACGCATGGCTGTATGCTTGTGTTGAACCAAACAGATGAGCATATCCTGTGTTCCATGTCACACACATGGGCAAAACACAACAACACAATGTCAGAAGGATGTAAAACATACAGCGACAAGGTCAGTCCCTGCTGCACACGTGGGGACCAGTACACAGTGTCTACAGTGCAAAGGGTGTCTGTAATCCAACAAGTCACGGTAAGACTGTCCTTGAAACCCTGGGCATGCAAATTCAAGTGTGACATCCCAATATGCCACAGTACTGGAAAGGTCATGTGTGTCTTCTGCGATGAACATGACACCCAGCCAGAGCACGGCAGCAACAGTGTGTTGGACAGGCCTGTCATGCCCAAAGTAGCAGTCCAACAACAATACTGTCCATCCTAGACATGTGTCCCACTCGCAGAGGTCAAACATCCTATGGCACTATTTCCCAGGGATAGTTCCATGGTGTTGTTGTATCCTCCAACAGGTGGGTGATGGTGATGCCGGATGCACTGTAGTAGATGTGCTTTTTATGTCCTCTGCCCTGTGTCAGAAGAGGATAAACAATGTATTGGTATGCTGATTGCAACATCAGCCCAAATTGAAGAGAGTGAAACATCAATATGTCCGTAATGAAACATCACACAAGCAAACATAACATGATCACAACACAGAACACAGTGCATGTTGTGGACATTTGGAATTGGAACCGCAGATGAGGGTGTCACATGGATATGGCATGTCCATGCCCATGTTACACAGGCATTTCACAGCTCCACCCCATGTGCATCAGCGTTCGTGTACAGAGACCCAACATGAAATCTCCATGAAACAAACAGTAAATCATTAACATGTAAAGGCTGATGTCATTCCCAAAAGACCAAAGGTGCAACCTACCATGTGTTTGCATCAAGTGTCTGTTTATGATCCCCTGAGGCTCTCAAAGGCCACAACACATCACAGTAAAGGGAGAAGATGTCATTGAAATGTGCAGAATCACCATGTCCCCATGTCCAGTCACTGTTGATGCATGTCTACATTATGGAGATATCTGTGATACAAAAATGCTGTTGTGCAGTGGTCTGTCAGCACACGATAGGTCAGCTCACAACACACAACACATGTCCACAATGTTCACAAGGTAAACAGCAGTAATGTAGAGATAGCACAGTCACCACTGCTCCCCAGGTGTACAGACCCCTCACACCACATGATAATGCAAAATGCCTGCACCCTGTATCATCACACAGCCAACCCAATAACACCCACCCACACAGTATGCTAAGGTGAGCATGCCAGCAGTAGCATATGGCCTGTATGTGCACAATTGGAGATTAGTGAAGATAAAGGCTTGTCAAATGCAATGATACACTGCTGTTGGGTGATGCTACAATGTCAGGGAAGGGTGTACGTGCAGCCCACCACCTGAACACCTAGGACCTGCACACACATGCAGCTTTCGGGCGTGTCCCAGAGACAGTGTTAGAGAAGACGAACTGGACAGGAACACATGTGGATATGTGTTCCCCAGCAACATATGGGGTATGGGGGTGCAGGGCAAAGAGGTGCACAACAACATATGTACAATATGACAGATCACTACAGACATGTGCTCCCCCTGACTGTCATCACAGACAAAGTAGCTATAGGTCTACCTACCCCAGACTGCTGCATGTTGGATGACATACAGTCAGCTGCCATTGCACCACAGCACCAGGAGGGTCACCAAGTATGTCCTGTGGATTGAGAAACACAAGAGAAACATACATATGTCATGTTGTAGCTGTGCAACACACACTGCACCTTCATGTCCTCAGCTCGTAGACCCCCCAAGATCCTTTACAGACTGACTGTTCCCCATCACACTGTACAGATTTGTTTCATGGTAAAGTTATCACTGAAGTGTGTGTGGCAAACTACAAGGGTCCATACTCTGTCCGTCCCCTTCCTCACCTCTCTGCTGCCATAAAAAATGTGGAATAGAACTGTCCCCTCGCTACCATGTCCCTGCTCGGCTCTAATGCTGCAATACTATCCTGTGTCCCCCATATCTCTCCCACTGCCCCTTCAGTGTGAGTTCTGGTTTCTCAATGTCATCTGCTACCCCGCTGTCAGCTCCTTTAACACAGGGAAATATCCAGGGGCTCCTTCCTTATTCTCTGTCAATATACATTTCCTTGGTGTGTCTATCTCATACCTTGACTTACATTACCAGCTCTGTGCTGATGAGTTGCAAATATATCTCTCGACGCCTGAGTTATGTCTGCCAAACCACACCCCGATGTCTGCTTGCCACCTGAAATTGATGGCTCCATGTCATCCCACTGTGTGAAATTGATAATGGCAAAGCATGGATATCCTATATGTGCACCTAAACCCTCCCCTCCCATCAGAGCGTCTTTGTGTGTGTGGCCATAATTTCCTTTCTCTAGGGTCCACAATGTAGGTGTTGTCTTGGACTTCACTCTCTTCCTCTACACACATACCCAGCTTGTAGTTGAGGCTTGTGGTTTATGTCTAGATGTCATCAGCTATATTTCCCCAGTCCTCCCTGAAAACACAACTAAAACCCAAATCCCCCCCCCCCCCAATCAGCTCACGGCTTGCCTACTGTAACCTACACCTTGCTGATCTGGCCTTGAATCATCTCTGTCTGCCTGAAAATATGCAACACTGCACTGCATGACTATTCTATAGCCACACACATAATGGTACTAATACTCCCGCTGTCAGGACACCTCACAGGTTCCCTATTCGTCTCTGCATCCATGTCAAGGCTTCTTGCTGACCTATACATACAGGCACACTGTGGTGTTGCAGTAATTTCCCTTACTGATCTCAAATACCAGTAATCCAACTACTACTGAGCATGTATATAGTGCTAAGTATCACATGTAGCTCTATACAGAAACAACTAACACACAGTCTCTGCTCAGCAAAGCATACCAACCAATCAATCAGCTCATATTACAAAATGTGAAACACACACGTCTAGGCAACTGGTCCCATCTATGGGCCGCTCTCCTACTGTTGACCCCATACTACACGCCTTTCACCTTGCTGCACCCAAATCCTCAAACTAACTACCTGTGGTTGTACAGAAGCCCCTATCCCAATCAGCCACAAATCATGTATGACAGCTTACCACCTCCCACAAGCCTACTACTCCCGACACACATAATCCACCTCCATCCGCTGTTGTGCCCTGCTCACATCTTCTGCGTTTCAATCATGACTAGATTGTAAGCTGGGATGGCCAGGCAGTGTCTGTTACATGTCAGTGCAGTGTTGCGTCTTACTGCTATTGGGATACAAATGTTCACTAGTAGTAGTAGTACACACATATTTAAACAAATGTATGTGGCAGCATATGCTGTACTTACATGAGAAGACCTCCTCAATCACCTGCCGCCTGACTGCTGTGACCTCACATGTGTCACCACGGCCACATACAGGAGGGTACGTAGGATCATCCTCCAGATCCTCATTAATTTGGACAGGGATATGGTGCCCTAGAGCAATGTTGTGCAGGATGCAACAGGCTATAATGATCTCTGACACAGTCTGTGGTTTGTATTGTAAGGCCCCACCTGTCCTATCCAGACACCTGAAGTGACTCTTTAAAACGCCAAAGGTGCGCTCTATGACGGAGCAGCTGGAGGCATGGGCCTCATTGTAATTCCTTTCTGCATGTGTCAGTGGTTGACGCACAGGAGTCAGCAACCAGGGGCGACACCCATATCCTGAATCACCTGCAGAAAGAAATGTAGAACGTTAAAGCAGGAGCTGATGTCCACACAAATGGACACAAGTATGTATGTACAAACCAAATGCACAAAACATCCTGACAGAAACATATGACAGCACATGATGGGACACCACAACTATGCATCAGCATGCGAAGTTATGATACACAAAACAAGGGGTAGGAGTACGGATTGCAAGCAACATAATCTGTAACCACAACACAAATGCTAGCGTCCATTCTACCATCATCACACAGCACCGTAGCAAGGTAGAGCTGGAGGGCACTACCCCCCCCCCCAACATTAGATCACACACAGACAGATGAGACACACACACAACTAGGGATACACCTCAAAGACAGATATGTGCACATGCAGTTAGTCACAGGATCACCATGTGCATGTCAGAGATGAGAAATACACACCCAGCAATATACAGTCCTCATACTGTCCTGGCTCAAATTGTCTGAATAGTACCGAGTGATGCAGGATATAGGAGTCATGGGTGGACCCTGCAAACCTAGGGACCACATTCAGAATATGCATATTTGCATCACATACAACCTGAACATTCAGAGAACGGTAGTGTTTGCGGTTGCGGAACACTACCTCCCTGTCTCTGGATGGGACCAGGGCAACATGTGTGCAATCAATAGCTCCCATCACGTGTGGTATCCGAGCAAACGCCTCAAAGGCCTGGTTCAGGGTCCCCACTGTTGCCTAGTGTTGGGAATGGCAATGTAATTCCCCACCCAGCTGATCATGGCATGCAGTACCTGGTGGAGACAGCGTGAGAAGGTTGGGCGGCTCATGCCACCCACTGCAGCCACAGATGACTGGAAACAGCCAGAGGCAAAGAAATGTAGGGCACCAAGGAGCTTGACCAAACCCGGTACGGCATGTGACCGACCAGTCATGGGCTCGAGTTCAGGTCTTAGATCCTCATAGAGCTCATTAATAGCCCCCATGCTCAGGCAGTAGAGGGAGATGACCTGGTCCTCACGCATGCCCTGTAGCTGGGCCCTGGGCCTGTAGAAGTGAGGCCAGCGAGTCTGCAACTCTGCACGCCTCCTGCACCATGCCGGCACAGCCCCTCCCTGGCCTGCCCCCACAGCTGCAGGTCTGTGTTGCAGCAGGATTAAACCCATGCCTTGTGCCTCAGCCTCATGGACACCATCTCTCCCGTCAGGCAACCACAGCCCCTGCTCACCTCCCACTGCACATGCAGCAACCACAAAGCCCACCATAAACTCCACCACCCTCAACTCCTCTAACTCACTCAAACTCAGACACTCACCTCACCCACCAGTCACCAACCCAGCCACACAACTCCACCAGCACTCACCAACCCAGCCACTCTCCATACCAAACCTGCCTCTGACACTTCCTTTGCTTCACCAACAACCAACACCGCATGCCTCGTCTCCCTTGCCTATACAAACCCCTCAGTGTGTACCACATGTGCCCTATTTATGTGTGTTTTTTACCTGTGTGCATCTTTGCGCGTTTTGTGCATGTGCAGAGATGCAAGCGTGGGGCTGTGCTCATTGCGCATGTGCAGCGGCACAAGCATGGGGCTGTGTGCGTTGTACATACACAGGGGAGATGCGGAAGGTGCGTGCATGGGGACACCATGTTGCGCATGCACTGTGCATGTGTGTGAGCATGAGACGTGTGCATGTGCTGCGTGCCATTACACGCATGCGGCCGGCCTTACGTCACATGCGCAGACCGGCACTCATCACATGGGTCCTGGGCACGCACCTTCCGCATCTCCCCTGCGCATGCGCAATGCATGCAGTCTCCATACTTGTGCCGCTGCACATGCACAACGCTTGCAAGGATGCGCACACGTAGAAAAACACATAAATACACGTGCACACGTGGTACACGCTGAGGGGTTTGTGTAGGCGACGGAGACAGAAGGCGAGTTGTAGAGCAGGCGAGGGTGAGATCAGGACTATAGCAGGCGAGGAGAGGTGTGTTGCGGAGCAGTCGAGAGAGAGAGAGAGGAGGGGAGGCAAGGAGCAGGCGAGAGAAACAGGAGGTGATCTGAGGAGCAGGTGGCAGGGAGAGGAGGGGAGGTGAGGTGAGGTGCAGGCGTGAGGTGGAGCAGAGGAGCTGAGGGGAGAGCAGGGGAAGAACAGGAGGGGTGATGATGTGTGACAGGGAGGGAGAGGGCACAGAGGGCAGTGAGATGGAGTGGCAGGACATGGCGGGGGGAGGAGCGTGAGACACATATTCAGCAGGACCCAGAGTCGCCAGGGAGAGGTGGTTCTGTGGTGGTGGCTGCAGGCCCATCGGGTGTGTCGCAGACCATCCAGGGGCCACCCAGAACCAAACGCAGGCGCATACCGGTGCCAGCCGAGGAACGGAGGAGGGCTGTTAGATTCAGCCAGCAGGAAAACAACATCCTGCTGGTCAGTGTTTTGGAGCAGTATGAGGTGCTCTATGGCCGGCTGAGCACAAGCACCACTGTGGGCACATGGATACACGTGTGGGAGGAGATCCAGGAGGCCATAGCCCAGGCAGGGGGGCCATCCAGGGACCTGGATAGCCTGAGGAAAAGATTTAATGACATTAAGCGTGGTGTCCATGCACACATGGTGGCGTAGAGGCAACATGCCATGGGCACCGGAGGAGGTGGGCCCTTTGCCCCAACCCTGACACCCCTGGAGCAGGAACTCAAAGACCGTCTTGGCCCCATCTAATTGCGTGGACTGACTGAAGCACTGGACACCGCCCATCCACAGGCAGGTAGGTCAGAGATATGCTGCACATGTACAGCTCACGGCCCAGCACATGCCAGCCATGGACGGGAAGGTGGAGGCCTATGTTCTGAGAACACGTGTGCCCTAACACAGGCAACTAGGGGCCACATATCCATCAAAACATGGCTGTGTAGGTACAGGGTGGGTATGACAGGTACCTGGGGCTGCGTGCACGACAGCCACAGTCCTGGACGTCATAGAGCACTGCACAGGTGTACAGAAACAGGGGTGGGGTAGTCCCCCAGCCAGGCAAAGTGCCACCCCCCTTGACTGCGCATAAGTGGGGCGGATGACCGTACATACAGGGGAGTCCAACACCCTCCACCCCATGAACCCAGCACATGCATCAGCTATTCGTACCTGGCATATAGGTTACACAGAACAGCATACATCTGCAGCCAGGCACACACCACTATATGACAGGGGGACACAGACAGAAGGGACATACAACTAGGCCAGAAAACATTGACCTGGGGGGACCTGCACACACCACCTATAAGCTATGATGTGTGTATGAGATTACTTGTCCAGGGACATATCCCAGACAAGTGACAGAGGATAGCCTATCACACTGTGATGGTGAGATAGACGCAAACAAACCCCAATGACTACATCACACAGATGTCCAACACATCACACTCTGTCATTGGCCAACATACAGTGGTGATCCCCCACCCACCCTCACAAGACATTGGGGTGCACATTGCCACAGCCGTACCAACTGCACCTAGCCATGACCCCACACCACCTGGGGCCATCATCTATACAGGTACTGCAGTGCCATAGACACATTCCCATGACCCCCATCCACAGTGCTACCACATGCCCAGCATCACTCCACCCATCCCCTGCAACAACCCACCACACACACCGAGTATGTGATAGCTGTCCACACACACCGCACAATGGCTGCCTGAGCAGCAGTCCCCACACACGTCTGGCTGACCTGGACGAATGCTGCAACAATGCTGCAACACCTGCCATCCATACCACTCAGGCCAATGCATACACATCACTCACACACACTGACAGGCCACAATCCCACTCAGGGCTCCCACACCCACTCTGGCCACAGGTAGCACTGAGCCCGCATCCAAGGTCACATGCATAGTGCATACCTAGTGCTGCATATAGTGGGCCCGCCAGTCGCAACCCCATCCCCCCAACATAACAGCAAATGTGACACAGCTCCACCAGTGCGAGAGGCTGCCCCTCCCCTCGTCAGGTACAGCACAGGGCCCCGCGTTTTTTGCACAGGGCCCCGCGTTTCAGGGGGCCCCGCGCAAAGAACATTCTGCTTTAAAAATAAATTAAATTTTAAAAAAGCTGGCTGCTGCTGCTGCCGCCGTAGCAGCGGCAGAATCGAGTATCCTGCAGGGCCCCCCCATTCTGACTGAGCCCTCCCTGCCTGGCTGAGCCTCTCTGCAGTGGCTTTCAGATCCGCGAAGGGAGAGTGTCTCCCTCACGGCTCTGTTAAGCCCGCAGGGGCTGATGGGAAATTTGGCTCAGTTAAGCCTGCAGGGGCAGATGGGAAATTTCCCATCAGCCCCTGCAGGCTTAACAGAGCCGCGAGGGAGACACTCTCTCTTTGCGGATCTGAAAGCTGTTGCAGAGAGGCTCAGCCGGGCAGGGAGGGCTCAGCCAGGCAGGGGGGGACCCCATGGGACACTCGATTCTGCTGCTGTCACGGCGGCAGCGGCAGCAGCCAGATTTTTTTTATTTTTAATTTTCCCTGGGCCACGGGGGTGTTAGGACTGGTAATGGGCTGTGGACTGATGGGGAGTGTTAGGACTGGTAATGGGCTATGGGGGGCTAAGTCTGGAAATGGGGTGATGGGTGGGGGTTAGGACTGGTAATGGGCTATGGGGGGCTAGGGCTGGAAATGTGCTGATGGGGGGTAGAACAAGTGGAGGGCTGATGGGGTTAGGACTGGTAATGGGCTGTTTGCTGATGAGGGGGTTAGTACTGGAAATAGGCTATGGGGGCTTTCTGGAAATGGGGTGATGGGGGGGTTAGGACGTAATAGGCTATGGGGGGGTTAGGAATGATAATGGGCTATGGGGGGCTAGGACAGGAAATGGGCTGATGGGGAGGGGTTAGACTTGAGGTGGGCTGATAGGGTTAGGACTGGTAATGGGCTGTGGGCTGATGGGGGGGTTAGGAATGGTAATGGGCTATGGGGGGCTAAGACTGGAAATGGGCTGATGGGGTTAGTACTGGAAGTGGGATGATGGGGGGTTAGGACTGGTAATGGGCTATGGGGAGGGCTAAAACTGGAAATGGGCTGATGGGGTTAGGACTAGAAGTGGGCTGATGGGGGGTTAGGACTGGTAATGGGCTATGGGGGGCTTAAACTGAAATGGGGTGATGGGGGGTTAGGACTGGAAGTGGGTTGATGGGGGGCTAGGACTGGTAATGGGTTGGGGGTTGCTAGGACTGGAAATGGGCTGTGGAAGGGGAGGCTTATTTATTTATTTATTTATTTTATTAACAATTCTTATATACCGCACTATTAGACATCAGCGCGGTTTACATTGAACAGAAAACATCCGACAGTTTACACGTGTCTGGTCGTTACATTTAACAGGAAGTATAACTTGGCGAAATAGGGGAAACTAAATACAATGCAGGGTTATCTGATAAAGGATATCCTGGTTAACTATATACAACAGTGGTACAATAGTATATGGAACAACTTGCTATTTACATTGTGAAGTTGGTCTGTTGCGGGGTCTATCTGTTTGACCACTTCTGCTATTCACCTGGGGGTTATGTTCGGAACTGCCATTGAGATATTTAAGGAAGAGGAAATGCTTTAAAGCCTTTCTGAACTGACTTAGATTAGGTATTGCTCTGATTTGTGCTGGTAAGGTGTTCCATAGAGATGGGGCGCAGAATTGGAAGGCTCTGTTGGCTGTTGATCTAGTGCATCTTGTGGTGTCATTTGGGATAACTAGTGTGTTTAATTCTGCTGTTCTTCGTGGCCTGTTTGGTGCAAGTGGTTGTATGAGGTTGGAGAGAGAGGAAGAGGTGAGCCCCTTAGCCGCTTTGAATGTTAGCAGTAAGATCTTGAAACTGATCCTTGCCTGAATGGGGAGCCAGTGTAGCTGTTTTAGAAGGGGTGTTACGTGATCTCTCCTGGATGCCCCGAGGAGTACCCTCGCTGCACTATTCATGGCTAATTGCAGGGGGTTCAGGGTGGCCCGGGGGAGTCCTTGTAGTATGGAGTTTGAGAAGTCGAAATGGGGGAGTATAAGGGCTTGATAAATGGTACGGAAATCATCCGGTTCAAGTAGTATGCGTAGGTGTCTGAGGGATCTGATTTTAAAGTAGATTGCCTTGACTGTGTTGGCTATGTGATTCTTCATATCAAGGTTTTGGTCCAGCGTTACTCCCAGGTAGCGTATTGCCGGTTTAACTTGGAGTTGGACATCCTTTACGTTAATACAACTAGGAGGGGTGAAGTTGGTGTTCCTCGAGACGAACAGGACTTCCGTCTTTTTGTGTTGTATTCTCAGGTTTTGTGATAGGAGCCACTCTGATATGGTGTCAAAGCAGTTAGTCAGCGGGGTAAGGTCTAGGCAGTCCAATGATATTGGCATATATAGTAGCACATCGTCTGCTTGAACTGCAAATAGCTGATGGGGACGAAGACTTGGAATGGAAATGGGCTGAGTGGAAGGGGGGCTTGAACGGCAAATAGCTGATGGGGAGGGGGGCTTGGAATGGAAATGGGCTGTGAGGGGAGGGAGCTAGGACTGGAAATGGGCTGAGTGGGGGGAGCTAGGACAGTTAATGGGCTGATGGAGCAGCTAGGATAGGACTGGAAATGGGCTGTTGGGGGGAGCTAAGATTGGAAATGGGCTGTGGTGGGGGCTTGGATTGAAATGGACTCATGGAGGGGCTAGAACTGGAAGTAGGCTCATGGGGGGCTTGAATTGGAATTGGGCTGAGTGGAGGGGAGCTAGGATTTGACATGTGCTGATGGTGGGGCTGAAAAACTGAAACACTCCACAGATATCAGAAAGTTTGCTATGATGCAGTTCTGTCAACAAATTGTGTTTAACTTATGATTTGTTATCTGCCATTACTCATAGCAACCTTTTGATATATTTGTAACGTGTTCCCAAGTTTAGGGCAGCATTGGAAAGGTATGCAAGTGCTAGTATTGGGAGATGCTGTTCCGCGCAGGACCCAACAGCCTGACTCTACATGAGGCTTTGGATAGTGGAGCCTGTAGGTGTGGGTGTTTATGCCCCTGTTGGCTGCTGCTCTAGGGCTGAGTTTCCCAACTCCAGTCCTGGTGGGCCAAACACGGTTCATATTTTCATGCTGTCCCTAATGAATATGCATGAGATACATTTGCATACAATGGGGGCATTGCATACAATTGCAGCACAGGCATATTTATTAGGGCAGCATGACACCTGAATGGTGTTTGGTCCTCCAGGGCTGCAGTTGGGAAATATGGGGACATGGTTTGCAGGAGCCACAGCTGTGGCTTGGACCTGTGACCTTCTGCCCCCGAACACACTGGCTGTGTGTACTGCACCAAACTGTTGCCACAGAGGCAGATCATTCCCTGGGGCTACCATTAGTGTTTGTTAGATAGACCTTTTCTGTTGCACCGCATGGCACCCACCTAAAAAGGGTTTGGCCTTGGTCTGCTTTGGGCAGATGCCACTGTCCCCTCCACCACCAGCAACCCTCCGCCACCATGATGACATGCCCTTATGCCAGTGGTGCTGGTGGTGCGCAGTCCCAGGCCATCCAGTGTGCCGTTAGGCAGCTGCCTATGGTGTGGGTTCTCGGGTAGGGGCGCCTAAATGGACATGCGCACTTCCTTCCGGCACCACCTGCCAATGTTATGTGCCCTTGGGGGTACCTGCTGGGTAATATCCCCTGTGACACTATGGGACACACACTCGTGCCCATGTTGGATCCTCGCCAGTTGCTGTCTTGCTGCTTTACTGTTTCGGCATTCCTATGTGCCACCTAGGCATCTGCCTAGTCCGCACTGTGCCCCAGCTGGACCACAGCATAACAAACCTGCCCAATATAAATGACAAAACCCTGATCACTGCTATTTTACTGTGGGATCATTCACTTTCTAGGGGGACAGAGCATAGCCCCTTCCAAACATGATATCTTCCTTGTTACGCTTTGTCAGTAGTGTTGCTTTATGTTTATCATTAGTAGCACTATTGGCCAGCTTGGTTATGGGGATGTCAAATGTGGTTCTGGTCATTTAATATGTTTATTTGCCTTTTTGGTTCCTGCACATGTATCATTACTATCACTTTTCTGGGTTTCCCTGGCTTTGCTGTACATTGCTGACTGAAATGGTTTCTCTCTCCTGCAAATGTGCCTGTAGCGCAAGGTTTTCGCTGGCGCTAATTTTCAGACCTTCGTTTCACGGCGTTAGTGTGCATGGGGCCTCTCCATGCCCACTCTCCGCCCATTGACCCCTCATCTCCACCCCTTGGGAGCCTTACTCCGCCCTCTGGGGAACCTTACTCCACCCTCTGCACACCTTAACGCCGCCGCAGACATTATCACGTGATACGTGAAATTCTTCCATGGTAAAGTGGCATTATTGCACGTTAACGTCACGTATCACACGATAACATTGCAGCTGCGCCGTTAGCGCCATTTAGTAAACATACCCCTTAGTCCTTAGTGGAACACAGAATCTGGTGCAAGATATAACCATGTTGGGGGCCACTTGACTATAGTGATCATAACATGATCACATTTGGTTTAATAAATAGAGGGACAGCAAGAAAATCCACAGCTCTAGCTTTTAACTTTCAAAAGCGAGACTATGATAAACCAAGGAAAATAGTTATCAAAGAAAGTAAAAGGAGTAGCTGCAAAGGCTAAATGTTTATATCAAACATGGGCATTATTTAAAATACTGTCTTGGAAGGCCAGACCAGAAATATTCCATGCTTTAAGAAAGATGAAAATCCAAATGACTGCCAGCATGGTTTAAAGATGCGGTCAGAGATGCTGTTATAGTCAAAAAAGAACCTTTCAGGAAATGGAAAATAGGACCAAAGACAGGTAAAGAGAATTTGAAAATAAGCTTGCCATGGAAGCAAAAATGCATAATAAAATTTTTTTCAAGTACATTCATAGCAAAAAAGCCATGTCAGTTGAGCCGTTAGATGATAGAGGGGTAAAAGGGGAGCTAAGGAAGGATAAGGCGATAGTGAAGAGACTGAATAAATTCTTTGCTTTGGTCTTTACTGAAGAAGATGTAGGAGAATTATCGAGGCCTAAAATGGTATTTAAAGGTGATATAGCAGAAGAATTGAAACAAATTTCGATAAACCGAGAAGATGTATTCCAATTATTTGATAAACTAAAGAGCAGCAAATCACCTGGACTGGATGGTATATACCCCAGGGTGCTGAAGGAACTAAAATATGAGATTACAGAACTACTACTACTTATCATTTATATAACGCTGAAAAGTGTTTGCAGAGCTTTACAGATAATTAATAATCTGCGGACTCTCATTAAAATCATCGGTAGTACCTAAAGAATCATTGAACATGGAACATACGAAGCATGAAACAAGGGAAGCTGGAGGTGGTCAAGAATGAAATGGAACGTGTACAACTTGATCTGTTGGGTGTCAGCGAACTGAAATGGACTGGCATTGGGCACTTTGCATCAGATGATCACATGGTCTACTATGCTGGAAATGAAAGACAAAGAAGAAATGGTGTTGCATTTATAATAAAGAAGAAACTTGCAAGAACTGTAATGAAATACAATGCAGTCAGCGAACGCTTAATCTCTATTCGTCTATGAGGATTGCCTATCAACACAACTATAATTCAAGTATATGCCCCAACAACAGCTGCAGAAGAGAATGAAATTGAAGAGTTCTATAAACAAGTACAAGCTGAAATTGACAGAACATGCAAACAAGATATCCTGATAGTCATGGGTGACTGGAATGCAAAAGTTGGCAACAAAGAAGAAGGCAAAGTAGTTGGAAAATATGGGCTTGGCAACAGAAATGAAGCTGGAGAAAGACTGATAGAATTCTGCAAGACCAATGATCTATTCATCTCAAACACCTTCTTCCAGCAACACAAGCGGCGACTGTACACATGGACTTCACCCAATGGATTGTATAAAAATCAAATTGACTACATCTGTGGAAGTCAACGATGGAAAGGTTCTATAACATCAACAAAGACAAAACCTGGAGCTGACTGTGGTACAGATCATCAACTACTAGTATGCAAACTCAAGCTAAATTTGAAAAAGAGCAAACCACTCATGAATGCAGCAAAATATGACCTTGAGAATATACCACTGGAATTTAAAGACTGCCTGCAAAATCAATTTGCTGCTTTAGATACAAATGACAGAGCTCCGGAAGAGTTATGGAATGACATCAAGAAGGTTGTGTTGGAAGAAAGCGAGAAGTCTCTACAAAAGGTGAAAAAGCAAAAACGGCCAAAATGGATGACGGAAGAAACTCTGAAAATTGCTCAGAAACGCAGAGAAGCTAAAGCCAGAGGAGAAAGAAAGAAAATCACAGAACTCAACAGAGATTTCCAACATGCAGCAAGACAGGACAAGGAAAAGTATTACAATGACACTTGCAAGGAAATAGAAGCAGAAACTATTAGAGGAAGAACAAGATCAGCTTTCCTAAAGCTAGGAGAGTTAAAGAAAAAGTTCCAGCCTCGAATTGGAATGTTACAAGATGCTCAAGGTTCTATGTTGAATGATGCTGAGAAGATCAAGAAAAGGTGGAAGGAATATACAGAGTTTTTATATGATAAAGATCATGTGGACCAACAGCCGTTTCAACCTGTACCTTATGATCGGGAACCATTGGTGATGAAAGAAGAAGTTGAAGCAACATTGAATGCCTTATCAAAGAACAAAGCAGCAGGCATTGATAGCATTACTATAGAAGTACTGTAGCAATCTGATGCAGCTGATACCATACTTACAAGGCTCTGCCAAGAAATATGGAAGACAACATCATGGCCAACTGACTGGAAAAGATCTGTGTTTATACCAATACTAAAAAAAGGTGATACAACTGACTGTGGAAATTATTGAACAATCGCTCTGATCCCACATGCCAGCAAGATTCTACTGAAGATTATTCAAAAGAGACTACAACCATACTTGGAACAAGAACTACCTGAAGTGCAAGCAGGGTTCAGGAAAGGGCGAGGAACGAGAGACATCATTGCGGATGTGAGATGGATCCTTGAAAAGACTAAAGAATACCAAAACGATATCTGTTTGTGCTTTATCAACTATAGCAAGGCTTTTGACTGTGTAAACCATGAGAAACTCTGGGCCACATTAAGAAGCATGGGTATACCAGAACACCTGATCGTTCTCTTGCACAATCTGTACATTGATCAAGAAGCAACAGTTTGAACGGAACAAGGAGAAACAGAATGGTTTAAAATAAGCAACGGTGTAAGACAAGGCTGCATACTTTCCCCCTACCTGTTTAATTTATATGCAGAACAAATCATCAGAGAAGCAGGATTGTATGAAGACAACAGAGGTGTGAAGATTGGTGGAAGACTCATCAACAACCTTCTCTATGCTGATGATACTACATTAGTGGCTGAAAGTGAAGATGATCTGAAACATTTGCTTCTCACAATCAAAGAACACAGTCTCAAAATGGGCCTGCCCCTTAATGTAAAGAAGACAAAGATCATGACAACTGGCATAATCAACAGGTTCATCGCTGAAGGAGAAGAAATTGAAATTGTGAACAACTTTGACCTACTTGGATCAACTATCAATAAAGAAGCAACAAGCAGTTAAGAAATCAAACGACGCATTGCTCTTGGCAGAATAGCTATGAAAGACCTAGATAAGATTATCAAGAGCAGAGATGTCTCTCTCCATACAAAGATTCGACTTGTTCAAGCCATGGTATTTTCAATACAACCATATGAGGTCTTGTTCTCTGAACGAATGACTGTTGTGCTAGAAAAGGTTCGTCCAATCTTCACTTCTAGAATAAGCTCAATTTTCACTATATTAACAATGATGTTAGGTCTCAGATTCGACTAGCACTCTTTATGGACTCGCGTCCTTTCTATCGGTGCTGTCAATAACATCAATGACCTCAGTGTTTCTTTTAATTTTAAGGTGTGCTAACGATGCTGAGTTTATTAATAAATACAACGTGACTAACTTAAAACCGCAGCCCTTTTTTTTATGCAGCTTAGGTGAACTGGATCCCGACGCTCTGCTATGGCGCCGTATCGGCGTTTCAAACAACTGCTTTCTTCAGGAGATCCTGCCCCAAACCTAAAAACACAAACAACATCCTAAAAACCTACCCTATCGTGGCGCATTGCCTTTCTCAGGGACACACATTCGAGCAGCTAAGATGTTTTGTTATAGAACAGATAGCACATCCATATGGGGGCCGAACATTGGATGAAACCCTCCTTTTGCATGAACAGCGTTGGATCTATAGGTTAGACACAGTTGCCCTGAATGGGCTTAACCTTACTATAGATTGGCAGGTTTGTACATAAATCCATGTTTAACACATAGAAAGAGAGAGAATCGTATTAATTAGACAAGGGAACCAGTTCTGAATTCAGAAACAAGATTGCAGAAATTTGGTTTACCCAAGTGTCAGAGTGAGTATCCAATAGAAAGCAAGTTACCTGAGCCGGTAGATATTTACAGGGGTTTAAATAGGGGAGGAGAGGTCCACCCCGCATGCGCGGCGTCTCTTAGAGCTTTTGGAGCCATTTTTTGGAAGAGAGATACAAGAGAAAGCGCGGGCAGCATCACTCATAGTAAGTTAATATGCGAGTGTGGTTTTAATAGAATAAGTCACAGTAATTTGGAGGAAAGGGTAGGTTTTTAGGATGTTGTTTGTGTTTTTAGGTTTGGGGCAGGATCTCCTGAAGAAAGCAGTTGTTTGAAACGCCGATACGGCGCCATAGCAGAGCGTCGGGATCCAGTTCACCTAAGCTGCAAAAAAAGGGCTGCGGTTTTAAGTTAAGTCACGTTGTATTTATTAATAAACTCAGCATTGTTAGCACACCTTAAAATTAAAAGAAACACTGAGGTCATTGATGTTATTGACAGCACCGCTAGAAAGGACGCGAGTCCATAAAGAGTGCTAGTCGAATCTGAGACCTAACATCAGTGTTAATATAGTGAAAATTGAGCTTATTCTAGAAGTGAAAAATGGTATTTTCAATAGCATCATATGGATGTGAAAGCTGGACAGTGAAAAAGATAGACAGGAAGAAAATTGATGCCTTTGAATTATGGTGCTGGCGGCGAATACTGTGTATACCATGGACTGCCCGAAGAACAAACCAGTCGGTACTAGAGGGGATCAAACCTAAGCTTTCTTTAGAAGCTCAGATGACAAGACTTCGACTTTCATACTTTGGACACATCATGCGAAGAGAGAGATCATTAGAGAAAGACATCATGCTTGGCAAGATAGAAGGTCAATGCAAAAGAGGAAGGCCAGCAATGAGATGGATCGATACAATAACAGCAGCTATGGGTACCAGTCTGTCAACAATGAGCCGCCTGACTGAAGGCTGAACACAATTTAGGATAGCTATCCAGAAGGTCGCCATGAGTCGACTCCGACTCGACGGCACTTAACAACAACAACAACCTAAAGAATGGTCAGTGTAACACCAATTTTTTTAAAAGGGTTCCAGGGGGTGATCCAGGAAACTACCCACAGAGATCCTAACATCAGTACTGGGCAAAATGGTAGAAATCATTATAAAGAATACAATGACTGAACATGCAGATAGTCAAGGTTTAATAAGAGAAAGCCAACATGGATTTAGGCATAGAAAGACTTGTCTTACTAATCTGTTATGTTTTTTGAAGGTGTGAATAAACAAGTAGACAAAGGTAGAAAGTCTTTGACAAGGTCACTCATAAGAAACTCTTGGCAAACTTTAAAAGTCATGGGATAGGAGGCAGTGTACTATTGTGGATCAGGAAATGGTAAAAAAGATAGAAAACAGAGTGGTGCTAAATGGCCAATTTACTCAATGGAGAAAGGTGATTTGAATAAGAGTATTGGCAATAACGTTCAAGGTTGCACCTTGTGGGATGTTAGTGTAAAGAGAATTTATGTCCAAAGAAACCATTATAAGTTGTGGATGGTATTCGAGAGAGAGTTTCTTCAAAGTCATCCTTTCAAGAAATTTGTGAAAATGTGGCTACGTTACATAGACAACGTTTTTATGATTTGGGACGGTACTGAGGATGATTTGCAAGTTTTCTTTCTCTGGCTCAATTCATTAGATGAACATCTACAATTTGAAGGTACATTTAGTATGACTCAGTTTCTTATCTTGACATTAATATTAAAAAAGGTAGTAATGGTTTTATAACTGAGTTATACTGTAAAGAAACAGATAGGAATGCACTCTTACGCTATGATAGCTTTCAGAACAAATCATTAAAAGAAAAGTTACCTTATGAAAAGTTTTTTTCGAGTTAAACGGCTCTGTATTTCACAATGTGACTTTGAAAAACACGCATTTGAGATGAGCCAAAGATTCAAAATGAGAGGGTATCCCAAGCACACAAACGTCCAATAAAGATGAGGATAATAGAACACAAAAGTTGTCCATAAAGACGAGTCCCAGATAAACCAATTGTTGCCCATTGGACAGACAAGGGTCATCAGGTTTCAGATCTTAGTTTTTCATTATTAAAGTTGTTCATCCACATTGGAGAGGAGGGGATATTGAGAAAATACTCATCAAATTAGAACAACGGTACATCTATGAGTTACAGTCCCTGGAGTCCCGTGGCTTGAATCAAGATTTTAATTTAGCAATTTTCTTTAAAAAAAAAAAATGCAATGTGTGCCTTCGAGTCAGTCCTGACTCCTGGCAACCCAGAAGCTCCTGGGTTTTCTTGGCAGTGTCACCGGAAGTAGATTGCCAGGCCTTTCTTCTGTGGCAATGGAGGGTTAAGTGACTTGCCCTAGGCCACAAGGAGTGCTGGTGAGAATCAAACCCTTGTTGCTTGGTTACCAAGCCAGTGTTCTAACCACTGGGCTACTCCTCCTGCAATTTTCTTATGAATTTAAAAAATGCTGCTGTTTTTGTTCATTTATTACCCATATTTTACACAATAATTTATATAATTTGCAGTTCAAGTTCATTGTTTAGCTTTACAAATTTAGTTTAATACCCTGCTTTTAAATGTGCATTGGTTTGCACATTTTTTATTTAGGGTGAGCATTCAAACATTCTCTATCTCCCTTATGCGCTGTCTGCCTTGTTGTAGAATAGATTTTTAATTATAGTCCTCATTTTAATTTAATTTCATTGCTTCCGTTTTTCAAAACAATTCTTTTGACAAAGTTTCCTTCATCCCAGTGCTGGCTGGGATGCATAATGATCTGTGATGTCATGAGCTCTTGTTGACGTGTACCTCCGGGTATCATCTTACCCTTCCTGTTGGAAACAGGATACTGGGCTTGATGGACCTTGGTCTGACCCAGTATGGCATATCTTATGTTCTTAAAAAAAGGTGCGCTTTATGGCGTCCTCCAAGAATTCAAGTTTGCTGTTTACCACAGGTAGAGTTTTCTTGCCCTTGGTTCCCTTAGTAATTTATTATCTCCAATTCCATGCCCATCTGTCTTTGATATAATTTTTTCATTTTTACATGTTTGTATTTGCCCGTTTATTCACTGCATACTTTTTTCACAGATATCAATTTCAAATTATAAGACACATTATAATGACATTAGTTTTGGTATCCAGATGAGCTCAATGCGGTTTTCTCACATTTGTTGACTCAGTGTAGCCAGCGCTCTTAAGATTTTTTTAAAAATCTTATGTTACCGTGGGATCAATCAATGTTGTTATAATAGTCTTTTTTTTCCTTCACATGGTATAGTTTAATAGTTTTTTCCCAGCCGATTGTTTTTTTGCTGGCTTCACTATGGGAGAGGACGAGGGCAGGGTCCCGGCAAACGAGCTTAACTGGGTGCTCGGCCCGGCGCGGGACCCTGTGCATGCTCAGGCAAAGGAAAAGGGGGGGGGGCGGGGAGGCTGAGCATCGGCGAGGACACTTGTGCATCTTTTGAATTGATTGGCTCTGCGCACGTGGCTGGGGGGCTTGGACAGGCATGTGCTCAGCCGGCAGCAGTTTTGCTGGGCACATGCGGCGGATCCTGGGAGCATCGTGGCCTGTCGGGCTGAATCTGGGGCTGGATCCTGCATTGGTGTCGTTATCATGGCTGGGTGAGCGTGGTCTGCGGTGGACTCAGCTGCTGCCCTGGCTTTGGCACCACCATTGAGTAAGAGGACAGCCGAGAATTATCCTGCTGCATCTGGGGGGGAATAACTTGGCTGCCTGGACTTGCAAGCAACTGATCAGAGCTGCAAAGAGAGATTTGGCCTTAGTGTTATGAATGTTTGGGGGGGTAGTGCTCATTTGGTCGGATCTTGTTCCGCGGCCAGCGTGTTGGGGTCATCGCCGGTGGGCTCGGGGGTTAACAAAAATTAACAGGCAGATTGGGCAGTGGGTATGTGAACAAGGGGGTTACCAAGTGCAACATTCTTGGGCGGAGGTGGAGTGTGGGGGATTGTACAGGAGCGATGGGGTGCATCTGTCTCCGGTGGGGGTAGACCTCCTTCTGAATGATTGGCAGGAGGCGGTGGAGCGAGTGGTGCAGTGTAGCGTGAATTGGTCGCAGCTTGAGAGTAGGGGGGGGGTGGCTCAGGCATTTCAGATAGCCAGAACCAGTGACGGGATCCTGGAGGTGTCCGGGGTCCGGAGCCGTAGGCCACTTGGGGTGTGGGCGGGGTGCCCACGGCCCGGACAACCCCTGCTAGACTTTTGCTAGTGATATGGTGAAGTCAGACAGGGGTGATAGGAATTTGGCCGGTGGAAGTGAATGCGGCCGGTGCGGAGGCGAGGGCACTTTGTTAATAGCATGGCTGGTGTCACATCGCTCCGTTGGGGGGGGGGGGGGTTGGTTGGTTGTTGATTATTCTGGTTTAGTATGTTCTGTATCTTAAATTGGCTAATAAAGCTGTGACCAGTTGTAACCCATGAATCATTGTCTGTGGCATTTGTGAAGGGGGGGGGGGAATGTTAGATTTAAAGGGGTGCGGGAGCAGGAATAGTGAGCGCCGGGTCCAACTACCCGGTTAGGGAGAGGGTGCGGGCAGGGTCCCGATGAACGAGCTTAACAGGGTGCTCGGCCCGGCACGGGACCCTGTGCGTGCTCAGGCAAAGGAAAAGGGGGGGGAGGCTAAGCGTCGGCGAGGACGCTCGTGCATCTTTTGAATTGATTGGTTTTGCGCGAGCGGCTGGGCGTGCGGGAGCCAATCAGGGGGCTTGGACAGGCATGTGCTCAGCCGGCAGCAGTTTTGCTGGGCACATGCGGCAGATCCTGGGAGCGTCGCGGCCCACCCGACCACCCTTATGGGTAGCGGGTGTCTCGAGACTTAGGGTTGTTGCAGCTGGGGGGGGGGGGGAGCGGCGGGATCCCGGAGGTGTCTGGGGTTCGGAGCCTTAGGCCACTTGGGGCATGGGCGGTGTGCCCACGGCCCGGACAACCCCTGGTAGACTTTTGCTAGTGATTTGTGAAGGGGGGGGGGAATGTTAGATTTAAAGGGGTGCGGGAGCAGGAATAGTGAGCATCGGGTCCGACTACCCGGTTAGTGTCTGGTTTTGACAACATTGATCTCCTTGTTTTTAGTAAGTCTGCTACTCTGTGGTTTTCTGCAATTAAAGTGGCGGTTTTAATGTTTATAGTATCATTTTACTTTGTTTCACGCTATTTATTTATGACTTTATGCCCTATGATATTGGTTTTATGCTTTTCTTGTGTTGCAATTTTGTTCATTTACTGTACAATTTCATACATTTTTTTTTTAATCGCGAGCAATGCATATACATTTTAGTTTTTGCATCAAGATGAGCTCACTGCTGCTTTTATGTTCTCGTGTTCTTTTAACTAGTTTACTTTATATAGTCGGGTGTCCCTAAAATGGTCTTCTAGTTTTATGTTACCCTTGCTGCTACAGGATTAATCAATGTTCCCCAATAGTTACCTCTCTCTATGCAGTGCTTTATACAATTTTTTCCAGCTTAACAATCTGTTGCTGGTTTTATCATGTTCCCATTTTTTCAATAAACCTTTCTGTTTTTTCTAACTCCACTGTTTAGGTGGTTTCCTGAAATTTTTAAAACATTTTTTAATGATTTCCTTATACCGGTTCACATACATTGCCTTTACAATTTAGCTTGTCCTTAAGGATTAGTTAGTTCAATACTGGCATGTTCAGTGTTTCACTTTCACAAATTTGAATGCATGCTTTTACGTAATGTTATCTATTTATTTATTTATTGTTTCCTATTATTGGTACTGTCTTAATTTAATGCTTGTACTGTTTTTAGTTCTTTGGTTTTTAAGGTTCTGTTATTTTTTGTTTTGTGCTCCTGGTCGTTGTTTCCCACTATTGTAATGAACATGTTCTTTTACATACATCTTTTTATGTTTATACTGACATTTGTGGTAGAATTTTTAACTTTTATTCTATGTACATGGTTATACCGGTTGCTGTGCGCTCCATAGTGCTTGTTGACCTTCATATACTGTAAGTATTTTTATACTTATTGCATACATGTTATGTCTTTTAGTCCATGTCTATTCTCTAGTTATATTTTATAATGATAGTTGTATTTGATTTTTAAGGACTCTCTAGTAGAGTTGTAGCTGTCTTTGAAATTATGTTTTATTCATTATTTTACATAATTTATATGTCTGCTTTTATACAATCAGTGTTTTTATGTTTTTATATTTTATGTATTATCATTTGTATTTATTATGATTATTATTTATTGGTTGTTTGCAGTTCTCAGCCCCCTGACGAAGGCTGTGCCGAAACGCATTGGGGCGTTACTTTTATTTCAATTAAGCACTAATGACCACCTACCACCACTCGCTTTTTGTGTGTTGTCTAAGGTACTGCGAGAGGGTGCTCCTCTTGTGGTTTTTCCTGAAGAGGGCAAGACCATCAGCCTGGGGTTATCTGCAGATTCTGGGGACCATGGCGGCCACTCTCAAGCTAATCCTATGGGCAAGGGCGTATATGCAATTGCTGTAGAGGGCTCTGCTCCGTCGATAGTCCCATCAGGGTCAACCCCTGTCTCAAGTACTCCCCTGCCCACGGAGCACCAGGAGAGCCCTCAGTTGATGGCTGCATGTGGAAAGAGTCCCTGGTATGAGTTCCTCAAATGACCAGCCTGTCAGGTTGGAAAGTCCATTGCGAAGGATGCTTTGTTCAAGGACAAGAGTCTGCAGGAGGCCCTGTGGTCAATCAACAGGCTCGAGATGCGAGCGGTGACCTTGATGCTAGAAAGTTTTGAGTTTTGGTTGCAGGGGAAGGTGGTCCAAGTCCTCTCAGACAATGTGACCATGGTGGCTTACATCAACCGGCAAGGAAGCATGGGCAGTACAGCCCTGGAGGAGGAGGTCGAAGGTCTGTTCGGATGGGCAGCGATTCGTCTCCAGTCATTATCAGCGGTGCACGTAGCAGGAGTTGACAGTGTGATGGCAAACTACCTCAGCTGAATGTGCATGGATCCCGGAGAGTGGCAGCTCAATCAGGTGGAGTTCGAGCAGGTGGTCTGCCGATGGGACACACTGGTCATGGACCTAGTGGCAATGTTTGAGTTGGTCAAGGCCTGCCAGTTTTTCAGTAGAAGAAGAGAAGACGTCCAAGGGCCTGGATGCTCTAATTCAGCAGTGGTTTGAAGAGAGTCTTCTCTGTTCTTCCCCGTGGACGCTCATAGGCCAGTTAGTGCAGTGGCTAGAGGCGCACCGGGGATTTGTAATTCTGGTGGCACCAGACTGACCGAGGTGCCAGTGGTATGCTGACCTGATTCGGATACTGGTGGATTGACTGTGGTGGCTTCCGGTTTGGAAGAACCTCTTGATGCAGGAGCCGCTTCACATGCCCCAGGTGAATCAATTCTCACTTATGGCATGGCTCATGAAAGAGCGAGGGTGAAGAAAGGATAATCAGGCTCAGGGATAGTGACCTTGCTACAGACCCAGAGACCAGGTGGTCTACGAACCTGGCACCCAGAGACCAGGTGGTCTACGAACCTGTCGTGCATCTGCATAGGATGCATTTTTGAATCATGGTGCGGAGAGAGGCAGCCGTGCCCTTCCACTGCCTCTGTCCCGGACATCTTGGCGTGCCTGCAATCCGGTTTTGATAACGGTCTAGCTGCCAGTTCCTTGAGGATGCAACTGGCGGCATTTTTCCGGTTATCATGGGAAAGTCCATGGGGTGCCATTGGGTACACTCCCAGACATGCTGAACTTTCTAGGGGGGTGACCCACCTCCGTCTGCCAAAGAGGGGAGTGTTATCGCCTTGGAATCTTAATCTGGTGCTGTTTGGGGAAACCCGTTGAGCCATTGAGACGAGCTTTCCTGCAGGATTTGGCTCTGAAAATGGTATTCCTGGTGGCGAGTTGCTCAGCACACAGGATTTTGGAGCTTCGGACCCTGTCATGCCAGGAGCCATTCCTTTCCTTCCCAAAGAGAAAGTGGTCCGGCGCCCAGTACCTTCATTTTTGAGAAGGTGGTGTCAGCATTTCATGTAGATCAGGCCATTTCTATTAGACAACTTTTTGGTGGTGGTGAGAATCGAGGGGCAATGTGACAAATTCTGTCTACCCTTTTGATGTCTAGGACATCTGTACCTTGCCCACTCACAATCTTAAATGACAGAGGTGTAAGGCAGGGGTCTCCCAATCCAGAACTGGAGGGCCACAAACCAGTCAGGTTGGGAGGATATCTCTAATGCATATATATATCATGCATATTCATTAGGGCTATCCCAAAAACTTGCCAGGATTGCGGCCCTCCAGGACAGGTTTGGGGATCCCTGTCCTAGAGGAAAGGCTCATAAACCATTATTAAAGAGGACCGGAGAAATCCCCTGCTTACCTCGTGATAAGCAACATTGAATCTGCATATCTTACTGTGAACCAGAGAGTTACTTGTGACCTGGATTGGACGCATTTGGAAAAATAATACTGGGCTTGATGGACCTTGGTCTAGCCCAGTATGGCACCTTTTATGTTCTTAGGTTAAGCCATGAATGCAGGTTTTTACAGCTGTTTTTAATGCATGGTAGCTGTTACCATGGCTCCATACTAACAGTTGCCATTCATAATGCATGTGTTAAGAGGTCCCCTATATGTTAGAAAGCCAGACTGATTAATTTGTGGGCTATATCAGTAAAATGCAATTAAAGTGAAGTTGGGTTGATGTACCATTGAAAGGTTAGAAAGGGGGCTTGGGGGGAGGGCCTTAGCTATTTGTCAGACATGGACAAATATTTTATTTACTCTCCTGCTGTAAAATTTGGCCACAGGAGCCCAAGCGACAGTTAAGACTGTTAATGAGCATATAGGGCCAGACATTCTAATGAGCTTTCCTCATTTTCTATTTGGCAAAAAAGACTTTGTACATTTGACTCATTGTAAATACTCAGAGGTTTTGAAAAATATTTGATAAACTCTTTTGTGATATTAATATGGGTCTCAGGAGCCCAACTGATCAGTGAATAGGCAGTTAATGAGCATACAGGGCCAGATATACTAATGGATTTTTTCTCATTTTGTGACTGAGGAAAAAGTTTAGTTCTTCAGCCCATTTTGAGTGCAATTTTATATCAGAGCACTAGGACTGAGGATGGAGAAGGCACCTATTTTAAGCCTATTTTATAAAGACACATAGGGTTATGTTTACTAAACCATCTTAATGTTACCGGCGTTAGTTGCAGTCTTACTGTGACAAATGCAACTAGATATCCCTCCCAAGAAATGACCCATTCTAGAAAGGCCCTTACAATTTTTATCTGCAGTGTAGATAGCTTATGTATATAGTTAACCCGGTTATCCAAGTTTGTACTCCTGTTCATTGTAAAAACCTGACAGTTGTCGTTATGGTCGTTATGTTATGATGTAAACCGCGCTGATCCTAAATAGCGCGGTATATAAGAAACTGTAATAAATAAATAAATAAATAAGGTAGTGGGCGTTCCGGTCTTAAGGTAGCATTTCGGGTTATCGTGCGATAAAGTCCATTATCGCGCGATAGAGGGAGCCGTGGCACGTTAACGCACGTTAGCCTTAATTAGGCGCACTGACCTACAAACACAGTAACAGAGGTGTAGCACACTGGTTGCTACAATGACTGTGGAAACAGTGGTCATGAGTTCAAACCCCCAGTTGGCTTAATGAGTAAGGCTGTCTGAGGTATTGCCCTTTACTTTAAATCAGTGCTGTCTGTGGCATTTTCTTTTTTAATTTAAATTAGTGCTGCCAGCAAACACACCCTCACAGTGCCGTAACCTAAGGTGCCACATAAGGTGCCCTATAAGGCACTCCAGAGGGCACATTATAAAGTGCACTGTCCGCCAAGGCACCTTATAATGTTCCCTATAGAGCGCCTTATAAGGCGCTTTATAGGGCGCCTTATGAGGCACCTTAAGGTTACAGAACTGTGAGAGTGTTTTTGCTGGCAGCACTAATTTAAATTAAAAAAGGAAATGCCTCAGACAGCCCTATCAAATAACACCACTGTGGGATCAAACCCATGACTTCTGCCTCCACTGTTAGTGAAGTAACCAGTGGGCTACATCTCTATAGCTACCAACAAACCCCTGGCTGGCAACAGAAGGACTGCAGGTCACCACACAAACTGTCTGCTGTGGTTACCAGGATAGGGTTAACTCACCCGTACCCATGATGCACTGCACATGCAGATCAGCAGTCTACAGATGATCACAAGACGGGGTATGCACCCCCACAGCAACTTGGCCTGGTAGGGGGAACTGACCGTGTGTGTTACTGGCACAGAGTAGCTACAGACCATCACATTGTGCGGGTACTGTGCTCACCCTGAGGGTGAGGTGGAGTGCCCAGCACCTGGTCCGCAGCACCTGGCTTAGCTGAGATAGGCTATGCTGCAGGTCTCCATCAGTGCCATTGTGTGACAGCTAGTTCTTGCAGACACACCTAGGATACACCTGTGTCCATCTGTATTTCCCTGTCATGACTAGCCCTTGTGGACTATGATGCACGCAGAATAGTGCATATCCTGTGTGGGTGCCATGGTCACATGATTTAAGTGAAGGGGGGGTGTTTGGACCCATAGGTGGATTATGTAGCACCACCCAACCCACCCTCTGAGTCTCAGGGTGGGGGACAGGATCTCCCATCAACAGATTGACACTCTACATCCCTGCAATGGTGGCAGTAGAGGGGACCATCAACACCAGTCTTGCTAGGGAACAGGCACCTTACAGGGCAGTCAATGTAGATCTGTACACATCCATAAGGCAATGGCAGGCAGACAATAGGCCTGGAAATGCTCAGCTGCCCCCCCCCCAAACACTATCTGACATTCTCCAGCAGCAAGCACAGTGAGTCCCCAGCCACTGCACCCTGCAAGGTGCTCAGCCATACACATATTAACTGCAGACAGTCTGCTAGCTAGTCTATAGTGCATGTTCCTGGAGGAGATGTGAGCACATCCACCAAGCAGATAATTCAATGATGGGGCCCCAGAAAAGAAAACCCATAAATATCAGTTGAGAGAAAGATTATACAGCACTATGGGGGAATCTAGCCATGCCGTGGTCACTGATCAGTCAGGGTGAGAGTTACCTCCCAGCAGGACATGCTGTGGCCACCCTGTCCATGCAGGTGGTGGCCAGGCACTACAATGTCCCATCCATTGCCCTATGCCCTGTGCAGATGCATCCTGCCCAGGCCACCCTGTCCGGGCTATACCCACAGTATCTTGCTCCTCATTATGCACATTGGTAGGCTAACACTGGAAACAGTGCAAGCAGTGTGGGTTGAGTAAGGTGTAGGCAGCCACAACACACTGGATAGACAGAAACACACTCCCACACCTATGCCAACATTGTGCAAATATAGAGGCTTTTGGCAGCCCTGGCGATCACACCAGTCCTGGGCACAGTGCAGGCATGGCTATGGTGCACAGTACTGTTGGGGTCACTCCCCAGGGTGGTAAATACTGTCAGAAACCAAAACTGAAACACATTCCACAGATATCAGAAAAGTTGATATGATGCAGCTCTCTCAGCAAATTGTGCTTAACTTAGGAATTGCTATCTGCCATTAATCATAACAACCTTTTGATATATGTGGAACATGTTTCCACGTTTAAGACAGCATTGCTAAGGTATGAAGGTGCTAGTATTGGTAGATGCTGCTGCGCACAGGGCCCAACAGCCTGACTCTCCATGAGGCTTTGGATAGTGGAGCCTGTGGGTGTGGGTGTTTATGCCCTTGTTGGCCGCTGCTCTAGGGCAGAGGTTCCCAACTCCGGTCCTGCTGGGCCAAACACTGTTCGGGTTTTCATGCTGTCGCTAATGAATATGCATGAGATGCATTTGCATACCATCGGGACGGCGCATACAAATGCAGCACAGGCATATTTATTGGAGACAGCATGAAACCTGAATGGTGTTTGGCCTTCCAGGACTGCAGTTGGGAAACTCTGCTCTAGGTATTGTACATGTTTATGGTGTCTGTGCCCTGTAGGGTAAAATATAGGCGTTTCAGGCATGTTTATGTAATCTGCAATAAAGGTTCTGTCTTTATTACCACTGTTTAGTACTGGGTAAAATATGGGGAGTGGGTTGGCAGGAGCTACAACTGGGACTTGAACTTGTGACCTTCTGCTCATGAACACAATGGCTGTGTGTACTGCACCACACTGTTGCCACAGGGGCATGTCTTTCCCTGGGGATACCATGACTGTTTGTACGACAGACCCTGTCTGTTGCAGTACACTGCACCCACCTAAACGGAGCTAGGCCATGGTCTGCTGTGGGCAGATGCCACTGCCCCCTCCGCCACCAGCACCCCTCCGCCACCATGCTGCCATGCCATTATGCCGGTGGTGCTGGTGGTGCACAGTCCCAGGCCATCCATTATGCCAGTAGGCAGCTGCCTATGGTGTGGGTTCTCGCATAGGGGTGCCTACATGGACATGCACGCTCCCCCCCCCACCGCCTGCCAATGGTCTGTGCCCTTGGGGGTACCTGCTGGGTACTATCCCCTGTGACACTGTGAGAAACACACTCATGCCCATGTTGTACCCTCATCAGTTGCTCTCTGGCTGCTCTACAGTTTCAGCATTCCTATGTGCCACCTAGGCATCTGCCTAGTCCGCACTGTGCCCCAGCTGCACCACAGCATGTGCCACCTGCAGCCCTCTGTATCCCATTTCCAGCATCTGTACAGTTTCCCTTTCCTACATGCCCACCCTACTGTTGTGGCACATGTGCACGCCATAACAAACCTGCCCAATATAAAGGGAAAACCCTGATCACTGCTATTCCAATGTGGGATCATTCACCTTGTAGGGGGACAGAGCGTAGACCCTTCCAAACATGATATCTTCTTTTTTATGCTTTTTCAGTAGTCTTTCTTTATGTTTCTCATTAATATTGCTATTGGCCAGCTTGGTTATTGGGATTTTAAATGTTTTTCAGGTCATTTTCTATGTTTATTTGCCTTTTTGGTTCCTGCACATGTATCACTACTATCACGTTTTTGGGTTTCCCTGGCTTTGCTGCACATTGCTGACTGAAATGGTTTCTCTTTCCTGCAAATATGCCTTAACGCATTAGTCCTTTCCCTTCATAGATTCAATTGGAATCTATGAAGGGAAAGGACTCACTGAGGGAGCAACCCCACTGTGCTCTCATGCAACTGTATGTTATGCAATATAAAAAAAAGTCCAGAGCATGAAATGAAAACTACTGGAACATCAGTACTTTTATTACTTGTGCATAGTCTGCTCAAGCAATAAAAACATGAAGCTAAAATTATAATGCACTGGATGAATTTCAAAGCTTAACTTAAAATGGCAATAGCTGAGAGATATCATCTCTGTAGTCTATTATTAGAAAGCAAACAAAACAGGCTCAGGGTGTGATCCAGAACCTAAAAATAAAAGAAAAGGAACCAGCCTTGTCTGAGCCGCAGGTCAGCCACTTGGAATGCAGGTAAGGCAAATGAGGGCTGAAGAGGGAAACTCCTGCAATTTAAACTGCATTTGGTGCCAAAAAAAGGTCAAAGGTGAGGGCGTTGGCATGAAGAAAGTGAAACCAAAAGTTAATACTCTGCAAACAAAAGGTCTCATAGCAACTGTGAACCAATCGGTACGCTATACAGAAAAAGGGGAGGGTATAGGCAAAATCATTGGATGGTTTATGAACTAAAACCATAGCCATCAAAAAGAAACCATTAAATCCGCATGTGGTGAGGATCCAAAATCATAAACCAGAGGGCACAATAAAAAACAGAAAAAACAAAAAAATCGTAAAACCATAAATACACAAACTAGAGGGCACCCTCATATGCTTGCCATGATTTTAAAATGAGACCCCTGATCAGACTGAGTCTGTGCACACGTATTCAACACACATGAACAACTGATGCCAAATTGTCTCACTGCTAATGCAAGTGAACAATGTGAGAGGGAAGAGGAGGAGGTGGAGAGGGAAAGGGGGGGGGAGGGAAAAAAGGGGGGAAGGGAAGGGAGATGGAAGGAAGGGCAGGAGGAAAAGGAGAAAAAGGAGCGGGAGAGGGAAAGGGAAGGGGAGAGGGAAGAGAGGAGGAAGGGGGAGGAAGGACAGGGAGAGAAGGAGGGGGAAACAGAGAGAAAGATTGAGAAGGAGGGGAAAAGGAGGGGAGAGGGGGAAGGGGAGGAAGATCAGAGGAGGAAAGGGAGAGAAGGGGAAAGAGGGAAGGGAGGGGAGGGGGACAGGAGGAGAAAAGGGAAAGGGAGAGAAGGGGAAAGGTGAGGGGAGGGAGAGGGAAGAAGGGGAAGGAAAGTGGAGGGTGGGGAAGTGGAGGGAGGAGGAAAAGGAGGAGAAGTGAAGAGGAGGGGAAGAGGGGGAGGGTGGAAGGGTGGAAGGGGAGGAGGAAAAGGCATAGAAGGGAAGGGGAGGGGAAGTGAGGGGGAGGGGGAAGGGGAAAGGGGGTGAGGGTGAGGGTGGAAGGGGAGAGGAGGGGAGGGGGGAAGGTGAGGGGATAGGAGGAGAAAAGGGAAAGGGAGAGAAGGGGGAATGGGAGGAGAGGGAAGAGAAGGGGAAGGAAGGGGGAAGGGGAGGGGGGAAGGGGAAGGGGAAAGGGAGGAAAGTGGTGGGGAGGGGAGGGGGAGGGGAGGAGGGGGAGGGGAGGGGAGGGGAGGCTGGGAGGAGAAGGGGAGGAAAGTAGAGGTGAGGGGAAGGAGAGCGAAGGGAGGGGAGAGGGAAGGTGGATGTGGAATGGGGAAGAAGAGGGGAAGACAGGAAGGGGAGGAAGGAAAATGGAAAAGAGGAATGGGAAGGGAAGGGGAAGGAGGGAAGGGGAAGGGTGAAGGGTGAAGAGGAAGGGAAAGAGGGGGAGGAGGGAAAGAAGGAGAGGAAGGGGAGAGGGAAGAACTGAAAGGGGAGGAGGGAAAGGAGAAGGGAGAAGAAGAGAGAAGGAGGGAGGGAGAGGAGGGGGAGGAAGAAGGGAAAATGGGACCAAGCAAAGGGGAGGGGGAGGATAGAGAGGGGTATGGGGTAAGGGGAAGGGGAAGGTAGGGGAAGGTTAAGAAGGCAAAGAGAAAGGGGGAGAGAAAAGGGGGGAGTGGAGGGAGAGGGAAAGGGGAGAGGGGGGAGGGAGGGAAGGGGAAAGGGAAGGATGTGGGAGGAGGGAAGGGGAAGGGAGATAGGAAAGAAGGGGGAGGGGGAAGAAATGGGGAGAAGAAAAATTAAAATATCAAATAAATAAAAAAATAAATAGACCTAAACCGTCAAAAACATATAGATTAATGAAAACAATAAATAAATAAATATAAACATAAATAAAATACTGTGAATAAAAAACTAAACCAAAGGGCTTCTGAAAAATGCCAACCAAAAAACGCAGGATAAAAACGTCAAAGAAACTACAAAAAAATGGAAAAATCATGTTCCATGTTCAGTCCACGAGGATACTCTATAGCTAACCTGAAGATAATTTTTTGCTCTGCACGTAACAGCAACTTGTCAATATCCCTGCTCCTCCAATGGGGCTGCAATACCTTCAAGACTAAAAATTTCAAATCTATCAGGCTGTGTTGGAATTCAATCCAGTGGCTGACCAGAAGTTTATCAGAAAGATGATGACGTATACTGCTTTTATGTTTCATGATTCTAGTTCTGAAGGCTCATTTTGTTTTGCCTACTAGAGGAGTCCGCAGGGGCGAACAATTAGAAATATCACACTCTCAGTCTCATAGTTGGAAAATCATCTAAATACAACTTTTTCTGAGTCAATGGATGTACAAAAAACTTTCTTGTAACCAATGCATTGATGCAGACCGAACATTGACTGCAGCACAAATGGCCCTGAGCTTTTGGTATGTTGCAAAGTTTTGCCAAAGCCGATAGCATCAAGATATTGGCCAAACTGTGATTTTTCTTATAGGCCATTGTTAATTGGTGAGTAGACAGGCCAGGAACCGTGGATAGCAAGTGTTACTTTTCTTTGAGTATTCGGACTATCTCTTGTGACAGATTCAAGAAATTTTGGGCACAGACTATCCTCTCATGCATTTTCTTAGAGGAAACTTGTAAAAGTGAGGACCGTTGTGTTAATTTTGCCCTGTGATAGGCCTTACTGATGCAACTGTGTGGATAGTCTCTTGCTTTAAACCGTCGATACATGTCTTCCTTCGCACATATCCTATGTATTCAGACTTATTGGTAAGTTCTGCTTCAAAGATCTATTGTGAAAACTATCAAAATGCAGCAGGGTGTTTCTGTCCATGGGCTTCCTGAAAAGATTAATGATAAATCCATCTGGGGTTTTCTGGATCAAAATGTCCAAATACGAAATGTGCGTATGACTATATGTGTTCAAACTGAAAATTAACATCCAAAGAATTGAGCCATATAATGAAACCAGAAAGTGCCTCTTCAGAACTATCCTAAACCATGAAAACATTATCAATGTACTGTGTCCACATTTTTACATTGTGGGCAAACTGATGAGAAGAAAGAAATGTTTTTTCAAAAGCAGTGACATATAAGTTTGCGATATCCAGGGCCATGGAAAACCCCATTGCAACCCCCTTAATCTATTTATAAAAGACCTCTCTGAAACAAAAGTAATTTTCTGTCATGGCCAAACTAGCAAGATGGATTAGGAGGTCATGGGAGTCCTAACTGGTCAAGCTCTCTTGAGAAGAACATTTTGAATGACAGACAGAGCTGACTAAGGATGATATCCTTCAAATTAGTCTAAAAGCTGAACAAGGTGTGAAGAATCATATACAAAGGATAGTGCTAAAGAGACGAAGGGCCACAAAAAAAAGTCTAAAAATTTAGGAAGTGACTTGAGAAGGGAGCCAATCGCAGAAAGAATAGGCTGCACTGGTGGATTTGTAAACTCATGGATTTTAGGGAGGACGTATATGGTTAGTGTGATGGGATGTGTAACTATCAAAAATTTGTGTTCTTTCTGGGTCAAAAACCTCACTTCCAAGCCAATGAAAAGCAGAGTATCTAACATAAGAACATAAGATATGCCATACTGGGTCAGACCAAGGTCCAACATGCCCAGTATCCTGTTTCCAACAGTGGCCAATCTAGGTCATAAGTACTTAGCAGTTTCCCCAAAAGACACAGGTTCCACAGTACTTGTATTGGGGCAAGCACTGGATTTCCCAGATCCCCTTTAATAATGGTTTATTGACCTTTCTCAAGAAACTTGTCCAAACCTTTTTTAAACCAGCTACACTAACAGCTTTTACTATATCCTCCAATAACGAATTCCAGAGTTTGATTATTCATTGAGTGAAAAAATATTTTCTATTGTTAGTCTTAAATAGGTTACACTGTGACTTCATTGCATGTCCTCTAGTCTTTTAATATTTTGATGGTGTAAACAATTGATCTACGTTTACCCGTTCCATTCCGTTCATTAATTTATAGACCTCTATTATATCTCCCCTCAGCCATCTCTTTTCCAGGCCATCTCTTTTCCAGGTTGGAGAGCCCTAACCTTTTTAGCCTCTCCTCACAGAGGTATCCTTCCATCCCCTTTATCATTTTGGTGGTTCTTCTCTGTACCTTTTCTAATAATGCTATATCCATTTTTAAGACCAGAATTGCACACAATATTCAAGGTGCGGTCACACCATGGAACGCTGTTATTGTTGTTGTTAAGTGCCCTCAAGTCAGTGTTGATTCATGGCGACCCTCTGGATAGTTGTTCAAAATTGTGTTCGGTCTTCACTCAGGTGGCTCATTGTTAACAAACTGGCACCCATAGCTGCTGTTACTGTATTGATCCATCTCACTGCAGGCCTTCCTCTTTTGCATTGTCCTTCTATCTTGCCAAGAATGATGTCTTTCTCTAATGATCTCTCTCTTCGCATGATGTGTCCAAAGTATGAAAGTGGAAGTCTTGTCATCTGAGCTTCTGACTGGTTTGTTCTTTGGGCAGTCCATGATAGACACAGTATTCACCGCCAGCACCATAAGTCAAAGGCATCAGTTTTGTTTCTATCTTTTTCACTGTCCAACGTTTGCATCCATATAATGTTATTGAAAATACCATGGCTTGAACGAGTCAAATCTTTGTATGGAGAGAGACATCTCTGCTCTTGAGAATCTTGGCTAGGTCCTTTATAGCCATTCTGCCAAGAGCAATGCATTGTCAGATTTCTTGACTGCTTGTTGCTTCTTTATTAATAGTTGATCCAAGTTAAAGTTAGGTAAAAGTTGTCCACAATTTCAATTTCTTCTCCATCAATGATGAACTCATTGATTTTGCCATTTGTCATGATCTTTGTCTTCTTTACATTAAGGTGCAGGCCCATTTTAAGACTATGTTCCTTGATCGTGAGACACAAATGTTTCCGATCATCTTCACTTTCAGCCAGTAATGTGGTATCATCAGCATAGCAAAGGTTATTGATGAGTCTTCCACCAATCTTCACACCTCTGTTGTCATCATACAATCCTGCTTCTCTGATTTGTTCTGCATATAAATTATACAGTAAGGGGAAAGTATGCAGCCTTGTACATCTTTGCTGATTTTAAACCATCTGTTCAAACTATTGCTTTTTGATCAATGTACAGATTGTACAAGAGAACGATCAGGTAGGTGTTCTGGTATACCCATGGTTAGTGTCATTGAATATCCCCTTCTAACTCCGCTAAAAGCCCCGATGCTATACAGTTAGCATCGGGGCGTGTTGGGGTGTTCCAGGGCAGAGCAGAGGCGGAGACTGTTGCTAACTGGGCAGTGGTGATATTGCATGCTGCCCAGTTAGCAATCTGTGCCTAAAAGATAGGCAAGAAAAAAACCTGGCCTATCTTTCAGTTGCAGGAGCTAACCAGGCAGCGTGCAATATTGCTGCTGCCGATTAGCTACTGTGGCTTCCGATGTTTGTGGCGATCCCTGAATATTCAATGCCGGGGCCTCATATGACCCCGACATTGAATATCCGGGGTTATGGGTTGGCAGGCAAGGCTATGTGCCGTAGCGGTGCATAACCTGCCCAACTGAATATTGGGCCCATAATACTTTTTATAAGTTCAATAAAACTTTTTACACACACAAAAAAATCTGCTTTGCTATCTACAAATGAAGAGGCTCCTAAAATAACCCCAAATAACCGTGTAGTGTATTTGAACTTTTGGAAAGTATTAGTTCTTCATAGGGCTCTCCTAAGGAAATTATAAAGTCATGGGATAAGAGGTAATGACCCATTGTGGACCCAGAATTCGTTGAAAAAGTAGAAAACCAAATGTAGGGGAAGAAAGGTGAATAGTAGAATACCACTGGGATCTGTCATAGGTTTGGTGCTAGTAAACATACAGTTGTGATCAACATTACTGGCACCCTAGCAGTTCAACCACTTAATGTACAATATTTCATAAAAAAAAGTGGCCAGTGAAATGGCTTTGGACTATATATGCACACATGTATGACACATAAAAGTTTCAAATAAAACAAGACCAATTAAACAAGGAAATGGTAGGAAATAGAATAAAAACTGGGACATTGCCAGGACATGATTATTGGCACCCTTATAAACAATTCAAATCAGTTTAAACAGAAGAAATGTATTACCAATGCAGTAAAATTAGAAGCACCTGTGATCAATTGTCAGTACTCACATGATTTGAATCAACCAATGAACATAATAACATAAGTAATGCTGTACTGGGTCAGACCAAGGTCCATCAAGTCCAGTATCCTGTTTCCAACTGTTGCCAATAGTCACCAGTAACCTCCCCTGGAGCCCTGAGGCATGCAGAGAAAGGTCAGCCTGGGAAAATCCTGATTCAGAAAGTAGGGCAGTGCACTGATTATGCATGGCCTTCTGGGTGTTGTAGTCCCCTTCCACTCCCCAAGCAAGGAATAACTGTAGTCGACTGGTTCAGGCAATATATGACAAGGTTTTATTTCCCCTCTGGGTGGATTAATTGCCAGTAAAATACAGAACAAAAAGGGCCATGCTTCTGGCATAAGAAAACAAAACTCAGGAACTAAACAAAACAGCTTCTTCCTCTTCAGCTTTAAAAAATGCAGTGCTTCAACAAACTCAAAGAAACATTTCCTTTTAAACCCAAAAGAATCACTTTGCTTCTTTGCTGCTGTTCCAACAGCTTTGATAACAGCTATCAGCATAGGGATATGATATCATCTGCGAATGATAGCGTAAAGTCCATTTGTTCCTCAGAGTCTTCTACAACAGACCCTGTCTGCATTTCCTCATCACTTTCAGTTGAGCAGGTTTGTACAAAATCATACGGAGCTTTAAAACACAGACCCTCTCTATTTCCCAGAGGTTTCTCTTTAGAATGCTCTATAGAGCAGGGTTGATAACTGCCGTATACTTGGGAACTAGCACATGGAGAGTCTAACAGAGCTTGGCAATCACAGGGAAAACTTCTCTGCTTAGTTTTCTCTTTCAATGCTTTACACAGCCTACCTTTGGGCTTTTTCCTAGAAGACTTTCTCAGCACTGCTTCCTCAGTCATGCAAACGTCCTCTGGCCAACAGCCTCCTCTCCCGAGAGTTTCTGAGCACTCCCACACTGATCTCTGAGGCAGTCTCTCTCTCCAGCTGCCTTCACAATAGGACTCTAATTGAGAGTAGCTCCCACCTGGCTTTTGGGCTTGGGCTCTCCGGGACTTTGTAGCTTTGAATTCTTGTGCTTTATCTTCTGTTTCTCTCTCTGCTGCTCTTGGAACTCCTACAGCTCCACCAGCTCCTCTTATTCTGCCATCTCTGCTCTCCTGGTTCCTCTCCTTGCTCTCCAGGTTCCCCACCTTGCTCTGCTCCGGGTTCCTCCCCTTGCTCTGCTCGTTGCTCTCCTCGTTGCTCTGCCCGATGCTCTGCTTGAATCTTAGTGAGCAATTCTTATATCCCTGTTTTCTAGGGCTTAACTCTGCCCCGCCTCCCACCAGGTGTTTCCCCTTAAGACCGGGGCTCAGGGATACTCTGCAGCTTGAGCGTGTTTGTTGCACTCATGACTCATACTGGGTCGAAGGTCATGGGTCCTCCAGCAGGATAATGACCTAAAACATATCTCCAAATGTACAAAAGAAGGATTAAAAAGGAAAAAATAGACTGGCCAGCAATGAGTCCTGATCTCAGTCCAATCAAGAACCTTTGGAAAGAGCTGAAATCTGCCATTGTTAAAAGGAATCCTGGAATCATTCATGAGCTAGAACAAATTGCAGTTGGAGAGTGGGAGAAACTATCAGCAGACAGATGTATGAAACTTATAGATGGCCACAACAAACATTTGGAGTTTGTCATCACTGCCAAGGGTTGTGCAACCAAATATTAGTGAATTGTGCCATTAATTCTGTCTAGGTCATATTTTGCTTTTTTTTTCTCAGAAATTACTACATCTAAGCTGCACAGACATCTTTGTTTTTGTTGTTTACCTTTGAACATACAATTAAAATATTATGATGACATACACTTGGAATATTTCCAGTTATTTCTCAAGATATTCTACACAACATACCTAAAATGCAAGGGTGCCAATAGTGTTGACAGCAACGGTATTTATAAATGATCTAGAAATAGGAATGAGTGAGGTAATAAAATTTTGCAGATGACACAATATTATTCAAAGTTGTTAAATCGCATGTGGATTGTGAAAAATTGCAAGAGAACTGGGCATCCAAATGGCTGATGAAATTTAATGTAGACAAGTGCAAAGAGACGCACATAGGGAAACACCAAATTATACCTTTACAATCTGATGCTAGGTTCCACATTAGGTGTTGCCAATCAGGAAAATAATCTAGATGCTGTCATCAACAATACATTGAAATCTTTTGCTCGGTTTGTGGCAGTGGCCAGAAAAGCAAATAGAATGTTAGGAATTATTAGGAAAAGAATGGAAAATAAAACAAAGTATGACATCATAATGCTTCTATATTGCTAAATGGTATGACTGCACCTTGAGTCTTGTGTGCAATTAAGATGATCACATCTCAAAAAGGATATAGCAGACTTAGAAAAGATAACAGAGAAGTGCAAACAAAGTGATAAAGGTTTGGAACCGCTCCCTTGTGAGGAAAGTCTAAAGAGATTAAAGCTTGTCAGCTTAGAGAAAAGATAGCTGAGAAGAGATGCCAGAAGTCTATAAAATCCTGTGTGAAGTGGACTGGGAAACTCAAATAAACTGTTTCCTCTTTCAAAAGTACAAAATTAGGGAAAATGTTATAAAGTTGATAAGTAGTACATTTAAAACAAATAGGAGAAAATATTTTTCCCTGTACACATAATTACATTCTGGGAATTCATTACTGGAGTATGTGGTAAAGTAATTAATATAGCTGCATTTAAAACAGGTTTGGAAAAGTGCCTGGAGGAAAAGTCCATAAACCATTATTAAGGTAGACCTCATTCATTGGAGCTAAGCAACATACAGTAGAATATCCGTCTATTTGGGGTCCTGATAGGTATTTGTGTCCTGGACTGGCCACTGTTGGAAATAGCATACTGGGCTTGATATACCTTGGGTCTAACCTAATATGGTAATTTCTGATATTCTTACATTCTTAACTAGAAATTGTTGAGCTGCAATCACTTTCACTTTAAAAGAAAAGCTGTGGGGGTGATGGAAACAGTGGTTAAGTTTCACGGTCTACTCAGGCTCTCTTCCTCAGACAGACAGTATAAATTTCCTGTTCTAAAAGATTCTGCTAGAGGAGACGTGGAGCCCGATAAAAGAAGGGGCATGTCCGGGCCATCCGGACTCCAGAACGGCCCCACTAGTATCTGATTCTACACCACGTGAACTAGACATTCCTGTGGGTGCAGGATTGGGCACTGAGATGGCCCGGTGTGCCCCTGCAAATCCGTGGGAGATGTCCTCTCTGCTTCACGGCTAGCCTGCTGCAGTGCTGACTCCTGTTTCGCTACCTCCCAACACTCGGTGGGGGCAGCTGGGACCCGGATTGGGGAGCAGGGACTCACCTGTCCTGTGGTGGGGTTGAGAGGGCCACCAGCTTCAGCCCCCAGGGCTTATACAACCTTCAAGGTGGTATAAACCCCACATCCTGATGGCAGTCGGTGGACGTATAGGGTCGTGACCTGAACCGGCCCTATATGCACAGGTGCCTTGCCCGCCCCTGCTCTGCCCACTCTCCGCCCCTGTGCCGCCCACCATCCAGATCTCCCCACACTGAGGCTATGTGATTGCAGGGAGATTGCTTTGCTGAATACGGGCCAGATAGTGGGGCTGCACATCCCACCGGGACGTACAGCCCCGCTATTCGCCTTACAGAATCATTAATGTTTGTACTGTTTTGACTAGATTGTAAGCTCGGACGAGCAGGGACTTTCTCTTGTATGTATGTCTGTACAGCGCTGCATGCGTGGCGCTATATAAGTGTTTAATAGTAGTAGTAGTAGTAGTAGTAGTTAGTAGAATCAGGCTCATAGTGTACATGAAAGAGAAGATGCACTCTTAACATCACTGAGTTGAGGGAGGCAAGATGGCGGCGGTTAACTGATCCGGGAAGGCAGCGGTCTGCGTTTGCCGGAGAGGAACCTGGCTGGTATTACCTGCGGCCCCGGAGTTATGGGGCGTAGGAAGAGGAAGCAGGTGAGTTCCCCTGCTGTTCCACAGCCTGCTTTGCCCTCGGTTCAGCGGACTCTCGAGCATTGTGGATTCGCGCCACTCGGAACACAAGCAGCATCTTCGATGGCACGCTCAGGAGAGCTAGAGAGCGTGCTGGGCGCTTCAGGGGTTTCCTTGTCCCCTGACTTGCGGTTGCCCCCAACGCAGCCTGGAGTTGATGTTTCATCGATTGGGGCATGTTCCCCGGTCCTCCCGGGCTGTGTAGGGAGGGTGGGGCACCCGGAAGGAGAAGGGCTACAACAGCGGTTGTTCGAGGACTCTGGAGAGGGGAAACCGGTTGAGGGCTATGACCCTGTCTTTCGGCTGGAGCCCAGAGGAGAACCAGGAAAACTACTGCTGGTAAAGCCTGCTACTATAATTTTAGATGCGCTGTGGGACGTTCTTGCTGTACTGGCTAATTCCTTCTCTTCGCTTGCAAGTACGGTATGTACAGAAGTGAGTGTGTTAAAAGTTGAAGTCTCTAAACATCAGGAGCAACAGATAAATTCCTTGTCGCAGCTTAAAGAGGAACTTTCTTTGGTTAAAGAGGAACATTTGGCCCTTATTAAAGAGCGGAATGTGTTGACCCGGAAAGGGGAATATATAGAAAATCAAACTCGACGGAACAACCTGCGTATATTGAACTTTCCAAAATCCCCTCTTTTGTCTCCTTCAGAGATGTTTCGTAAATATCTCTTTGGAGGTTCTTAAGATTCCTGCTGATCAGCTTCCTCCTCTGACGGGTTTACTATCTGGATGATACTATGGAGTCGAAAAGGGGGATGGTGGAGGCTTCTGTAGCCCAAGGGTCTGGATTTGGAGACTTGACGGGCTTTTTGGAGAGTTCGCTGGAAGTCATCACAGAGAGGAGAACCCTGTTGGCTACGGTGGCGTTGGAGACGGATAAATCTTTTATTCTTAGATTTTTCTTCAAGAATATGAATGAGCTGTTTTTTGGATCTAAAGTTCAAATATTTCCTTCCGGTCTAGCCACGGAGGAGAGCAGACGTGGTTGAGTGAGCTCTCTGCTGCCCCGGTTATCTTCGGGTAGATACAGCCCCCCAACCGGCACCGAGAACATGCCGAAGGTGCTTAAGGCAAAGCCCCCGAATCCAATTAAAGATATGTATGCGGCGAAGGCGGGAGCCGGGAAGGCGGTGGGGTCCGGCCCACGGGCGCAGCAGGCGCCGACGTCCCCCAGCGGATCCGAGGGTCTGGAGGTAGGGGAGACCGAGGACGCTCCCCCTACGGAGCTGGAGGCCGTGCTGCGAGAGATTCGGGACTCTAAAGATGAAATTGTGGAGGAGAGAGTGTCCCAAAAGCTGGAGGAAAAGTTTGCGGCGCTTGGGCAGCGGTTGGAGGAGGTGGAAGCCCGGGTGAGCTCGACGGAGGACTCCCAGGCGGAGATGCAGCGCACGATGGGATCGTTGCAACAGCAGCTTAGCTGGCTGCATGCTAAAGCGGAGGAGATGGAAAACCGAGACAGGAGATCGAATCTGCGAATTTTTGGGGTGCCGGAGGGGGCGGAAGCTGGAGACCCTCTCGGATTTACTGGGGAGCTGCTGGCGACTTGTTTTCCAGGTGCCCCGTCCACCCCAGCGTACGAACTGGAGAGAGCTCACAGAGAGTTGCGGCCTAAGCCGGGTGAGTCGGCCCCGCCACGTGCTCTCATTGTAAAGCTTCTCCGATTCCAGGACAGAGAGCATGTGATTCGGGCCGCTCGGAAATCTCGTTTTGTGACTTTTAAGGAGTGGAAGGTCTATGTTTTTCCAGACCTGGCCTCGGAGACTGTCAAACGCAGGAAGGATTTGATTAAATGGAAAGAGAGCTGGGCCCGGAGAGGCGTGCAGGTGGCGATATGGTATCCGGCAAAGATTACTATGATGGTGAACGGAGTGCGCCGTTTTTTTGCCACGAAGGATACCCTGGAAAAGTTTCTGAGTACACAGCAGGGGAACTGGGCCGGAGAGCGGGAGAAATCGCCGAGAAGAAGTCCGGTGGTGGCGCCAGCAGAAACAGGCAGCGGCGGATCGCCGTGATCGGGTCAATGGACTTCAAAGTGCTGTTTATGATGCTGGGTTCCCTGTATTTGTTGCTGTAGGGGAGTGCTTGGTACGATTGGGGGGTGGTGGGGGGGCTGCGAATGGGGTAGTCCCCCCTGGGCCCCGGAGATCTGGGTAGAGGAGTGGGATAGTGGGGGGGGCAGATTTCTGGAAATGGGCTGAGGGGGGAAGGGGGTGGGGCAGCGAGAGGGGGGGGAACTGAAGCGTGGTCTGGTGGAGGTCTGTAAAGACAAAAAATTGTGGCGTGAGTGGGGGTGTATGAGTGGTGGGTTATGTTGTGGTTGTTTGGTTCTTTTTGTTCGTTTGTGTGATGTGTGGGGGGTCCCTGTTTCCTGGTCCCTGGGCCGGGCGGGTATGGAGAATGGCTGATGGGTAGGTTGGGGGTGGGGGGCTTGAAGGTAGCCTCCTACAATGTTCGAGGCTTTCATAGTCCAATTAAACGGAAGCGAGTGCTTGCACAGCTTAACAGACAGCGGGTGAATGTTGCATTAATTCAAGAGACGCATCTGCTGCAGGGGGAGTTGGAGAAGCTCAAGTCCCAGGGGTTTGAAACAGGTGTATGGATCCTCTTATAACTCTAAGAAAAGAGGGGTGGCGATTTTGGTACACAAGAATGCTCGCTTTATCCCGTATGAAAGTGGGGGGGATGAGGAAGGGCGGGTGGTTTGGGTGGTGGGGAGGGTGGACTTGCGAGAGGTATCCTTTCTAAATATATATGCCCCTAACGGTAGTAAGGGGGCCTTTTTCAAAGACACCCTCCGGGTATTTCAAGATAAAGCTAAGGGAGACTGGATAGTGGGGGGCGACATGAACTGTGTGGTAGGGGAGAGGGACAGGTCCAACTTTTGCCGAAGTAGGCATGGGAAGGAGGGTAAGGAGCTACAGAGGTGTATGGAGGATTTTGCCCTGGTAGATGTGTGGCGGTGGGAGGAGAACCCCGGGGGCCGGGAATTTACTTGCTATTCAGCGACGCAGGAGACATACTCTCGGTTGGATATCCTTTTAGGTCGACAGGACCAGTTGGGGGTGCTGCAGAACATCCAGATCCTCCCTATTACGTTGTCGGATCATGGGATGGTGGTAGGGGAGTGGGTGGGGAGGGGAGGGGGAGGAGGGGGGTGGCGGGGTAATGTGTCCCTGTACCAGTCCAAGGACGGGCAAACCACGCTTCGGAAGGCTTGGCAGGACTATATGCAGTGGAATGATTGTGGAGAGGTAGCGGACGCCACGCTCTGGGATGCGGGGAAGGCTTATATGAGGGGGATTATGATACAACTGGGGAGTCGCCGGAAGAAAGAGCGGGAAGCGCTACGCGGTCGCCTCATGCAGGAAATGGGGCAATTGCAGGCGGAGCACAGTGGAGGAGGGTCTAAGGCGGTGAGGCAGCGTTTGGCGGGACTCCGGGCGAGGCTTAATGCTCTGGAATCGGAGGAGGTGGAGCGGATGATGCAGGCTACTAAGCGGGCTTTTATGGAAGGGGGGAATCGGGCGGGGAAGGTGCTGGCCCGTCAACTACAAAAGAAACGGGAGGGCAGAATAGTGCGAGAGATTGTGGGAGGGGGGGGGAGCGGGCCGTTGCAAGCCGAGATATTTGCGCGGCCTTCCGGAGGTTTTATGAGGGGTTGTATAAGCGACAGGACGGGGTATGTGTGGAAAAGATAGAGGCCTATCTGAGGGATATCGTCTTTCCTAGGGTGGAGGAGGGCACGGCGGACTGGCTGGGGCGGCCGATCGGGGTTCAGGAGGTATTGGACGGTATTAAGAAATTGCCTAAGGGGAAGGCGGCTGGGGAGGATGGGTTCCAGGCGGAATATTATCATATGATGAGGGAAGAACTTGCCCCGTTTTTGGCGCGCTTGTATTCCGGTTTGTTGAAGGGAGAGGGGCTCCCGGAGTCGATGGCGCAGGCCAATATTGTGGTGCTGCCCAAGGAGGGACGCCCTCCGGAACTCTGTGAGAGCTATCGCCCCATTGCCCTTCTGAACAGTGATGCTAAATTGTACGCTAAGATCTTAGCGACCAGATTGGAAAGCAGTCTGCCAGGATTAATCCATCCGGATCAAACGGGATTTATAAAGGGGAGGCGGATAGCGGATAATGTGCGTAGGGCGGTCGGGTTGCTCCATTTAGTTCGGAATCGCCAGTCCCCAGCGCTATGTGTGGCATTAGACGCGGAGAAGGCGTTTGACAGGGTGGAGTGGGGTTCTTGTTTCAGGTTATGGGACGGATGGGGCTAGGGGAGGGTTTTATTCAGGGGGTGAGAGCTCTGTACCAGAGGCCGGCGGCGCGCATCTGGGTGAATGATCAGGTATCGGAACGGTTTTATTTGCAGCGGGGTACGCGGCAGGGATGCCCCCTCTCGCCTTTGCTGTTTGCAATCGTGATTGAGGCCCTGGCGCTTAAGATCCGGGCCCAGCCCCGGATACGGCCGGTGCTGGCGGGGGAAGTGCCCCATAAGATCCTTCTTTATGCGGACGATACATTGATCTTTATGACCCATCCGGAAGAATCGCTGCCAGTGCTCTTACAGGAGTTGGAGAATTTGGGGGCGGTATCGGGTTTTAAAGTGAATTTGTCTAAGACGGAGGCTTTGGCTTTGGGGGGATTGCGGAGGGAGGCCTTTCCAGACTTCCCTTTTCGCTGGGCGGCGGGGAGCATCAAATACTTGGGGGTCCGCATAGCGGAGGACCCAGCGCAGTTGTTTGACTTGAATTATCGGCCGCTGATGGGGCGGATATCCTCGCTGTTGGATGGGTGGTCTGCCCTACACCTTAGTTGGTGGGGTAGAGTGGAAGCGCTTAAAATGACTGTACTGCCGAAATTTTTGTTTTTATTTTCGCAGTTGCCTCTAGGGGTCCCGGGGACCATGTTGAAACGGTGGGAGAGTCGGTTGGCGAAATTTGTGTGGGGGGGGAAGGCGGCGAGGATTCGGCAGGGTAGTCTCTTTCAGTTTAAAGCCTGGGGAGGGGTGCGGTTCCCTTCGTTGCGGTGGTATCATCAGGCCTGCATTCTGCGGGCGTGGCGGGACCATGCCGGGGGGGGAGGGGGTTGAGTCATGGGTGGAGTTGGAGCGGACGGTGTTGGGGGCGATCTCCTGGGCGAAATGGTTGGTGGAGGGCGTAGAGGGCGGTGGTAGGCACGCTAAGTTGGGGCATCCATTTCTGGATGCCATGATGGAGGTAGCTGCGCTGGGACGGCGGCGGGGGTGGTTTCCCAGCCCTTTCTCCCCCTGGTCTTCCCTTGGGGAGTTCCTCCCTCTGGGGAAGGTGGGTTGGGTACGGAAGGGGCGCCAGTTATTGGAGGAACGCCTGGATAAATTAAGGGACTTTGTGGCGGGGGGGATCATCCGGTCCCAGCGGGATCTAGAGGTTGCATTGCAGGATAGGATCCCGTTCTATCAATACTTTCAGGTGCGTCACCTCCTTTGTAGCGGGGACGTTTTGGCTCACATCCAGAAAGACGGCACGCCTCTGGAGCAGGTGTTGTTCCAGGGGACGGGCGATAGGGGATTTATTGCTCGAATTTATCGGGTTTTGCTGGAGGAGGGGACAGAGAGTGGGCCCCCCTTGCATCAGGTACGGTGGCATAGGTGGCTGGGGAGGGAATTGGGGGAAGAGGGGTGGGACGGGATCTATGCGGGGTTGTACAGGGGCACCTGGGTGTCTTCCTGGCGTCAGACTCAATTGCAGTTGCTGCATGGGGCTTACTGTACGCCGCGGCGTCTGTTCCTGGCCGGGGGGAGCCCTTCTGACACCTGCTGGAGAGGCTGTGGGGGGAGTGGGAGCTTCCTCCACATGTGGTGGGGTTGCCCGGTGATTCAGTCCTTTTGGGATAGGGTGGAGTGTCGCGTAGGGGAGATATTAGGGGAAGAGAGGTCCGGGGCACCCCGTGAGAGCCTGGTTTGGTTATTGGGCTCCCCGGAGGGGGGGCGGCGAGGGAGGTGGCGGGAGATACTAGCTGAAAAGCTGCGTTTGGCTGCCAGAGTGGCCATAGCTGGGAAGTGGAAGAGTGTGAGTGGCCCCTCGGAGGGAGACTGGGAGGGTAAAGTGGAAGCGGCGGTGCTTTTTGACTGGCTGACCTACCGCCTGCGGGGGCAGGAGTGGAGGTTCCATAAGATTTGGGATATTTATCTGGAGAAGGGGGGGGGTCCGGGAATTGCGGGCCAGCCTGGAGGGGCGGGGGGGACTGCCAATCACACACACACACATACTTAGTTGGTTTCAGAGTTTGAGATTGTTTTTGTTTAATTGAAGTTTGTAAGTGGAATGTGACATGTGGGTGGTTTTGAGGGGAGTGTTGTCCCCTAGTTGTGTTGTACTATCTCGGGTGGAACTACAGAGGGATGGGGGAAGTGACTAACTTGTGTGAAATTATGTTGTTGTTTGTGGAACTTTGTAGTTCTAGTGCTTCAGACGGTGTCATTTCCTGTATGTCACAATGCCAATAAAAACATGTTCTAAAAAAAAATAAAAAAAAAAAAAAGTTCAAATATTTCCTGACCTGTCTCGGTCTACCCAGTTGAGGAGAAGAGAGTTCCTGACCCTTAGGCCTAGGGCTCTTGCACTGGGGGCATCCTTTAAATTGAAATATCCATCTAGATGTGTTATTTCCTATCAGAATAAGATTTATCTTTTCTTTGATCCTCAACAGCTTTCTGTTTTTCTTCGTGGGAGGGAAGAGGTTGGAGTTGGGGGTGTACCTACATTGGCTGACGCTTAAGCCTTAATCCGCTTGTATTTTGTTTTTTCTTGTTAGTATATTGTTAGATGTTCTATCATGCTTGATTGTCACGATAGGATTTGACAATGCTATTTCCTGTAGCCTCCTGGTTGTTTTGTGGGCTTAGTGGAGGAATGATTTAATTTAATAGTTTTCTTCTTGATAATTTTCTTGTTTAGGATTGCTGTGATTATTTTTAGACATCCCTATTTCTTTTATATGCATATTGTTGTTGTATGTATAATTTGTATAATTCAGTAAAAAAATAAAAAACAAAAAAAAAACATCACTGAGTTGGATTTCAAATGTGTATTTGTTTAAATTATTTTTGGCCCACACATCTATCATTCTGGACTACTTACAACTTAATACAAAAACTAAAACAGATGCATGTACAATAGAACAAACAGAACAGCATCAAACATGGTAAACCAACAAGACCTAACACAAAAACAGTGTACAACATTTGTTCCCAAATTGACCACCACTCATATTGCATAAAACGAAGAATATTTTATTTCCTAAAGTCTAATAAATCCACTTCCAAATGAAGTTTAACCAATAAGTGCTTCCAATGCAATGAGCTTGGACTGGAAAAAACACATGTACAGGTCAAGGATCTTCTTGAAAGGTTTACCAAGAGGCCTTGCCCTTTTGACAGCAAAGCCCACTTTGGCATATGCCTAGTTAGTCTTAATCAAAATTGCCTAGATGCTGCATCATGTAGAACCTTAAACAAGAGTGAAAAACTTAAATGAAACCCATTGCTGATGAACAGGCAGGCAATAGACAGTCTTTAAGCTTGAGAAGATATGGTCAAATTGATTACAGCATGTTACTACCCACGCTACTGTGCTTTGTGCTAGTTGAAATCTAAGGGTTGTCTGAGGCAGGCTTAGATACAAACCATTTTAGTAGTCAATTACTGGTATAATTAAGGACTGAGTCATGACCCAGAAATCTTCCATATGGAGCAATGTTTTTTACAAGCTGCAAGACCCAAATATTGTAAAATAATGATAGTGCTATTTTCCAAATATGAGGTTTAATTGACATTTTAGCATCAAATTTCCTGTATATCACGCTTCATCTCACACTGGGATGAGAACATCATTCAATAGGATGCTATTAATCGTCTGAATTTTCCCAGACTGATCAACAGCAAAGGTACCTGTTTTGGAGGGGTTAACAGACAGATTATTATGTGCATATCCATTTTAGCTAGTCAAAATAGTAAGAAAAATATAACCTACAGTACTTGCTTCATCTTTCACAAAAGCTGCTGGTAACACAGGATGTATGCAATCTCTTTCCTGTTTAATTAGATCTAGTATGTCACTTTTTCAGTGAAACTGCACTCTGTAAAATACTGACATTAGGTGTGACTTTTCATTGCCTGATGGAAAGCGTCATGGCAATAAGAGGAAAGAGTGTCAGTGGTGCTAAATTGCCCTTATTCTTCCACTTTTACCCTCAGATTCCAATACTGGTATAAAACATAGTAAAATGCTTGCAAAAATGTAACACTATAAAGGAGTTAGATATGATGCTAAAATGTCAATGAAGTCTCATATTTGGAAAAATAGTACAATCATTATTTTACTGGATTTGGTCTTGCAGCATTAAAATATTGCTCCATATGGAAGATTTTTGGGTCATGGCTCAATCCTTAATTACAGAATATTATAATAGTCAATTACTGGTACATCTAAGCCTGCCTCAGACAACACTTAAAGAGTCGCCCCTAAAACCACCTCCCCCCTTCCTCCCTTATCTTTTTCTGTGGATAACACTACACTCCTTGTTTCCTCAGCTCACAAGCTTGGGGTCATCTTTGACTCTACTCTCTCTTTCTCTGCACACATCCAACAGATAGCTAAAACCTTTTGCTTCTTTCTCTATAAAATCACCAAAAAGTCATCCCTTCCTTTCTACACACACGACCAAGACCCTCATCCACTCACTAGTCAACTCTCATCTTGAATATTGTAACCTGCTCCTCACTGGTCTCCCTCTGATTCATCTTTCTCCCCTTCAATCTGTTCAAAACGCAGCTGCACGGCTTATCTTCTGCCAGTGCCGTTATGCTTATGTAACCCCTCTTCTCAACTCACTTCACTGGCTTCCCCATTCAGTTCAAACTTCTCCTACTTACCTACAAGTGCATTCATCCTGTAGCACCTCCCTACCTTTCCTCTCTTATCTCACTCCACAGTCCTCCTCAGGAACTCCCCACCTCTGCAGATCCCTCTTATCTGCGCCTTCTCTGCCACTGCTAACTATGCCTGGAATGAACAACCTGAGTCTGTGTGTCAGGCTCCTTCTCTAGCCCTATTCAAATCCAGGCTAAAAACCCACCTCTTTGAGGCTGCTTTTGGATCCTGATGTCCCTCACTTTCTCGTTCATTACTGGTGTATCTTATCATAGTCTAGTCTCCAGTTTTGAGATGTTTTTCATCCTGATTAGATTGTAAGCTCTGATGAGCAGAGGCTGTGTCTTACATCTTTATATACAATGCTACGTATGCCTTGTAGCACTATACAAATGATTAGTAGTATTGGTAGTTTTTCATATTCCATGCAAATGATTTACAAAAGGAATGGAGACTTCACAGCCCAGATATTTCCTGGGAGGAAAATAAAATACATTCAACATGTTTCCTGCTATAGAAGACAAAAGGGGATAATCAGAACAAAATGAAAACAGTTGTGTGTTGGATATTCAAAACCACTAATCCATGTAGCACACACCACTATATGGATAAGTCTCCTATCTGTGAATTTTCAGCACCACTATCCATGTACTGCCACTGAATTTGTACAGACCATATCGGCAGAATGAGGATGGAGTGTGGGCTTTCCTCCTAATTTTACATATAGGGGTATGTTTACTAAGCAGTGGTAGCGGCTTCCGTGCAATATCGGAGCCGTGGCTACCGCAGCTTAGTAAACATACCCCGTAGTCAGTGATATGCAACTGCTATCTGTATAGCGGTGTGGTTTCATTTAGGATAGCAAAAAGACTGTACTAAATTAAAATATTTAGCTAAAACAACAGTTGAATACCACTACTATTTGTAGAATAGCAGTGGTCACTATTGCATTTATATTTGCCACTCTCTGTCCACATTGAGGCTCTAAATATATATGGAAGTCATGGTCTGTGTAAAAAAAAACAAAACACTGACCATTGTGATTGAATATGGACCCAAAGAATTGCTGTCTGAGCAGAAGTAAAAATATTCAAGGAGACAAACTCTCGAAGGTAAATAAAATGTATTTAAGCTGTTAACACAGCGGATAGCATGCGCTATCGGGCTGTGTTACCAGCGCAGGGGAAATGTAGATGGTGCAGCGATTTTCTGCTGTATCTGCAGATTCCACTCTAACGGCTGGAGTGGCTCTAGATAGCTTAGAGAGTTGGTGTGTCTTCAATGTGCATTTAACACGGGCATTAGCAGGATGCGGTAACCTTCAAAGTTGCAGACAGCACAAGTGCAACTCACATCATCTCAGTGGGTGGCAATTGCATCCATGGTGCTGCTGAGCCATGTTCTTTGTAATTTCAATGTGGCATCTGCTGGGGAAATGGTGTGCACACCCCCAACAGATACCGCATGGCTTTTGCAGTTAATGAGGTGCTATCTACACTTTTTTGCCATGCTAGTTGTAAAAGCCTAACAATACTAAATAACTGCACTCTAAAACATTAAACCCAAAAGCTAAACTTAGGGGCATGTTTACTAAACACCGTTGCTGTGCGGGTTCCCGTTAGTGTGCTGGTGCCATATAAGGAGTGGGCGGGCCAGGCAGAAAAAAGAAAAAAACCGGACCGTACGTGTGTGCGTCGCGCTAATGTGCGGGGCCCACATTAGCGCGTGGGAAGGCTAAGCGGGGCGCTGCTGCATAACCAAACAACAGAGCCGTAGTACAACGGTGAAGACACTGATCTATGGTGCAGGGGCCAGGGGTTCAAACCCCCATTGCGCTCAATGAAAAAGACCAGCTGAGGCAGCAACTTTTATGGGCAAAAGTGGTGTAGGAGGTATATTGATTATGGGCGGCAGAAGGCGGCGCACTCTTTTTTTATACGGCATGAGGCGGCGCACTGTTCATTGTGGGTGGCAGATGGCGGCGCGCTGATAAAATGGGGCAACAGAAGGCGGCGAGCCTGTGGGCAGAAGGCGTCGCACTGATGTGTGAGGGGGCAGCCCAATAGTGGAAGGGATAAGTGGCGCGCTGATGTGCAAATAGCAGGAATGGAGCCATAGCACAATGGTTAAGACACTGACCACTCGTGCAGGCATCATGGGTTCAATTCCCCACAGTGCCCATTGAAGACAGCTGGCTGAGGCATTCTTTTAAGGGGCATGCCCATGTTGGGCGGCATAAGGAGGTGCGCTGTTAATGTTACGCGGCAGAAGGCGGCGCACTGCTAAGTTTGTGCGCCACAAGACGGCGCGCTGATGGCTACAAGGCTGCGCGCTGCTGCTCAAGCACAGGAACAGAGCCACAGCACAGTGGTTGTGACACTGACCAATGGTGCAGGGACCAGGGGTTCAATCCCTCACAATGCCCATTGAAAAAGACTAGCAGAGGCAGTGTGTGTTATGTTGTGGAGTGCTGTAGGAGGCCCACTAATTTTATTTGGTGATAACAACTAGAAAACGCACGCTCACAGCATGTTAACATAAGGCAGCCCATAAGGCACATGTGACAGTGCACCGTCCGCCAAGGCACCCTAGAATGTCCCCTATAGGGCAGCATGTATGTTGCGACACAGGATAATGTATAGTGCACCCTATATGGATGGCAACCATAAAGTGCCGTATACAGCGCCCCATAAAGCGCCCTCAGAGGCACCTTATGGGTACAGTACGCTCAGGGTGTTATTGCTGGCAGCAACATATGTACAGTAAATTAAAAAGATGCTGTGGACACCCCTATCACAGAACCCCACTGTGGGTTTGAACCCATGACCTCTGGCTGCACAGGGAGTGATGTAACTATTGGGCTACAACTCCATAGCTGTAAGCAAGCCCCTGGCTGGCTGCAGATAGCCTGCATGTCACCTCACAGACAGTCTGCCGGTGTAAACAGGATAGGGTTAGGCCACACGTACCCATGATGCACTGCACATGCAAATTAGCTGTCCACAGATGGACACAAGATGGGTAATGCACCCCCACAGCACCTCGGCCCTGTTGGGGGGAGTGACCGGGTGCACCCACACAGCACCTCGGCCTGGTAGGGGGCACTGACCGGGTGTTTTACTGGCTCAGAGTAGCTACACACCGTTACATCGTGTGGGTTCTGTGCTCACCCTGAGTGTGCAATGAGGCACCCAGGACCAGGTCCACAACACCTTCCATGGCTGATGGAGGCCAAGTGGGAGTTCCAAAGCAGTGTTAATGTGTAAGATAGCTAGTTTCTGCACAAACACCATGGATATCCCAGTCAGGCTCAACACCCCCTGGGAACCCCCACCAGGGCCCCCCCCAGCAAACATTGTCCCCCATCAAGAGATCCACACTGTACCTCCCTGCAAAGGTGGCTAGTAGAGGGCAACATCAACCCCCAGTCCTGCTGAGGAATGAACACCACCCCACCCACAACTCAATAGCAGACAAACATAGGACCAGGATAAGGTAAGCTGCACCCCACCACCAGATATTCCCCTGCAGCAAGCCAACAGCCACTGCAAGCCATTCCAGCAAGACACATACCAGCTACAAACAGTCTGCTGGTTAGTCCATAGTGCATGTTCCCAATGGAGACACATGCACCCAGAACTGGTCTGCCAGCATACACAGCAAGCAGATAAATCAGTGACTGGGCCCCAAATAGAAATCCATATCTATCACATGAGAGAAATACTGCATAGCACTATGGGGGTGCTTAGCCATGCTGTGGTCACTGCACAGTCAGGGTGAGCGTGGTCTCCCAGAAGGACATGCTTTGGCCACCCTGTCTGTGTAGGAGGTGGCCGGACACTACAATGTCCCAGCCAATGCCCTATGCCCGGTGCAGATGCATCCTGGCCAGGCTACCCTGTCCTGGCTATACCCATGGTACCTTGCACCTCATTATGCACATTGGCAGGCCAATACTGGCAACAGTGCTGGCAGTGTGGGCTGTGGAAGGGGCTTGCAGCCAACACCCACTGTATAGCCAGACACACACTTCCACACCTATGCCATCATGGTGCTACTATTGAGGAAGTAATTAGCCTTGCCCACCAAACCGGTCCTGAGCACGGCAAGGCATGGATATGGTACGCAGTACAGCTGGGGGTCACTCCCCAGGGTGGTAAACACCGTCAGAGGCCAGGCCTGGAGCACACACCGCAAACACCTAACAGATTGTTCATATGGGGTCAACTAGCAGTATGTGCATAACGTATGGATATCTAGCTGCCTGTGCTCCTAGCAAACGTCTCAGAGCTGTGTACCGTATACCTCAGGTGTAGGGTGACATTGGTAAGTTATGCAAGTGCTAGTTTTGGGAGATGCATGCAGGGTCCAATGGTCTGCCTCTCCAGGAGACATTGGCCAATGAGGCCTGTGGGTGTGGGTGTGTCTGCCCTTGATGGCTGCTGCTTTACGGCACAGATTCCCAACTCCAGTCCAGGTTTGCATCACACTGTTCTGGTTTTCCTGCTGTCCCTCATGGATATGCATGAGCTACATCTACATACCATGGGTGTGGTGCATAGATATACAGCACAGGCATTTGTATGAGTGGCATCATGGAACCTGACTGGTGTGTGCCCCACCAGGACTGCATTTGGGTGATTCTGCTCTGGGTACTGGCCCTGTTCATGGTGTCTTTGCTCAGTGGGGTAAAAGATAGACGTATTGCCATTGCATATGTCCTCGCCAGGAAAGGTGTGCCCTTACTATCACTGTTTACTTGGGGGAAAAATATGTGGGCAAGATTGGCAGTTGCCCCAGTTGGGCTTTGAACCTGTGACCTTCTGCTCTTGCATGCAGTGTCTGCGTGCACTGTACCACTGTGTAGCCACAGGTTGGGTGGATTCCCTGGCATGTCCATGACTGTGGATCCGGCAGGGCCTGTCTGCTGCAGTCTGTTGCAGTGGACGGTGGCAGCCTGCATATGGCTAGGCCTCTGTCTTCTGTCGCTAGCAGCCACTGCCCCCTGCACCACATGTACTCGTCCGCCAACATGCTGGCATGAGCTCCTCCCATAAAAAGCAGGTGACCTGATTGGAATGTGGCAGTACGGGACTGCATTTGGGGTACTTGGCTGTGGGTAATGCCCATTGTTGTGGTGTGTGTGCGTTGTTGGGTAAAATATGGGTGTTTTCCCCATGCTTATGTCCCCTGCAATACAGGGGTGTCTGCGCTATCTGTGTTTAATGGTGGGTAAAATATAGGGACTGGGCTGGCAAGTGCCCCAGCTGGGCTTTGAACCTCTGACCCTTGAGGTACTGACTCTGTCTGCTGCACCACACTATGGCCACAGAGACAGTGCAGCCCCTGGAGGTAGTAAGCCTGGCAGGATGGAGTCACAAACCCTGCTCTACGCAATTTTACTGTGGGCATATGCACCCTGTCTGGTGACAAACGTGCACATAAACCACGGAAATGACCACGGGAACTGGGGGAAACAATATCACCACGCTGGGCAACAGTGATATTAATGGACAACCATAGCAAACACTCCCAGGACAGCTCCACAACAGGAAATGTTGTTTGGAAGAGTCTCCGCTCCATAAACCTTTCCAAAATTCATTTCTTTTTTCTGGAGCTTTGTTGGGTATGTTTTCTGTATTTGCCCATCACTATAACTGTTCCCCAGCTGAATTACTATTTTTAATAGTTCTGTTGTGGTCATTTCCTATTTTTATGTGCACTTTTGTGCTGTGCACATGTATCACACTGCTCACGTTTTGCTGGTTTCCCCGGTTTTCCTGTACATTGCTGACGGAAATGGTTTCTCTTCCCTTTAAATGCTTTCTACCGCGAGTGTTTCACTCGCGGTAGTTTTTACATGCAAATTCGGGCCCGATACTGTGCGGGGACCCTCTCCCCTCCCACTCTCCACCCATTGACCCCATCCCTCCGCCCCTCCGGAGCCTTCCTCCGCCCTCCTTTAGCCGTTCCACGCCTCTATCGGACATTTGCGGGCCCGCACTTGTACGAGGCCCGTTAGTGTGCCGCGTACCTGTGTGGGGGTGACACGCACGTGTGCAGGGCATTTAAACGTGTTTATGCGTGTTTCAGTGCCGCGTTTCCGTGCGTTATTTTGCGGCGCGCACATTTCCGTTTTTTAGTAAACATGCCCCTTAGAGTATAAATTGAAATCTGAACACCTACACACTACAATTTTTGTCGGAAGCTTTTGCCATGAGGGAAATTCCTCTCGTATCGTAGCTTTCCTCTTGATTGATTTATAAGGTTCACACACTTAGAACCAATTTACCGTGAGATAAAGCACACCATTTAGTTCCTCTACACACTTCCATAAAACCCAAAACTTCTCAAATCCCTCAATATTTTTTAACTTCCAAAGTTTTAGAGTTTATACTGTTCCGATCGTTTAACAAGAAGAATTCTGTTTTTTTTTTTTTTTAACTTTTATTTTCATTTTACAACAAGCAAAAAGTAACAACACACCAAAGGAAACAAATACAAGCATACAATAAGGAAAAAGCAACCCCAATTACCCCCCACCCCTATGCTTCTTCTCTAAGCTGATAAGTATCATCATATAAGTGCTTACAAACAACAGTTATTGTACATCAAACAAACAGAAATAGTATCTACGATACAGAATGATCATGTGACAGAGATTAACACAGATTTAAACAGTCAAATGAGAGCATTTAGCAGTTTGAACATAGTCGTTGAGCATCTTCCATTTAGACAAGTGGTGGGGGGTCTGAGCGGAAGAGGCTGACATATGAGGTATTTGCTCATATTTACTGTAGAGACAGACATGATTCCACCATTCATTGGGGCTCAGGTGGGAGCTATTTTTCCAGTATTTCGTAATTAAGGAAATAGCAATGCCCAGCATAAAGTCTAAAAGGAAGTAAGCCGATTTAGGAAGAGAGGGGATCCCCGCAGCTGAGCGGAGTCCCACTATCTTCCAAGAGAGGGGCTCCTGAAAGTGCAAAATAGATTGAATACGACCCCAGACCCGACTCCAGTAATACTGTAATGCGGGGCATTCATACATAACATGAGTTAGTGAACCAATGGCCGCATGGCATGTCCAGCATCTATTGCTCTGGGTGGCGTTCCATTTGGCTAACCTGTCAGGAGTATAGAAACAGCGGTGGGCTAGAAAGAAAAGTGTCTGAGTGAGTGAGGCGGATCGAGAGACCCGTGTCACCTTGCTCCAGACTAGGCTCCATTGCTCCGGGGTCAAAGTTACATGCATTTCCCGCTCCCAGGATTTCTGTGCTGTAGGAGGGCCTCTATTTACAGTATTACATAAAGTTTTGTAAAAGTTAGATGCCACACCCGATGAGCTCCCGATAGACCGGATTATCTCCGACAATCCTTGGGTATGGGTTTCCGATGGCGGGAGCACCTTAGCACTCCGAAGACAATGCTGAAGTTGCACCAACTGAAAGTAGTGTTTCGCTGGGAGACCAAATTCAAGTTGTAATTCGCTAAAAGTTTTCCAGCGACCATCATAGAACAGTTGATTAGGGATCCAAATGCCCCTAGTGTACCAGGGGCTCCACGCCATCGGTTTATTTTGTATTTGAAATCGAGCATTGTGCCAAAGCGGGAGTCTATCTAGCGGACAAAGTCGGGGGTCTAGAGATTGCTCAAGGGTATTAAAGGCACCTAAAGTGTCTAAGAGCATTGGTGGATAGTGGGAGTCTGATGGGAGAGTCATACCAGGGAGATAAGTAAGAGGAATTGGTTTGCAAAGGTCCTCCTCTATATCTAGCCACACAGGTCTACTCGGTGTGAGGTCTTCCAGCCAACGAGCACCTTGTTTAAGAAGAAAAGAATGGTGGTATTTCAGGAAATCAGGGAATCTGACACCACCATTTTCTTTATCTGCTTGTAACTTATGTTTCGCTATCCTAGGTGTCTTGTTTTGCCATAAGTATCTAGTCAGAAGACCCTCTAAATCTTTATATGTACGTCGAGGTAGGAGACATGGCAGCATTTCTAAAATGTAGTTCACTTTGGGAACAATCATCATTTTAATGGTTTCTAGGCGGCCCCACCAAGTAAGTGTTAAGGGAGTCCAGCGTTGAGTAAGCGCCCGGACCTTAGAGGTTAAGTCTTTAGCATTAAAGGTGATGGTGTCTTCCAAAGGAGAGCAGTAGTGCACCCCAAGGTATTTGACCATGCGAGGTTGCCATAAAAAGGGAAAGGATTGCATATCTGCCTGATGGATCAGAGAATTTAGTGGAAAGGCTACCGATTTGGTCCAATTTATCTTATAGCCCGAGAGTTGTGAGTAGTTACCAATTTGCTCTAGGACAGCCGGCACTGAGTCTAGGGAGACAAAGAGCATAAGGTCATCAGCATATGCTGAAATTTTGATTTCCCTATGAGAGAAGGGGACTCCATGAATATCCTTGGATTGCCGGATTAGTAAAGCTAAGGGTTCGAGTGCGAGATCGAAAAGAAGTGGAGACAGTGGGCATCCCTGGCGAGTACCGCGTTGCAGGGGAAATGGCTGAGACTTTAAAGCATTAGCACAGATGCTAGCTGTAGGCTGTGCATACATGATTCGGAGACAACGGAGAAAGCCTTCTCCGGATCCGTACCAGCGGAGAGTTGCAAACAAAAAGGGCCATTCTAAGCGGTCGAAGGCCTTCTCAGCATCAAGTGAGAGGCCAACCAATGGTCGATCAAGATTAACTGCGGCAGTCAGTACATGACATAGAGTCCTAGCATTATCAGCAGTTGATCTACCGGGAATGAAACCGCATTGATCTGGGTGTATTAAAGTAGACATCTTGTCGGAGAGCCGGGTGGAGAGAATAGTGGCAAATATTTTATAGTCTGCGTTTAGCAGGGAAATTGGACGATAATTAGCCGTTAGTTGCGGATCTCTCCCCTCTTTCTCAAAAACTACTACATTTGCCATTGAGAAGGATCCAGAAGGAGATCCCTCCTCGGCCAGAGCAGAAAAATAAAGTTTCAAAAACGGAGCTAAGTCAGCGTTAAAAGTTTTGTAGAATTCAGCTGGGAGACCGTCCGGGCCTGCGGCTCGACCTGTGGCACATCTCTTGAGTGCAGATTGAATTTCTGATAAAGTAAATGGTTTGTCCATGGCCTCTCTATCTTCGTCAGATAGGGTCGGCCGTTGTACCCCTGATAGTAATCGTTCAAATGCTTCCGGCTCGAAGTCACATTCAGATTGATAAAGCCGAGTGTAAAAATCACGAAAGAGTTCTAAGATTTCTGTATCTTTAGTGACCAGGCTCCCCCCCGACGGATTGCGGAGAGCGGTAACGCGCTTGGCTTCTTTTTGACCTTTCAGAGCATTGGCTAACAATTTGCCGGCACGGTTATTTTCCCGATAGTATGTCCCTTGTTGTGATTCAATATTTTTAGCAGCAGCGGTATATAAAAGCTGATTGTATTGAAAACGAAGGCGTTGTAAGCGAAGTAAAATACATGGGTCAGTACGGGACGTGAGGAGACGCTCTCCAGCTTGTATCTGTTGTTCTAGAATCAGTAAATGTTGCTTTCTTTGTTTCCCTTGTCGAATTTGATAGCTAGTTATAGTTGCACGGATGGACGCCTTGAAACCCTCCCACCAAGCCCAACTCGCAGTGTCATGGGGTGAATTAAAATGAAAGTAGTCTTGGATAGCGGCCTTTATGTCAACCTGAAAATCTTTTTGGTCTAGTAGGGATCTATCAAAAAACCAAGTACGGGGATGTTCACCTTGCGTAGTGACATGTAATGAGAAAGATATGGCAGCATGATCTGAAATGTGGAGAGGATGAATCCTAGCCATGTCCACTTGGGATATCAGTGCTTTGGAGATAAGAAAAAAATCTATTCTAGATTGTGAGTGATGGGGGGCTGAGAAAAAGGTGAACTCTAAGTCGGAGGGGTGAAGCAGCCTCCATATATCTACTAACGCTAGATCTTTCATCAGAGCTGTAAGGGTATCAAGACTCTTGGGTGGACCACTCATTCTAGGCGGCAGCCTATCTATCAAAGGATCAAGTACTTGGTTGAAATCGCCGCCAAGTATTAATGGAGTATTGGCAGAGGCCTGTGCCAACTGCGCAATACTTGCATAGTAAGCAGGGTTATCCACATTCGGAGCATAAATACAAATACACGTGAATTCACTATCTCCAACCTTAAGGTGTGCACGGGCCCATCTACCCTCCTTATCAGAACTAGTATCCATTACAGTAGCTTGCAAAGACTTCTTAACCAAGATGGCTACCCCACACCGCTTGGAAACGGCGGGAGAGTAGGCAGCCACCATGTAAGGCTTAGCATTAAGTTTCAGTGTTTCAACGGAGTTTAAATGCGTTTCCTGAAGAAACACTAAATCAGCATGTTCATGATTAAGATAGCTAAGGATTTTCTTTCTTTTGATTGGACTATTGATGCCTTTTACGTTCAGTGATAAGATCTTACATAAGGCCATTCAGAAGGGTTAAAAATTCTGAGAAAAAACATGATAACGCACATAATTGCACAATGTCCCTCATATTAACTGTATATGGCTGTACACATGACATGATAGAAAATAAGCTAATGAAAAACAATGAAGCGCCCCATATAACAAAATAAGCACCGAAGTGCATTAGAGAAGAAGCAGAACCCCAGAAATTACTGGCGACCATATGTCTGCGGGGAGAAACCCCAGAGAAGGCCTAAATTGAAACATATAACCTGTATAGCTGTGCGTGCTCCGAATCCAACCGAGGTGCACATCATGGAGGGAAAGGAGACCAAGAAAGGTATATATAGAAAGAAAGAAAAGTCCAGGCAGTCTCTGTTCCAGGCAGCGATCACCGCGTCGGGCCATTCAAAATGGCGGGCAGATCCGGCGGATTACAGATCCAAGTTGTTGGATTAGCGCATCTGGTCTGCTTCTTTGGAATCTAAAAATGTTGCTAGCAGATCAGGATCTTCGAAGGTTCTAGTTTGGTTATGGAGAGTCACTCTGAGCTTCGCTGGATACAATAGGCCAAAGCGAGCCTGTAGCTGTTGAAGTCTAGGTCGAAAAGCAAGGAGTCTCTTCCGACGGTCAACTGTGGGCTTTGCCAAGTCAGGGAAGAAGGAGACTTTATGACTTTCAAACTCCAGATGATGATTCGCCCGGGCAGCATTTAGAATTTGCTCAACTTGCTGATATCTCAGTAAGCGAAAGATGATAGGCCGGGGGGTCGTCCGATTGAGCGCCATGTTGGTAGGAACACGATGTGCTCGGTCAATTTCCAGATCTCTGTGAAAAGTGATCTTCAGCAAGGAGGGAAGAGTTTTGACCAGGAATTCTCTTATATCTCCTGCTTCCGCCCCCTCCGGTACTCCAATGAGCCTTACATTGTTGCGACGGGCTCGATTATTGCTATCCTCTAACTCTTTTTGAAGATTCTGTATCTGACGCTCAGCCTTGTCCAATTTCACCAAGCGCACCGCGTGCGAGTCAAGGACCCCCGCCATGTTGTCCTGCCGTAGTGAAAGACCTTCAAGCCGGTCCTGAAGCATACCGAAATCTTCTCGCATGGCTCGGAGCGCTTCTCCGTTGGACTGTACCAGTTCCTTCACACCGCGTATTTCCTCCAAGATCTCCTGTTGCATTTCGGGGTTTTCCCGAAGTGGAACCATCTTTTGTGGGGAAGACAACTCTGTTTTGGAGCGTTTTCCGTGTGAAGAAGAGGGAGACCCGAAGTCTAAGCGCGCTGGTTTGTGGGCCGCCATCCCCCCCGAGGCACCCCGGTAAGTTCGGAGCAAAATATTAAGTTTATGTAGGTATTAAGTCAGGATTCTGAGTAGGCCCCTCGGGAACTTCAGCGCGAAGCGTCTAACCCGCTGGACATCAGGCTCCGCCCCCCCGAAGAATTCTGTTTTTATACTTATCCAATCGGACAAAATCCAAAGCTTCACTCAGCTGAACATCCCAGCTTCTCAATTTCACAGCCAGAAAGAAAACGTCGCAGCCATAAAGGATGAACACAGCACTGCGTTTAGGGCAGATTAACTTCTCATACCCTGTTTCAACGTTCAAAGCCGCTGCGATTGCAAATGGCCCCCATAAACATCTTGGATGCCGAGAAGGAATCAATCAGATGTTTATTCCTACTTGCCCTCCCCATCTAGGTAACCTATTATAAAATTGCTCTCTAAGCCTGGTGGGTTCTCTACTAGGAAGTGCTCTGACATGCTTCTTCCTCCGACATAGGTGGGGTTTTATCAGAGGACCCCTATTACTAGACTATTCAACCTGCCCCAGACTTCCACAGTATACACATGTCTACACAGTCCATTGGTATAACAATTGTTACAAAGGTTAGAACCTGAAAATTGCCCAACCCAATTTGGAGATATACATAGGCTGTTGAGAGTTTGTTGGTTTATACATCAGAAGTTCGATGAGGTTCAGAAGAGAAAACAATTTAATGAATACTTGCATACATGCACAGGATACATGCATTAAGAATTGACGTGAGATGTACAGACAGAGCTGCATACAAAGATGGCAACAGGACTATGGAAAACTAACAGAACTGAACAACAATGGCTACAGTAAGGCTTATGGGAAGTATAAATATTTTGTAAGCTAACTTGTACTCTTACCTGTATACCATAGACATCTACTGTCCTTTACCAGTATATTCATAGGACAGAAAACATTATACATTAAGGGGGGGTTATCTTTTATTTAGCATGCTTTTTATACCGCTTTATCATTTCAGTCAAAGCGGTTTACATTGTAATTTAAACTTGGTAATGCACATTAATGTACATTTTACAAGAGATGGACATGGCCTGGACATCCAAAATAAGTGACATGGACGTGTAAATGTCCAGAATGTAAAGAATGCAATTACAGAACTGAGCAAATCTGAAAGTCCCAGTGGCAGGCATGCCTAAGTACTCACATTCCAAAATGGGCATGTCTGAAGGTGTTCCAGGACACGTCCATGGCAAAGCAGACACAGATGTTCAAAGTGTATTTCGTATAGAGTCCCAGATGGCAGCCAGACATCCTGGCCTGGACTTGCAAATGTGATTATGCTAGAAGGAGCATGAAGGAGAGAAAGAGAGAGAGAGAGTGGAGTCTGTCTATCATTCCTGTTTGCTGTGTGCAATGCCCAATGATTCCCTATGTCACAAACCTGCACCCTATACATCTGTCCCTGCTGACCCAGTCCCAGTAGGCATTCCTACAGTCCTGTATACCTTTCCTTGGCCAGACACCCCTCCAAACCCCCCATCCACTGCCAATCCCAGACTCCCGGTCCCCATGTCTCCACAAGTCAACCATGTCGGTGCAATAGCGAGCAAAGTGGTAGTGGGTGTTTATTCTTTTTGTGCAGGAGTGAAGGAGTTAAGGAGGATGTGTGAGTGTCTCTGTTGGTACAGGTCCCATTGGCCGTGTGTCTGTGTGCATCTGTCCATATCCATTTGTGTCCATGTCACACAAAACACACAGCACTGCATGTTGGCAGTAGTAGCACAAGGGTGGAGGTGGTAGGTGAGAGGGGTGTGCAGTGGTGGTCCTCACAGATTTGATGGAAGCAAGCAGATACGCAACATGTGAACTGGTGGTTCAGAGAAGCCATTGACAAGGAAATGGAGAGTGAGAGCAGGAAGGCGTGAAGAGGATACACATACCAGAGGATATACTGGCTGAAAGCCCATTTCATGGGGCTTGCAAATGAACAGTGCCTGATGTGGTTCTGATTTGACAAAGCTACCATAGAATGGCTGTTCCAGGAGCTAGAGCAAGACCTCAGTGCTAGCACACAGATAGGCCGACCCATTCCTGTGCACCTAACGCTCACCATTGCCCTCATGTTCCTGGTGTCTGGCAACTTCCAGACCATGCTGGCTGCCACAGCAGACATCAGTCATTATTCCTTGTTACTCTTTCTCACACAGTTCCTCGCAACATTCTTCCCCAGGATGGCACACTTCATAAACTTTCTGAGCACTGTGCAGTAGGGCCAACAGACTATACTGGACTTTCATCAGGTAGCAGGCTTTCCCATGTGCTAGATGTCATAGACTGCACACATGTGACCCTGTGCCTATTGTGGGTGTAGGAAGCCACCTATAGGAACTGCAAGTCCTATCATTCTATGAACATGCAGGTGGTTTGCAATGGAGCAGGTGACACAACTGATGTCTTTCCATGCTTTTCAGGGTCATGCCATGATGCCTACATCCTGGTGCAATCAGGCATTCATGAACACTTCAGCAGTAGGGAGATTGGTAGGTTACATTCTCCCTGCCCGAGCTATTGCATGAAGACAACACCTAGGGTTGTGCAGCCACAGGGGGAGGAAGTCAGCATAGAGGAAGAAATGTGAGCTAGAAAACATTCCTTAGAGCTGAAAATTCTTGGGTGGGGGGCTGAGAGAGGGCTGGCCAAACTGCAAGGGTCTGGAGTACAAATCCAACCATGGGCACAAGTTAGGATTGCAAGGAAGAGCCCAGCAGGAGCAAGACATGCATCGGCAGAGGAGCCGATCACAAACGGAATTATATCTGTGACTGGAAGTGGGGGCACGCTGCAGATGGAACCTTACACAAGGAAGGCAGATGTCTGAATAGGAGGGAAGGGATAATGATGGCCCCACAGTGCAGCACATTGTCATTACCTATACAAAAGAGATAAAAATGTAGGCCACGAGGTGGGCAGTGCAACATGGTGCAGGTAGAGCCCCTTGCAGGTGTGCCCAGAGTATGGATGCACAATGGCACGGAAGGCATGCACAGGTGTACTGCCAGAGGAGCAAGAACCATGGGGCATGTGTGGCCCCTATGTCAGTGTTGATGTGCTGCAGCAGGGACAATGGCAATTCTGTCCACCTTGTGTGTTTACCAACATCTTTCCCCCGTCTTCCCTCCCCTCTATGTTCTCTTTCCTCCCATGATTTTCAATATCATCTTTATGCTGATGATTCTCAGATCTACTTTTCTGCACCTGAAATCTCTCCAGGAATCCAGGCCTGGATCACTTCCTACTTATCCAACATTGCTGACTGGATGTCTCACCAGTGTCTGAAACATGGCCAAAACTGAGCTCCTTCTCTTTCCCCCTAAACTCATCTGCCCCCTTCCTCCCTTCTCTATTTCTGTGGATAGCACTACACTCCTCCCTTTTTCTTCAACTCACAACCTTGAGATCATCTTTGAGTCTACTCTGTCTTTCTCCGGACACATCCAACAGAACTAAAACCTGCCACTTCTTTCTTTATAACAATGGCAAAGTCCATTTCTTCCTTTCCACACACACTACTAAGACCCTCATTCACTCACTAGTCACTACCATCTTGACTACTGTAATATGATCTTCACTGGTCTCTCTCTGAATCATCTTTCTCCCCTTCAAACTGTTCAAAACTCAGCTGCATGACTTAACTTCCGCAACTGCAGCTATGCTCATGTAACCCCTCTTCTCAAGTCACTTCACTGGCTTCTTATCCATTTCCCCATTCTGCGACTCCTTGCTACCTTTTTCTTTCTTCTGGCAGATCCATTCATTCTGTGGCTCCTTGCTACCTTTTTCTTTCTTCTGGCAGATCCCTTCATCTGTGCCCTTCTACTGCCAACTCCAGACTTCTTTCATTCCATCTTGCTGCTCCATATGCCTGGAACAAACTACATGAGTTGGTGCGTTGGACTCCTTCTCTGGCCCTATTCAAATCCAGGCTAAAAATGCAGCTATTTGGGGATGTTTTTGGATCATGATGCTCTTCATTCTCTTATCCACTACTTTTATTTATTTATTTATTTAACAGGTCTTATATACCGCCTTATCATATACATTCAAAGTGGTTTACAATGAACAGTTATAGCAACAAGCTTTACATTGAACAGGGTTATTCAACTTGGAGGTTACATGGGGTAAAACAAGCAATTGTCAGTTGCTAACTATATACAAGAACTCTAGCTGTGTTTCATGGTCCAGTTGCTATTACTGTTAATCATCATCTTCCAGGGTCGTTCCAAAGTATTCCAGGAACAGATGGTTTTTTATCGCCTTTCTAAAGTCTGTTAGGTCTTTGATCTCATGTGTTGATGCGGGGAGATCATTCCACAACTTGGGTGCAAATAGGGAGAAGGCTTTGTTGCAGGTGGATTGGTTTGTTTTCCTGAAGTTTAGCGGGGTCTCTAGGACGTTGTTATCTATTCCTCTCCTTGTTCTGGTGGGCGGTGTTTTCTTGAACAGTGGTTGCAGTGTTGTAGGTGTGAGGTTGTTTAGTATTTTAAAGATTATTATTATAGTTTTGTACTTGGTGTGTACAGTCATAGGGAACCAGTGCAGCTGATGGAGCGTGGGTGTTATGTGTTTGTATTTTGCTTTTCCGGTGATGATTCTGGCCGCAGTGTTTTGTAATAGTTGCAAGGGGAGAGTTGTTTTCTTCGGGAGTCCATAGTAAGTTACATTGCAGAAGTCTAATATAGGCATTATTACTTTTTTGTATCTTTCCATACTCTAGTCTCTAGTTTTGCAATGTTTTTCATCTTGATTAGATTATAAGCTCTGATGAGCGGAAACTGTGTCTTAAATCTATAAGTACAGTGCTTTGTATACCTTGTGGCGCTATACAAATGATTAATAGTAGTAATAGTAGTAGTACAATAGGTGATGTGGCTATCCACTGATGAGCTGGCTGAATGACCCCCATCGTTTCTTCCCACATTGAGGCAGAAGAGCAATACAACTAGGTCCGCAGTACCACTCATTCCATCATTGAGTGAACATTTGGCCAGAAGAAAACCTGCTTTCAGTTCCTGGACAGGTCAGGGGGCGAACAGCTGTATAGCCCATAAAAGATCTGACAGATCTTCATGGCTTGCTGCATGCTATATAACCTGGCCAAGAAGAGGCGTCTTCCTCTGTTCCTAGACAATGAACTAGAGGAGGATGATACAAAGGAGGGCACAGACTGGCGCAGATGCTACTGCACAGCCATACAGAAAGGGTCAGCTAACAAGAAACAGACTGATACAGAATCATTTCACATGAGGTACATATTTATTGTTGAGCATCAAAATAAAGTGACCGAAAGTGCCCCCACCAGCCCCCTGCCTGCCCCGTGCCCACCCCCTTTCTCTCTTCTCTGCCCATTCCCTTGCCCAGTCTTCTGCCTGCCCCTCTCCAAGCCACCTCCTTATCCCCAGAGGGGGGCTGCTTGACCTCTAGACTTGCACATGACCACTCACCTATCACATCTCACATCCCCCTCCACCACTTAGGCCCCCTGTACTCTCTAAGAGCATTCCCTAACCCTGGAAACTACTGCCAACCATCTTCTAGCATGTATTCTGTGGATGCTCCTCCATCCCCCCCCAAAAAAAAACAACCAGCCATCGCACATTGTGGCCCACCCCTTTTACCACAATCATCTGCTGCCAACTCACTTTTCTAGACCACACTCATGCAGGCTACTTACATGACATGCCTTCTCCTGCCCTTACCACCTCCTACTTCCCCACATGTCTTCTGCCCTGACCCTCTGCAAGGGTCAAGGGCTGCGTGCATATGCATGATGCACCGTGGCTGCTGTTGGTGGATTCAGAGGAGCTTGACGCCTCTTTCCCCCGATCCTTCAGTGTTCTGTGTATTAGCAGTGGGGAGCCTGTTCCGCATGAAGAAGCACCCAGAATATCGATCGGAGATGACTTCTCGTTCCAGTGGTCAAAGGCCTAGTGCTCCTGCAATCTGTACAGGTTGCTATGGAGGCTGTGTGCCCCCTCCGTTTTCTCGATAGCTGCCTCTGCTCTCTCTAGTTGCTCCTCCTCAGGCACCATGGCCGCTGGTGCCTCCTCCTCCATGGCATCTTGGGCTGCATAGTAGAGGGTGCGATACAATACTAGTACTCTTACCTGCAACTTGTGCTGCTGCTTGCCATGACTGTTGCTAATGTCTACCACTGTGACTCCCACTTGTGTCATTGCTATGCCATGCCAAGAATGGGCATGTGCTAGCCCTTAAGCCTTCAACGATCACACTGTGCGTCCTTACCTTGCTGTTCTTCCATCTTGCACTGTAGCTGCTCCTGAAATGGCACTTCAGTGCCTCGGTCAAGGGCTGGATTTTGTAATTCAAAACAACCCAATCATTTTTTTAAAAAAAAGCCGCAAGGGGTGGAAGATCACACTGGGAATACAACGGATAGCAGGATAATAGGCGGTATGGCACGACCAGCTGTAGCATGGGACCAGTAGAGTAGTGGAATGGCAGAGGCGAACACAGATGTATGGCACCGGCATGTACAATGGATAGATGGCAGGTGAGAAAGAAAGGGAAGCATTAATCTCAACATATTTATCTGCAGGTACTACAGAATCCATCGCTACCTTTGTGTATTAGTCTTTTTAAATGTATTTATGATGTTATTTTCAATATGTTATGTTTTTTTTTTTCGTTTCTGTTTTCTTATAGACTTCCCATCGTATCATTATGATTATACAAGAAACGCATATTTTCCACACTTCGATGAATATTTGTATGCCTCTGATGCAGGCATGTGGCAAAACATGTTGAGCTGATAGTTTGTTCTTTTAATGTATGGGTTATTGCTTTTATATATGTTATTCAATAGTGTATTATTGATTTCTCACTTGTTTGGTATTTATTTGGGGCGTCCACCAATGTTTTGCACAACACAGCAATAAAGAGCTTGGGGCCAAGGCTGTAGATTGGCTTGTTTGGCCTCTCCAACCTGGCACGCATAACTTTTTTTCTGGCTTTGCTGAAGGCAGTGGTGAAGAGAATGGCAGAGGAGGTGTGCTGGAACAGCGTGATGCACATGTGTTGGATTGCTATCTGATGCAGAGCAATATTATGATGAGCAGAACTTTAGTACAGAATAATAATGCTCTGCAGTCGATAGCACATGTGCACAAGTACCATCTTGTTTTTTTTTTTTTTTTTTTTTTTCTGTAATAGATACAGGTGCTGCTAAAGTAGACCCCTATGTGCATGTATCTAGCTTGCTCTCATTGTTTAGCACATAATTTGTGCACCCACTCATTTGCATGCTGTTTCTATTCAGCAGCGTTAAGCAAAACATCAGCATTAAACTTGCATTAGCAAACCTTGGGCTAGAGCTTTAGTTCAGGGCTCTAGTGCAGGGCTTCTGCATCAACTTTTAAGACATTTTAATAGCAATAGAGGGGAATCTTTCAGATGAAGTATGTATGCATAAGAATGTGGACACTTTAACAATTTAACTTGGGAAAAGAACACACGCAAATTGCATCCACTAGTCCTGCAGATACCTTTTCCATGACAACTTGTGTGTATTTTTGGATTTCTAACATTATGCATGTAAGTACATCTTTTCCCCCTTTAAAATCACTCATCCCTGGCTGAGTTCTAATTGACACAGCAGGTATGTAATTGGCCATTAGCAATTCTACATGTTTTCTCATTTGTTCAAACATCAACTAATTCAGCTGGTGTGGGAATGAAAGGATGTATTGCAGGAAATTGTCACACACTCCGTGGTATCACCTCTGTGATCCTGCCTCTTTATTAATTACAACATCTTTAAAGTTAGAGGGAACTCTTTTCTCTTTGGAATCTATGGTGTACTGCTAACACTTTTTCTCCTTCCTTTCTCTGTTTCAGTATCTTGAGAACTATGGATTGATTCTGCCTCGTTGGCTAGATCAGTCAAGCTTTGATTTGTATCAGCATCAAAGTGTTGTGCATTTTCTTCCAATTCACTATTTGGTTCAGGTATTTCAGTTACATCATTTAGCTCTTGCTGCTGATCGGTGGAATAGTTATTCAGTTAAGACCGATATCTCATTTTCTGGACGGGACTCTTGCAGTAGGATTCAATGAAGGCCTACATTCTGGCTGAATGATATCAACCCTTTTTTCTAGTATTTCTACATCCTGACTTTATCAGAGACTTTCTAGTTTCATTTAGCACTTCTTCGCATTCAATTTTAACTGTCAAATATTTGACTATCCTTCTGATTACTGGAAATCATTTCTCATGTTGTCAGCTCCCTCTGGGGTGTCCACTCTGTTGAAAATCTTCATGTCATCCACTAAAAGACAAACTTTTCCTTCTAACCCTTTGGCAATGTCACGTACAAAGATGTTGAACAGAATCGGTCTCGGTACAGATTCTTGAGGCATTCTACTACTACTCGCTTTCAGTCTTCTGAGTGAATTCCATTTGCCACCAGTCAGTCAACTAATTACTAATCCAGTTCACCACAGTGAGTCCTAGTTTCAGGCCGTTCAGTTAATTCATTAACTTTCTGTGAGGAACAGTATCAAAGGCTTTGGTGAAATCTAAATAAGCCACATTCTTTGCATGCCCTCAAACAAGTTCTCTGGGTAGCCAATCAAAGAAACCATGTTGCCTGAGATCTTGAACCCATTAATTTGTAGAAATATCCATTAGTAGTATCTCCATTATTCTCCATTCACCAAGATAAGGCTTACTGGCCTCTATCCCACCACTTTTCTATTGCCACCTTTGTGAAATGGATCACATCAGCCCTTCTCCAGTCCTGAGGAACCTCTCCCATCTCTAAGGATCTATCAAGATCATCCTTAACAAGACCCACCAGAATCTCCCTTAGCTTCCTCAATATCTGTGGATATTTCATCTGGACCCATGGCTTTTCCCCCTTTTAGTTTTTAGTTTGTTTGTTTTTTTAATTTAATATTTATTAATTTTGAATTTACCAAGGCACACTTGTACAGAAAGGGGAAACCAAGAGCAGCAGACTACAAGAAATAATTTTACAAGAAAACTATCCATGAAAATCTCTACAGTCCACACGTGAAGGGAGTCAGGAGGACAAACACAGTGAAATAGGAATTGATCCGACTGCAACACTACCCCCCCCCCCCCATTCCTTACTAAGTAATTAGTGGACAAAAAGGCCCCAGACTGAATTACATACTATACGGTCAAACCGCACTATCCTGCCCAGTGGTAGATTGTAAATTAGACACCCTGGTGTTGCTATAGGTCAACAAGTCACTATGAAAGAAAATATATCTGAAATTTATATATCACTAAACACTTGCAAGGGAACCACAAATAAAATGAGACACCAAGTTGCAGCACATCTGGTCTTAAAGCAAAAATTGCCTATGCCTCTTTTGCATTTCCTGAGCAACATCAGGAAAGATAGAAACGTTAACATCATGAAACAAAAGTGAGTACTTTTTGCAATAAAGTTTCAATAACCAATCTCTATTCAAGGCAAGAGCACAGGTCACCAACAAAGTAGAGACTTTCACTGAGTCTGATAAAGAAGACTCCAATAAGTCAGAAAAATTAAGTATATCCATTTTAACACAAGATTCCAAAACTCCTGGCTCCTTTTTTTCTTGTGGTAAATAAAATGCTTTTGAAATTGGAGGGACCAAATCTTGCGGGACAGAGAGAATCTCCACCATATAGTTCCTAAACATTTCCACAGCAGATGTCCTGGCCATTTTAGGAAAAATTAAAACCCTAAGGTTCAATGCATGGGCAGAATTTTCCAGCATTTCAACTTTACCTCTAAGAGCCATATTATCTTTCGATAAAGCCACAGTCAAATCGGAAACAGAAACCAATTGCTGAGAGTTCTCTTCCACTTTAGTTTCCAAACCATTTGTTAAATTACGTACGATTCCAATTTCAATGTATTCTGCTCCACCTTTAAAGAAAGCGCTGCTGTCTGTTGAGAAATAGTTGCAGATAAAGTTGTTTTTGCCTCCCATATGTTGTTCAATGTAATCTTCTTGGGATGAAGAAGGTGCAATAAGTTAGGTGAAAAAGCCACAATTGGTATCTCGACTCCATTACCCGAGCCAGGGTTACTGGCCTGGGGTACTTCTGCCACTATTTCTTCTGCTTCAAGGGGGCTTCCAAACACCGCAGGAGACATCACTTGACTCTCTCCTGCTGTATCAGCCTGCATCAATGCCCTCAGGATGCTGACTTCTGGCTCTTCTGGAGCTTGAACAAGCGGGAGGGGAGCAAACTCCCCTGGAGGCTGTGGCAGGCGCCAGGACCCGATGCAGAAGGCTGAAGCTTGGAAGGGTAAACCTTTGTCTTCCCTTTTCCCAGCCCTCAAGTGTCCATTTTGCTACAACCATGCCCCCCCCCCCCTTTTAGTTTTTCAAGTTGTTCAAAGGCACTTTCACAAATGGTGTGGCATCTACTCCATTACCATATGTATCTTTATCAGACATTTGTGGCCTTCTCCAGGATTTTTTTTATATGAATAGACAACAGTAACATTTGTTCAGCATTTATCATTTTTTTTCTCGGCATACTCCACAAAGCAGTCTTCAACATCTTTAAGTCTTACAATTCTAATTCTGGCCTTCCTCCTCTTTCCAACATCTGAACAAAGTCTTGTCAACTTGTTTTATATCTTTAGCTATTTTGCTTCTGCTCAGGCTTTTGGCATTCTGATTCATCTCTTTGCTGACCCAGATGTACAAAGGAGATTGCGATTCTGATCCTGCAGGACCCGTCCAGCCCCGTGGGGTCAGAATTGCGAACAGCACTGTACATGCAGGCCAGGACTGAATCGCAGTCCCGGTCTGCACGTACAGTGCTAGCCCGGCTAACTCAGCCAGGGTTTTTAAATGGAGCCGCGGAGCCATGGCGCCCCATTGCCATGGCACCACGGCTCAAAGCCGTGATGCTGGCCACTGCCCCAAAAAGTTAATTCCTCATAGCCTGTCCTCCGATCTGGCCTCTTAAGGCCAGGGTCGGGCCATGGGGGATTAATTTTGTACCCCCCCAGCCCCTTCCATGCCCTGAATTGAAAATAAAAAAATCCAGGGCCGGCGATCGCCCTCTTCCCACCCACTCTCCGCCCCCGGGCCGCCTCTTCCCCACGTCCGACTAACTTCCCCACACAACCGGCGTGGAAGTTATTCTGGGGCCTGCAACCAGATGAATAGCGGGGATGGATGTCCCATTTGTGGTTCGGAATAACCCCCAATATGTTTGAAATCCAGGAGTCAGGTACGACCTGAGGTGGATGTGGGGCTATATACATAGATTTATTATGGGGTCTTATTTGCATAAATATTTCCATCACCATGGAGCTTTCTACACATGCTCCCGAGCATATGCACATACCTAAAGATCTCTCTCAACCTGCCCCCTCCCTCCTGGTAAACATACCTTAGTTCTCTCTCAGTCACCACCTCTGACATATATCTCCCCTCCCCAGCCACATACAGCATACATCCCCTCTCCTTGACATACAGTATACACCACATAGAGGTGGTGTAGCTAGGACTGATTTTGTTTGGGAGGAATCGGAGTAGGGAAGATTAATATGGATGGGCTTTAGGCATACACATTAAAGGCATGCTAGTTATACTCTTATTGACAAATAATGATGTAAATTTTCTAAACAGTCTGCGCACACTTATAATCAAACTCTTTCCCTACTTAAAACTATCTCAGGAGTTAGTATCCCGCAGCTTAATTTTAACTTGACCACCTACAAGTCTGCTAGAAAGGTAAACATTTCAACACACAATATCCAGCAAAGGGTTCAAAAATCTCATCTGATGTTATTATCACATCCTTCTACTGTGTCATGATAAAGGTGGCATATTACTTAGCAGTTAATGTCCTTTCCTTGAGTCCTGTAAGACCACTACAGACAAATGGGTTGTGTTCCCCTACCAGCAGATTGGTGGAGACAAAGAACCAATGAAAAGCCCAGGTTTCAATGGCATTACTACTATGCCTTTATTCGCCTCAGCCACCAGAGGTCCTTTCAGTATTCATCCCAAAACATATGGGAGAAACATAGCAAGTCTCACAGAACCTTAATTGTGGGCAACAATGAGTAATAAACCATAGAGAACTATGTACAAGAAAGCATAAACAGAAGGCTGTCAGTAGAAGATGAACCTGCAGAGCCAAGAATAAAAATCATAGCGGACTCAAGGGTACTGTAGCAGAAAAAAATAGAACAAATACAACTTCAGGGGTGGGCCCTGGACTGGTCTAGCAGTACTCATAAAAAGGACATTAACTGGTAACTAAAATGTTACCTTCCATATAGTCCTGCTAGACCAATCCAGGCAAGTGGGATGTACCAAAGCTACAACTCAGTGGTCAGGAAGAAGACAGGTAGCTCACAAATCCCTTGAGTCAAAGGCCGTGTCTGCCTGTGCGTGGACATCCAAACTGTAATGCTTGACAAAAGTGGAAAATGATGCCCATGTTGCTCCCTGGCAAATATCTGCAAGGGCTTCCGAGCTCCACTACGCCCATGAGGATGCTTGTGCTCAGATAGAATAGAAGCTCAAACCCTCCGGAATCGGCTGGTTCTGCAACAGATATGCCGGGGCAATGGCCTGTTAAAATATCACCCCAAAGTCAACTTGCTCACCACTTCACTTTTGTGTGGGCCAGCAAACAGGACAAAAAGATGGTCTGACTTAAGAAAGGAATTCATAACCTCCAGGTACTGAAGGAGTGCTCTCTGGACATCCACATGCAAAGATCCTTATCCTTCCCCCAACACTGCTCCTTCAGGAAGGAGGGAAGGCAGACCACCTGGTTCACATGAAAGGGAGAAAGCACCTTAGGCAAGAAGGAAGGAACAAGCCAAATGGAAATAGCCGCCTTCAAAATGGACAGATAAGGATCTCAGCAAGACAGACTCTGCAGAGCGGAAATCCATCTTGCAGAACAATTTGTGACCAAGAAGACTATCTTGAGCATCAAATCCTTTAAGATAGCATGCTTCAATGGCTCAAAGGGTGCCACCACCAGAGCCATGAGCAGCAGAGACAGATCCCAGGAAGGGATCACAGATCAGAAGAGAGGACGCAGATGCCAAACCTCCTGGAGAAAATACGAGACATATGGGTGCAAGACCAGAGACTGGCCCATCACCGAACCCTGGAAATAGGCTATAACTGCCACCTGAACTTTCAGGGAACTAAGGAAAAGGCCCTTTTCTGGGCCATCCTATAGAAAAGTCAACAGGGAGGACACCTTGGATAACTCAGAAGCCAACTGCTACATGCTGTACCAGCGCTCAAAGATGCACCATATCTGAATGTATGCCAGCTTGGTAGACCTCCTCTGGGTACCAAGAAGAGTAGAAACCATTGCTGGAGAGTAGCTTTTATGCGCTAGCCATCTCCTTTGAAGAGCTATGCAATAAGTGAGAAGGGAGTCAGTCCTCCAAAACGATGGGTCCCTGTCATAATAGAACCTGAGATTGAGGCAACCAAAGAGGAGGCATCTGCAGGAGCTGTATCAGGTCTCTAAACTATGCTTTACTTGGCCAATCTGGTGCTACAAGAACAGTTCTGCCTGGGTGGTGTTCTATATGCCGAATCACACACCCCACCAGGGCCCATGGAGGAAACATGTTGTCACTGACTTTGCCAGAGCTGGGTCAGGGCATCAATACCCTTGGACCCCATCTCAGTGTGGTGACTGAAGAAGCGGCAATCTGACAATGGAGTGAGTCACTATCAGGTCCATTGTGGGGAAACCCCAATGGCACAAAATCAACTGAAACGCCTCCTGACTCAACTTCTACTCTCCAGAATTCAGAGAGTGCCAGCTGAGGAAGTCTGCTTCCGCATTGCCCACCCCAACAATGTGCTGAACTGACAAGTCTAGGAGGTTCTTCTCCATCCAGGCAAACAGGAGAGCCATCTCCAGAGCTACCCCAGTGCTCCTCATGCAGCCTTGCTGATTGACATAAGCCACAATCATGGCATTGTCTGAAAACACTCAAACTGCCTGGCCCTTGACCAGGGACCAGAAATGCAGAAGAGCCAACTTGATAGCACTCACCTCGAGGTGGTTGATGAACCATGCCACTTCCCTGTGGTTCCAATGGCCATGGTCCATATGGTCTTGGCAATGGGCTCCCCAGACCAAGAAACTGGCATCAGTCATCAGCAGCATCCAGGAGAAATCATCCAATGATACACCCTTCCTCAGATGACAGGGCTGCTGCCACAACCACAGGCTGGTCTTTACCAATCAACATGAGTGGATGTCTGCGTTCAAACTCCTAAGAATTCAGAGACCACTGAGTCAACAAGGACCGCTTGAAAGGTCGCATGTGATCACGCACAAATGGCACCATCTCTATGGTCGCCACTATCTATCCAAGGAGCTGAAGATAATCTCAGACTCTGGGTCTCCATTGCAAGTGTGGCTTTTAAATACAAGTTCTCTGACTGAGAGCTCTTAAAGGGGTTTTGGTCTTCATTTTTCATAGCTAGTTTCTTTTTCTGGTGCTGTATTGCAAAAGGGGAGTATTTTGTGGTGTTGGGTAAAGCTCAGCTGTTAGAGTTCATTGTTTCATTTTTTCCAGCTTTCCATTTAAAAACAAGCTCTTTAAATTCACTGACTTCATCAGGTGTTAGACCACAAAATACAACCACAAATAGGAACAGAAATGACAGAGAGCTCGAACGATTTTCAGAAGACTGTGGTCATAAGGAACTAGCTAGACTAAAAGACAAAGCAATGGGACAGGATGGAATACATATGAGAATATTAAAGGAACTTGGGGATATTCTAGTGGCTCCACTGACTGACTTTTTCAGTGCTTCTTTAGAGATGGAAGTGATCCCATAGAAATGGAGAAAAGCATGAGTAAATTATTGGAAAAGCTGCTAAAAGAGAAAATAGTAAGGTTTCTGGAATCCAATGGATTGCAGGTTCTGAGGCAGCATGGGTTTCCCAGAGGCAGGTCTTGCAGACAAATTTGATTGATTTCTTTGACTGGGTGACCAGGGAGTTGGACCGAGGGAGAGCATTAGATGTGGTGTATTTAGATTTCAGCAAAGCCTTTGACACCATTCCACACAGGAGACCTATAAACAAACTGAGCACTCTATGTATGGACCCTGAAGTGACTGACTGGGTTAGAAACTGGTTGAGTGGGAGGCGACAAAGGGTACAGGCAAATGGAACTCACTCTTAGGAGAAGGAGTTTAACAGTGGTGTGCCACAGGGATCTGTCCTTGGTCCAATTCTTTTTAACATTTTAGTTTGTGATATTATGGAAGGACTGTTGGGTTTGCCTCTTTACAGATAATACCAAAATCTGTAATAGAGTAGACACCCAGAAAGGAGCAGATAACAGGAGGAGGGATCTAGCTAAGCTTGGTTGAGAATTTGGCAGCTGAGATTTAATGCTAAAAAATGCAGGGCCATGCATTTGGGCTGCAAAACTCCAAGGGAGTAGTACAATGAAGGAGGTGAAATACTTTGTCCACAAATAAAAAGTGGGATCTGGACGGGATTATTTCTGATGATATTAAAGTGGTTAAACAGGTAGAAAAGATGATGGTAAAAGCCAGAAGGATGCTTGGGCTCATAGGGAGAGGAATGGCCAGCAAAAACAAAGGAGGTGATAGTGCCTTTATTTAGGTTTTTGGTGTGACTTAAAGTATTGTGTGCAATACTGGAGACCACACCTTCAAAAGGATATAAACAGGATAGAGTTGGTGCAGAAGGTGGCTACTAAAAAGGTTAGTGGTCTTTGTTATAAAGTATATGAGCACAGACTTAAAGATCTTAATATATATATATATATATATATCTTGTCACGGTGTGGATCTAGCAGAGCCTATGGAAATAGGTAGAAAATGCAGAAAGTGGATCTGACACGGACAGCTCAGAGAAACACATGGCCCAGAGTTGCTATAGGCAACATACACAAAATAGGTCACAAGGTGTGAGAACACGCCCAAGCAGCAGGAAGGCTCAGGGTTCATTAAGTAATGAAGAGCAGCTGAGAGGGGGCGGAGTTGAGGCACACACACATAAACCTAACTCACCTGAAGTTAGAGTTAGTTCGGGGAGTTCGGGAAGTTCGGGTTGGAGTGGAGGTTGGAGTTCAGCCAGCGTGAGAGCCGGAGAGGGAACTACCAAGAGAGCTGGAAAAGCTGAGAGGTTTAGTTCTAGAGCTGAAAGAGACAACCGAGGAGACTGCTTCAGAGAGCAGTGCACAGACACGTCTAAGCTCAGTGACGTTTATCCCGAAGGTAACAGAGGATACAGTTTGGAAGCCAGGCTTAGAAAGGCTGAGAAAGCTAATTACCCAAGCAACAGACACAGAAGGGAAAAGGAGTTCTGGCCTGAGGATATTTTTATATCTGGAGAAAAGCTAAAGGGAAAAGGGCGTAGGAAGCTTCCGTCCTGTTCCACTTCTGTGATCTCAGCTATACCGAGAAACCCCAGTTTGAGGGAGCAAGAAGGTAAGCTGATTGGCTCTAATAGAGGGAAAGCTGAATGCAGTAACTTTCCATGTAATTGTCAAAGTTGGTGGGGCTCTCAAGAAAGAAACTCCAGTGAATGTGGTAATTTTCCCTCACACACTTTCACGGAGGAAGAAAGGAAGTCTCTGTGCAATGGGGAGAGACTGCTAAACAATAATACTTCTGGCTATCTGAAGGAAAGACAGTTTGAAGGAGAAAGTGAAGAAATGCAGTGTGATATTCAAGGGGAACAACCCTCAGATGAATGCATGGACTGTATGCTGATTATTGCCGATGATATCTCCTCTTTATGTTAAAGAGGCTGTGGAAACTTTCTAGTCACTGAAGTGAAGGAGAAAGGTTTTTTCTGTTTGCTTGGAAAAGGACTGTTTAAGATACCTTTTTATTTGAGTAAAGAAGCTGAAGATAGAAGCAATTTTGGTTCATATTTGTTTCCTTTATTTTGTACCAGAAAATGGTCTGTTTGCCTTTGTTTTCATTGCTATAAAAGAATCCACCCGGAAGGGGAATAAAAATCCTGTCTTAAAGCCTTACCACCCGACTGCAACTCATTTCTTGGCTAGCCTATGAAAACTACAATACCCAGAGGGCATTGCAAGGCTCTCTGCACCACTTCCTGGCTGGTTAAAGATAAGGCCCCAGTGTAATACCCTGCTTTAACCTGTGGGGACCCTCACTGGGTGACAGGTTGGCGTAGTTTTGATGATTTTTTTTTCTGCCTTGAAACAAAGGACATTAATAAGGAAACACTACCTTAAGTGGAGAAACTGCTGCCATACCGGAGAACTGTCTGGGAGAAATTTCACTGACAGATCGGCCAGGTGGAAGCTGGACAGAGACCTTTCTCACATGCTTGAGTCTACATGAAGCCTAAGGTAAAACTAGCTTGGGCATAAGTGTAGAAGGACAGGGTGAGAAAGAGAAGCTTCTGTCTACAGGGAAACAGACAGGGGTTTAAAAGACAAAAGTGCCGCACTTGGTGGGCCTTCTTTTTCTTTCTCTCCACAGGTGATGCAGACTCCAAAGAAGATGGATCCAAGGGATATGATGCATTGGATGCAAACCCAATGGGACAAACAGGTGGAGCTGGTTCGGCACATCTAGGAGCGGAATGCGGAAGTGATGAGGGAGCAGCAAAAACCTCTACTAGAGACAATGGAAGCACTCCTGAAGAAGCCACGTGAGGCAGGAGCAGCTAATCCCTCCATGTTTCAGGGAGTAGGGATGAACAATTATAATGCTTTTACGCTAGGACAGTTAACCACTAATGACAATCTGGACGATTTTATCGATGCATTTGAGAGGATAGCGGAAGCTCTTAAATGGCCTTTAGAGCAGTGGGCAGTTCGCTTCGCGATGTCTCTCACTGGTGAAGCTCTATCGGCATATAAAGCTATGCCGGCTATTCTTGCCTCTGACTATGCAGAGATAAAAAAAGTGGTAAAGGACAGATTAGGTTTAACTCCAAGGCATTATAAGTGAATGTTCAGAGAGGCCAGGATAAGGTTTAAAGAAACCCCCAAAGCTCTGTACCAAAGGTTGAAGAGTCTAGCCTGGAAGTGGCTGACTCCAGAAAGGAGGTCACTTGAGTCCATCATAGATGAGGTTATATTAGAATAGTTTATGCAGGCTGTGCCTCCTGAGGTAAAAACTTTCCTCACTCTACAGAATTGCCAAACCACGGAAGAGGCAGCCAATCTAGCAGACAGATATTTTGAGGCAAAGATGGCTGATACCTCAGGGATTGGAATTTTAAAAGTGGCTGGCATGGCGAACTCTGGTAAAGTGGGAAAGTATGCAAAGGTTAAAATACCTAAGGTTGATGATGACAATGATAATAATATTGATGATAATGTTTTGTCTGTTTACAAGGGTAAATGTTATGCTTGCGGAAAGGCAGGAAATTTCCGGAGGAACTGTAAAGAGCGAACGGTCCTCGTATCTGGAGCTGAGAAGCAAGACCAGGAAGGATTCCTTCTGCAGGTCCAGGTAGAGGGTGTAGATGCACTGGCACTACTCGACTCGGGGGCTGATCAAAGCATGGTTTCTCGCAAGTTCTGGGAAACCATTGAACAGCGTCGGCAGTCAGCCCCGAGTCAAGTAGAGGGCCAGGTGCGAATAAGATGTGTATATGGGGCATACTCATACTATCCCCTGTATAAGCTGGCTGTTAGAGGGCTGGGCATAGAAAGAGAAGTACGGGTAGCGGTAGTCCCGAAGCTGCCACAGGACATTATCCTAGGTAGGGACTGGCCTCTATTTTGTAAGGGACTGGTGAAAGATTTGTGTACCAGAACAGGCCTAGTTTCAACCCGGTCGCAAGCCGGAACCTCAGAGACCAGAGAGTTGTCTGCAGAAAGAACAGAGAGGCCTGAGGAGGAGGAAGAATCCCCAGAGGAGGAGTTAGAGGAGGGGGAAGCAAGCATCCTTCCTATCCATGAGGATTTAATCCATGCCCCATCTAAAGAGGGAAAAAAGGCAAAGGCTAGAAAACGTCAGGATAGATATGGTAGGACCCGAGGGAGGGCTGAATTAGAGGCCGGAGAAGAGTTACCCTGGGTACCTGCAACCCTGGTTCAAAAGTTTCCTTCTTTCCCCATGGAACAGAGGGCTGACCCATCTCTTAAGAGAGCATTTGAATGGGCCCAGGAAATCAGACCTACACTTCCCAGGTTCTTCTTAGAAAAAGACATCCTATATAGGGAAAGCGTGGATCCACATACGGATGCCGTAAGGAAGCAACTAGTAGTGGCAATGACCTTTAAGGCCATAGTTTTATGTTTGGCACATGACCACCCGGTAGGTAGCCACAAAGGAATTCAAGGCACACTTGATCAGATACTGGCACGGTTTTATTGGCCAGGGGTCTTCAAAGAGACCAAACAGTATTGTGAATCCTGTCCCACCTGTCAGAGGGCTACCGCCATAAAACCAAAGGCCGTACCTATGGTGCCCTTACCCACTATATCGGTGCCTATCCGACGTATGGGAATGGACATCGTGGGCCCTCTGATCAAAACACCAAGGGGTTTTCAGTATATTTTGGTAGTGGTAGATCACGCTACACGTTTTCCTTGGGCTATCCCGCTTAGGAATACCTCGGCCAGAATAATAGCACAGGAGCTGGTAAAATTATTCTGTGAGGTTGGGTTTCCCCAAGAGGTACTTACTGATCAAGGGAGTAACTTTGTATCTAAACACTTGGCTATGGTGTGGGAGGCATTTGGCATACGGCATATAAGGACTGCGGCGTATCATCCCCAGTCCAATGGACTTGTGGAACGGATGAATCAGTCCATAAAACACCTGTTGAGGAGAGGTTTAAAAAAGGGAGAGATGTCGGAGTGGGACACTCTACTCCCATTTGTTTTATACGCGTGTAGAGAACGTATACAAGCGTCCTTAGGGGCATCCCCTTTTGAACTCCTGTTTGGCCGAGCCCCGAGAGGTATTTTAGAGATACTACATGAACAATGGGTAGAGCCAGAGATACAAGAGGTTGTGGTACCTCAGTTTTTAAAAGACTTGAGGACACGCTTAGAAAAGACATCCAAAACCTCAATAGAAAATTTGCGGACCAGTCAACAGCATCAGAAACGCTACTATGATAGAGGCACGAGACCTAGGCAATTGGCTGAGGGAGATAAGGTCATAATCCAGGTTGCAGACCCGGGACCCAAGTTTGAATCCCACTGGAAAGGACCTGGCACTGTGGTGAAAAAGGTTGGGCCCGTCTCATATCTTATAGAAAATGAAAAGGGGCGCCGACAGGTCTATCACCTTAATGTCCTAAAACCTTGGAAAGAAAGGTCAGCCACTGCCAGTTTGGTCAGTGTAGAGCAGCACAGTAATACCCGAAAGAAGATTACGTGCTGTCTGCTTGAAAGTGTGGCAGCCCGTAATATTTTAAGGGGGGGGGGGGGAAATCTGTCACAGTGTGGATCTAGCAGAGCCTATGGAAATAGGTAGAAATGCAGAAAGTGGATCTGACACTGACAGCTCAGAGAAACACATGGCCCAGAGTTGCTATAGGCAACACACACAAAATAGGTCACAAGGTGTGAGAACACACCCAAGCAACAGGAAGGCTCAGGGTTCATTAAGTAATGAAGAGCAGCTGAGAGGGGGCAGAGTTGAGGCACACACACATAAACCTAACTCACCTGAAGTTAGAGTTAGTTCGGGAAGTTCGGGTTGGAGTGGAGGTTGGAGTTCAGCCAGCATGAGAGCCTGAGAGGGAACTACCAAGAGAGCTGGAAAAGCTGAGAGGTTTAGTTCTAGAGCTGAAAGAGACAACCCAGGAGACTGCGTCAGAGAGCAGTGCACAGACATGTCTAAGCTCAGTGACATTTATCCCGAAGGTAACAGAGGATACAGTTTGGAAGCTAGGCTTAGAAAGGCTGAGAAAGCTAATTACCCAAGCAACAGGCACAGAAGGGAAAAGGAGTTCTGGCCTGAGGATATTTTTATATCTGGAGAAAAGCTAAAGGGAAACGTCCGTAGGAAGCTTCCGTCCTGTTCCACTTCTGTGATCTCAGCTGTACCGAGAAACCCCAGTTTGAGGGAACAAGAAGGTAAGCTGATTGACTCTAATAGAGGGAAAGCTGAATGCAGTAACTTTCCATGTAATTGTCAAAGTTGGTGGGGCTCTCAAGAAAGAAACTCCAGTGAATGTGGTAATTTTCCCTCACGCACTTTCACAGAGGAAGAAAGGAAGTCTCTGTGCAATGGGGAGAGACTGCTAAACAATAATACTTCTGGCTATCTGAAGGAAAGACAGTTTGAAGGAGAAAGTGAAGAAATGCAGTGTGATATTCAAGGGGAACAGCCCTCAGATGAATGCATGGACTGTACGCTGATTATTGCCGATGATATCTCCTCTTTATGTTAAAGAGGCTGTGGAAACTTTCTAGTCACTGAAGTGAGGGAGAAAGTATTTTTCTGTTTGCTTGGAAAAGGACGGTTTAAGATACCTTTTTATTTGAGTAAAGAAGCTGAAGATAGAAGCAATTTTGGTTCATATTTGTTTCCTTTATTTTGTACCAGAAGATGGCCTGTTTGCCTTTGTTTTCATTGCTATAAAAGAATCCACCCGGAAGGGGAATAAAAATCCTGTCTTAAAGCCTTACCACCGACTGCAACTCATTTCTTGGCTAGCCTGTGAAAACTACAATACCCAGAGGGCATTGCAAGGCTCTCTGCACCACTTCCTGGCTGGTTAAAGATAAGGCCCCAGTGTAATACCCTGCTTTAACCTGTGGGGACCCTCGCTGGGTGACAATATACATATATATATATATATATATATATATATATATATATATATATATATTGTGATGAGGTAACTAGTACAGAGTCTATGTTATATGAGGAAATGGCTAGCTCAGAGCCTATGGTAATAGGAAAAGAGGAAGAGCTTACCTCACAAACACATAGGCAGCAAACATATTCAGCTTTCAAAAAGCCCAAGTATAGTGGAGAAAGCTTTCCATTCACCAAAGGTGACGCAGCAGAAAGCCAAAAGGCCAATCAAGGTCACCTGAGTGGAAGGACACGTACAACGTGCAGAGAACAGGAGTATAAAAACTACAGGGAAAGCCCAGTAGTAGAGCAAAGGGAGGGGCTGGAGCCAAGGCAGCAAAGGCAGGAGCAGAAGCCAAAGGGTGGAGCAGGCTGTAGCTGCAGAGGAGTTTCCCAAGCCAGATGGGGCCTCAGTCACTGGAGAGTGAGTAACCAAGAGGAAGGAAGTCCTCTCAACCAGCAGACCTTGCTAGAACCAGGAAGTAAAGGAAGTGTCCCGGTAGCACGAGGCAGCAGACACAGACTCTCTTCAGAAAGTGATTTTAGCTTGGACCCGGCTACAGAGACATGGAAGTCTTGTAGAGGAGCCAGCCAAAGCCCAGAGAGAGAAGCTCATTACCCAGGGACAAAAGCTAAGTACCCTGTTGTAGCTAGAGGGAAAAAGCCAGGATTGCCAGCAGAGCAAAGCTCAGTAATTGGGAGGAAAATCCCTATTGGAGAAGGAACCTGAGAGATACAGTTCCTAGCACAGGACTCTTGAACCCTGTTGATGTAGAGCACTTACCAAATAGAATAACTAGTGTCATTCAAGGGAAGAGCTGTGAGGATTTCAGTTGTAAAGACTGTTATGTGCCTCCAAATACAGAGCATGAGCAGATGCAATGGGAAAACCAGGAGTGTGATATAGAACTGGATTCCATGGATTGCACACTTTGTCTGTCTGATGAAATTACATCCCTATGTTAGCCAGGCAAGCAAGAGTTCTGTGATACATTGTGTTGGCAAAGAGTTTATTTTCTATACTGTGAAGAAACAGTTTTCTTTTGTGTTCCTTTGTGCTGTTCATAAAGAATCCTATGTGGGACGGGGAATAAAACCCGAATTATTTCTTTTGCCTTAATTACATGGCTACTAACTATTTCTTTAATAAGGCAACCCACACCTCACGGCCCTAGGCGGGCACCTAACAGGGCCAAAAAGGGGTGCTGGTGACAATATACGTTAGAGGAAAGGTGGGATAGAGGAAATATGATAGAGACATTTAAATACCTCTGTGGCATAAATGCACGAGAGCCTCTTTCAATCGAAAGCAAGCTATGCTATGAGGGGCATAAGATGAGGGTAAATGAGGATAGACTAAGGAGTAATATGAAAAAATATTTCTTTACAGAAAGAATGGTAGATGCATGGAAGAGTCTCCCAGTAGAAGTAGTAGAGATGAGGACAGTATCTGAATTCAAAAAAGCATGGAGACATAGAAGATCTCTAAAGGAAAAAAGGGAACTATTGTAGTTGATATGGAAGGGCAGATTAGATAGGCCATGTGGTCTTTTTCTGCCATCCGGTTTCTATGTTTCTCTGGGATCCTGCTGCACACAGAACCATGTCAGGCAATCCAACAGTCTTTTGACTTTTTCCTATGGCAGGAAAACTCTGCCTACTCGAGTGTCAAAATGTGTTCCCAGAAACTCCAGGGCCTGGGAAGGCAACAGCTGACTCTGTCCCTGATTGATCTCCCAGCTGAGGCTTTCCACAAAGGACACCACTTGTGACACCACCTGAGATGCTTCTTAAAAGGAATTGCCTCAGATGAGCCAGTTGTCCAGGCAGGGTTGGACACAGATTCCTTGGTACCACAGCACTGGAACCGCCACCACCATGACCTTGGAGAACGTCCTTGGGGAAGTGGATAACCTGAAGAGAGGGTGGCAAACTGATAGCAAAAGCCAAGCATGACAAAATACAGATACCTCTGCTGATCTCCCCAGATTGGAATATGAAAATACATCTCGGCCAGATCCAGAGAAGCCAAGAATTCCCCTCAGTGCACTGCTTGAATCATGGAATGCAAAGTTTCCATCCGGAAGTGCAGGATGCGGAACTGCTCGTTGATCCCCTTGAGGTCCAGAATGGGCTGGAAGGAACGTCCTTTTTTAGCACCACAAAATAGATGGAGTATATGCTCTTGCCATGCTCATCCAGGGGGATGGGCACCACTGTCTTCAGGCAAAGCAATTTGTCCGAAGAGGTCTGCACAATGGCAATTTTGATCACAGACCCACAAGGAAAACTGATGAAAGCATCCAGAATTAGCTCTTTGCATTCCAGGACATAGCCAAACTGAATGGTGTCTAGTACCCAGTGATCCTTGGTAACCTGGGCCCATTCCTGAAAGAATAGGTGACGCCTCCCTCCCACCAGAGGAACCCATTCCCCATACCTTAATTGTGCAACCTGGGAGGGTCCTCCTCTGCAGGGGACTGGGTCCCTGGGCCCACGTGTTCCATTAATGGATTGAGAATGAGCACACCCAGAAAGCTGAGGGGAAGAAAGGTTTTCCAGGTCAGTAATGACAAGAACCTCGAGTCCCCTGGCAATCCAGCCAGTGCGCCCTTGATGAACGGGCAGAGGCTGATGAGAAAGGAGCACCAGCCCGCTTCACAGGCCCCTTGCACCTGTCTTCCAGATAGCGGTAAGATTTTGTCTCACCCAGGTCCTTCACCAACTTCTACAAATCAGCTACAAACAGAAACTTCCCCTTAAAAACCAATGGAGGATGTGTCCACTGCCCAGTGCCGGAGCGCCCAGTGCCAGAGCCAAATCCAGTGCCATTAAACCATTGTCAGACCACCATCCCTGCTCACCAAACATACCAGGTCATCAGAAAGGAAGGCCATAGCCGACTCCAAAAGGGGGATAGTATCATCTGGTGGAAGAGACTGACTTCACTGCAGAATAGCTGCCACCATGGTGAACTGGCTTCTCATCAAGGAATCCACCTTACAGTTCAGAAAATCCTTTAAAGCGATCTGCCTTCCACAGTAATGATTGTCAGTCTGGTAACTGCCGTGACCTGAGCATCCACCTTGAGAATGCCAAAACACTCAACGCACTCCTCCTCTGGGAGAGTGTAGCTCTTACACACCCTTAACCCTTTAGGTAGGGAGTCGGGAGAGTCCCACTCTGACCAAATCATATCCTTCATCACATCCAGGAATGAGAAGACAGTAGTGGACTTTCGCACACATTGAAGGAGCGGGTGTAATTTCAGCTCCTGCTCCATGCCGGAAGTATCCACAAAGTTCAAAACAGATGAGATCCTGGCAATCAATGCCATGAGCTCCTCCTTCTGGAATAGGTGGATCATGCCAATCTCTATATAATTTTCTGAAGGTGAGAGCGCTTTCTCATCCACATCAGAGCCAAATAGTGAGCCACCTGAATCAGAGTCATAGTCAACATATTGGAAAACTCCTAGTTGTTCCCCACCTCCAGGGAGTGCACCTTGCTGGGGACGCTTAGCCAAAAGTATTCGAACAGCCTGCCCCACATGAGACTGTACTGAGGAGCATTCAGAGGCTTCAGGGTCTCAATTTCCATGCCAGAAAGACCAGGCCTACTGCAAAAAGGAAAAGAATTCCAGGGAGGACAATACGGAGTGTGGAAGCTCACCTCTCGGACATTACTCCTCAACACCAGGGGGCATAGCTGCCACAGCCTCCCTAGAGGATGATGAATGTCTCACAGCATGGTTGCTGGAGACACTGGCCAGCTGAATATCCTTACCTATAGCACCATCAGTCACCTCCCACTCTGAGACAAGCAAGGTTGGCCTAACTTCATCTCCCAAGGAGGGAGGGGGGAAGCAGGCCCTTCAGGGGCGACTGAGAAGCTGCCATGCAGGAAAAACAGAATATAGAATCAGGGGATGAGGCACCTCACTTGTCACAGGTCAAATAACATTTCCTGGAAGAAGACATAGAGAGTTAAGGAAATTATCACAACAGCATGCGCTAAAGCTGTATTAACTGTGCTTTTATGTTATTCATGTTACAGGCGCTAGGGAAGTAGCACATGTTGAAGCCACTTGGGTGGAATGCACATTAAGGCTACCAGGCACACAGTATGTAAAAACATTAGTAACACGTGCAGAAAATGGCAGGAAACCTTTACACTGCACCAACAGTCACCAGCGGCCCATCCTGAATTGCATCCCAAGAAGACGGAATCGGGAGCCTCCAACAAGGACAATGACAAGATCAAGCCTTGGTACTCAGCCCCATGAGAGTCTCAGGTAGAGAATTCATGCCAGGCTCAGCTCTGCTTTCCTGAAAATGTTTCAATGGTTGGCTTTGCAGCACTGCGTTTAAGGTGGCTGGCAAGCAGATCCCTCTGAGAGCCTTCTGCGATCTTCAGGAGAGAGCAAGGGGACAAAGGAGGAGGGAGGGGGCACCGAGGTTGTGTAAGGCCGCTGCACTTTTCCAATCCTTCCAAATCCTTCGAATTTGTGGCTGCTCAACAGGCCCTTATCATGATACGAGTATTTATTTATTTATTTAACAGTTGCTTATATACCGCTACCTTCCACAGATCAGGTGCGGTTTACAATGAACAAAGAATGAACAGAATAACAGGTCTGTTTTACATGGAACATTAATTAACTAGGTACAATGTTGCTAAGTACATTAAACTTGATTGGATTAAATATGGTAAATAATTTGTTAGGTAACAGTCAAACTATTTACATAATTCAAACTATTTACATATATCTATTTACAGGATTTACAAATAGTTATTTAATCGGCTTTAATTGTAGTTAGATAGAGAAAATTTAAATTGGTATACTTTGGGTTCACTATTAACCATTTCCTGTTAGTGGTGGGGTATTTTCTAGTGTGCCGAAGTGGGAGGTGAATAGATATGTTTTTAATTTCTTGCGAAGTTCCTTTGCATCTTTTAATGCTCTTATTTCTTCGGGGAGGGAGTTCCATAGGGTGGGAGCCGCATGTGAAAACGCTTTTTTATTAGTTGTTTTTTTGGTAGTTGTGAAATCCTTTGGGATCCTAATTTTATTCGCGTGGCCTCTCCGTAGCGCAGTTTGGGATGTGTCTTTAGTGATAATTTTTGTTAAAGAGACTGGGGCCATTGTATTTAGTGTCTTAAATGTAGTGATAATCAATTTGTAATTTATTCTGGATTGAATTGGGAGCCAGTGAAGGTTTGCTAATATAGGTGTAATGTGCTCAAATGGTGGAACCTTCATTACGATTCTTGCTGCTGCATTTTGGGCAAGTTGGAGTCTCTTTATGTTCTGTTTTGTTGTTCCTAGTAGGGTGAGATTTGCGAAATCAAAGTGTGGAGTGATGATAGCCTGAATAATGCTCAGAAAATCGTGTTGTACAGAAGTACAAGGGGACGTAATTGTTTTAAAATTTTGAGTTTAAAGTAGATTTTCTTAGTGATGTTTCTAATATGTGTGTCCATACTAAGGTGTGAGTCAATGGTGACACCTAGGTATTTTACTTCGTTTTTGATTGTAATGTTGTGATTTTGGAGAGTGATGTGTGTTGGAGGTATGTATGATTGATTTTTAGTTACTATTAATATATCAGTTTTAGCATGATTGATGTGGAGATTGTGGTCTTTTAGCCAGATTGTTAATTCAGAGAAGCATTCTGATAACAGTTGTAGTGGGAGTGTTGGGATTGTGAATGGTATGTACATCATCATATCATCTGCGTATATGTGATAGTTTACTTTGAATTTCTTGAAAATGTCACAGACTGGTTGAATATATATATTAAATAAGAGGGCGGAGAGGGCGGAGCCTTGGGGGAGACCAATTTCCTGTTTGTATGTTTTAGAAGTTTCTGTGTTAGTTCGGACGGTTTGGGTTCGATCAGTTAGGTATGAGGTGAACCAATTATGTACAGTTGAGTGGATTCCTATTTGTTTTAATCTATTAAGCATTACAGCATGGTGTACACTGTCAAACGCTGCAGAGATGTCTAGAAAGAGGAGGATGAAGGCTTGTTTAGGGTTATCAATACCTCGTATTAAGGTATCAAGGAGTACTGTTAATAGAGTGTCTACGCCATGATAGGGACGAAAGCCATATTGTTGGTCATCAAGGGGGGCTGAGGTTTCTATGTGATCCTGTGTTTGAGTTTGAACGACCTTTTCAATTAGTTTTGCCATGAATGGAATGCTAGAGATAGGTCTGTAGGAATTAGGTGATGTTTTGTCGAGGGTGTTATTTTTTATTATCGGTCGGATTTGTGCATGTTTGAGGGGAGGTGGTAAGTATCCTTGGCGCAGCGACAGATTGACTATAGGAAGGATAAAGGGGGATAGTGTAGGGAGGGTATGCTTGATCCAGTTTACCGGACATGGATCAAGTTGAGAAGTCGTAGTGTTCAAGTTTGAAATAGTGATCTTGAGAGTGTCTTTGGTTATAGGGTGGAAGTCGGACCATTTTTTTATTTGATGATGGTGGGAAAGGGATAGCGGATTTGGTGTGAATGCAAATGTTTTTGATTTATTTATGTAGTGGTTTGCTAGAGTCTGGGCAGAGATATCAATAGTATCATTGCTGGTGTCGTATGAGTTATTAGTTAGGTTTTGGACGATGCTGAAAAGTTCTCTTGGTCTATTAATGGATTTGGTTAGTATAGATGTGTGGTAGTTTTTCTTTGCACCGTCTGAAGCTTCTTTGTACTTTTTAAGGTAGCTGTGATAAGCGTCATAAGAAGGGATAGATTTGGTTTTGCGCCATTTGGATTCAATATTTCTCAATTCTCTCTTCATTCGTCTTAAGGTGCTGTTGAACCAGGGGGCATCTCCTATTCTAGAGCTGAACCAATTTCCCCTCCTCCTATGGCTACCGAAAGGACAGCAGTCTAGTAGAGCCTTCCACATCACTCTCAAGCAAGAATTACCTTTCTGTACTCAAGGTGGTCATTCACAAGTGTTTAATCAATCTCTTTCCTCTCAATCCTCAGGCTTTCTACAGAGAGGAGAAAATCCATCCACTATCTACTGGAGACAAAGAAATACTGAAAGGAACTCTCGTGGCTGAGGCAAATAGAGGCATGGGAGTGATGTCACTGAAACCTGGGCTTTTCATTGATTCTTTGTCTCCACCAATTTGCAGGTAGAGGAACACAACCCACTTGTCTGAACTGGTCTAGCAGGACTATATGGAATGCCTTATTAGTCTATGCTAATAAAATGGATAAATATCTTTTCAAGGCTTTTTTTTTCATTGTTATAAATACACAAAAATATCATGTAAAAAAGCAAAGAACACACTTTAGAAACATCAGATCCAATCACAATAAAATAAATATCAATCTATTATTTTATAAATCCCCTTTCCAGAACATGCAAGGTTTAAAAAAATAATAACTATAGTAAAGCATGAGAAGAGCCAAGCTTGGTGGGATGAGAGATCTATGAAACCCAGCATCCTTTCTCTGACCATGCCCATTCTAAGTCAGTAGCTCAAGGAGAGAAATCATTTTCTTCTTGTTCACTCCCAAGCAACAATATCCGAGTACACCGTGCCCATGAAGCTGTAAGGTAAGGGCTAGCGGTTTTGGCTCCCCGCAGTTCTCCTCTCAGCCAGTGCCACTTAAAGCAGTTCAACTCATAGTAGGATTAGATCCCAGTATGTAGCAGGTTTAACACTCAGAGAGAGAAATTTCGCAGAATGAGTCCTGCTCTCTCCTTAGCTGCTAGGCTATCCTGCCTGTTTGGTTTTTTTTGTACATGGTCTCTAATGGAGGCAGCTGGCCTTCCATTAGCAAACACAGCTTTCCTGCTTGTAAAACCTCACCATGCCATGACAACAATATTCCCACTAAGCTGTGCAGGAGTCCTCTGTCCATATTGCTGCTGGTGGGGGTAGTGCTGCATTTTCAAGTGCGAGGAAAGGCAGGTCTGCTTGTTCCTTGTGACTGAAAATGCAACGTCCCAACACCATTGCCCCACAGATAGCAATGCTGGAAAAGAACTGCACAGCTTAGCAGCATTAACTTCCAGGGCGCAGGCAGTAGAAACCTTATCTATGAAAAGGCAGCACAGCAAATATTACACTAGGCATTAAAGTCACAATATATCAGCCACAGATCCCTGCACAGAAACTATTAGCAGAACTACTAAACCTCAGTCATACACAGGAAATCAGGCTGACCCTTACCTAATACAGAATAAGGGAATACAAATTAGAAACAGAAAAATGGAGAGAAGAACTAATAGAAATTTCAAGGTACCAGATAGTGAGCAGTGAACTGCTAAAGAAACATAAATGTATTTCCTTCCTAACTAAGCAATATAAAAAGCTATAAGATGACATATAACAATCACGAAAAACATTCTGAATAAAAACATGTGGTTTTTGTACTTTTGTCTGATCATTTTACTAACTGAGCTATTCTCCCACCTTCTAGTCTTCATTCTCTCTCTTGACCTTCTTATCCTACTTTCCATTTCCCACCCTTTCCTCCCCAGTGCCTCTTTCACTACTTCCCTGGTCTCCTATTCCTACCTTTTATCTACTCTCTAGTTCCTCATTTCCACCTTTTCCATTCCCCCCCCTCCCAAGTCATTACCCCTTTTTTAGCCTCTGCTCCTTCCATGTCTGTAGACCCTTTATCCTGCCTCTTATCCTCTATCTAGCCTCCTCCATTTCCACCCTCCCTCAAGCCCTTTAAAGGCTTGTCCTCTCCTTCTGTCATACCCTGTCCATAGCCCTTTCTACTGTCTCAATACCCTGACCACATCCTTAATCACCTTCCGTCTTGACTACTGTAACCTACTCCTTTCTGGCCTCCCTTTGAATCATCTCTCTCCCCTTCAATCTGTTCAGCACTCTACTGCGCGCCTAATCTTCTGCCAGCCTCGTCATGCCCATATTACTCCTCTTCTCAAGTCACTTCACTGGCTCCCTATCCATTTCCACATCCATTTCAAACTTCACCTACTGACCTATAAATGCATTCACTCTGCAGCTCCTCACTACCTTTCTTCTCTTATCTCTCCTTACAACCCCCCTTGGGAACTCCACTCTTCTGGCAAGCTCCTTCTATCTGTGCCCTTCTCTTCTATTGCTAACTCCAAACTTCGCTCCTTTCACCTTGCTGCACCTTACGCCTGGAACAAACTACCAGTGTCTGTACGCCAGGCACCTTCTCTGACCTTCTTCAAATCCAGGCTGAAAACTCGCCTCTTCGCTGCTGCTTTTGGATCTTGACTCACCTGATCTCCTTTTTCTTTTCCCTCCCCCCTTGTTTTATCCCAGCCTACATCTTCTGTGTTGTCTGTCTTGACTAGATTGTAAGCTCTATGAGCAGGGACTGTCTCTTACATGTCTGTGCCGCGCTGTGATGACTTGTAGCGCTATACAAATGCTCGGTATTAGTAGTAGTAGTAGTAAATGTCATCACTGTCGTAATATGTGCAAAACAGCTCGTTCAAAAACATTGTCCTCTAAAAAATGCAATCAGAGACCAAAGAAATGTGGCACAAAAAGAAATATTTCCCATTGTACTGGACACCACAGGCTTGATTAAAAACAGTTTCCAAGCACACCTTGATAAATTGGCTATACATATTACATTTTTATATTCTTATGTTATTATGAAATCCAAAAGGAAGGGGGGTTTTTGGTACAATACAAGTACTGTGGTAAGTGTTTGCAACAAATGTGAAAGAATGAGATCATATTCTGCATAACCTGGCTTAGGAGTTAGGTTCACTCCTGTTATGGAATGTGCAAAATGCATCCATTAGCAAACTAGACTGTTCCATTTGTCCCAGTTTCTGTTGTCTCAGTATCTCCGGTAGCTCAAGTGATGACATGGTTCACTCTGCAATACGTGTTGGCACCAGGGGCAGCCCAAGGATGTTGTGGGGCCATGTTTGGAGACTAGTTGAGGGGTCTCATTTGCATATATATTTGCTTACCATTGGGCCTCATTTGTATAAATCTAATTTATTGTATTTTAAAATGTATATGCTGCCCATCTAAAATTTTAAGTGGTTTTCAAAGGAGTCCTTCACAAGCCTCTTTGTCCTATCAATGACTTAGGGGCATGTTTACTAAACATAAATGTGTGTTAAGTGCCACTGTACTCATAGACATAAATGGGTGTTGCTGCACTTAGCACACATTCAAATCTGCAAGAGCACATTAACATTTAGTAAACATGCCTCTTAATGAGGGTTTGAAAAACATTTACATGTACAGTGAGGATAAAGAAAGGCTACCATATTTCTGACAGGTGCATTACTACAAAACCCTGCTTATTTATTTTTTATTTTATTTATTTATACTTTTCTTTTATACCGCTTTTTCCCAAGATCAAAGGCGGTTTACAAATAACATAATGAACAGTTTACAATTAACATATTGAACATTGTTTTACATAGAACATAGTATTTTCTTTAAACTATGTACAATTAACTTTTCATGAACAATAACATGGAGCATATAATTATACATATGCTGAACTATTTACATCAGTCAAATATTTACATTAGTCAGTTATTAATCATGGTTTCGAAGGGTTGCTTTTCTTATGTGTGTTGAGGTTTGAGGCTTTTTGATCTGTGTTTTTAGGGAGGATTTTTATGTAGGTGTGGTGAGGAGGATGGAGGGGGTTGATTAAGGTTTATAAAGTGTTCTTTAAACAGATATGTTTTTAGTTCTTTCCGGAATGTCTGGAGATCCTTTATTTTGCGGAGGTATAGTGGGAGTTTATTCCATATGGTGGGGGCTGCATATGAGAATGCTCTTGAGCTTGTGGTTTTTTTTGTTTTTCGAATTGATTTTTTTTATGTCTAGTGAGTGGGTTGCATTTTGTCTGCGGGTTCTATGTTCTTTTGGAGCATGTAGTAGAGTGGTTAGATGTGAAGGTGATATGCCGTTGATAAGTTTAAATGTGGTTAAGAGTATTTGTATGATATTCTACTATTTATGGGAAGCCAGTGTAGTTCAGCGAGGATGGGAGTTATGTGGTCAGTGAGGCGGGGCTTTTGCTGTTACTCGGGCACAGATGTTTTGAGCTCGTTGGAGTAAGTTAATATTTGTGAGAGGGAGGCCGATAAGTAGACTATTACAATAGTCAAAGTGAGGAGTGATGAGTGTGCTGATAACAGATCTGAAGTCATGTGTGTCTAGTATTGGTCGTAGGTGTTGAATGGTTTTTATTTAGAACCCATAGCAAACTTACCATAACAGCACTACCAGGACTCACACAACACCTAGCCCTACTTATCCAAAGAGAACAAGTGGGTCTACTACACAGAAACTAGACAAACAGAATAGCACAGTTCTGTCATACATACAAAACAGATAGACCGTCACCAAATACAGGACAGGGGATCACGATTTAGAAATATGAAGACAATAACTGCACTGGGAAACCGAAAAGCCAAACTTTGAATGCACCACAACACTGGAAAAAAACCTATGAAATGAATTCCTCTTATACTGAAAAAAGCACAGACATCAGCGCACATTTGTCAGAGCTGACATTCAAAGTAAAATACTTTTTTTTTTCTACCTTTTGTTGTTTTGGTATTTTATTTATCAGTCACAATTGCCTCAGTCTCTCTCTTGTGCATTCTTTGTGACTTCTGCTAACTCTCCATCGTCTGCTGTTCATTTGTCCTTTTTTTCTCTCTTCTATTTTTTTTTCAATTTTCTGTCTTCATCCACCTCTGCCATACTGATCTTTTGCTTTTTGTTCTTTACCCCATTTCTTTCTTTACTCATTCAGACTTAAACATCCTTACATTGTGAATATCTCCAGAGCCTCCTTCTAAAATGCCTCTGGAGACATCTTTGTGATTTGGATGTCTCTATGTCTGTTTTTGGACATCCAAAGCATGAATAGGACATCAAAAATAACCCCTGTGTGTGTTGACATGATGCAATGTACATTGCCGGTGCGCATACAGTGCATAAAACAGAAATATGTGCCTAGATTATAAATTACTAATTTATGTGCATTTGGAAAAAACATAGGCATTGGTGTTTACACCAGCTCTAGGGCTGGTGTAAATGTCCGTGCCTTATGGGCCCGATTCTCTCCCTGTATGTCCTGAGCAGCTGGATGGGGAGAGCCAGCGAGAGGGGGGAGGGGGGATCTAGGTGGAGCGGGGGTGGGCCAACCTGGCAGGACATACAGAGCCGATTCGGAGGTAGGATAAGCAGCAAAAACCCACGATCGGACCCGGAGATCCCTCCAGGGCCAGGGCTGGGTGCCGGGGGGGAGGGGGGTTCCCTGCTATCCGAACCAGGCCACAGCAGGCTAGCCTTGGGTCAGGCAGCAGGAAAAAGGGGTGCTGAGGACGCAGGAGTCAGAAGCACCTGCGCTGAGGACGTCCCCATAGATGACAGGGGCATGCTGTGCCATCCTCAGGCCCGATTCTGGCTATCGTGGGAACGTTTTGTACTTGTTTGGGGTCATCCGGACATCCCAGACTTGGCATTATCTGAATCATGCTCTAAGTGTTTATAAAACAGGATTAATATAGGCCACTTAAAAAGTGCTTTTGCTAGGTGCCCCTTTAGAAATCACATAGTTAACGCATTATGTTACAAGTTTATTTTGTGCCTATTTTATAAAGTCAAGTACACAATTTATAAAAAACTAGCAGAAATGACTGCAAAAGTGCATTCATTTAAAGATCAATCCCATACACCAGCCCTAGGCTTGAGGTAGATGCCCATGTGTAGATTTGTAAGGAATATGCTTAAATTATAGTATTTTATAATGTACATGTGGAACCTTGCGCTCCGCCCATGTTCTACCCAAACTCCATCCCTGTGCATGCCCATAGCAAAAGTACACATGATTGGATGTGCGTGCATGCTTGCAGAACCATGGCAGTTTCATTTAGGTGTGTACGTTGCCACTTAGGTGGCAATATGGCTAAAATACCTAGACTGATGTGCATTGCTTGCATTTAAGTCTAGGCGGCTTTTTATAAAATTACCGTTTGTAATATTTTCTTGATCTTACCTGTGCTATGCTATTTCATAACAATGGATTTGATTTGAGCAAGAAGGATTTCAGTTTAGAACCACTGAGCTGACAGTTATTCTGGGATTGTTTTGTCAAATAGTATCATTTTGGGACAAATTTACTAATGTGCACTAACCATTACTGTGGGGTTTAGCGCTGCATGAAAGGCCAGTGAAAGGCCTCACACTAAAATCCTATGCTAACCAGTTAGCATGAGACTGGGCAGGGACTGGGTGGGTTGTGGGTGGAACATGAGCGTTGATGGCATATCGCTGGTAGCATGGGTATCTTGGGTCTTCACTGACTGTGGTTGTTGCCATTAGCATGGGTGCACTTAATGCCACATGAATGGGTGGTGTTAAGGCACCCGGGTGCCAGTTAGTGTGATCCTGCGCAGTTGTAATGTGCTAATGGCAAGATGAGGGACTCACATACCCTTAGAATTGCTGCCCAATCACAAGCTAACAGCGCACTTTAATAAACATGCACATTTATAATTATGACCAGTTAGGGCTTCATTTACTAAGCTTTGATAAGATTTTACAGTTGCCACATTATAATTAGCAAAATTAATGTGCAGTAACGGCAACAATTTTGCCTTAGCTTTTTGGAGGCATTCCCAGCACTTTGCCATATAGCTAATACAGAAAAATGTCATTACTGCGAATTAAGGGAGTCATATTAGAAGTTATACTTGTGATTTGGATGTCTGAAAATGGGCATTCAGATGTGCAGATTACAAAGACGTCCCAGGAGCCATTTTAGAAAGCTGGATATAACTCGTATATATGTCCCCAGCATGACCACATCCAAGTTGCAAAGGGGTGTGTCGGAGGCATAGCATGGGCAGTGCTATCGAGATGCATGTTGCTGCACAATTTCAGAATGACCAAAGCATGTCTGGCCTCGGGTGTTGATGTGTTCTTGACTACAAATAAGTTGCAAAACAATGCTTGTTCCATGGAAGCAATATTTGCAGGGGGAAGAGTGAAATGATCCCTGACCACCACAGTAAATTTCACTGGGTTAAAAGAACCTCCATGTTAATTAACAGTGCATTCATGTTACTGCCCTGTTCCCTCATGTCTACAGATCTGAAATGGCCAGCAGGTTAGTCCATGTAACATGCCATAGAGGCCCCTCTTCTAAAATATCTCAGGTGGCACTTCTGTGTACCTGTTTCTGGGCCATACATTACAGGCACATCCACAATGCTAAAATGGTCTGCAAATGTACACGTATTCAGCCTTGCTATATGAATGGACCTGTCTCCAGACCCAGTTGTGAGGACATGCATCCTTTGGAGTTGTGGAGATAGTGTTTTTCTTTTTTTCTTTTTTTTTTTTTTAAAGTCTTTATTTCAGCATTTTAATAAGCAAACAATAACAATAACCAAAAAAACACCAGAATAGCATGTGTAGTTCAATGATAATATCATTATACAACAACCAAACATAAATTTGCACAGTCTACATACTGATACTTAAGTTGGCAGTACACTCTGGTGTTTAGCACTACCTAATAGATACCTCGCATACAAGAGAATTAACAGTGAACTGGAACCCCTTCCAGTGACGAGCAGCATCCCCATACCCACCAGCCATCTCACAACTAACAAAATGCTTATAAACTGAGGGCATCCCATTTTCGTAGCATGGGCCTAAAGGTAGGTTTCCGCCGCACATAAGTTATCTCACAAGTGCGATGATAACAAATTAAGTTCCACCAGTATATGCTGGACAGGCCTTCATAGTTTTTCCAATGGCTTAATATAGCCTTCAAAGCAAGGCTTAAGAGCAGGTCAAAGGCAGCAGACAATGGTTCTTTCAGTGTTGGTACTCCAGCCAGTGATTTGTAGATGACAATGCGATAGGTCAGTTCTGTGTCCAGCCCCAGCAGCTGAGAGGTGCGTGCCCAAACGGCCTGCCAGTATTCGTGGAGCAATGGGCAGTAGAATATCATATGAGCAAGAGTACCAGTGTCCGTTCTACAGTTCCAACATCGCGCATCCGACTGCATGCTCCACCGGGCTATGCGTACCGGCGTGTAGTAAGCACGATGGGTTAGAAAATACAGCATTTGAGTGACTGAGGCCGATCTTGTGAGCCGCCGTTGTCTTTTCCAGATCCCTTCCCAGATGCCTGGGTCTTCAGGTTGCCCCGTCTCAGCTTGCCATATCATTTGCAATCCTGTGCAGCGCTTCTTCTCACCGTCCCTGAGTATGTCAACAAATCGGGAGATAAGTTTAGCTCCGGTCCTAAGTTCTTGAACCTCCTGATGGAAGGGGCGACCCGTGTTCAGTGTCATAGGGAGAACTCCCGCTTTGCTCATACAATGCCGCAATTGACACCATTGGTAGTAACACCCTTTGGGCAGGTTGTATTCCTGTTGAAGAGCTAGGAAAGATTTGTAAGCCTCGCCCTCAATCAGGTGCCCAAGATTATATATACCGGCGCGGAGCCAGGGTAGCCATAGGAAGCTATGACCTTCTATCTTGAACTTCTCGTTACGCCATATCCCCGTAGAGTCCGTGGGGAGCAAGTCTGTTCCCATATATTGTCGAAGCAATCGATAGGCCGTTTGGGTGTCACGTATGACCACGTTAGTCTTTCCAGTACTCCAGTCGTCCATTCCCAGGCGCATCCATAAAGGAATTGGCTGGCTCAGGGCATGTTCTATCTTCAGCCAAACGGGGGCCTCCTCCCCTATGAGTTCTTCGCTCCACTGGACACCCTGTTTAAGGAGAGATGCAAGGTGGTACCAGTAGAAATCGGGAAAGTGTATTCCTCCTCTGTCTTTTGGGGATTTAAGTTTCCATGTAGCGATACGGGGAGGTCTGCCTCGCCAAAGGAAAGATACCAACTTTTTCTCAAGTCTCACGTAAAATTTCCTGTCGAATAGGATTGGGACCATGTTAAGTATGTAGCACACTTTGGGTACAATGACCATTTTAATCGTTTCCCCTCTGCCCCACCAAGTTAAGTTTAACGGGGACCATTTGTTTGTACACTCTTCCAGTATTTTTTCACACTGGGCCATGGAATATCGGACAGTGTCCAGGAGGGTGGTCCCATATGCTACCCCTAAGTATTTGAACGAATCTTTCTCCACTGTGAACGGGTGACTATGTAGTAACTCACTAGGGACATGTTCGTTCAGTGGGATAATAGCGGTTTTGGAGAGATTCAATTTGTATCCAGATACTCCAGAGTATTCTGCAATGATCGACAGCATGGGTTCCAGCGAGTCTGAATGTAATAGTAGCAGGAGGTCGTCTGCATACGCCGATAGCTTGACTTGGGTAGCTCCCAAGCATACCCCTTTAACGTTTGGAGACTGTCGGATTTTTATCAGAAGGGGCTCCATAGCCAAGTTGAATAGTAGAGGGGAAAGGGGGCATCCCTGTCGTGTTCCTCTTGATAAGCAAAATTCCGAGGAAAGTTTACTGTTAGCCGCTACGCGTGCAGTGGGGCGGGAGTAGAGAGGACCCGTACTCTGGCCAAGAAGTTTTCTGGTATTCCGAACCACCGCATCACTTGAAACAAATAGGGAAGCTCCACACGGTCAAATGCTTTCTCGGCGTCTAATGCAAGCCCTACAATAGGGTCCGCCATCTGTGAAGCTTGTTCTAACATATGTGCCAGCAGCCGTCCGTTATCTGTTGTAGATCTGCCCGGCATGAAACCACACTGATCTGACTGTATCAAAGTTTCCATCACAGAAGTGAGGCGATTAGTGAGTACTTTGGCATATATCTTGTAATCAGCATTCAATAACGATATTGGCCGGTAGTTTTCTATCTGTTGATCATCCCGGCCTGGTTTAGGATGTATGACAATAGTGGCGGCAGCTACAGAGCCTACCGCTGGACATTCCTTCGCCAGCTCTATATAATATGTATGGAGTTCGGGAAGTAACTCACTTGAGAAGGTGGTATAAAACTCTACTGGCAGACCGTCGGGTCCACTCGCTTTCCCTTTGGCAAGTTGCCGCATTGCTAGCTGTATGTCCGCGCCGGTGATATTCTCTGAGAGTAGGCGCTGCTGTTCCTCAGTGAGTTTGGGGCCAATTAGGTTTGCTGTAAATTTGTTGAACTCGTCTGCTGTAAAGACTCCTTCAGTTCGATAAAGTTGCGAGTAAAATGCTTCACAAATTTTCAGAACTTCTTCGTCTTGCCGCTGTATCTTCCCTTTAGCATCTCTCAAGCCAGCGATATGTGACTGAGCTTTTTGGCTCGTAGTGTTTGAGCCAGTAACGCACTGGCTCTATTACTTTCGTGGTAATACACACTCTGCTGAGCTTGAAGTTGCTGACAGGTTTCCATGTTGAGGATAGAGTTGTATTGATACCTCAGCTTCTGTAACCGGATCAGTACCAGCGCATCTGATCGTTTGGAAAGTAACCGTTCTCCCGCTCTTATCTCCCGTTCCAGGTTAAGCAACTGCGCAGCCGCTGCTTTCTTCTGACGGATACTATACGATGTAATGCTCCCCCGTATCGTAGCTTTAAATGCCTCCCACCACGCCCAGGTGGGGGTGTCATGCAATACGTTACATTTAAAGTAGTCCTCGATCTGTGGGCGTAGGTAGTCGCGAAATTCATCGCTGTGGAGCCAGGCCCGATCAAAGTGCCATCGCGGTATGGTCTTCTGGGGTTGTCCTGAGCGAAGGTCTATAGTGATTGCAGCATGGTCCGAAACCGTCTTGGCGGCAATGTCTGCCGACAATAGCTGAGATATTAAAGTTTTAGACATCAAGAAGTAGTCAATGCGGGTCTGCGTGTTGTGTGGCATTGAGTAAAAGGTATAATCTCTCTCTACAGGGTTTAGGAGCCGCCACGGATCTGTTAGGCCGAGTGCTTCAATCATACTCGTCAACTGCTTACTGGCCCGCGGCTTATGTTGATGCTTGTAGGGTGTCCGGTCTATTAACGGGTCCTGTATGAGGTTAAAGTCCCCCCCAAGAATTACATTAGTAGCGCCTCCAATCAGCACCTCTTGGGCAATCTTTTCAAAGAAGGCATGGTCATCTTGGTTAGGTCCGTATAGAGTCATGAGGGTATAGGTTGTGCCAGAAAGCTGGACTCGTGCTTTAGCCCAACGGCCCTCCGGGTCTATCCTTGTGTCTTCCACCTTTGGTGTCAGCGCAGCGCGCACTAGTATTAGAACTCCTCCCTTCCTTGCGTGTGCTGGCGCTGACAATATATTCTGATATCCACACCCAGTTACCTTGCAAGACTCTGACAGTGTTAAATGAGTTTCTTGGATATAAACCACATCTGCTTTCAGTCTCTTACAGTAATTTAATATTTTCTTTCGCTTAGCAGGGTTGTTAATTCCCTGTACATTAAGGGATGCCACTCTCAGCTTATCATTATCTATTTGGATAGCTGGCCCAGTCTCTGGGGTTGCTGCCCGCCATCTGTGAACAATGGAACAAGAAAGGTTTATTTACATAAAGAGTACCAAGGCTAACCGCAACGCGATCAGCTGCAAACTGCGCTATCATTAATGGTGAAGCCTACCCTTCCTTCCCGCCACCCTCCAGGCCCACCCCCACCCGGCCGACCAGGCCTTAGTATCTTAATAGTGATATGCTCCCCTCTCCCCCCCCCCCCCGATTTATCATTGTAAATACCGGTAGTTCCCCACCTTTGCTACTCTAGTTCCGCTACTGTAATAACTCCCCTAGCCTCTCCATTAAGTAACATTAAGACACAGAAATACCACAGCATATTAGTGTCCTCAGGTGTGAGATGGTTCTGTCTCCATTTGAGCCCATTCACGGAGATATGCCCGCAGCTTCTCACCGGTGTCAAATGTCCTCGTTGCGTTCCCCAATGTTACTCGCATTCGCGCGGGATAGTAGAGGCCATATTTTGCCTGCAGCTTCTGCAGCAAAGGTCTACACTCCAACAGTTCTTTTCTCCGCTCTGTTGTTCTTTTGCAAAGGTCAGGGTAGAAGCTGACTTTGTGTCCCTCATAGCGTATCTCAGACATCTGTTTGGCAGCCTGCAATATCTGCAGGACTTGTGGGTACCGCAAAACCTTGGCTATGATAGGACGCGGGTACGGTTTCTTTCCCATTATTTGCGATGGTACACGATGGGCCCTCTCTATCTCAAAGGGCTCTGCAAAGGTTATTTGCATCAGATCAGGGATCAGCTTCTGCAAAAATTTTACTGAGTCTAACCCTTCCCGGCCCTCAGGAATGCCAGTAATCCGCAGGTTATTCCTACGGGTCCGGTTGTTCTGATCCTCATATTGGTCTTCCAGATCTTTGACTCTCTTTTGCAGCGGGCCAATCTGGGCGAGAAGGGTGTCATGCTGCTCAATGATCGACTCCGTCTTGTGCAGTCGCTCCCATACCTCCGACATCCGATTTTTCAGTTCATGCACATCTCCTTGCACCAGGGCTAAGGTTTCTTTGCTTTCCGCCACCATGTTTTTAACTGTCCGCAGCTCCTGCAGAACCTCTCGGATACCTTCCGCGGTTTCCCTTTCCGCCGCCATTTTGTGTGGGGAGGCTGCCTCCTGTTTCGCTCTTTTAACCGCGAGTCCAGTTGTCGGCGTAAAATCCAGCTTCGCCGGTTTTAAGGAGGACATCTCCTCGATACCTTGTGCCGCAGATTCGCGTTGTAACTTAGCTCTATCGGGGGGGGGGGGGGTATAATTCAAATGCCTGGATACCGGGCGGGAGCAGCTCTTTCAGGCGGCCATCTCTGATCGCGGCAAGCTCCGCCTCCCGGAGATAGTGTTTTTCAGTAAGCATTTGCACCTACTTCACTTCACTGCTGCCACTCCTCCAGAAATTTGGACGTGGTACCCTGGACATCCCAGATTCCTCCTAGACAGCCCCTCTAAAATGCCACTTTAATTCTTTGGCAGATACCTTGATGCAGGTGACTGTACCTTTTGTTGTAGCATTAACTGATCCATGGTATATGCCATGTTAACAGATAACACAAGATAACAATCTCCATGGTAACTGCAAGCAATAGCCCTTATCCATTCTAAGACTGTTCCATGCCTCTTTACAGATTAAGGGTGTTATTTTAAATGTGCTTTAAACAATTTGGACATCTCCAAACAGGCATGTAGATGTCCACATTTCTGATATTTCTCTAGAGACATTGGGCCTGATTCAAGGATGCGGGTTGTGGGGCTGCACATCCCGGTGGGATGTGCAGTCCTGTAAGCTGTGTGTGTCCAATTCTCCGCTCTCCTCATACATCCTGAGCAGCAGGATGGGGAGAACCAACAGGGGGTGGGAGGGGGTGGGATAGGGGCAGAGCAGGAGCAGGCCAGCTTGCTAAGATGTACAGGACCGATTCAGGTCAAAGCCTGTATGTTCTGTCAGGCTCATGGGGAAGTGCTTCTTATTCTACCTCAAAGGTGAAATAAGCAGCAAAAAATGGCAATCGGGCCCCGAGATCCTCCCTGGGGCTGGGGCCGGGTGCGGGGGAATTCCCGCTGCCTAATCCAGGCCATGGCAGGCCAGCCATAGGTCAGGCAGTGGGAAAAAGGAGGGCCAAAGCCACGGGAGTCAGGGGCACCTGCAGGGAGGCTGTCTCTGCAGGCAGCAGGGGCATGCTGAGCTATTCTCAGGCCTGATTCTGGTTACCACAGGAACGTTTTGTTACTGTGGTCTAGAATCAGGTCCAAACAGGCCCATCTTGCTTGGGGCCATCCAGATGACCCGGACGTGCCCCTACCTGAATTGGGCTAATTTAGAAGCTGGATCTGTGGATGTCCACAGCATAAGGACATCAAAGTCTGAATGGAGGTGTGGCGGTGTGGCCATGGAGTTCCTAGGCCTGATCTCGGAAACACCCTGGATATTCCAAATTGCATCTGAGGTTAAACCTGCCCAGACACAAATAGGCATCCGAAAAGTGCTAGTTTTGTCAGGCAAACATTTGTAATATGTGGAGAAGAGCTATTTTACAATATGTCAATGAACACCGAGGGGGAATGGGGTCTCATGTTTTTTTCTTTGCTATGATGCTGGACGTTCCCTTATGACAGATTGCCTGAGATGGATGTCTATTTCTTGAAATCAGCCAGAGACATAGATGTCCCTGGTGTCTTTTTGCATATTTCTCCCTGGACATACCCAAATTAACTTGCTAAAATGACCCTCCAAAAGGGGTAAGTTTTTATAAGAAGCTGTCTAGATTTACATGAATGTAATTAACACAAATTCTGGTACTTACATGGCGACTTATGTATGTAAATGATCTCTTATAAAATACCAACTAGTTTGAAAGAGCATGAGAAGTTAGCATTGTGTGCACTTTTGCTGTGGGTGTGCACATGGGTGGAGTTTGGGTGATGTGTGGGAATTTATTTCAATCAAATCAGAGTATAGCTTAGCATACAAGAAGAATAAATAGTCTATGAGTTGAAAGAAATATATTTGAACCTAGTGACCTTTACAGAAAGGCCTTCAAGTTAGGAGGCAAAAGATCTGTGAAGATGTCTTAAATAGGTGTTAAAGCCAAGGTGCAATCAAAGGTGCAATTTGAAAGGCCCCCTCTATGAAACCAAGGGCTATGTGAATCACACAGGAAATTGGTAAGACTTTACCTTAGAAGCACAAATATAAATAGAACAGCCAGAGTTCTGTGATTCTCAGTCTTGAAGGACTACCAAAAGGGACTGCTACTACAGGAAAAAGATATGCACTTGTAAGTATTTATCTTCTGAAATATACTCTAAATCTTGGGGAAAAGGGGAACTCTTTGGGTTAGGTGTTGTGGGCTTTAAGTTCACCACCATAGCCTTTCCAATCTCTGTAGTTGCTTTTTTTGTTCATTGATTTTGGTTGAATACCAGGGGGCATTGTGTTTCCTCCTGCTGTTCTGGATTGGTTTGTCTAGTGGGGTTGCAGCGTTATGGAGAGTTTTGTGCCAGTTAGTAGTGGTGGTGTCAAGATCTGTTGGCATTTGATTTATTGCTGATAGCACTTCTTCTAAGAATTTCTCTTTATTGAAAGGCCTGAGTCTCCTTTTTTCCTTTAGAGTTGGATCACTGTTATCTGGGAGGTTATGGAGAAGTTCATCATGTGATGGTCAGACCATGGCACTGGAAAAACTGTTATGTGTTTTACAAGATCTTTGAAGTAGTATTGGCTTGGTGCAAAGATAAGGTTGAGGATTCCTCCCTTCATGTGGGTTAGGGAGTGTATTAATTGATCGTATTGCATATCTTTCATTACATCCAAGAAGGTATCACTTACATTAGCAGGCAGAGATGGGAGGTTAGGGTCCCCTAGGATGATGAGGGGTTTATTCTGATTGGTATGGGAGCAGACTTGTTCCAGGATGGTTGAGAGTTCCTCTTCATTTGAATTTGGGGCTCTGTATATGAGACAGAGTGCTGTTTGTTTGATATAGTTAATACATTACTTTCTTCAGATTGGGAGATGGAGGTAGTGATAAATTTGAGATGTGACTTTGCAAGGATTAACATGCCTCCACCTCTTTGTGAGGGTCTTGTGGAGTTGTGTATTGTTGTGAGGTGATTTGGTTTACAATGACATTATCTAAGTCAGTGAGCCATATTTCCATGACACACTTGAGGGAGGAGTGGCCTAGTGGTTGGGGCAAGGTACCTCAAGCCAGAAAGTCAGGGGTTCAAATCCCACTAAAGGACAGCAACCTTGGGCTGGAAGGACTGGGGTTTCTAGTCCCACAGGTGCTCCTTGTGGTCTTGGGCAAGCCACTTAACCCTCAATTGCCTATGTTCTCTGTAAAATAGTTATCTCCAAGTTATAATGCCCTGTTCAATGTAATTCCAGTTTGTTCAATGTAAACCACCTTGATATCATGAAAGGTGGTATATAAGAAATGTTAAATAAATAAATGTATATATTCTAGCTCTGTATGTAATCCAATATGGTGTTAAATTTGTTACGAATTGATCAAGCATTGACTAAAGCACATTTGAGGAGGTATAGTGTGGTTCCTTAATGTTATTTGTTTCCTTGTGGTTATGTGGGGCTATGTGGAGTAATCGTCAGGGTCTATTAAGGTGACTCCTGTTTAAATTGATGTTTATCTTTTAGGGTGGATATCTTGCAGATTTTATTATTGGTATTGGATGTGCAGGAGAGGGTAGGTATCCCCCCTCACTTGTATCTGTGCAATGTACGCTCACCGTGTTTTTTGTAACTGCTTTGACTCGGCAAAAAGCGGTATATAAATATGGCAAAATAAATAAATAAATAGGTAGACTTCACCAGCATTTGTGTACCTGCTCTTGAGTAGCAGAAATAGTATAAAAAGTATAAGCAATGTATTTTTTTCCATGGTGGGTTTTAAGTTTGTATTTCATGAGACTTTGAGATGGTTCAATCTATTTAGGGATGTGAGGTACTTGTGTATAGTGGTGCAAGGTGTATTCACTTTTCAGTCGACTTCTGTGTTGTGGATATTCGTTGGTTGTACAGTTGTATCTTATTCAGTATTCTCAGGTAGTGTTTATTTGAGCTGGCAGTTCATATGGATCGATGTGCCCTCACAAGTGCCCCACTCAAGGGCACTAAGGGTCCTCTGGCATGGCCCTCAGATGCGGGCACACCTTGGGCGTCTTTTTGAAGTACAGCAAGTTGGTCCTGATTGGCTGGCTTTCGGTGCAGGGAGCTGGGGGAGTCTCCAAACTGCTCCCTGTGCTGGATGCCGGTCTGGGGCTGCTGAGGCCAATCGCGCCTTCCATGTGTCTTTTTGAAGTACAGCAAGTTGGTCCTGATTGGCTGGCTTTCAGTGCACAGAGCAGGGGGAGTCTCCAGCCTGCTCCCTGTGCTGGATGCCGGTCTGTCGCTGCAGTTAGGAGGCAAAAGATCTGTGTGTCTAAAATAGGTGTTAAAGCCAAGTGAAATATCAAAACGGCAATTTGAAAGGCTTTTTTACCAAACCTATAGCTGTGTGAATCACCCAGGAAATTGGTAAGACTTTATATTTGAAGCAAAGATCAGAGCATTGTGTAGCAAGCCAGCTTTTATTAAGTCTTTTTTCCCTCCCATCCATCCCAACTCCCACCTACCCTAGGAATAATCTTAGCTTTATAGGCTCTTAAACCTATTAAAAGGAAGGAGGTGCCCATAATCACCTTTGGGTGTGGCTGGTTATCCTCATCAGGAATTAATTAATTAAGGACATCAGATTAATTAATCCTGCATGAGAGATTGTTCTGCTTTGGTACTGGAGTCTCATCTCCAATCTGGCAGCCTCCCTGTTTCCTTGGAGGACAGAGATCACATGACAGGATGGCATCACCCTGGAGTGGCAGGAAGTGATCCTGTAGCTAAAACCTGTTCTCCAGGTGATGTAAAACCTTCTCGCACCAAGAAGGTTTCTCCAGGACCATGTGCACAGGACAGAAGGGTTAGGACAGTCGTTATAGTTGCTGATTTGATTATTAGGCATGTAGATAGCTGCATGGCTCATGGTCGTGAAGATTGCCTGGTAACATGCCTGCCTGGTGCGAAGGTAGTGGACCTCACGCACCACCTAGACAAGCTTTTAGATAGCACTAGGGAAGAATCTACTGTCTTGGAACTTGTTGGTACCAATGACATAGGGAGGTTCTGGAGGCCAAATTTAGGCTTTTAGGTAGCAGTCACAGAAATGCTTCCCATTCCATGCGCAGGATCCAAAAGGCAGGCAGAGCTCTGGAGTCTCAATGCATGGATGAGACCATGGTGCAAGGAAGAGGGTTTTGGATTTGTTAGGAACTGGGCAACATTCTTGGGGAAAGGTGGGGCTTCCCCAAAGGAATGGGCTCCACCTAAACTGGGATGGAACCAGGCTGATGGCATTAACCTTGAAAAGGAGATAGAACAGTTTTTAAACTAGATAATAAGGGAAAACTGACAGTCGCCAAAGAGCACATGGTTCAGAAGGATGTATCCATGAAAGATACGAACAAAAGAATGAAGTTAGGATTGAAATTAGGGCATATCGGCAGAGGTTCCAGTAAAGACAGAAGTAACCCAAATGCCCTTAAGTACAGAGCAGACAGAGCTTAAAATTCCAAATTACTCCTATCTACCAATAAACAGATGTATATAAATAAAATACAACCTCTAAAATGCTTGTATGCAAATTCTGGAAGCCTAAAAAATAAGATGGGCGAGTTAGAATATATAGCAATAAATGAGAGGTTAGATATGGTTGGTATTTCAAAGATCTGGTGGAAGGAAGACAACAAATGGGACACTGTGATAACCTTGGTACAAATTATATCACAATGATAGAGTAGATCAAATTGTTGGAGGGGTTGAACTCTATGTTAGAGAAGGCATTGAGTCACACAGGACTCAAGTTTTGAAGGAAACAAATACATTGTAGAATCTCTATGGATAGCAATCCCATGTAAAAAAGGGAAGGCAATGACAGTGAGGGTGTACTTTTGACCTTCTGGTCAGAATGAATAAATGGATGATGAAAAGCTCAAAGAAATCAGGGAAGTTAACAAAAGTTACAACATAGCAATAATAATGGGTGATTTCAGTTTTCTCGGTATCGACTGGTTCAGTGTCATGGCAGAACATACTAGGGAAATAAAGTTTCTAAATGAAATAAATGACTGCTTCTTGGAGTGGCTGGTTGATGAACTGACCAGAGGGGAATCCATTTTGGACCTAGTCTTTAATAGAACACAAGATCTGCTGCAAGAGATGAGGGTGCTGGGGCCACTTGGCAATAGTGATCATAGCATATCATATTGGAATTAATAAATGGAGGAAGGACAGCAAGGAAATCTACAGTGTACTACCTTTGACCTTTCAAAGAGAGACGATGATGAAATGAGGAAAACAGTTAAGAAAAAACTAAAAGGAGCAGCTTCAAAGGTTAAAGATTTACATCACGCAATGGGTGTTGTTTAAAAATACTATCATGGAAGCCCAGACTAGCTTTATTCCTTGCTTTAAGAAAAGTGGAAGGAAGTCCAAAAAACTGCCAGCATGGTTTAAAGATGAGGTCAGAGAGGCTGTTGCAGCCAAAAAAGCATCTTTCAGGAAATGGAAAAAGGAGTCCAATGATGAAAACTGAAAACAACATAAGCACTGCAAATTAAATGGAATGCACTGATAAGGCAGGCAAAGAGAGAATTTGAAGAAAGCTTGCCATGGAAGCAAAAACACATAATAAAAAGTTTTTCAATTACATCTGTAGCAAAAAACCTATGAGAGATTCAGTTGTATCATTAGAAGATAGAGGGTAAAATGGGCATTAAGAGGGGGCAAGGCCATAGCGGAGAGACTGAATTATTTGTTTTAGTCTTTACTGAAGATGTAGGGAAGTTATACATGGCTGAAATGGCATTTAAAGGTGATGCATCAGAAGAACTGAAAATAATTTCAATAAACCAGGATGATGCATTACAACTATTTGATAAACTAAAGAGTAGCAAATCACTTGGACCAGATGGTATGCCTCCAAGAGTGTTGTAGGAACTGAAATATGCGATTATACTAGTAGTAATCTGTGAAGTATCATTAAAATCATTTGTAGTACCTGAAGATTGGTGAATGGCCAACATAATGTCAGCCTATACTACAACATAGCTGCCGAAGTGAAGAAAAAAGGCGCTCTTCACTTTGGCAGCTGTCAGAGGTAAGCCGGGACCTCTCTGGCTCCTTCTCAAGCCAACCCTGCCGATGATGAAAAGCATGTGTGAGATGTTGGCGCAGGGCCCCCTGAAGCACGAAGCCCTGTGTGAACAATATTTTTGCAGAATGGATGGACCGGCTTTGATGCAGCTTATTAAAAAGGCCTTTGCTGAGAGATCAGATATGAGTTTTGAAGACAACTCTGCCTGCTCATTAGAATTTTTTTGTAGTTGAGCTTATTTTCTAATTAATTTTAGTAAACTTTCAGTATCTTGGAAGATAACTATAGTACAGTTCACCTATATTGTTGTGTTCTGTGTCTGATATTTGTGTTTATTGCCTTAAAAACCAGGAATATTTATTTGTTCAATAGTTCTATCTCCGTAGACTTGTACATGAATGTAAGAATAGTGTAAAGCATGCATATGTTGTAACTACATGAATTATGTTTCAGCGGGCCAATTTGAAAACTAAGTATATAGATGCATGTCAAAGTCCATGGGAATTTTTCCCAATGGCTTTAGACCAATTTTCAGTCAAAAATACAAGCATAATGTCTCTTTGAAAATTGCCCAGAGAAAACATAAGTTTGCACCAGCTTTTTCTGTTGCTATTTTCCATATAAAATATTACATGTAGATTTGAAAATATAATCTATGGGGCATGTTTATTAAAATGCAGTAACTTGCTGTGAGTTCACCCAAAATGGAGTGCAGGGAATGGAGCTTGACATACACAATAAATTGGAGGGAAGCCTGGCTTGTGCCCATGTATCTAGCTTGGGTTTTGTGCCAGTCCTTTGTTCAATTTGACACAATCAGCACTGATACACTTAAAGCCACCCACTGAGGTGGCAGTAAGTGCACCTGCAGTAAGTACAACATCATTGGTGCGTGTACTCTAAAAATGCTCATGCTACATGCGATGTACACACTCCACCCGACCCACCCCAGTGCAGCCCTAGTTTTAGTGCATGGTAAATTTTACTGCAGTGCACTCGAAGTGCATTAAACCCCCTGCACTAACTGGTAGCACATTTTACTAAGCATGCCCCCATGTGCATTATTTTCCTCACCCAAACTAAGCAGGCCCCCAGAGGACACCCATTGCAAATTCAGATAAAAATACATCGTGTTTTTGACCCCTACCTGCACTTTTCCCTGTTAAGAAGTTGACAAGTTTCAGCCATTGCCATTTCATTGGGTAACTGGATCTAGAAATGTACCCATTTATGTCTAAGTTTATTGTTACTTTTTAAAAAATGATGATTCTTTTTAATTCAAAGATGTAATATTTTAAATGTTGTTGTCTGCCTCTCACTGGAGGTGGGCTTTGCATAAGAAGGAAAGAGTGAATTATGTTTTATGAGAAGGCTAATGATTCTCCAAAGTAATTGAAGGTTATAATATTATATGATATATCATTAAAAAGAATTATTTATAATGCTAATAGTTTTCTCATTTTAATTTAATTGAGAAGAATATATATATACATATATTCAGCATCTTTCTAACATCTTAATTCCTATTAGGATGTGTTTGTTTTTATTTGTTGAAAAATGCAAATCCTAATAAGCCCCATAAAAAGTACAAGCTTACAATATGCATCAGTTAGCATAATTTCAAAACGAGTGTCTTTTCTGCTTTCATAAAATTACAGTTATCATAATGGCATCTATTTGCATATGCTTCAATTTTCCAGAAAAATCTAAACATGTAATTGTAAAGCTAAATCTCCTAATTGCTAATGAATATAGAGCCACACCTGGAACAAACTACCCGATGTAGTGTGTCGAGCGCTTTCTCTAGCCCTATTCGAATCCAGGCTAAAACCCCACCTCTTTGAGGCTGCTTTTGGATCCTGATTTTCCTCACTCTCTTGTTCACTATTTATGTGTATCTCACCATATCCTAGGCTCCTGTTTTGTGAAGTTCTAAAAAAATGTAGGGTCATGCATTTGGGCTGCAACAATCCAAGGGAGTGGTACAGTATAGGGGTGATGTACTTCTGTCCATGAAAAAGAATGGGATCTAGGTGTGATTGTGTCTGATGATCTCAAAGTAGCTAAACAGGTAGAAAAGGTGACTGTGAAAGCTATAAGGATGCTTGAGTGCATAGGGAGAGGAATGGCCAGCAGAAGAAAGGAGGTGATAGTGCCTCTGTAGAAGTCTTTAGTGCAACCTCATTTGGAGTATTGTGTACAATTCTGGAGACCACACCTTCAAAAGGATATAAACAGGTTGGAGTTGGTGCAGGGGATGGCTACTAAAATGGTTAGTGATCTTTGTTATAAAGCATATGAGGACAGACTTAAGGACCTTAATATGTAGAGGAAAGGTGGGACAGAGGTGATATGACTGAGACGTTTGAATAACCTCTGTGGCATAAATACAAGGGAGGAGAGCCTCTTTTGATTGAAAGCAAGTTCTGCTATGAGGGATGAGGGTGAAAGGGGATAGAGTCAGGAGTAATATGTGGAAATATTTCTTTACAGAAAAGGTAGTAGAGATGAGGACAGTATTTAAATTAAAAAAATCATGGGACAAACATAGAGACTCTCTGAAGGAAAAAAGGGGACTCTTGTAGTGGGTGATATGGAAGGGCAGATTAGATAGCCATGTGGTCTTTTTCTGCCATCATGTTTATATGTTTCTATCTTGATTAGATTGCAAGCTCTGATGAGCAGGGACTGTGTCTTACATCTCTAAATGTATAGTGCTGCATATGCCTTGTAGCGCTATACAAATGATAAGTGGTAGTGATAGTAGTAATAGTAGTAGGATCTTTGGTCTGACCCAGTATTAGTTTTTATGTTCTCTTGAGTGATGGATACCTGGAATATGCTGCTAGTGGAGGTTGTAAGAAGCAAAAACAGTGACTGAAACAAAAAAGGCATAGTATAAACACAGAGAATCCATATATAGCTCAAAGCAAAACTTCAATGGCTTTTACATTTCAAAAAAGACACAGGGTGAGGGTAACCTGCATGGAGTGACAGTTACAACCCAAAGCAAAAGCACTTTACTGGGCAGACTGTATGTGCTGTGTTGGTCTTTATCTGCCACCATTTGCTATTTTTCTATAACACAGCTGCATTCAGCCGAACTAAATAGCCTAGCAGTGCTTCATTGCAGGTAGCATTTATTAGTAGAATGCCCTGGCGTTAACAGGAGAATTTCACATTCCTGCTCTAGCAGGAGATTGTGACCCTCTGAAATAGTAAGGCATTATTTTAGAAAGGCCAAGTGAGGATTGGAGCAATAAAAAAAAAAGATTGTGCATACTTAATTTTCCATGTGTTATTATATGCAACCTCCAAGTTATAATTTGCAATTACTTGGTTATAGCTGTAAGACTATGGGGATTATTTTAAAAGTCCTATTCTTTCTTTGGACATTTTGAAATGGGCATTCAGATGTCCAAATCACAAGGACATCCTCAGACCCATTTAAAAAACTAGGTATATGGACGTCCCCAGCGCGAAGATGACGTGGGTGTAACTCATAGCATTTTTGTTCATTGCAGAAGCCTCCATAGTTCATTGGAGATTTACCCCATATGGATTGGTAGGAGGGCTAAGTAATGCTGGTTTTGTGTTTGTTCTGTTGTTTTGAACTGCATGGGCCTATTGCAGTGTTGTCTGCTACAGGTACTGTTTTCAGTGCTTCCAGATGATTGGAACTGTCCTTCAGCAAAAAGTTATTTTTTTAATATTTATATGTATGTGGAACAGATAAAAATGTAAAAAAAGGGGGGGGGGTTATTAGTAAAAGAAAGGATGATGTCTGCCTAGGAGACAGATGATGGAAAAGGGTAAGGCAAGTCATGAATAAGAATATGTTTTGGCCATTCACAATTTGATATCTCCTTATTGAATATATTTATGTTTTTTCCTTCTATTTTTTATTTTTTTTTGTATTTTTGCAATCGAAGGAGGAATTTGACATTCTCTGCAAAATAGGCTTCACTTTATGGCGAGTGAGCTAAAATATTTACTAATTCATTTCCGGTGTGGATTTTAATGCACACCATTAATACAGAGCTAAAAAGAACAGCTAATACAAAGTGTTAACGGAGAACTTTAATTTTTGCATTAAGCACCAAAATGGAATTTCATGTAAGAGTGTGCTTGCAGTTAACATGGATGTTGTTAACATTGTAGATTATACGGAACAGGTTGCTATACCTCCAGAAATATAGTTATCTGCATGCCAGCATCCATGCCATTAAACATGCTGTGTTCATGGCACAGCTGCATCTCCCCTAAGCCAAGAATGTTCCCTACAAGTACATTGGAGGTTTTGCAGATAGTGTTGGTTAATTTCTGCATTTAAGTTGCAATAACTATTGAAGGGGGGGGTCATATTCAAAGCTGTTTCACCAGTTAAATCACAATCAGCAGGATATTTAGTGGCATTAAGCCATTTACTGCCATGGACTATTTCCTTCTACTGGGTTTAAATGTCCATCACTAGCCGGCAATGCAAGAGTGGAGGAGTAGCCTAGTGGTTAGAACACTAACTTAGGTTCAATTTCCACTAGCACCCCTTTTGGCCTTGGGCAAGTCACTTAACCTTCCATAGCTTTGGAATTAAGGCCTTTCAATCTACTTCCGGTCACATTGCCAAGAAAACCCAGGAGCTGCTGGATCGCCAAGAGTCAGCACTGACTCCAAGGCACACATTACATCGCTTTACACTAGCCGGCTAGTGTTATGGTGTTCCAGGGGCGGCATGGAAGTAGTTACTTTGACTTACCAGTTAGCAATTCACTGACTAGCTATCCTAAATTGACTAAAGGTAGGTAAGATAAAGGCTGCCCTAATTTTAGCAGGTTAGTGAACCGGGCTGCGGCAGAAAATTGCTACTGTCCAGTTAGCTAAAACTGTAACTGGGCATACCAGACCTTCAATGCTGGTGGCCGGGTATGACTCCAGCATTGAATATTTGGGCCTAGTTTAAGCATCAACGGACAGCTGCTTTACTCAAGCTGGCCACCACTGCTGTATATGCCCCTCCCCCCTACAAAACTATAATGCTCCTTAGTAAATGAAACCTTAATGCATCATATGATAAGTAACATTTGGCGTGCATGCTAAAGTTGTTAGTGACTACACAAGAAAAAATTTGTAGTGCAAGTGTTAGAACATAGGCCTATCAATCCTTTATCTGTAAGTTCTCACACTTTTGCCAGTTTCTATATTCATGGGAGGTGGATCACCTTGGTGCTTCTAGATTTCTGTGTTTCTCGTTGTTTTATCTAGCATGCTGATGATACTGATTCATGACATACATTTGTCCTAGTAGGTTCCAGTTTGCTTCTTTCCATCACAGTCAGTCCCTTATCATTACCACTCAGTGACTCATCAGAACTTCTGGAGTTGTTATCACTGGGGATATGCATTTGTTAGCATGCATTCAGTTCTGTTTACCAAAGTGTGCTAAAGTGGTTCATGCAGGAATTAGGGCAAGCTAACAGTATTGTGGCTTGACAGTTAACACATGCTAATTCATTCCTACATTAAATAGCTACTACAGAATGGAATGGGAAAAGCATGGGGAATGGAAGGAGAATGGACAAAGTCCCTTCCTTATAATTAATGCATGTTAAAATACCATTCTTTAACTGTTAATGTGACAGATAATGCGGTACAGTTAACTGCATCACATGATCTGCAATGCCATTGGGGAGCAGGCGTATGCAGGCTAAACATTTACTTTTTTTTTAACTTTCTGAGTCATTGAGGGGATTTTGTACTTCATTTATAAGCCTTTTTTTCTATTTTTGGTGATAATGTCATCAATAGTACATATTATTGTGCACTAGCATGCACTATTGCTCAAATAGTGCCCACTATTGAGCAATAGAGTGAACTATCGGGACCATAGTACACACTATCAAGCAATAGTGCACACAATTATTGACAAAGGAAAAAACAAAATTTCAGATTTCTTTTCCTGTTGACATGGAAATGAAAGCACATCGCTACTCAGGAGGTAATTTTATAAAGTCATTAACATGCATGCCCTCACTTGGTTTGCAGTTTGTTGTGCTGTGAGGGCTGGCGTGCATCACTAGTTAAGCTACCAATAGCTTAGCAGTGAGAGCTAAGCTATGGGTAGCTTAACTATTGGCAGAGTCTCCCAAGACGGACAGGTCTCAGCTGAGGTGTCAAATTAATGAACGGAAGAAAGGTCTGGCAATCTAGTTCCATATCTTACCACAAAAAAACAATGGATAGACACAACAAAACAAATTGTATTAAAGTGCTGGAAGATGAGACCCCCCAGGTCAGAAGGTGCTCAACTGGCTACTGGGGATGAGCTCAAGACTTTTCAAGGTAAAGCCAGCATTTATGATGTGGTTGGATCAAAGCCCTTGGGACGTCTGACTGCTGATGTAGCTGCGCATGAAATGAGAGTCAGAAGCTATAAAGATGTCTTACATATAGTGACATGGAACGTACAAAGCGTGAACCAAGGGAAGTTGGAGGTGGTCTAGAATGAAATGGAACGTGTACAACTTGATCTGTTGGGTGTCAGCAAACTAAAATGGACTGGCATCAGGCTCTTTGCATCTCATGTTCACATGGTATATTCTGCTGGAAATTAAAGACAAAGAATAAATGGCTTTGCATTTATAATTAAGAAGAAACTTCCAAGAACTGTAATAAAATATGTGGCAGTTATTGTGTGCTGTTGGGTTCTTATAAAATATGGACTAGCATTGAAATATACATATTGACATGAGCATGGTCTGGGCAGATCATGGGTGGAGTTTGCAAGTATGCATATTGATTATAAAATACCTTATTTTCTGAACATGCTTGTGTACTTAGTGTGTGTTCATTAAGGTGTAAATATCTGTACCTTAATCACTGCCACTTATACTAATATTTTGTAAAGGCGCCTACCTGACTTTATAAAATAGGTCTACAATAGATTCATTTAGCTGCCTTAACCTAGCACTTTCTTATAAAATTGCCCTCTTAATGCATGATGAGTGTTTTGCCTCTTAATATTTACACTATCACTCAATAGCACATTATTAAGTGATAGTGTGTGCTATTAATAACAGATGGGAAGTAACAGAATGTTGCATTTTTTTCTTCCTTTCCCATATGAAATCAACATGAAATGATATAGGACATGTCAACATTTGCTACATACAGTGGAGTACACTTAAGCCAATTACATGGTTATTTTGTACTGAGGTATTTTTCCTTCCACACCTTTTATGGTTGTGCCAGCATGAAGTATTCAATGTTTTAAACCATTTTTCTGCAAGTAAAACATGTTTCTCTTTGAAAGGATTTTTCTTTTTGAGAGGATATTTTTCTACACAGCATTTGAAATGACTGCACATCCTTATTAGATTGTGGCATGCATCCTTTACTTCAGTTCATCTGTTTACCTCAATTGTAGTGAACATCATATGGTTATTTAGTCCTGTGTTGTACCTTGTTTTCTGTGTGCTAGCCTATGCATTTTTCCCATGACTTGGGTTTAACTCTTAAGGCCTGATCCCAGCTTTTGTGACGTGTTTTGGACTGGATCCCACCCAAAATTAGAGGTGGGGATCGGCAGTCAGTTTTGTAGACACATGAACAACAATGGATTTTCCATCTCAAAACGGTAGCCATGTTTGGTCTTAACTTGGAATTAGACTGGCTCAGTTTGCTTTAGTGGTTGACTTTGTTTGAGAAGGTGATTACATCATTGTTTTTCACCTTCCCGCCAGTTTAGCAGTAAGCTTGCAGCTCATAGAGATAACGTGAAATGTCTTCTCCAGGACCAAGCAGGAAGTCAGTCCTCACATATGGGTGTCATCGACGCCGATGAAGCCCCAGCGGAGCATTTCCCCAGCTTTCTATGAAAGCCTTTGGGAATGCAGGCACGCATGCGCGGTTCCCTTCCCGCCTAAAGGTGCCATCTTACCTCAGTCTCTTTTTTTCCGTGAAGCCCACCGGACGTGTGTCCTGTTCTCCCGGTTAAAATTAGATTTTTTCGTCGATTTTCGCTATTTTTTCTCCTGGTTCGACGCCGGTTCCCCTTCGTGGCTGGCTTTCCCGCCCTTTTTTTCCATTTTTCCCTGGAAGGCCTGTCCTTTGACCTCGTGGGGACTCTTTTTTCCCCGATGGCTTCCAGCGGTTTTAAAAAGTGTGATCAGTGTAAGAAACTGATGTCTCTCACCGACACACACGACTGCTGCCTTCGGTGCCTCGGCCCCGACCACGACCCTAAGTCGTGCGGGACATGTGGGAAGATGTCTTCCAAGGCACTCCGAAGTCGCCAGCAGCAAAAAGAAAGGCTTTTCTCGGACTCAGCCTCCGGCCGGGCCCGGACCTTGTCTGAGGCCTCGACATCTCGGGATTCTGATCCCGAGCGCCGTCGAAGCTCCTCAGACAGGGGGTCCCCCGACCGGGAACGCAAGAGGAAGAAGCGGCTCATCGGAGGGCGTTGGAGGAGGAGGTCCCTGGCTCCTCGAGGGCCAGGTCTAAGACCCCCGACCGTCGCCCCGGGCCCATGGAACACGAGAAGCCTGCTAAAGTTCCTCGCGTGGAGCCGGAGTCTGCTGGACACGTAAGCCCTGTAGTCCTCGAGGACTCTCCTCCCAGGGAGCCGACGTCAGGCCCGGCGCCGCCGGGGCCCGAGTCGGTGGCTGCTGCATCTCCCGAGATGAGTCTCAGGATGACAGCCTTGGAGAGCAGATTGTCTGCCTTCATGGAGCAGCAGAGGGCACTGATGGCCAGCCTGTCTGGCGCATCTGCCCCGACCACCGGGACATCGACTTCGAAGTCGACCCCGGAGACCGAGCCGATACTCGAGTCCATCGTGGCTCGGAGTCGACCTCGGTCGTGGTCTCCCTCGACCTCCCGTTCGGGACCGGCATCGGGGCGGGTGCTCCAGGGCCCCGCGGGATCGGACCCTGACTACTCCTCGGACGAGTCAGCTTGGGAGACGGAGGACGAGGAGTCTCCTGATACCTTCAAGACTCGGTGCGTCCCTTCAGACTCACCGCAGTCTGAGCCCCGGAGTAGGTCCCCCCCGGAGGACACTCGGTTCTCGGAGTTCATCCGGGATATGGCCGCTGCCTTGGCTATTCCGGCAGACCCCGAGGAGGAGCCTCGAGCTGAAGAGCTCGAGGCCCTAAAGTATAACTCTCCTCCGAAGGAGGCCTTTACTGTTCCGGTTCCTCCGATGCTGGAATGGCTCCTCTTCCGTATGTGGGAGGCACTGGCCTCAGCGCCGGTTCTCAGCAAGCGAGTCGATTCAATCTATCGACTCCGGAAGAGCCCTGGTTTTCAAAAGGCACAGCTACCACACCATTCTATGGTTGTGGAATCAGCCATGCATCGTCTGAAGAGCCAGAAGATGCACTCCACAGTGCCCCCTGGCAGGGAGGCCCGGAACCTCGATGGCATCGGTAGAAAGTGCTTCCAGGGCTCGATGCTTGCTTGCCGTGTCCAGTCCTACCAGCTGTACATGGGCATGTACTTGCGGGATCTGGCCAAGAAATTGGCCGGGTTCTCTGCTGGTCTCTCCGGGGAACCCTTGCAGAGATTTAAGTCCTTGTCCTCGGGGATTCGGGACTGCTCAAAGTTCATGTCCTGCGCCGCCTACGATGGCTTCGAGGCTTCAGCCCAAGTTGCGGCAGCCGGCATCGCATGGCTGCAGTCATCGGACCTCGAGCCATGGGTTCAGGACAAGTTGGTCGATGTCCCTTGCCGAGGTGAAAACCTTTTTGGCAAGCCCATGACTGAGAAGGCCGCTCAGCTCGAATCTGAGCACCTCACATGGACAAGGCTGTCGAGGAAGACCTCTGCCCCTTCTCATAAAAAGGGCTCGGGTAAAAAGCCCTTTTACCCGAGGAAGGGAACTGCCTACAAACAGTACCCGCAATATCAGGCTGCCCAAGCTGCCCCCCAGGGTCAGCAAGCCAAGGGCCCCAATGGGCAGAGGACCCCCAAGAGGAGAGTAATGGGCCCCATAGGCAGAGGACCCCCAAGCCTCAGGCCCCTGCTACCACACAGCAGGGTGGGTTTTTTTGACTCCTTGAGCATAGCCTCTCCTCCACTGCTCTCCCAACCCTGCACAGGAGGTCGCCTCACCCTCTTTGCCCACCAGTGGCCTCTTATCACCGGGGACAGTTGGGTGCTGGAGATAGTCCACAAGGGCTATGCCCTCCATTTTCACCAACTGCCTCCACCATATTTTCCAGGGGAGCCACCAAGGCCTCCCCTGCACACAGACCTTCTTCTACAAGAGCTTCATGGTCTGTTGGTGGACAGGGCGGTGGAGCCTGTGCCTCCCCACTTGCAAGGTCACGGTTTCTACTCCAGATATTTCCTGGTGCCCAAAAGAACCGGTGGCCTTCGACCCATTCTGGACCTCAGGAACCTCAACAAGTTCCTAGTGAAGGAGAAGTTCAAGATGCTTACTCTTGGGACACTTCTGCCCTACCTCCAGCAGGGAGATTGGCTATGCTCCTTAGATCTAAAGGATGCGTACACTCACATCCTCATTCATCCAGACCATAGAAAGTACATCAGGTTCATTGTGGGAGGAAACCATTATCAGTACAGAGTGCTGCCTTTCGGCCTCACCTCCGCCCCCAGAGTCTTTACAAAGTGCCTAGCAGTGGTGGCGGCCTACCTGAGAAATCAGGAAATCTTTGTCTTCCCCTATCTGGACGACTGGCTCATCAGGGGTCAGACGTGCCAGGAGGCCAAACAAGCCACCCTCAGGACTATTGCTCTTCTACAAAGTCTGGGGTTTGTTATAAACTTCGCAAAGTCCACTTTGCTCCCCTTCCAAAACTTGGAGTTCATAGGGGCAAGGCTGGACTCTCTGCTGGCAAAGACTTTCTTGCCAGTAGACAGGGCCCAAAGGTTGATGGCCTTGGCAAATCAGTTTCTCAGCAGGTCCCTGGTCTCCACCAGACTCTGCCTGAGACTTCTAGGCCACATGGCTTCGACAGTACATGTGACCCCCAATGCCAGGCTCCATATGAGGCCTGCACAGTGGTGCCTTCGGTCTCAGTGGTCACAGGCCGCCGGCAGCCTCAAAGACAGGATAAGGGTGTCCAGACAATTTCTGAACTCCCTCAACTGGTGGCTGCACCCACCCAATCTTCTGAAGGGGGTGCCTTTTCAAATTCCAGGGTACACAGTAGTGCTGACCACAGATGCCTCCCTGCACGGCTGGGGAGCTCATTGTCTGCGCAAGTACACCCAGGGCCTGTGGTCTCCCTGGGAAGCTGCACAGCAGATCAATCTTCTCGAACTCTGAGCTATTCGGTTAGCACTCAAAGCTTTCACTCCTACCCTGGTTCACCAGTCTGTCCTGATTCAGACAGACAACCAAGTTGCCATGTTTTATGTGAACAAACAGGGCGGAACTGGGTCCAGGATACTTTGTCGGGAAGCTCAGGACCTTTTTTCTTTTGCCCTCAAGCACAACATGCTCCTCAGGGCTGTGTACCTTCCAGGCCAGGACAACTACCTGGCAGACAGATTAAGCAGAATACTGCAGCCCCACGAGTGGCAGCTGCATCCTTCAGTAGCTCAGAAGATCTTCCTGAAATGGGGTCTCCCTTTGATGGATCTCTTTGCCAGCCCCATGAACAAGCAGCTGCCAAAGTTCTACTCCAGGCAACCGCATCCTCTGCGGATAGCAGTGGATGCTTTTCTGATATCCTGGTCTCAGGGCCTCCTGTATGCGTTTCCTCCCACGCCCTTGGTGACCCGAACTCTCTTCAAGATTCTTCAGGACAAGGCCTCGGTCCTGCTGGTGGCTCCCCGGTTGGCAAGACAGCCTTGGTTTCCTCTTCTGCTTCAACTGGCGGTGGATCCTCCACTACCTCTGGGGTTGCAACCCGACCTTCTCTCACAGGAGCAGGGTTCCCTTCTGCACCCCAACCTCAAAGCTCTCAATTTGATGGCCTGGAGGCTGCAAGGGTAGTCTTGGCTCCCTGGGGCCTGCCTCAGGATGTTGAGGAGGTTGTCCTAGCCTCTAGGAAACAGTCCACTAGAAAAACCTATGCTCTCAAATGGAAAAGGTTTTATGTGTGGTGTCAGCTACGTACAGTTGATCCTTTCTCCTGTACTGTGCCAGTAGTCCTTCAGTACTTACTGCACTTGTCAAATCAAGGCCTTAAATCCAATTCTGTTTGGGTCCACCTCTCAGCTCTAGCAGCTCACCACTCTTTGGTGGAGGGTCATTCTCTGTCTGGTCACCCCTTGGTGTCCCGCTTTCTTAGGGGCTTGCTTTTGCTCAAGCCTCCCATCCGTCCTCCTGCCTCTGAGTGGGAGCTGAATGTGGTCTTGCAGCAGCTGACTCGCCCACCCTTTCAGCCGATGGCTACTTGCCCTCTACGCTTCCTGTCCTGGAAGACACTCTTCTTGGTAGCCCTTACCTCGGCTAGGCGAGTGAGTGAGCTTCAGGCCCTGGTCTGTGATAGGCCTTACACTCGCTTTTATAGGAACAGGGTAGTCCTTAGGACTCATCCAAAGTTCCTCCCAAAGGTTGTCTCCTCTTTACACCTCAACCAGGAGGTGGTTCTTCCAACATTCTTCCCTAGGCCTCATGCAAGCCAGGCTGAAGCAGTCCTGCATACCCTGGATTGTAGGAGGGCCTTATCCTTCTACCTTGACCGTACGCAGGGGCATAGAAGGGCTACTCAGCTCTTCGTCTTCTTTGACCCCAATAAGTTGGGGTTGGCTGTGTCCAAGCGTACCTTGTCCATCTGGGTGGCTGACTGTATCACCTGGGCTTATAAGGCGGCTGACCTTCCTTTGCAGGGTCGTGTTACGGCCCAACGAGTCAGGGCAATGGCTGCCTCAGTGGCTCATCTCCGCTCTGTGCCCTTGGTAGACATCTGCAGGGCTGCAACTTGGTCTTCAAGCCAGACTTTTGCAGCCCATTACTGCCTGGAGAGGGAGTCCCGTAGGGACAGTGCTTTTGGCCAAGCAGTATTCCGGAATCTCTTTGAGGTTTAGGCAACTCCTGCCCTCCTGCCCTCTGTTGGGCTACCGGTGGAGGGTGTGTCCTTGAAATGCCTTTCTTTGCTGCTGAGACTAGAGGGAGTTCTCTTGTTCAGCCTGGGTTCCTCGGTAGCCCAGAGCTAGGGAGTCACCCATATGTGAGGACTGACTTCCTGCTTGGTCCTGGAGAAAGAGTAGTTACTCACCTGTAACAGGTGTTCTCTAGGAGCAGCAGGAATCAGTCCTCACAACCCTCCCTCCTCCCCTTGGAGTTGCAGTTGTACATAGTTTATTTTTCATTTTTGTGTGCTGTTCTTAGCTATGTCATTTGACTGAGGTAAGATGGCACCTTTAGGCGGGAAGGGAACCGCGCATGCGTGCCTGCATTCCCAAAGGCTTTCATAGAAAGCTGGAGATATGCTCTGCTGGGGCTTCATTGGCGCCGATGACACCCATATGTGAGGACTGATTCCTGCTGCTCCTGGAGAACACCTGTTACAGGTGAGTAACTACTCTTTTGCTTTAAGAAGTGGTTCTTTCATGTCATTCATTTACAAGTGACTTCCTGGGGAACTTTAGCCTGATGCAGGGTCTTGAGAATTTCATTTTGACCCAAAATGCAGTGCTATGTTGCTGATGACTCCGTTCGTGCTGGCTCTTGTGCTGGAATTTGTTGGTCCAGATAAGTACTTTGCCTTTTCAATATACAGTTAAAAGGATGCGTGTTTTACTGCAAATATGGTTAAAATGGACTTGTTCTGGTGTAGTTGTTGACACCTCATACAGACGCCTTCTGACATAAAATATTTTTCATGTGGAAGAACACTTAGATTTGGGGTTTGGCCATTTCATAATTTATTGTGGGACATGCTTTTCTTTTTGCTCTTAGGATTTTGTTATTATTAGTGGAGTTATTGTTGGCAGGCAGACAGGCCCCAAATGTTACATCAGATAGTTTCAGACTCATTCCATCCTAGACATAACCCCCTCTGTACATACGGTTTGAACTGGACGTACAGAGGGGCTCGCCATTCTGATCACACGGGGCATGTCTAGCCCAACGGGTCAGAATCGTGAACAGTCCTGTACGTGCAGGCCGCGACTGCGATTCAGCCTGGCTTGCACATACAGGGAAAGCCCAACTAACTCAGAGTTTTACAATGGAGATGCGGTGCCATGGCATCCAGTTGCCATGACACTGTGACTCCATTCTAAAGCCACGATCCCAGCCCTGCAGAGCTTCTTTCCCCGCAGCTTGACCCCTGATCTGGCCTTCTAAGGCCAGGTTCGGGCTGCGGGGAATGTCCTTGGGTTCCCTCTGCACCACCCGCGCCCCGGGCCTGCAGATGAAAAACGGCTATGGAAGTTATTCCATCTCAGAGGGCCACAAGTCACTGGCCCTTGATGTACAGTGCCGACATTAGAATCGGCCCTGCATATCCAGGGCCAATGACTGCCAACCACCCGCCCTATCTCTTCCCCCAATCCGCCCCTCCCCGCCCCATCTACCTTCCCCGTACAACCGGTGGGGAAGTTAGATGGGGGCGGGGAGGGGCGGATTGGGGCGGGCGGTGGGCGGTCACCGGCCCTAGATAGAAAGCTGTTAATAAGGTGAAGAACTCATTAAGTGACAGAACTTAGAGAGTAGTGCTAAATGAAGTCCAGTTTACTGAAGGTAAAGTGATTGGATTTGAGGTTAATGTGATCAATGTGGGACCTCAGTACCCAGTTCCGGGGTGAATACTTTAAAATATTAGTGATATTATAGAAAGACTTGAAGAAAAACAATGCCCATCAGAAAATAGCACAGAATCTTGAATTAAGAAACATAAGAGGGAAAAAAATGATAGGGAATGCGAAAAAAAAAACCCCTCTAGAAGAATGGTCAAAAGTTTAGAAGATGTGCTTCGAGGCAAAATCATATAAAATCATGAAATGAGAACAGAATAAATAAGCCTTTTCTTGGCATGCTGGAACTAAACCTGGAAATAATCAACTCAGATGATTTGAAGCAGAACGGGCAATGTGATTAAGCATTGGGGAAAATCTACGTTATGTAGGTACATTAGAAGAGCTCTCAAAAGAAGTGATATTACCCTTATATAGGACACAGTGAGTACCCATCTCAAGTTCTGCATTCAGTTAAGGACATTAAAAGAATGGATGCAGTCCAGAGAGAGGCTATCAAAATGGTAAGGAATACAACATAAATCCTTTGTAAGACAGCTTAGGGCACCAAAAATATAATCATTTCAATCAAAGAGGGGAGATAGGATCTAGCAGATTGCAATAAAGTGCAAGATGGTAGCATATTTCATGAAAACAGAAACAAGGCTGAGAGGGGTCATGATATGAAGATTGAGAAAGGTAGGTTCAGAGGAAACGAGGGAAATAGATTTGTACCAGCAGAAGTGATAGTCACAAAATATTTGAAAGAATTCAAGAATGCATGGGATGGATATGCAAGGTGATGTTAAAGAAGACGGCTCCCAAAGAAGAGACAAGCCAATTTAAATGGATAAGATGCAAGATCAACCAGCAAAGAGCATGGTCACAAGCATAACTGAGGGAAATTTGCAAGTTACCTAATACAAGTGAGAGGCAAACTTAGTAATGTACTGCAGCTATTGTCACAAAAGATAAAGGATGACCTCCTCTAGTTGATTAATTTGTATACTGACCCCAGCCCAAGCTTAGCCTAAGGCTCCGGACCCCGGAAATATCTGGGATCCCACCACTGGCCCAGCGACATCATTGTCTCTGAGCCGCCCCACCAAATGAAAGCTGCGCCCAGCGCGCTTCCCGCAGAGCTACCCGTTCCAAGGCCTCCTGCCAGTCATTCAATAACAAATCCATGCCCACAGGGGATAAGTGCACTCCGTCCCTAACGTACAGGCCAGCACAACCCACCTCCATCCATGAATGAAGAATTTGATAGTCACCCTGCTCGCAAACCCAACGGCTGATCTGGCGATTGATTTTTGTCAATCCCCTTGACCAACGCTCTGATCCCAGCATGCAGGTCTTGGAATAATATCCGACCACATTAGTACTACCTCCTGGAACAAGCGAAGCACCTCCACCAGATCCTTCTTCACCGCTCTTATTAATTGCTTGAAAGTCCAGGATGACATGTCGTTGCCACCCACATATAGTAGTATCAATGCAGGCTGACTCCGTAGGCGCCCATGGTGCCGAAGCAAAGGCAGCAGCTGTGTCCATCGAAGACCTTGCTCGCCCAGCCATAACATGGACACCAAAGCAGGATCCAGTCCAAAATTAGGCCCCACAGGCCGCACTGCTGCTCGATGACCTGCCCAATATAAGAAAGAATGGCCAATCAGTCAACAGCCATGGGGACCCTTCCTTCTATCTGAAAAAAGAAAATAACAGCCCCCACAATTACCCTCACCTTTCACCCTCAAAAACGTACATAGCCCACGAACGCCCTAGACCGCCATCTCCCGATGCGTTGCACCTCTTGGTCGGGCAAGCCTGCAGCAGCCACGCTAGTTGCTGCGCCGATGCAGAAAGAATGAGCAGCAAACTGTCACGGATCCTCACCTATCTGCCTCAGCACCATTCTTAGCACCGCTGTAAACTGAAAACGCATCAGCAAACATGAATCCGCGTGTATAAATAGTGATCCACCTAGGGCAGAGCGCAACCGCAAGTACTCCCTGAATGCAGCCACCATGCATGTTGACAAGCCCACAATCTCCTTCAACACTACCCACAATCCTTTTCCTTGCTGGTCAGTCTTAGATCTAGCAAGAAGAACCCATTCACACCCTTGCTCTACCTGTAGCTGCATACCCCCACCGTTGCCTGACTTGCCCGAGTTAGCTACTAACTCACTAATATGGAATGCACCGAAAAAAAACAACCAAAAAACTGCCATGAATAAGACTACTTCATAAGGTGAAACCGCCACCACGGGTAGATCCATGCGGAGTCTCACCAGCAATTCATGCGTAATCGGTTGCCTGTAATCTAGAGGTGTTTGCCTTGAATGCTCCCACCCTTTTAGCAACCTGCGGGCTAAGAACCCACCAACTACGGGGCCCCATTGCACTGCTCTAGCAAAAAAGGCAAAACCGGCTAAGTGGGAATGCACAGATGACTTGGAGACTCCTTTTTCTTTTGCGGCCACTACATATCTTCCCATCATGTGATCGGACACAGGGCCAGGCTGCCATCCACAAGTCACCAAAAACTCCACCACCTTATCGCAGCCTCGCTGGTAGGCCGACCGTGTTGCTGCCGATACCAAATTCTGCAGCAACTTCAGCATCCCGCTTGGCCAACCTTCCATAAGTGCTTGGGGACCACTGATCCTTCTGTGTCTGCTTCTAGTGCCAAAGTATGAAATAGGTCCCACTGGAAACAAGAGAGCATCAGCAATCTCGTTAGTACATCCCGGAATATGCCTTAACCGAAACATTCAATCGTAAACATGCCAGTACCACCTCCCTCATTAACGCCACCACCTGAACACATCGCGGTGTATGATTGATCACACTGACCACTGAGGCATTATCATACCACCACAACACCCTGTGGTTACGAAGCCGATCGGGCCACAACTCCAATGCCACTAACATGGGAAACAACTCCAAAAAAGTTATGTTGTTGACTAAACTAGATTCCCGCCATGACTGCGGCCATCTAGCAGCACACCACACCCCAGCAAAATAGATGCCCAAACCTCCCCCCCCCCCCGCTGCATCCGTATATAGCTGCACATAGACCAATGTGATCTCCTCCATCATTACCGACGTCCCGTTAAATTCTTTCAAAAAGATGTCCCAAATCTGAAAGTCTGCCCTCATGACCTTTGTCACCTTAATACAGTGATGTGGCTTTTGCACTCCTGTGGTTGCCATCGCCAACCGGCGCAGAAACACTCACCCCATCAGAATGACTCTGCATACGAAATTCGGCGATCCAATCAAGGCTTGCAACTCCCTCAAATTTAACTTGCAGGAAGCCAAAGCATTAGCCACCAGTACCCTCAAATGCGACACCTTCACCTGCGGAAGACGCGCTACCATATCCCTCGAATCCAACTTGATTTCTAAAAATGTAAGCCTTGTAGTTGGGCCTTCTGTCTTTCCCTCAGCCAACGGCACACCTAATTCTCAGGACAATTCAATGAAACCCTGTAATAGCTCCTGGCACTCCTCCGACTGTGCAGTTCCCACAAACAAAAAATCATTCAAATAGTGCACAACATTCACATAGCCTACTTTCCGAACCAGCACCCAATGCAGGAAAGTACTGAATTTTTCGAAGTATGCGCAAGAAACTAAGCACCCCATCGGCATGTATTTGTCGAAATAAAATCTATCCTCGAAACAGAAACCTAGCAACGGGAAAGCTGACGGGTGCACCAGCAGCAAACGAAAGGCTGACTTAATATCGACTTTCGCCATGCAAGCCCTGTGACCGGATTGCCTCACCAATTCCACCGCACAGTCGAACAACGCATAATGAACGGCACACCACTCCCAAGGTATATGATCATTTACTGAGGCTCCTGCCAGAAAAGACAAATTATGAATTAGCCTGAACTTCCCAGGCTCTTTTTTCGGTATGATTCCCAACGGGATAGCCACCAAATTTGGGAAAGGCTGCTCCATAAATGGCCCCGCAATTCTACCTAACTGCAGTTCTTTTGACACTTTATCCCTCACAATAGATGCAAATCGCTGCAAAGAGGGTGAATTCTGTGACTTGTACCCTAAAACATTGCCATAAACTGGTATGATGAAACCCTCTTGAAAACCTTTTTCCAATACCTCCCTATCCCTCCGCTTCGGGTATTGATGAAGCCACAGCTGTAAAGCCTCTAACCGTATCGGTGTAAAGGCCAGGTTGCCTAATTCTTCATGGCTTAGGGACCGGCACTGTGGCTGGTGGCCTTTTTTTAACACATTTCACAGCTGAATGTCCTCCCCCGCAAACTGAACATACATGTCAGAATTTGCAGTTTGGAAATTGGCACAAGGACTTATTGAAACTCCAGCAAACGTCACCTGCCCCACTTCCACCCACCCTCGGTAGCAAGGTGGCCCCCGCTGCTCAAAAGGACCACTCTGTAACTGCAGGAACCCCGCTCCCCCCTTTCTCCCCCCCCACACCCCCGAACTTGCCCTAGCAGACATCTGCATAAGCCAAAGATTAATATCCTGCGTGCCCCACGACAATAGTTTGTTCTCCTCCATTTTGTCTAAACTTTTCATCGTAATTCTACCAGGCCCATCTGTCGTGTGTCTGCGACACCTCCAAAATTGAATCCGCATACGCCAACAACATTCCATAATGCTCTGGAGAATGATATCCCCATACACTTGCCAATCGCAAAAAGGTTCTTGTCCAGTTTACTACATTACAAGACACCTTTTTTATTTGTCTAGCCATTTCATCTTCATTTCTCTTTTTCTTGCTGTCCCCAGATCATCTCCAACCTTCTAACAGATGGAAGATATCTATATATCTCCATTTTCTAATCTTCCGGCACAGATTCTTAGGCACTGCCTCTCATAACTCCGAGAAAATGGCTAGGGAAGGAGCACCCCCCCAGGCTTAATCGCCCCCCCTGCACCTTGATGCCGACATCCTGCCCCACGCCCCCGGCTTCCGAGGAGGTTGAAGAAGATACGGATGATGAGGACTCGGAGGACTCGGAACCATGACGCCTCCAACACGTGTGTTTCCTTTTCCGGCACGATTTACCCCCCACTCGTCCCGGCAGGCTACTCTGCTCCAACATTTCCACCTGATCGACCTGCAACTCACCTGCTGCCACCATTTCAGTGGCAAGTGCCGGTATGGGATCCATCATAGACCGGCGTGCCTCAACCCCTTGATGCTGCTGCTGCACAGGTCTCGCCTCAGACTGCTCCCTCGACCAACTTTGTCGAGCCGTTATCCTGCCATCCATATGCTCTGTTTCCACGTGGTCTCTGACTCCCTGGCTCGCTTGGTATTGATTCATAGCAGACACCTGGGGAGACATAAAAGAAACAACAGGGGGGGGGGGACAACCGTAGGCCAAGACGGTTTCCAAGCCCCCAACCACTCCGCCCCCGACGAACCTTGTCCCCCACCTACCCAATGCTGCCATGATGTAGGTCTCCCTACTGGCCGATAACCTCATGGCAAAGTCGGCCAGGCCAAAGAGGGGTGAATTCCTTGCCCCCCGATACTGTGAGTCGCTTGTACCTATGTGCCCCGACCTCCTCTACCCGCGTCACTCCCCAAACCGGAATACATTAGTCCCAGTTGATCCCCCTCCAAACCGGAGTTGTCTGCCCCTTGCTCCCCTCTGCGCCACCAAAATCCCCCCCCCCATGTGCCACACTAGACACCTCGAACCCCTCCCTTGGCCCTCTTGCCAGATCACCATTCCCCAGATCACCCAAAGTGGGGGGGGGGGCGGTCTCTCCTCCCCTTGCTCGATCTTGCCTTTTGGCTCGAGCACGTGCACCCCAGGCTCTTACTCCGCCCCTTACTGCCCATTGCAAAATCCTAGCCCCCCTACACCCGCCCCCCAACCCTACAGCCCTACCGGAGCCCCACCTCAAAACTGTATCACTCCCTTGACTGGGCACCCCTTCCAGACTCCTCAGCTCCCCCGCATTAGCCTCATCTGGCGAATGAATACCACGTCACCCAGTGGCCCTACCAGCCCAACCAGGCCCTCGGGCACCCACTTGCCGGCTCCTGCGTGGAGACATCAGGCAACACTTCACCACTATTCCTTATGTATAGCAGTACCACCCCCCACCCCCGATTGCTTCTGCTTCCTAAATTATGTAAGTCTTAATTTACTGAAAGTATTCTTTCCTCCTGTTGCTTTTTTTTTTTTTTTTTTTAATTATGCCTTGCTCTCCCGGCACTTGCCTGTTCCCGAGCAGCCCCGCTGTCCTTTCTCCAGGAACCACTGTCACCGGGCCCTCAAAAACACGGGAAGGAGCCTGCTTCCAGCCAGCCGAAGCGCCTTGCCACCAGCCAGCGAAGCGCCCTGCACCTGTCCGCGCCTCCGTCTCTCTCTCAACACGCTTTCATTGGCACACGTTCATCAGCTCCCTTCACTGCAAACCGTTGCACCGACTTGCTCTTCCTATCCGCCTGCTTCTCTCTCAATCACTCCACTTCCCCAGACCACACCAGCTGCCAGAGCTCTCCACGCACTAGAGAGAGTGAACTGTCGTGCCGATCCGGCTCCTCCCCCTCCCTTGAAGCCGCTCCGATAAACCCATTGGCTCCCCCGCGCTCGTGCATGCAGCAGGACACCAATGAATTTAAATGACATGCCCCTCGTCACCCCGCCTCCAGCCAACCCCTGCTTAAGGACAAGCACCGGGTCCCGCATCGGGCCACGCCACCTGGTTACAGGTGGCCGCCCTGGACCCGCCGCACGGCCTTACATATACTGACTGATAGGAGATGGAAAAATATCTTCATCTACTCTAATAAAAATAAAAAAAAAAAAACAACGACAAAAAAATGTAGAATAGACACAGTGAATCCTTGTTGTAAAGAAAATGAAGAGAAAGTCAAAGACTGAGTGGAACTCAGACATTGAACTAGGAATGAAAGTGAGCAGAGTAGGTGGGTATAATGATTCTTTTCTACCATCATATCCTATTTTTATGTCACCCAGTATGGTAAAAGAACCAAAAACTGTCTTGTATAAAAAGAAACATCCTATACGTAATCCAGGTAACATTGTCGCTGCGTATTCCTGAATAAAGTTAACCAGATAAAGACATCCTAGTAACTTTAGGACAGTCTACTTAGTTGGCCCCACAGAACCTATGTACTGAGCATGGAGGCATTTTAAAACAGAATTGGCCTGAGATTCCAAAGTGCTTATCCTTGAATTTTGTACCACTGACAGTTTTTACAGACTGCCCCTGCACCGTCTGGATCATGGGGCAGAGCGAGGATGGATTGTGGGTGTTCCATCTGCAAGGCAATGAGGTTTAATTTAGGACAGCAAAAACTTCCCTAAATTAAGTTGCTTAGCTAAATATAGATAGCAGTTGAATATTGGTGACTAATACCCGTAAGATGGTATTAATCACCAATTTCCACCTATATTCAGTACCTTTTTAAAACTAGATAGCAGTGTTGAATATATGCCATGGCTGGCATTGAAAAAAAGGTACTGACTATGGTGTTTAAAAACCGACCAAAAAAATTTGTCTGAGTAACTCTGAAAGTTATCTGCATAAATCTTTTGAATATCAATCTCTAAGTTACTATTCTACTCTAATATAATGCAGAAGGTAATGGTAGGGGCATGAAAGTTTGATTAACAGCTTTAGAATAAAGTAGGCGACTGATATCCATTATGTTACTAAATATGGTTTTTTTATTTTACGAAATTAAGTCAAAAATACCTTCAATAATAAGGTATTCTAAATGCAAATAGGATGAACACAATGGAATTGGTTAACCATTTTTTAATATGTTTCAATTTACTGTACACAATAGTTCCCACTTTTTCTGAACATTAGGGAAACAGATTAGTTGCATCAGCACAGTGCGATATCATAGTCCCACTGCATATTTTCCTATTATCAAGAACAGGAAAGTTTTGTTACTATGATAGCTTTTCAACAAAATCCGTACTATAGCATACTTCCATGGAAACCAGTTTCTCTGATTTACCCAACCCTAAATTCCTGTCCTCTGACAAACCTCCCTTTCATTTTCAATTTATTTCTCTCAGATATAACCAAGAAAATAGAAGCATTCCCATATCCATGTGAAACACATTTTAGAAAGGCCATTTATGTGGTTGCAGAGACATCCAAGTGAAAATGTCTGCCAGTGAATGTCAGTTTTAGAAGAGAGGGTATGTGTAAGCAAGGCCAATGTAAAATCAACATAACTCTACCCTTCATCGTTGATGTGTATATTAAATCATTGAAGGAAGCGCAGGAATGCACGGGATGGACATTCACCGTGAAGAAGGAGGCTGCATGTCACAAACATACATGTAGAAAAAATCAGCAAGGAAACCCTGGTAACTTATATGTGTAAGTGTCGGCAGTTTGCAGCATGCACATACATATGTCATCACTTAAATGTGTATCGCAGCCATTTTGAAAACCTAGATATGCAGCCACTCTTAACCCTGGGAGTACCGATGGGGTCAAAAGTGGCCCCATTGCAAGTTTCACAACGCATATCTTGGAAACTAGTTGTTCAAGAATGCAGTATTTTTATGACTTTTCACATGTCAATATTCTCTTTATATTGCGCCATGAGAGGAATAATTTCCATCCGCTAGGTGACGCTAGTGATGAACTGCAGCACAGAGTACCAGTGGGGTCATTTTTGACCCCAGTTGCTTACATCCGGTTTGGATCGTGATACAATTTGTAGTTTTGTGAATTTTTTGATCTGACAAAGGTATTTATCATTAAATATGTATCATTCATTTTTTGTACTCTTATTTTATGAAAATTACACATTTTCTGTAATTGATATCATATGTTCTCTCATTATTTCCGGTGAAATCTAAAGGCTTTCAGCTCGTTCATCACAATTATTACACCTACAGTAAAACTGCTTTGCGTTTTATTCAACTTTATCTTTGTTTATTTATTTTAGGTTATTGTTTATGTTGTCAAAACTAAAATATTCCGCTGCCCAAGTAAGAGAAATATTGCAACGAGATGCTGACAGTGACGGCTCTGAGTCATCTGATGATGCAGCATATTCAGCAAGCAAAGAAGCATATCAGCCAAGTTCGGGTGATAAATCTGATGATGACAGTCATGATTCAGATGGCGACAGCAGTTGGTCGCAAAGTGAATGTGAGACTGATGTTGAGCCGGTAACATCGCCTGCAGCAAAGAGTTAAGTTACAGGTCGAGGCAAAGGTCAAGGCTGTGCTGGACGGGGAAGAAGGCAGGAGTCCTCGGTGTCAGTATCATCTGTGAGTAATCTTAGTTGTGGTCGTAGAGGAGCTAAGAGATCATCAACTATAAGCACAAATGTTGCCATTGAAGCCTATGTATCTAAGGATGCCACATCATGGAACAGGAAACCTATAAAGCAAGCTGCTGGAAGATAAGCCAGAGCTAATGTCATGCCCATACAACAAGGTCCTACAAGGTATGCTGTACAAAATGTTGATGGCCCTCTCGCAGCATTCCACTTGTTCATGAGAAAGAACTTATTGAATGAAATCCTAATGTGGACGAGCAAACAAGGAAGACACATTTATGATGACACCTGGAAAAATTTGACAGATGGAGAATTTCAACGTTTTCTTGGACTTCTGATCCTCTCAGGCATGTATAAGTCACGAAATGAATCCATAGTTCAGTTGTAGAATTTTGAAGATGGTTGTTCTGTTTTCGGCAAAAATATGGCCCGTAACGACTTTCAGCAAATTTCTTGTGCTCTCAGATTTGATGATGCAACCAACAGATGTGAACAACGAGGCATGGATAAGCTTGCTCCAATCAGACACGTTTTTGATACCTGGAAGCAACTCTAAGTGACACCTTTGTTCCTGGTGAAAATGTTACTGTGGATGAGCAACTGCTTACATTTCGTGGCCGTGTTCCGTTCAGACAATATATTCCCAGCAAACCTGGGGAATATGGCATAAAGCTATGGATGTTGTGTGACAGTGCAACATCATATGTTCTGCATCTTCAAGTATATACAGGAAGGGAACTCGGACAAAACAGGGAACAGAATCAGGGTGAAAGGGTTGTGCTGCAACTCACTGAAGGATTCCAGGGTTAATCAATAACAGAAGACTTTGGGATCAATATTCAAAGGATTTATTCTCCTAACTTTGACAATTATGCTCCTAAATTGACCTCTGAATGTTTACTAGGCCTGAGTGCCTAAATAGTTTCTTAAAATTTCACTAAACTCCTAAATTTAGGAGCATAAAAAGTTGTTGGCATTGGGGACGGGTTTAGGGTGGGAAAAATAAGTTAGTCTGCAGAGATTCCCAACGTCAGTCCTTGGGGAACCCCAGGCTAGTCAGGTTTTCAGAGTACCCACAATGAATATGCATGAGATAGATCTGCATGCACTGTTTCCATTGTATGCAGATCTATCTCATGCATATTCATTCTGGGTACTCTGAAAACCTGATTGACCTGGGGTTCCCCAAGGACTGGGTTGGGAATCACTGAGTTAGGCACTTAGCACTGATTTTCAGCAGTAGGCACCTAAATAGGGCTCATAAATATAGGGAAATGAATAGCAGGCCTAAATTTGGGAGCATACATTTTAAGCTCCTAAATTAAGATGACTTTTAAGCTGAGAATATAGGCTCCTAATGTGGCTGAAATTGAGGAGCCTAAATTTAGGGGCTCAGATTTGCAATGTGGCTGAGGAGCCTAAATTTAATAACAGATTTTTTTGAATATAGGACACTCAACATTTACCTCATTAATATGAAAAGGGGAAATAAAAATTGGGGGTTTAAGGGAGATATGGAGGAGGCCGAAGGTGCTGGAGTCCTGGCAGCTGACCAGTAACCTGGTGCCCTGGCTCCTGTGGCCTGACGCGCTGCTGGTGTGCTCGTGTGGTGGGCGGGGGGGGGGGGAGAAGAGAGGGTTGCCTAGTGACGGGACGCATGGCATTCTCTAAAATCGCCCCCCCCCCCGGTTGGTTCTGGCATTGGGCCTGGTGAGGCATTTCCTGATTGCGAAGAGTGTTTCTGCTGTGGTGGCTGGTGTTTGGAGGTCCTCTGCATTGGAAAAGAAGTGGGGAAGAAACATGTGGGGTCCGAAGGCACGGGGGAGGGAAAGAGAGGAAGGCAGGCTCAACTTAGTAGTCAGGGGGGGGTAGGGGCTGTGGGCGAGGCAGGGGGCAGGAGGGGTTATGTGTTGAAGCAGTTGGGGGGTGAGTAGGCAATCGTAGGGTTGCTAGAGGCATGGGTGGTGTAGCAGCAGCATCTTGGGGCTTGGAAGAGGCGGCAGATATTCAGATGGGGTCAGTTAGTGCCAGGGTCCATTGAAGGGGAGAGCTGGAAAGGAAGGCCGAGGAATTCGGAGAAGCAGTGAGGGCAAAGGTACTCGGAGGGGCAGTACCCATCATAATTTTAGATGGGGGGCTTTGGGTAGGCGGGGAGGGGTGTGGGAAAGGGATTCTGGTGGGGGTGATACTGGTGTTTGGTGCAGTGAGGGTGCTGAGGCAGTTCGCTCCTCCAGCAGAGAGATGGGGCAGTGGACCGGTGCATAGGAGCAATCCGGCAGGGAGGGGATTGGTGGGGAGGCAATGACAGACCTGTTAAGGCATGGACTTGCTTCAGGGGATGCAAGCAGGAGTCCTGGTGGGGGACATGGATAGGAGCAGGTGGGATGACATTTATCCTGGTGATCCCAGATGGCCAGGGTGGCCATGGCAGGGTGGTTGGTGGACCTCCTTGGGTGGACCTGGGGTGGCACTTTCTCTACCATTTGGGCAGGGACCGTGGACCCCTGGGCACCCCTGCGACTGGGGTAGTGGTTATGGTGGGTGGCCAGTGGCGGGGGGTGGGGGCGAGGAGATGGGGAGGTTTCTTGGGATGTGGTGGACAGGGACCTTCATATGTGAACTGGGGTCTCTCTGCTAGTCCAGTGCTTGATGGGTTTTCTTCTTCTTCTTCTTCCCTGCAGGTTACTCTGGAGATGATCAGCAGTGGAGTAGAGTGTGTGCGAACTGGATTGGAAATGGCACACCCGCAGCACTTGGGGAGGTCAGACCAGGATGTCCCGGCACAAGAGGGCACAAGTCAGGTGGTCTGGATCCCAGAAGACACATGTAGGGGATCCCCATCGGCAGGTGAGCATGCTACGGCTGGGGGGAGTAGTTCTGGTGTTGAGCCAGCAGTGTTGGGAATGGGGAAAAAGGTGAAGGCCAAGCATAAACATTCGCGTAGGTGTCATCATGAGTCGTCTTCATCGTCATCTTCAACTTCATCTGATTCTTCTTTGCCACTGTACCTGGCCAAGGAGGTGTCGCATGCGGAGTCATGGGGGGGGGGGGGGTGCATCTAACCTGGTGGCATATGCGGAGTTGTGGGAGGGCATTCCACAGAAGTTGCATCATAGGATAAAGCAGTGGCAGTACATCAACATTTTTAGGTTGTTAGGTCAGAAGTGGTCAGGCGAGAGTCATAAAAAATGGAAGGAAGGCTGGAAGGATGCGGAAAGTTTCCAGAAATACCCTCAATTGGACATGCTCCTTTTTTTCAGATGACCAGTGTATGGGACATGCTCCTTTTTTCGGATGACCAGTGTATGGGGTCATTATTTCCTGGGGCATTATGGGGAGCTTTTGGCATATGGGGATGCCATACTTGCTATGTCCCAGGCTCATGAAGGTTGGGCCTGGCTGAATTATGATAAGGATTTTTGGGACAGGATGGAGGAGCATGTATAATTGTCTTGGGGATGAAGGATGTCAATCTGTGGCTTACTCAGATGTCGGCTAGGCGTGGGCCGGCGAGGAATGGAATGACAGTTGCTAGAGCAGGAATTTCAGGGGCAGTGGGGGGTAGTCGGTCCTTTTGGAGCATGGTAGGGCGGGCTCACCAAAGATGAGTGCAGGGGAATCGGATGTCTGCTGGCACTTCAACAAGTTGTCCTATCCTTTCCTGGACTGTAAGTTCAGGCATGCCTGTTCCTTGTGAGGGAGCTGTCATGCAGCGATCCAATGCAGTCAAAAAGATGTGGTAGGGGCCCCTCCACCTGGCAAGTGAGCACCATGTGTTCAGCCTGGCTCCAACTCCGGTGAGGCCATGCGACCCTGGTTGTGGGCCTGTGGGGAATTGGGAAAGGGTGGGCAGCTTCTTGAGGTTTTTGAACAGGGGTTTCTTATTCCCTTTCAAGGGTGTATGCGGAATACTTCAGCTCTAAATGCTGCATCAGCTCGATGCCTTGGGGAGGTTGTGAGGGGGAGGTCTGCGGCTGAGTGTGCTCTGGGCAGGATTGCCGGCCCTTTTGAGGAACCTCCTTTTCGGCCCTTTGTCATCTCACCTCTGGGGGTGGTGCTGAAAAAGGAGCTTGGCAAGTTCAAACTCATACACAATTTATCTTGCCCGGACGGGGACTCTGCCTGAGCTCTGTACCATGCGCTATGCATCTTTTGATAGCATGGTTTGGTTGGTGCGGCGATGTGGGGTGGAGGCTCTTATGGTGAAGGTGGATATTGAGTCCACTTTTCATCTCCTTCCGGTGTAACTTTCTGCGTTCCAGTTATTGGGTTTTCAGTTTGAGGGAGGCTTTTATTTTGATAAGTGCGTGCCTATGGATTGCACTATTTCATGTGCATACTTTGAATTGTTCAGTAGCTTTTTGCATTAGGTTGTTAAACAGAAGACGGGGTCATCCAACATGGTGTACTATTTGGATGATTTTTTTTATTCATGGGACCTGACTAATTGGGTGTTTGTGCCACATTTTTGAAGACCTTTTCTGAGATGGCCTCTGACTTTAGTCTGCTGTTGGCGGCAGACAAGACTGTAGGTCTGGTCACTTGCTTGACATTTTTAGGCATAGAAATCAATTCAGTGGTGCTGGAGGTACGGTTACCATGTGCGAAGGTTGACAAATTGCATAGTTTAGTAGTGGAGGTCGGAAAGTGGCGTTGCGCGTCATGCAATCGTTGGTGGGTCATCTCAATTTTGTGTGCTGGGTTATTCCGATGTGGTGCTCTTTTTCTAGGTGTCTGGCACTGGCTATGGCAGGAGTGCAAAAGCCCCATCACTACATTCTGGTTTCGCTGGGTATGTGGGAGGATTTGCCCATGTGGGACACCTTTGGCCGATTATAACGGCTGCACGGTGTTGCAATTGGAGGAAGTATCTAATGCTGATTTACAGTTATTTTCCGATGCAGCGGGGAGTCAAGGTTTTGGTGTTTATTTCCAAGGGGTGTGGTGTGCTGAGGCCTGGCCGGAGGACTGGTGCATTTCTGGACTAACACATAACAACGCGTTTCTGAAATTGTTTCTCATTGCTGTTGCTTTGGCTGCATATACTCTGTCTTACTGAAATATGGTTCTATGAAACAGACTCTGATCTCATAAACCAACTTTGCCCCCCTACTCACTTATTTCACAACTGCAACAGGGCAACCAAGAGAGGCGGTGGTGTCTCAGTAATATCAAAGAAAGAATTAAACTTCACCACCATTGAATCAACCTCTACCCCAGGCATAGACTCCATTAGAGTTTCAGACAATGCACTCTCACTGTGCCTCTTATACAGAACTCCTCAAACAGATACTCTCGACCTTTCTATAACACTCAAATCAACCTGTACTCCTCAGACTGATAGACACCCTTTCATCATCCTAGGAAACCTTAACCTCTTCTCAACTTTGCTGAAAAAAGCTTCCTCCTTCCTGGATGCCATGGAAGTCTTACAGTTCTCCCAGTTCATCAGATCTCCAACTCACAATAAGGGCAACATCCTAGACTTGATCTTTATACCACACAATATCCTAGAGAATACTCAAATTTCATATTCCATCTATCCTGTTCCATGGTCAGACTACTCCCTGATACTATTCTCTTTTCCCTCCCACCACCAGAAATGTTCCTTCCCCACCACACCTCCACAGACTCGTAAATTCAAACACTTTGATATCAACTTCTTCATTAATCAGGTAACCCCCAACTAGAAATGCTCTCTGACAATGAAACCAACTTAGATTCCCAAATTAATGGATGAAACAAAATCATGACTGCTGCTGCACAAACACCCCCCAGACCATCCCCATACAAACATCATAATACAACACCCTGGTTCTCTACTTCACCATGTGAATTAAAGAAAGAGCTCAGACGGTTAGCACATCATTGGCATCGCTTCCGTGACCCCCCAGCCATGCCAATTACATAGAAGTGCTCCACTCCTACTGCTCTGAAAACCTAAGGAGAAAATATAAATTTGTGCTCCTTAAATAATCCCAGTGAACTATTTTCCATTGCCAAATCCCTATTAAAGGAACCATCAAAACAGGAACTGGATGAAAAAATTTCCCCACAAGCCATAGCAGACCATATTTGCTCTAATTACTCCGTCATCAAAAATCTCAACACATCCACTTCTGCCCTTGACCCATGCCCAGTCTTATGGTTTAAAAGCACGAAAGAAACCCTTAGCCCCTTCATCCGATCCATTGTAAATACCTCCCTTAGCACTAGAATTATGTGGCACCCCTGAAAAAGAGCTCTATTCGCCCCATCCTGAAAGGAAACAAACTTGACCCTACTTTACCAGCCTCCTACAGACCAATATCAAGTATCCCCCTACTAGCAAAAATAACCAAAAAGATTGTCCAATCTCAACTGCAGAGTTATATCTATGATCATACCCCCTTGACCCCTTTCAACATGATTTCAAAAGTCAAAACTCTGATCACATCCCTTCTAGACTCAGTGATATCTTACACCCAAATACCTACTCAAGGTTGCATACTAATTTTCCTTGACATTTCATCTGCTTTCGATTCCCTCCCCCACGAACAGCTCCTTGACAGACTGCATGACATCGGCATCAGAGATACTACCTTAAATGGGTTCTGTTCCTATCTTGAAAATAGAACACAGCAGGTACGAATTGTCAATAAAACCTCCTTACCTTTCATTCCTACTCAAAGAGTCCCTCAAGGCTCCAGTTTATCTGCTCTCCTCATCAACATCTTCCTTAAATCAATATGCAAATATTTTGTGAACACAACATAAAATACCAATTATATGCTGATGACCTAATATTCTTCACCCCCTTCAACATTACAATGCCGAACTTCACCAACATTAGCAACTGCTTCACCAAGATAAGACACTGGCTCCACCAGCGTAACCTTATAATTAACCAAACTAAAACAGAAGCCCTCCACATCTTTTCCAACCCATCCTTTGTTTCCTCGACATCCATTGTCCTTGGAGATTACACTGTCTCTGTAAAAAATGGTCAAATATCTAGGCTTAATAATTGACCGAAACCTCACCTTCCAGGAACAGATAAGAAGAACTACTAATGCCATCTACACCAAAATAAGAACCCTGAGAAACGTCTGCCCCCTTACTGAACCCGACTCTTTCCGAACCGTTTGCCAAGCCCTTACCACCCTGACCCTCTACTACTGCAACCTCATATATCACGGTCTCCCAAAACAGAGCATCCACCCCCTCCAAATGGTTTACAGTGCAATAGCATGCCAAATAACCAACACATCCAGACAAGCTCACATCACCCCTGTCCTCCAGAAACTCCACTGGCTCCCAATGCAAACCAGAATAAAATTCAAAGCCATCACACTAATACAAAAAGTAATACACAACGAATCTGTCCCTTGTCTATTCTCCCTTCTCCCTAAACCAAACAGCACTAGATCATGTAGACCAAACACTGCAAACATCCTAAACATACCCTCACAGAAGAAAAAGAACAAACAAGCCGCATGTAACTGAGCTTTCTCCCTCTTTGCCCCTTCCATATGGAATGCCCTCCCACCAGATCTAAGAGGATGCTCCAACCTTTCCAAATTCTGAAAAAGGCTTAAAACCTTCCTCTTTCAGGAATACTTCACAGTGTCACCCTAAATCACAGCTCTCCTAATTAACTTACAGACCTCACCCCTCCTTTATCCTCCCCCTCCTTATTCTTTGCCCTCTTCCATGTCCTTTTGCCCAACTGCCCCTCTATGTAAATATGTAAAAAGTTGTATTGAATTTGTTTCACTGTTATAATCATAAAGTTATTGTTCTATGTAAAACAGCTGTTCTGAGAAGAATGCTATGACGTGTTCTGGGCGTCAAAATCCCAGTGTGCTGTGTGCCGTAATTGCACCAGGTAGCGCGTAGTACCGTGAGATAGCGCATGCACATGCGCGACACGGCGCATGTGCCATGTGCATCATCGAGCCATCATGCATGCGTCGTGTCGTGCACGTACACGCGCTATCTCTAGAAAGAAAAAATGGACAGCCGTGCACGGAAGCGCACATTTACCCGGAGGGAGCTCAGGATCCTGTGTGAATTAATCTGCACCAGACAGAGCCGTTTGTTCCCAGGCGCATTAAAAAGGCAGGACCTTGCACGGGTGAGGAGGGCATGGGTGCGCCTCACCAGGAGGTACAACTGATCTGCTGACTACCCACATGAAGTAAGTGTATGGGGACAGGTCACACAATGGCGGTTGTGCAACACAATATGCAGCAGGCATCACATATCATACATGCAGAACATGGTGGAAATACCAGTCTGTGGGCCAAGCTGTTGCCACTATAGATGGGTATGGGGTGGATTGCAATCCTGCCCTATCCCCAGAAGGCCCCCAGACCTGATCACAAGGATCTATTACACATCCTGGTGTTATGTTACCTGTGTGTGATGTGGTCTCAAATGTCTGCCCTATCCACAGGAGGCATCACATGGTTACAGAGGTCTAGCATAGATCCTGGTGTTAGGTTAACTGCATCTGTTTCAGTCTCACAGCTCTGCCCTAACCCCAGGAGGCCCTGGACCTGATGACAGAGGTCTAGTAGAGATCCTGGTGTCAGGGTACCTGCATCTGTTTCATTCTCAAAGCTCTGCCCTAACCCCAGGAGACCTGAATGATGAACTGAATGCGATTACGGCAGCACAGCTCAGTCTATTCCTTTCATTTAAACTGAATGCGATTGCTGCAAGACACTTTTTCAATGGGTCAGACTTTATATGTTTCTACGTGACTTATTCACATGCAAAAAGTCTTTGGCACGGTCTTGTGCACTGCGTGTGTTTGGTGTCACTCCCCCTGAGGAAGGCGTTGCCAAAACGCGTTGGGGTTCCCTTCGAACAATAAAGACCCTCCTGTTCTTCCATTATCTCCTGATTCTTGTGTTTGTACAGACCCCCACATAATAGACAAAAACATGTGCTAGGATGTCATTATATTGGGGAGCACATGGAATGTCATCATGACTGTTACGCCACATCCCAAGGGGTATGCTGTTTATTCTGTTACTCACCTTCAGCACCTTGCCTTGATGAGGCTGTATGAGCCCGCAGCTCTGCCAGGATCACATCCATGCTGGTGGGTGGGGTGCCTGATGTCCCCGGTGCCTGCAGTGTGTGCCGACTCCCCTCTATCTCTGTGCACTCCACAGCCATTGTGCTGCTGCTGGAGGACCCCAGTGGAGTGTGGACATCCTCTGCCCTGTTCTCTGCCTCGGCCACCACATTGGTCCCTGGGGTCCCAACACCAGTGCTGGCTATGACCTCAGACTCATCGCCCCCTGGCCCCTCAACATCCTCTGTCTCTGGCACATGCACCTCCTCATATGCCTCCATGGCCTGGATGTCATCTGGGGGGTGTAATAGGGTAAACATCAAAGATGACCTTGCGCAGTGCACATATGTACACCTGTGCAGTACATCCCCACCAGCAGCAATGTGTTATCCACCTGTAACCGCTGTCCCTGTGCCTACACTGGGGGGACACATGTGCATACAGTGTGCTGCACCTGGCCATGGGGGGAGGGGCAGCCTCTTGCGCTGTTGGAGCTGTGCCACATTCGATGTTGTGTTTGGGGGGATGGGGTGGCTGGTGCCGTGCCCACTCTATGCAGCGCTAGATATGCACTGTGTGGGTGACCTGTGATGTCGGTACAGTGCAACATGTGGCCGAGGTGCATGTGTGAGCCCTGACTGTGAGTGTGAACTGTCATGGTGTGTGTGAGTGATATCTAAGCATTGGCCTGTGTGGTATGCAGGGCACATGATGCAGCATGTGTCTGAGTCAGGCAGACATGTGTGGGGACCGCCGCTGTGGTAGCCACTGTGCGGTGTGGGTGGTCAGCTATCCAGTACTCTGTGGGGGTGGTGGATTGTTTTGGGGGGTGGGTGGAGCGCTGCTCTGCATGGGGTTGCACCGTGGTTGGAGGTCATGGGACTATATCTGTGGCACTGCTTTACCTGTATAGGAGCTGGCCCCAGGTGGTGTGGGGGTTCGGATAGGTGCAGTTGTGGAAGGTTTGGGGAGGTGTACCCCAATGTCTTGGGATGGTGGATGGGGGATCTCTACTGTATGTTGGCCACTGACAGGGTAGTATGTGTATATGTGTGTGATGTGGTGATTGGCGTTGTTTTGCATCCACCTCATATTCTCAGTGTGGGCGGCCATTCTCTGTCACTGTTCTGGGATATGTTTATTGATAGGTAATGTCAGACATACGTCATAGCTGCTGTAGGTGGAGGGTGCGGGGCCCCCCAGGTCAATGTGTGTTGGGCTAGATGTATGTCCGTCCTGTACGCTACCCCCTGTCATATTGTGATCCATGACTGGCTGCAGATGTATGATGTTTCCGTGTGACCTATATGCCAGGTACAATCAGCTGCTGCATGTGTTGGGATAATAGGGGGGAGGGTGTTGGGCCCCCCCCCCCCCGTATGTACGGTGCTCCTTTCCTCTTTTGCACAGTGGAGGGGGAGGCTATCCAACTAGGTGATGGACTGCCCCCCAATGGCGCTGTTCACCTGTTCAGTGCGCTACCATGTCCAGGACTGTGACTGCCGTGGACACAGACACAGGTACCTGTCACAACCACCCTGTAGAGACCTTGCCAGGCTTTGCTGGTGGTGGGTAACATCCCTATATCTTCCTCAGTAAAGATCGAAGCAAAGAATTCATTCAGTCTCTCCGCTATCGCCTTGTCGCCTCTTAGTGCCCCTTTAACCCCTCTATCATCTAAGGGAGCAACTGACTCTCTCACAGGTTTTTTGCTACGAATGTACTTGAAAAAGTCTTTATTTCACATTTTTGCTTCTGCAGCAAGCTTCTTCTCAAATTCTCCCTTTTCCTGCCTTATCAATGCCTTGCATTTGACCTGCCAGTGCTTGTGCTGTTTCCAGGTTTCGTTGTTTGGCTCTTTTTTCCATTTCCTGATAGATGCTTTTTTGGCAACAACAGCCTCTCTGACCTCACCTTTAAACCATGCTGGCAGTTTTTTGGACTTCCTTCCACTTTTCTTAAAGCGTTGAATACAGCTGGTCTGGGCTTCCAAGATAGTATTTTTCAACAACACCCAAGCTTGATGTAAGTTTTTAACCTTTGCAACTGTTCCTTTTAGTTTCTTCTTAACTATTTTCCTCATTTTATCATAGTCTCCCTTTCGAAAGTTAAAAGGTAGTACTGTGGATTTCCTTACTATCCCTCCTCCACTAATTAAATCAAATGTGATCATGCTATGATCACTATTGCCAAGTGGCCTCAACACCCTTATCTCTTGCACTAGATCTGGTGTTCCACTAAGGACTAGGTCTAATATGGCTTCCCCTCTGCTCGGTTCATGAACCAGCTGCTCCAAGAAGCAGTCATTTATTTCATCTAGGAACTTGATGTCCCTAGCATGTCCTGCCGTGACACTGACCCAATCGATACCGGGGTAATTGAAATCACCCATTATTATTCCTGCGCTGTAACTTTTGTTAGTTTCCTTGATTTTTTTGATCATTTCACAGGTACTGCATCTTTGAGCATTTCACAGGTACTGCATCATTTGCTCAGTGGGGTCACCTACACCTGGATGCATACACAAATTGAGAGCCAGTGAGGTGATTTGACAGAAGCAGTATTATGGTCATGGTGCGGCCGGCAGATGATGAGCCATGCAGCGGCGTGTTGGTTGGTTTGGGGCAGACACAGCTGATTCAAGGGGATAACAGCAAGGTGTGGGATACAGTTAGCAGATCGGGGAGTGACTGAGGGGTGCATTCATGATTTAGTTGTGTGTTAAGGGAGGATGGTGGGATTTAGATCATGTTACCTGGAGTGACACTGCATGTGTTAGCTACATGATGCGTATGTGTGGGGGAGGAGAGGGAGGGGTCACCGACACCCGTACATTGCGTGTCAACGTGCAGCAATGTGTTTCAAGTTGTACACAGACACCTAATATGAGGGTGGGGTTTACGGTGGGAGCTTAGATGTTGGGTCATGGCCAGGTTCTGTTTCAGGCAGCGTGGATACATCAGGCCAGCACTGTCAGACACGCAAACATAACTCTGGGTCTGGATTGGCAGGGGCTGTTCATGGATGTTGGGATATATCTGGCAATCATCAGCAAACAGTTGGCACTGAGCGGCAGGGGATCAGGTACCCCAACACGGCATTTGGTATGGAGCTCTGGAACATTCTGACACACGACATATCCCTGTGTTCCAGCATATGGGTGCAGCCACGCAGGGGAGGTCGGACCATCACAACGCACACTGAAGGTATGACGGGTGAGATATAGGGTGCAGGGGGCTGTTACAGAGCCAGTGTGGACACGTGCGGACAGTATATCAGGGTGACGGGTGTGGTCAGCAGTGTCTGGGGAAGCAGAGAGGTGATGAAATGGGGTGTATGGGATACAGGCCCTTTATTTTTAGCATTGACACGTCATTGGGGAATTTGGCAGGGGCAATTCTGCACAGTGTAACGGACACATGCCAGACTGAGATGGCTTTGGGGGGCAGGAGGGGTGATGACGTGATGGTGCTGTTTGTGTTACACAGCTCAAACATGACATATGTATGTATCTGGTGTGTTTAACCCTTGACAGGATATGTTGTGTGACCTCCCTGGTGCTGTGGTTCACTGGCAGCTGTCTGTACCCCACTCAACGTGTAGGAGAATGGGGTAGATGGACATACAGGTGCATGATGTGTGGGACAGTCAGCCACAGATCATGTCTGGGGTCATCTGTCCAATGCACATATGTTATTGTTCACCTCTTTGGGCTTCACCCCCAAACCCCATATATTATGGTTGTCACACACAGGCGCATGTGTTCCTGCCCAGCTCATCTGCTCCAGCACTATTTCTGGAGCACATCCCAGAGAGCTGCATGTGTCCACACATCCTGGGTGTTCTGGTGGTGGGCCGCACGTACACCCCTCCGTGACATTGTAACATCAACCAAATGCTGTGTAGCATTGCTTTGGCCAAGAGATATCTCCACTGATCTCAGGTTGTCCACAAACAGGCCATTTGCTACTGGTGGCATGCTCACCTTAACATACTGTGTGTGTGTGTTTTTCTAGCATGGGTGTGTAAGGGTACAGTATGCATACAGTTGGTATTATCAAGTGGTGGGCGGTGTTTTGACACCTGTGGAGGGTTGAGGACTCTGCTATCTGTAACCTACTGCTGTTGACCGTGTATACATTGTGCGCATCTGTTTTATGTTGTGACCTGACCTATTTCTTGTGTGCCCTCAGAACACTGTCCATCAGCATTTCAGTATCAAAGATGACGCCCTAATTTAGACATGCGCCATCGTCAGCTGGAGATGGGGATATGGTGATTCTATACATTCCTCTGGCATCTTCTGTATTCACTGTGACATGGTGTTGCTGTTTCCTTCCTCAGACAGTCCCTAGCAGACACTTTCTGTAGACAGACGGTAGGTTGCATCTTGGATCTTTTGGAAATGACATCATCTGTTCTATACTTGCGTTTTGTTGTGTTTTTCAGGGAGTTATCCTGTGGGGTCACTGTGCACTAACGCTGATGGACATGGGGTGGAGCAGTGAGGCGCCTCTGTGACATGTGCATGGACATGACCATATCCATAGGACACCCTCGTGTATGGTTCAATGGCCACATTTCCACAACATGCACTGTGTTATGTGTTGTGCTGATTTCATGTTTGCATGTCTGGCGTTGTATTCTATGCATATTGCTGTCTGCCTACCTGCAGTGTTCCCTGGTGTTCTGTGCAACATACCATGACAGTGTTTCTCCTTCTTCTGATACAGGGCAGAGCACACACACTTCACATCGATTACACTGCATCTGCAGACACCATCACCCAAGTGTCTATAAGCCACAACAGGACCATGCAGCTATCCCTGGGATATGGTGGCATAGGATAGCTGACCCCTGCATGTGGCCCACATGCCTATGATGGACATTGATGTTGGACTGCTACATTGGGCATTGGTGGCCTGTCTTACACAACATTGATGCCGTGCTCTGGCTGGGTTTGGGGTTCATCACAGGGGACATACATGACCTTTTGTGTGCTGTGGCAGATTGGGATGTGCCACTTGCGTATGCAGGACTGGGGATTCATGGACAGTCTTCACGGGACATGTTGGTTTGCAGAGACTATTTGTGCTATGGACACCTTGTACAGGCCCCTACGTGTGCAGCAGGGACTGACATACTTGTTGCATGTTGAACATCCATCTGACATTGTGTTACTGTATGTTGCCTATGTGTGTGATCTGCACCGCAGGATATCCTCATCTGTTTAGTTCACCAAGAGCATACAGCCATGCGTGTGGCACGGGGTGACATTGTATAGGTCCTCTGGTATTTGTGGGGCTACCCTGCAGTTGAACATGACATGGTAGTTAGCACCACACTACTTTGATATGCGCTAACATCTTTGGTCATTATTTGGTATCACCACGTGTGCTACTGTGCATGTGGGACATCACTGTCATTGTTTACCGTACACGTGCCAGGTGCATGTGACTGAATATGTTGGTACACCAGGGCATGTGGCAGTGTGGCTTCTGTGCCAGTTACTGGGCCATGTTTGACCTTTCTTTCAACCTCTATGTACAGATTACTGTGTTTGGTTAGTGTACAGACGTGCCGCTCTACATTTATTTACAGACATAGCAATGCATGTCTGCACAGTCTTCTTTATCTCATGACATTCCGGGACTCACATTGCACCAGTGATTTGGCAGCGTGTCAGTGTGGGTGTGCATGTTCAACCTTCATGGGTGCATTCCATGTGCCATGTCCTATGTATACGCATACTGTCTTCACAACAACCATTTCATCAGACCTGCATTGTGTTATCTCTGTATGTGTGATAGTTAGCATTTTCTGTATTATCTGGCATCATGTTCCTCTTGTACCTGTTACCATATCCGGCTTTGGCATTTGCACAGTGTTGTTTTAGAAGTATGTGGCACTTTATTTTCTATAGTACGCATTATCCAACATCTGTGACGTGTATATATGTATGTGTGTGTGCAGTTTCACAGATTTTGAGACATATCCTTTGTCAGGTTTGTGCCACCTGTTTTTTGAGGACATATAGGTTTTGGTTATACCTTCATGACTGGTGTGTGTTGGGCTGTCATCATGCCCTGCCTGCTGTGTACATGCACACATATGTGAAAAAGGCATTTGGCCAATGCAGCAGCATGTGGGGGGGGGGGTGTCGGGATACTGCATAGTACACACCATGCGCCTAATGCATATTATCTGTACTGCTCATCATCTGTGGGGTGGCCAGTGACTTGTACGCAACATGTGGGTAGCTGGCCTACTCAATGTGGTTTCAGTTTGTTCACTGTAACACAACTAGCTTCATATCATGACAGACAGTATATGCGATATGTCCAGTAACTTTCCAAAATAAAATATATGTCTTTAACGTACATTTGTCTCTGCTGCTGATTCAGCACACTGACTCACGTATTTTTTTGTTTCACTGGTGATGTGCATGGCCCATCTGTGCTCACATCCTTGTACAGAGGCAGCTGTCTGACATGTCAGGGTGTTATGGGTTCCCATACAAACATTCCCTTTATAGAACATGTTTGCACAGTCCCTGTGGTGGTGGTTTGGGATAGTGGTTACAGACATGCATTAGAGCACCATAGGTTGCAGGTTTGATTCCCACATGCTTTTCCTTTTAACTTGTGCTGTGATAACCTGACCTTGAGCTGGTTGCAGCTTCATCAGCTCTCCTTTACACCCTTCCATTGCTTCTTTGTACAGTACAGTGTGCCCTTTCTGCAGCTTATGTGCCACATATTCACTATTACATATGGCTGTTCCTTTGTACTATCCATGTGGCTGGTATACTTGGGTGACTGTGATTGCTGTTGTTGAGCTGATCTGTCTGAGCTTCTGTTTCCCGGTTCAATTCTCATAAGCTCCTTTTCAGTACTATTCCCCATTTTGCCCTGCTATATACAGCATCCCCTGCCGCCCTTTGGGTTCCTTTTCCTTTCTCTTTTGCATGCTATTTGGACTGCCTAACACTTTATTGTGTGTGTGCATTTGTGTATATGTGGCTGTCGTCACAATTGCAGACTGTGATATGTGCTGTACACAGCTCTTCTACATGTGCATTACATCATTTTTACTATTGCGGTTGCCTTTTCCTGACACAGCAGGCTTTTGGTGTGGGTCCATGCAGTGTTGTTGTTTGCAGCCTTTGGTGTTTGACTCACTTAGGTGGGATAGGCATACTGGTTTTTGCATTAACTTATGTGCTAGTGGTCATGGCTTCATTCCCACAGAGGGCCTCCTTTAGTCAGAATGTGTAGCCCAACTCCCTTTTGTGGCTGTGTCAGGCAGACATATATCGGAAACCGCCCTCACCTCATTTGTGTGACCTATGGTGCCCTATACAGTGCGTGCCTGTGCTTTTACCCTGCCCCAGTATGCACAGCAGATTGTTAGTGCGGTGACCTGGAGTTGCTGTGTGGCCAGCCATTGCTATGTTGGTTACCATAGAGGCATAGCACAGTGGTTAGTACACTGACTTTGCGGCCAGTGCTCATGGGTTTGATTCCTGTGTGTTTTTGTTTTTTCTGCCTGTCCTACACAACTATTTTTCCTTCCTCTGGCAGTTTTGTCTGTGCAGATGTGTGTGGCGGCACATTATAGCCTCATCACACTTGCCAAGCATCCTTCTTTCCGTCTATCTGTCTCTGTCAGCTTTGTGGCGTCATGCCCTAATGTGCGGACTACCGCCCCATGTCCTGCACTGTGACCCCTTTCTGCATTGCGGCTCTTCATGATTGCCTCTCGTGTGTATGCTCGGCATGGCACTGCTACTCCTCTGTCCTCCTGCTATGCTGCCACCTCTACCTGCTCTGGTGGACATGTTTTCGCATCCTCTGCCACACACTCTCATGTTGGCACTTTACATCAGCATCACCCTATGCATCGTTCCAGCTGCCTCCGATATGTTTCTGCACTTTTCCAGCTGCCACATGAGCTGCACACAGATTTGACAGGTTCAGCAGCTCCGCCATGTGGTACACTACAGACGTTGTTGTTTGGCTTTCCTTGGTATTCTGTGCAGTGGTAAGGTTACATCTGTGTTTGGGACATACATTTTGTGCTATTCAACTTGGGGCTCCTTACTGCCACTGGCAACCTTTTCAGGCGTCACCTTGCCCTCCTTTGGGCATCTTTCGATGAACCTTTGTTTGCACCAGCTCATGGGGCACCTTATATGTTGCCTTGAGGGGTGGCAAACTACAGCGCATCTTAGGGCACCTTGGGGTGGGTGTCCTAATATGTGCATCTGGTTACTGCACTGCAGCGTGGGTTTTTCGATTGGCAGCACACACTGTTCAGATTTGTCTATTACAAGCATTAAAAGAAGTTGTCTCAGACTGCTACATTGTATGCACCAGGAGGAATTGAACTCATGACCACTGTTTTGGCAAGCATTGTATTAACCAGTGTACTACACCTCTGTAGCTAGTAATGCAGCGCTTCTATGTACTTAGGCTTATGGCACGCAAACGTGCAGCGCCGCACACTATCGCACGAAAACGGCAAGGCGCCCTCTATCGCGCGATACACGACTTAATGCCAGAACACCCACTTCCTTATATGGGATTCTTCACGTTAGTGCTGCAACCAGCGCCGGTAACATTAAGATGGTTTAGTAAAGATACCCCTTAGTCTAGCATGACTAAAAATGGGGTTGTCATGTGCATTTACCTGCATAATATGCACATTTTACTTTTAGCTGGGACAAATATCACATGTTCTAACACACGGCACACAACTGATTGCATGACTTAAGGGATACCACAATGGCTTGCCAGCAAAGAATGCATATATCAAATAATTTTGTTGTACTTTACATGTTAATGGCATGACTTGACTTTTCATAATTGTATACCTGCTATTTGAGTCGGTAAGGAAAAGTTTAGTTTGTCCTTGGTGATCTGGTATTTGGTTTGGTGGCAGATTGGTAATGATTTCCATGGTTGGTGCTTCGGTTGTCACCACCTTGAGTTTGTCTATGAATCCTGAGAGAGGAGGCAGAGACAGCAGAAGTAGACAACCTATAGTCTACAGGTTTATCTATGAAGCAAGTGTACATCAGATATAAATTTAGCAACCAAATTATTTTACATTTCTGCTAAGACAGTAGAGGGGAGTTTAGAGAGTCCAAATGAGAGATGTCGCACCTAACCCATAGTCTTAAAATCATCACTGCCCTAAGCATCTTGACTCCAGGAAGCTATCAGACTATTCTGGGGGACACGATAGGCTATAGCTAGGTGACCAGTGTTGTCTGTATTAACCAGTTTATTGATGATATTCTCAGGAGAACTAATCAATATATTTATTTTCTTCAGGAAGCACAAAACCAGCAATAGCAAAACCACCAGGGACTTTTACAAATTTGCTAACTTCTTATCAGTTTTCAGGATAATTGGTTGCACAAACATTGCAATCAGACTGCCTGCTGCTACTGTAAGGAATTACAGAAACAGAAAATATTTCTTTCAGGTGACCTGCACTGACAAACATCGAATTGTTGAGGCAGAATAATAACCTGACTCCATTTTCGAGTCAGGGCTAAATCACCTTCTGGTAATATTAGAGGCAGATGGCTGTTAGGTAAGTTGCAAGTACAGCTGTGGTCAACATTCTTGGCAACCTTACATTTTAGTTATATTTTGTACAATATCTTGAGAAATAATTGGAAACATCCCAACTGTATGTCGTCATAAATATTTTAATAGTGTGTTCAAAAATATATAACAAAAAAAGATGTCTGCGCAACCTAGATGTAATAATTTCTGAGAAAAAAAACAAGATATGACCTGGACAGGATTAATGACACCCTTCACTAATATTGAGTTGCACAACTCTTGGCAGTGATAACAGCCTCTAAACGTTTCTTGTAGCCATCTATAAGTTTCTTACGTCTGTCTGCTGGTAGTTTCTCCCACCCTTCAACTTCAATTTGTTCCAGCTCATGAATATTTCCAGGATTCTTTTTGCCAAGAGCAGATTTCAGCACTTTCCAAAGGTTCTTGATTGGATTAAGAATATAATTCATTGCTGGCTAGTTTAAAACAGCCCACTTTTTTTTCCTTTTAAACCATTCCTTTTGTATTTGTGTATGCATGTTTTGGGTTATTGATCTGCTGGAGGTCCCATGACCTTCAACCCAGACCATTGAATAAAACGGGGCTGCCACTCCAATTTCACATGGAAGCTGCTAGCGCTGCTTAGCAAACAGAACCCTAGGTAGCACATTTCACTCCAAAATGCCTAAGGAGTCCTCTGACTTCATGATTCCTTTAATATGTTCCAGGCCTCCAGATCCTGAAGCAGCAAAACAGTCCCACAACATTATGGAACCTCCACCATATTTAACTGTAGGAAGGATGTTTTTTTCCTTATAAGTTCCATTTCTTCACCTGTAAATGTATCGCTGGTTTGCATTGCCAAAGTGCTCAAGTTTGGTTTCATCTGTCCACACAACATTTTCCCAGAAGGATTGTGCTTTCTCAAGGTGGGTTTGGGCAAAGGTCAGGTGTGCCTTTTTATGTCTGTCTTTGAGCAGCGTGTTCCTCCTTGGCCTTCGCCATGAAGTCCTTATTTGTTTAGTGCGCAACATATGGTGCGAGTTGAAAACACCACTCCAGATTGCTCCAGGTCAGCTTTAAGCTCTTTGGATGTTGTATGTGGTGTTTTTCCAACAGTTTGCATTAGCCTTCAAAGACTTTTTCGATTAATTTCCCACCAAATCCTGGGAGGTTCTTGACAGTTCCATGAACAGAAAACCTCTTAATAACATTGAGGCGCATTCCATTCTGTGCGTCCCGGCCTCTTTACATCTGGTCGGAACTGAATACACAGAGATAGACTCGATTCTGATCCCGCGGGGCACATCTAGACTCCATGGGATCAAAATCACGTCTAGGTCTGTATGTCCAGGATGGGACCTGATTCCCATCGGTCTGCACATACAGGTCCCTGCTAACTCAGTCAGGCTTCTGAATAGAGCAGCGGTGCTATGGCATCCCATTGCCATGGCACCGTGGGTCCATTCAGCAGCCACGATCCCTTGCCGCCAACCACTTTTGCCTTTCCCCACAGCCTGACCCCCGATCTGGCCTCCCATGACCAGGATTGGGCTGCGGGAAATCTCCTGCCCCACCTCACCTTTTTGCTCCAGGCCGGACCTCCCATTTCCTGATGTCTAGGGGGACTTATTCCACCTCCGAGGTGGAATAAGTCCCTCATCCAGTCTGCTAGTCCCTCATCCAGTCTGCTAGCTGACTTCAGGATCAGCCTGTATGTCTGGGGCCATGGACTGCCAACTGCCCGCCCTAACTCTGCATCAGCACTGCCCCCTCCCACCTCCTCTAAGCCTCCCCATACAAACTCCTTGTTCATATGGGGAGGCTTAGTTGGGGACAAATAGAGGGATGGACATCCCAATGTCCCAGTGTCCCAAGGAGACGTCCATCCCCACTATTCGCAGGACAGAATAGACCCCATTGTGAACTGTAGACCCAGAAATCCCAAGGTTTTTGGAGATGGCCTTGTATCCCTTTGAAGTTTGATGTTTGGTGATAATGGCTTTTCTGACATTCTCAGGCAGCTCTATTGTCTTCACCATTATGAAAATGGAACACAGAGTGAATGAGGCCATTTTAAACAGCCATCATTCATTAGTTGATTCAAGTCATGTGAGTACTGACAAGTGATCAGAGGTGTGTCTAATTTTACTGCAATGGGAATGTGGTTCTTCTGTTCAAACATTTGAATTGTTTATAAGGGTGCCAATAATCATATTCTGGTTATGTCCCAGTTTTAATACTATTTCCTTGTTTAATTGTCATTGTTTTATTCCAAAGCCATTTATTTCATTGGCTACTTTTTTTTTAGGAAATATTGGACATTAAGGGGTTGAATTGCAAGGGTGCTAATAATTTTGACCACAACTGTATATGACTTATTTCTAGGTATTGCTTCCATCTTGATAGATACAATCCAGGTGCATTCCCTTCCCCTCCCCCAATCTATATACTCATGCATATCTTTGCCCACTTAGGGATATGAATGAGGTTGCTAATGTGGATATTTGCTCCTCTCTTTCCACTTAATTACCTACTCCTAATGGGGTAAAGGGTGCTGCCAGAAGGGACACCCCACCTTCCCACCCTGCATTAACTTGCACAGGTTTGTATACCTGTCTCCCTCCATCCCCCCCCCCCTCCCCTTCTCACCACCCATGGAATTTGTTTGCTCACTTACAGGTCATTATGACTATCCCTTCAAGACCTGGCTAATGACTCCCATTTCTTATTCTATAATTCCTACAGAGAACCTAAGAAGCTCACCACATCTGCTACTGGGGGGGAGGGGGCATTCTTGGCATTATTCCATTCCATTTTAATATATCGCTCAATCAGGTAATATATTATTGTACAATCCAGTAAAAACCTGTTAGATTTTCTTTCTATGTTGCAGTCTCCACAGCATAACCATTCATATGTTTAATTATTTATGCCATTTTACTTACAAAACAGGTACCAAACTATTCTATGTGACTTCCAGATACAACATTTATGAAATATTGCATACAATATCAACCATAAACAATGGCATAGTGGTGGCTACCTGCATGGAGCGACATGTATAACTCTGGCAACCTTACTGGGCAGACTAGATGGGCCATACTGGTCTTTATCTGCCATCTCTTACTATGTTACTATCTTATACTGTACCATTACAGCTCATAGTTAATATTAGAGAAGACCCTAATTCTTTAGAAAAGCGTGTCTTAAACAAAACTATTTAAAATAAACACATCAAATCTGTGCTCTGTATTCAACAGTGTTATCTGTAGATATTACCTCGTGCTAAGAGAAGCAAATAGTCTGGTGAGGCTTGCAAAATACATCTGCATTTATGTCATATATCATTTTAGGTTGTAAACTGCATGACATGCCGCTTTCTGAAGAGTGCTGAAATGCTGTAGGGTGAACTTGCAAACTGCTTGACTTTTAAGGTTGCATGCTGTAGGTCTGAAATGTCTCCTTTCTATCATACCCTTTCAGATTGGAAGACTTTATTTTGGTCTCCATGATATAATGGAATATATTTTAGATAAAGGTAAATTGTTTCAGGCTATGTTGGGGTGGGGGGAGGTAGCAGAGCAAGGGAACATCTTTTTTGAAATGGATTAGAACAAATAATTTAAAGAGTGCAGGAAGTGGAGTCACCAAGGATGTTTCATTAATGTCCTTCATTCTGCCACTTACCCTCCTTATTCCTGGATATATTTTTTGGTTGTTCGGTTTGCTGTAGAGTCACCCATTCTTTGCTTTCTCTTATTATTTTTGTTTTCTTCAGGTGTTTTCCTTAGGCATTTTTCAAATTTGTAATTCTTTGCTAGCTCAAGAAATCTGTTGGACTTATTTGGTAACGAGGCTTTGACTTTTTGTCATTTTTCACATTATGAAATTACTTTAATGTACCTTCTACAGTTTCTGTACATTTTTTAACATTTATGATTGTAAAGACATTTACCTTTTTTGTTTATCCTGGCCCATTGTGCTGTTCTGCACTGTGTATGTGTTAGGGTTACCAACTGGCTCCAGATGCGCCCGACAGGCTTGATCCAGTCCTGGGTTTACCCCATTGCATGCAGGGATATGCAGTTCTGATTTCTCCATTGCACTCCATAAGAAAAACAAGACTACATGTCCCTGCATGCAATGGGGTAGACCCAGGACTGGATCAAGCTTGTCGGGCGCATCTGGAGTCAGTTGGCAACCCTAGTATGTGTGTATGAAGTAACGATATACTCACAATTGGTTTTGTAAAAGTTTTACAATCTGTGTTAGTTTTTAGTATAAATCGTAGACTCTATGGGGCAAGTATACTAAAGCAGCGTTTTTCAACCACTGTGCCGCAGCACACTAGTGTGCCGTGAGATATTGTCTGGTGTGCCGTGGGAAAAATTCCAATTTCATCCGTAACATGTGGCCTCGGCTCACAAATTAGGGTTGCCAACCGGCCGGTTTTCAGCCGGCCTGGCCGGTTTTTCCATGGCCAGGCCGGCTGCCGGCACAGTTGTAAAACCGGCCATTGAAAAGCCGGTTTTTTGCTCTGGCCGCAAGATCGGGAGCGGCCAGAGCAAAAAACCGGCTTTTGTGCCGAAGTCTGCGGCGCGAACGCGATCGCGATTCCCTATAGCAGTGCAGCCGCTGGTTCTGCTTTGTACAGAGCAGCGGCTGCACTACACTTACATTGAAAAGTAAAGAGAAACTGTGTCAGGAGCCCTCCGATCATGCAGAGCCCGAGGAAGTGATGTCATGGGGGCGGGCTCCTCACAGGCTGTCTTTCCTTTTCAAATTAACTTTAGCTGCAATAAAGTTAATTTGAAAAGGAAAGACAGCCTGTGAGGAGCCCGCCCCATGACATCACTTCCTCGGGCTCTGCGATGACCGGAGGGCTCCTGACACAGTTTCTCTTTACTTTTCAATGTAAGTGTAGTGCAGCCGCTGCTCTGTACAAAGCAGAAGCAGCGGCTTGGGCAGAGGGGGGTGTGTGTGTGTGTGAGTGAACCAGCAAGGGGGGGGGAGTGTGAGTGAACCAGCAAGGGGGGGGGGAGTGTGAGTGAACCAGCAGTGGAGGGGGGGGTGTGAGTGAACCAGCAAGGGGGGGGGGGGGGTAAGTGAGTGAGTGACCCAGCAGGAGGGGTGAGTAAGTGACAGGGGGGTGGGTGAGTGAACCAGCAGTGGAGGGGGGGGGTGGTGTGAGTGAACCAGCAGGGGAGGGGGGTTGGTGTGAGTGTTTGATTCCTATTCAAGAGAATTACTTTATATATAGTCAATATAGGCACAGAGGTAAATTTTTTTAACATTTTCTAATGGTGGTGTGCCTCGTGATTTTTTTCATGAAAAAAGTGTGCCTTTGCACAAAAAAGGTTGAAAAACACTGTACTAAAGTGTGATAAGTGACTACCTGAGTCTGTGCATCAGGCTTCATCTCTCGCCCTTTTCAAACCAGGTTGAAAACTCACTTCTTCGAGACTGCTTTTGGATCCTGATCCATTTAGTCTCCTATGTGTTTCCATACTCAGGGCCGGCCCTAGAGTTGGTCCAAAGCATTGCAGCCCTAGACAAACCTCGAGCTTTACTCTCTCTAACTGTAAAAATCTGTTATTTAGCTTTGAATGGCCTGATTTTGCTGCTCTCCAGAGGTTTCTGCCCTAGGCGACTGCCTAGTTTGCCTAGTGGCTTCGCTGACCCTGTCCTTATCATACCCCTAGATGTATCCTTGTCCTCAGCTGTTCTGTTGTCTGTCTTGATTATATTGTAAGCTCTGATGAGCAGGGACCATCTTTTACATGTGTCTGTACAGTGCTGCATATGCCTTGTAGCTCTATACAAATAATAATAAGTAGTAGTAGTATCCCATGGTATATGTAAAAATGCCATGTGGTAGCTGCAAAACCTGGGCGATATCTTCAGGGGAAGTGATCAGCACCAGCCCTGCAGATGCCATGCATGGCTGGCAATTATCATAGTGACCTGCAATCCCTGTATCAACAAGAAATGCAGGTAGTCCTGCATTACCTTCCCAATGCAGCAGCACCCATCTCATCCCCCACACGGCCCCCTCAGTCCCCCATTTCTCAATGGTGCCAGTGCTGCTGATCTTCTGATTTGGACACCGGCTCCATTGCAGTCCACCACACATCAGAACCCTCCTCCCCCCAAACAGCACCTTACTCCTAAGGGATGCTGTCGGGGGGGGGGGGGGTGTCTTGGGGCCACCCCTCCAAACAACAATGATCACAGTATATCATCTGGGCAATGCCCCCCACCTCCCAGACCTCAAACCATGCCAGCTAGCCAGTGGCCAATACTCCCACCCCCTAACCCCCCTGCCCCTTACTTAAAGGATCCTTGGTGGTCAAGTGGTCCAGTGTCAGGAATGGTCCTCCTGCATCCATCTCTGTGAATATCTAAAATGGAACCTATCTTGTGGTATTGCACCCTAGAGAGAAGATGCCAATGTTGGTATTTTCTTGCTAGGGGCAGCACCATGAAACCAATGTCATTTTAGTGACAGAGATGGGGGAAGTAGTAGCTCCTACCCTAGGCCAGTGGACCACCAAGGGCAAGGGAGATTAGAGAGGTAGGGGGTGTAGGCCAACTGGATTGCCAGCATGATCTTTGGGATGGGGGTACTGGCCAACTGGCTAGCTGGTATGGTGTGAGTTCTGGGGTTGTGGAAGGGTGTTAGCCAACTGGCTAACCAGCATGGTTTGAGATCTGAGGGAGGGTATTGGTCAATTGGCTAGCTGCCATGGTTTAAGGTCTTGAGGAGTGGGGGTATTGGCCAACTAGCTAGCCAGCATAGTTTGAGGTCTGAAGGGGTGGGGTGTATTGGCCATCTGGTTAGCCAGGATTGTTGTTTTGGAAGGGTAGGCCCAAGACCTGTCCAGACAGCATCTCTTAGCCATAGGGTGATGTCCATATTAGAAAGTCTGCAACACTGACACCATCGAGCATGGGGGGGGGGGAGGGGAGGGGCTGCATGGAGCTGCTGAAGAAGGAACAGCATCTTCATGCTATTGGTACAGCCAATTAATCAGCTGTAGATGATTACATTTCTTCAGGTGGCATCTGCAACAGCAACCATGGTGATTTAGGCAGCCATCACATAATAATTATTTGTGCGGTGCCTGTCTATCATCACCACCACGTCTTTTCCCAGTTCCAATCTTACATCCCCCCTCCACCAAACTACCTGAGTCTGTACATCAGGCGCCTTCTCTGGCCCTTTTCAAATCCAGGCTGAAAACTCACCTGTTCGCTGCTGCTTTTGGATCTTGACTCACCTGATCTCCTTTGTGTTTTCTTACTATTCCCCCTAGATGTATCCCATGTCTACAGCTACTGTGTTGTCTGTCTTGACTAGATTGTAAGCTCTGATGAGCAGAAACCATCTCTTACATGTATCTGTGCAGCACTGCGTACATCTTGTAGCACTATACAAATGCTCAGTACTAGTGGCAGTAGTAGTAGTTTGAGATGGATATCCCTATTCTATGCTTTCCTAAGGAGGATGTCTATGAGGACATCCACTTCAAAGACATCCATCTTATGAAAATCGTCCGGCTTGCATTTTCTGCATACTCCTACCTGGACGCCCCAGATTTGTCTTAGGTGTCCTTTTTAAATGGCACTTCACATCTTATTTTTTTGTATTCTATATGTTTGTATTGTGTTTGTATGTATTTCTATAGGCTCCTAATGCAGGCGTGTTTGCTGAAACTCTGCCGAGTTGGGTCCATCAATTAATTACATTTTAAAAACATCTGTTTGAGGTTGCGGTTGATCTCCATTTTTATTTATTTATTTTTTATTTATTTGCAGAGATTTAGTATACCACTAATGGTTTAGTATGTCAAAGCGGTTTACAAAAATATTTGGCTTCTTGATTGCAGGGAATGAAAAGGTCATGAGACATAGACAGAGGACCAGCAATGAAACATTAAGGGAGGAATAACACATTTTCAATCCAAAAACCAGCTGTTAAAATAGATAATGTAGAGGAAAACAATAGGGAGGGGGTCAGCATCTGCCTTAGGAACCAGGAGATGAAAGAAAGAAAACAAAACAAAACAAAACAATTATTCAAAGGCCTAGTTAAATAGTCATGATTTCAGACCACGTTGGAACTTTGTATAGGCGGATTCCATCTAAAGTACAGTGGGCATGGTGTTCCACAAGTAAGGGGCTTGAAAACAGAAGGCAACAGACCAGTAGACGTCCAGGCGTAGCATGTGTGTTGTGGGAGATTGGCATTAGTTGAACTTAGGATACAGAAAGAGCAGTAAGGAATGAGATGTTAGTTTAAGTAGGCAGGAAGGCCAGCATAGCAAGCTCAGTGAGTCAGCGGAAGATGTTTGAACTCGATTTGGAAAATGATAGGGAGCCTGTGTTGCTCACGGAGCAAAGGAGTAATATGGTCATTTCATTTTGCATTGTAGATAAGTCTTACTGCTGTGTTCTGTATGAGTTGTAGATGTTTCACTTGAGCTTGAGTTATACCTGAGAGAAAAGAGTTACAATAGTCTAATCTGTTTATCACCAATAAGTGGATAACTGCTTGTAAAGCCTTTTTATTAAGATAGGGTTTCTTTGTCCTTATCTGCCTAAGAGCAAAAAACCCAGTGTTGAACTGTACAAAATGTAAGTTGGTCACCCAGAAGGACTCCAAAAGAACAAATTAAAGTCCTAATTAAGATTTGACCTCTTCCTGTTTTCTTTCTTTCTTTATGCTCAGAACAGAAACAAATTTTTCTTCCTCCAATTTTCTCCTAAAGTTCTTATATGTAATATGCTTAGGACTAGATGATATCTGTCAGGAAGTAGATGTGTGCGCACCCTACTGAGGAAATGTCCTTGCAATAGAGATCAACCGGTTCACATGCATTTGTCAGCAAGTATATGCATCAAACCAAGGAAATAGTCCCTTTATGCCACTGATTGTGAGGCTCAGCTCACAGTACAGATTGTCAGGGTTCTTCTCATAGTACTATTCAGGAGAAAGTAAGACTAAATGGTCAATTTTCTCATTAGAGAAAAGTAAATAATGGAGCGCCCCAGTAATCTGTACTAGCACCAGCAGTTTTTTAATATTTATTTATTTATTTAACTGCATTTATATACCGCTTTTCACCGGGTCAAAGCGGTGTATATTTATAAATGATCTGGAAATAGGAACAATGAGTGAGGTGATTAAATTTGCAGACAACATCAAATTATTCAAAGTTGTTCAATAACAAGTGGATTGTGAGAAATTGCAGGAGGATATTGTGAGACTGGAAGACTGGGCATTCATTTGGCAGATGAAATTTAATGTTGGTGACTGCAAAATGTTGCACATAGAGAGAAATAACACACAACTGTAGTTAAATGTTGCTGCATTTTATATTAGGAGTCATCATCCAGTAAAAGGATCAGGCATCATATGTTGAAATCTTCAGCTCAGTATGCATCAGCAGTCAAAAAATGAATATTGGGACTTATTAGGAAAGGAATAGAGAGTAAAACAGAAGATATTTTTAAAAAACCCTATATTGTTCAATGGTGTGTCTGTGCCTTGAGTATTGTGTGTTATTCTCGTTGCTACATCTCAGAAAAGATATAGCAGAACTAGAAAAGATACAGAGAAAGGTAACCAAAATGATAAAGGGGATAGAAAGGCTCCCTTATGAGAAAAAGGTAACTAGATTAGGTTTCTTCAGCTTCAAGAAGAGATGGTTGAGGGAAGATGATAGAAATCTATAAAATCATAATTGGAGTGGAACAGGTAAATATGAGTCAGGTGATTACTCTCTCATAAAATCCAAAAACTAGGGTCATTACATGAAGTTTCTAAGTTGCACATTTAAAACAAATTGGAGAAACCTTTTTTTTTTCACTTATTGCACATTTAATTTTTGGAATTTGTTGCTGGAAGAAGTGATAAAAGCAGCATAGCTGAGTTATAGAAAAGGTAAGGACAAGTTCCTGGGGGAAATTTCCATAAACTGTTATTAACCAAGCTCTTTCTCTGGCCCTATTCAAATTCAGGCAAAAAAAACTACCTCTTTGAGGCTACTTTGGATCCTGATGCCTCTCACTCTCTCATTCGCTACTTATGTGGATCTTACCATACTCTAGTCTCTAGTTTTGCGATGTTTTTTCGCCTTGATTAGCTTGTAAGCTCTGATGAGCAGGGACTGTGTCTTACATCTTTATGTGCAGCACTGTGTATGCCTTGTAGCACTATACAAATGATTCGCAGTAATAATAGTATTACTCACAGAAGGTCCATAGACAAACTGAGCATCCTGAAGTTAGGACCCAGAGTGGTGAATTGGATTGAAAATTGGTTAATAACAGAGGCTGGTGGTAAATATAATTTATTTGAAAGAAAGAAAGGCGAGCAGTGGATTGATTCAAAGATCCATCCTTGGGCCATTTCTGGTCAATATCTTTGTGAGTGACATTGAAGGCTTACAATTGTTTTTTTTTTTTCCTTTTTGCATATAGAACAAAAATTTGCAACAGCGTGGACACCCCAAGGGAGATAAGAACATGAGAAATGATGTACAAACATCAGAAATATGATCAAATGCTTGATGATTTAGACTTAATTTGAATAAGTGCAAAGTGATGCGCTTGGGGTGCAGAAATCAAAAGGAGCATTATGTGACAGGAGACAAGAAGCTGAGGAACACGAACCGGGAGAGAAACCTCAGAGTGATAGTGTCTGGGGATCTCAGAGTGGCTAAACAATGTGAAAAGGTGATGACAAGTGCCAGGATGCTAGATTGCATAAAGAGGGGCATAATCAGCCGAAAGGAAGAGGTGATAATTACCCTGTGCACGTGGTTGGTGAGGTCTCACTTAGAGTACTGTGGTCAGTTTTGGAGATTTTATTTTGTTAGGATATAAAAAGACCTGAAGTGGTTCAGAGGAAAGTAACCAAAATTGTATGATTGCAGGGGGTTTGTGCCAGCAACTGTATGAGAAGAGACTTGAAGACCTGAATATGTATACCCCAGTAGAAAAAAGGGATAGGGGAGATATGATTCAAACCTTTAATTACTTAACTACTACTACTACTACTGAACATTTGTATAGCATTACAAGACGTATGCAGTGCTGCACAGACACATGTAAAAGACTGTCTCTGCTTATCAGAACTTACAATCTAGTCAAGACAGACAACACAGTAGCTGTAGACATGGGACACATCTAGGGGAAATGGTAAGAAAACACAAAGGAGATCAGGTGTGTCAAGATCCAAAAGTGGCACTAAGCAACCTATGCCCCCTTTTCTCTTTCAATAACTTCCGCACAGTCTGTCAGGCAACAGACTCCCTTGCTCGACTACTGCAACGCCATATATCACAGACTACTCAAGCACACATTCCATCTGCTACAGCTCTGTTCAGAACACCACAGCACTCACAATCTTCCAAGCGCCCTGGCACTCTCACATAAAACCCGTCCTAAAAACCCTCCACTGGCTACCCGTAGCACCCAGGATGAAATTTAAAGTTCTCACCATCATACAAAATGCTCAGAATGGCCTCACCACCCAGCACCTCCAGCTGTGAATCAGCACCTCCAGCTCCACCAGGCCCCGCAAACAGAGCACACTAAACCTGCTCAACCTGCCAATGCAGATTCACAAGAGCACCCAATATGCCCACCTGAGATCCTTTCCATTCTAAGCCCCCACACTCTGGAACTCACTGCCATCTACCTTAAGAAGTATTCAGGTAGCAAAAGACTTCAGCAAGCACCTAATGACCCACTTTTTCCAAGAGCATTATGGCACATGCTAGCCCTCTAAAGAATCCATGCCTGACTTGTTGAACCTTTTGTACCTACCACTGATGGACCCCACTACCTCCACACCGTGTCTCCTCTGTTGAACGTCCACTACTTTTAACCAAACTTGTCACATTACTTGTCCACTATCTGCAACTAAATTTGTCACACCCCACTACTCTTTCACCCTGTCTTTCTACTATTAATTGTTCACCATTCTGACTGGTAGAAAAATGGTATACCAAAATCAGTTAAATAAATAAAGATGTGAGTTTTCAGCCTGGATTTAAAAAGGGCCTGACATACAGAATCAGGTAGTTTGTTCCAGGCATAAAGAGCAGCAAGGTGAAAGGAGTAAAATCTGGAGTTAGTAGTAGAAGAGAAGTGCACAAATAGAAGCAGCCAGACAGAAGAGCAGAGTTCCCAAGGAGGGGTGTAGGTAGAGCTGTATTCCCATGATTAATAAATAATATTAGATGGATCAGTCACGTAGGCAAGCATGGCCTCCGTGCAGTTTCTCCAAATGGGTTAGTTTTGCGCTTATCATGACAGTCAAGAACTTCACTTCTACCATAAGCCGGGGTATGAGGAGCATGATCTCAAACTCTCAAATGTACTACTTATGCTCAGCGTAGTATTTGCATGGTGCCAAAGAGAGTTTCCTTCTGGAGTTTGTAAGATGTAAGATGTATGGGTAGTTTGTCAAGATGTGCTTGGAAATTCTTCTTTATCAAGCCTGTAGCTCCCAATATGATGGGAAATATTTCAATAACTTTCTGTCACATTTTCTTGGTCTCTGATTGTATTTCTTGGTACTTCAGGATCTGTTGCCTCTCCATATGATTCACAGAATAATCACTCGGAACCAGCACCTCTATTATCAATGCCATTCTGTTGTTTTTCTCCTTTACCACTGTCAGGTTTCCTTGCATCCAGTTTATTATCCATGGGAATGGGAATGTCCCAAGTGATCATAACTTCTTCAATCTCAATAATTCTCTTGGAGTCATGATCCCAGAGCTTTTTAGGCACAGTGATGTTGTAGTGTTACAGAGTTTTCAATGTTATGAGGTGTGCTACTTTGTTATGCCTTTCTGTATAGAAACTTTCCACCAGAACTTCATATTCAGCTGAGGTGAGTCGCTGTTTCCAGGTCTTTCTTACAGAATCACTATATGTCTCTGTTGTCAGTTTTTTCAAATCTCGCTGTAAACCATCTTGTCCATAATCTGCTGTCCTGTGCTGCAGCTATCAATCTCTCATCCTTCAGTTTCAGTTCACCTCTCCTTAACCATTCATGTGTCCGTTTGTGTCTCCCATTAAGCCATGACTATCTACATGCTGAGTAATTTTGTTCTTTTTGTTCTTTATGATGGTTTCTACCATTCTACTGCTCCTGAAACATGATTTGCCCAATCTCCTTTGTGTTTTCTTCCCATTCCTCCTAGATGTATGCTGTTTCTACAGCCACTGTGTGTCTGTCCTGACTAGATAGTAAGCTCTGTTGAATAGGGCCTGCTTTTACATATATCTGTGCTGTGCTGTGTACGTCTGGTTGCCCTATACAAACGCTCATCAATACTAGTAGTGTAGCAATGAGATATTGAGAATGTGTCCAATGTGTCAACCCTGTGAGATAAATGTGCTACACATCTCACACCAGTAGCTACCCATCATCAACATCCTGGTGCTGCTTTGAGAATGAGCACAAATACTAGCCTCCCTGATGGAGTAACCCTGTTTTGGAGGGTCTGTCACCATTGTTAGGTATACATCACATGGTTCCTGAGTTCCTATCTGCCAAGGTGGGTGATCCATGGTATACATCTGATCATGTGCCAAGCACATTGTGTGGCTGCACAAGATGTGTAGTTAGCTTGCAGCAGCACAAGGGAAATTGCAAAAATAGTTTGCACAGTATGCAGTGGCTGGAATACTGTCTTTCATATGCTACCTTACCCACATCTACTGGTTCCTCGAAACCATACTTATATCCATCACCTATGTGAAGAGATGTATCCCTGGGGCCTCAAATGTTAGCAGTCCTTGTCACTGTATGTACATACATGTCAGGACAGTTTGCCAAAGCATTATTATGTGACAATTGGTATGAGGTTTCTGTTGATGGTTCTGAGAAAGGCAGCACATGTACTAATATGCTGGAACTACGTGCAATCTGTCTTTTCCCAAACACCACCTCACTGCCCACCCTTCACCTGTAGTCAGTTATCTCACGTGTGCATAACAGTCATGTTGGTGTCTCCTCCAACACCTTTGCAGTGTACGATGGAATGGACATACTGCTGCTTGGATCATGTCTCCCACCACCTGCTCTGACCATGTTTCCCCACTGCTCAATGATCTCCACTCCTCTCCATCAAATGTTGTATCTATTGCAAGATCCTCACTCTGGTCTAGAGGTCCATTAACATGTACACCCCACAATATCTGTCTGATTGTCATCTGTGTCATGACCCCTCCAGTAGTCTGTGCTCCAGTCACATCAGTCGTCTGCACCCTCTGCCTGTCTCATGTGCATAACTTGAGTCAAGGACTCCTGCAGCCATCTTCTTCCTGGGTACCCCCCTCTGGACCTTGCTCCTGCTGAATTGTCTATGATTTACCCCTCCCTATCACCTGACATCTCCCTGGCCTCTCTGCTTTGCCCCATGGTCCCTGATATGTCTGTAACTCTCTGAAGTGAGGGTGTTCTGTCCTATCTGATTAATGTTGTTTCCTTCCTTTGCAAATCTGCCCCTATTGTGAACCTTGAAAACCGCACTGATATCTGAAAGGCGTTATTGTGAATGTTCTATAAAGTCCCCCAAAAAATAACTCTATGAACCCCAACAGCCCCTTGGGTCAAACCCACACAGCTAAAGCAAATCACCAAACAAGGTTACAAAGCTCACAAAATCACAAACAATCCCCAATGTAACCATCTGACTTGCAAGGCTTTATGTTTTTACTTTTTACTCCTATCTATCTGGATAACTTTACTAGGTGTCAAAAATCCAAAATATATTCCTACAATACATATATAACTTCATAAAAATCCTTTATTAAATTTCTCCTCATAAATCTAAAAAGTCATAAATGCATAAACATTTATTTAACAGGTTTTTTTATACTGCTTTATCATTTCAATCAAAGCTGTTTACCTTGTAACTTAAACTTGGTAAATGTACATTAAAGAGGGACATTGATAACTTGGATTTTTTGGAGCAATGGAGGGTTAAGTGACTTGCCCAAGGCGTGCTAGTGGGAACTGAATGCTGGTCTTGGGGTTTCTAAGCCAGTGCTCTAACCACTAGGCTACTCCTCCGCTCCATTCATTGCATAATAATTCAATTCAATATTCAACCATACCCACACTCATACTTAAAATATCACACATCCATACATGCATCTGACCATATAAGCATCCAACAGTATAGGCAATAGAAACATAGCAGTCTAAATTCCCCCAAGAAATATCACATTATTCCATATATTAAACATAATAAATGTCTTCAGAAAGAATATCAAATGACATTATAGACAAACCTTGAAAAATAATAATGTAAAACCACTATTGAATGCAGGAGGAACATCTGATGACTTCACATCGTCCTCTTCACAAAAGGAGGAAATGAACAAAGTAGATCTGCCATAGTTTTAGCTCATAAAAGGATTTTCTATGTAAAACCCCAAACTCCAAAACTCTTAGAATAATACCCACAGTACTTTCTCTGCTCTGAGGTGGGTAACCACAATGTTCCATTGATATAATGCCAATGGCAACAAGACTCACTTCATTTCACGTCACTTCATAATTCAGCGATGTAGCGACTTGCATATTGCTGTTGCAAACTCATATTGCATGCCGTATCCCACAATCACTTTCATTTCAATCCAATTCAACCATGGACTATAGTTTTGCCTCTCAAAAACTAAAAAACTAAAATTGCTTTACCACCTCAACCCAGACTGACAAAAACACCCCAGACATCTAACCGCTCATTGACCTTCAGCTCTTTTCAAATAGCTCCTGGCATAAACTCAAACTTCATAAAAAAGATGCCAGCACAGGTGTACTCCAGATTACCCTTTTAAACACCTCACTCTACTCAATAGAACCAATGCCATTCCACTTGTGTGTTTAACTCATTCGGTATCACAGTGTCCCACCTAAAAATGTATTATTGTTCCCAGCAACATAATCGCCATTGTATATTAGCGCCAGCCTCCCCACTAAGTCTCTCCAATATAAAACATCGAAAATCCTGTATTGTGTGATTCATCACTTGCCAATGTGGAACTAACGGAGCTGATTCTACCCCATGACAAATCGCAGAAAGATGTTCAATTACCCAAACTTTAAATAACTGTGATGTCTGTCCTATGCACAGCAGCAAGCACAGGCACAGCACTACATAAACTATGCCACTCGTATTAGAAGTGGTGGAATCCCACAACTGATGAATAAATCCCTTATAGGATGTTCAGACCTCTTAAATTCCATAGTAACCATACACACAACGCATCGGTTGCATTTTCTATGTCCCCTCTCTCCAACATTCCATTTTTCCTAATGTCGTGAGAGCACTAACATATCCCGTAAATTCCTACCTTTCCATAAACACAGAAGGATCCTTGAACACTGGATGTATCTGCAATATATTTCAATGATGTAATATCAAATCTCTTATGTATCAAGTTTGCGTAGAATAAGGCAAAACACAAGTTAAACCAGGTTCATCCTTCCTCTGTGTATTCAAAAACAATAAATCTCGATGTATATTAAAAAACCATTTTTAGCACGATGTATCACACAATCAGGGTGACCAAGGGCCTGAAAATATGTGGCCCTTTGGGGCACACCATCCTTCTCTGATGATGCTGGGCCCTTTCTTCTCCAGGCTGCTGCACCTGCACATTGGCAGGCCACAGTGGTGAAGGGACAGAAGGCCTGGCCTGGCCTGCTGGCCTTGGAACAGCATTTTCATCAGCAAGAAGGACGACACTCAGAACTGATGTGACAACCTGGTGAGCCATGATGTAGCAATAGGAGAGTAATGGCAATGCTGCAGATATATAGATGCTGAGGTGGGGAGGAGGGCGGCACACATCAGACATGTGACTGTTGTCCTCCAATGAATGGCCTCTTAGGCGGTCTTCAGGTATTGCCCTATTAACGTGTCTTGTTTTTGCATGCTGTGGTAGCGTGTGCTATTAGTATCTCTAACAGGGAACCAGTGTGGAAGCAGCTCTTCTGTGTAGCTGACAGCTCAGGATGGGCAAAACGCAATGTGGAGTCTTGACCCTTCATTTGTTGAGGTGGAAGGTGGGATGAACCTAAACCACCTGGGCATTTCATTGTTCTGTCACTGTCTTTTATTTTCATTTATTGGCCCTTTACCACCCGACACAGGCTTTTGATTACCCTTCGTCAGGGGTGGAATTGGTGGACACACTACAAACATAAAAACATACATTGTAAAACAGATATATATTTATAATAAACCATAGCTACAGTAAGAACAGATGCTTAAAATATAATCAATAATACAAAATCATATCAATGTCTAATATCCAAATGTGACAGATGGAGACATACAGACAAATAATAAAAAAATTACCTGAATGTTGAATACTGAGGACACTTCACCTTGTGACCAGTATAAAATAAAACTTGTTGTAAAACTATAAATACAATCAATAAACAAATAAAAGATGATGACTCAACATATGTAATAAGAAATATCATAAAACCATATATATAAAAACATGAATAACATCAATAAAAGTATTGAATAACATCAATAAAAATATTATGTGACAATAAAACTGTGTGATAGCAAAAATAAGAACGTAGCAGGAGCGAAAAGAGACTAATTGTATTAGACCTGGCAATTTGACCAATATTTGTTCCAAAACATATCCCCTTTTTTTTTAGGAACCACCTAAAAACTTTAAAACAAAATATCAAAGAGTCATACCCGTATTCTTTCCTTATTAAAAACTACTCTACCGGTGACCAATCACCATATCAACCTACACATTTTGCATAATCCCTTTCAAATAAATGTGGACTTATCAGCTTCACAATTTCTACTTGAGAGAATAAATAGAACAGAAGATTGAGGAAAGGTCTTAACGTAGCAAAACGGGATTATCGCGTGATAACGCGCACTGCGCACATTATAGGGCGAAATGCCGCTAAGCACGTTAACGCACAATAATCTTAAGTAGGCGCGCAGACATGCAAACATAGAAGCAGAGGTGTAGCACAGTGGTTAATACACTGAGTGATGGTATAGGGGTCATGAGTTTGATCCCCCAGTATGCATAAAGCTGGCTGAAACATCACCCTTTACATTTAAGTAGTGATTTTTGAGGCAGTTTACTTTTATTTTAATTAGTGCTGCCAGCAAACACACCCTCACAGTGGCGTAACCTAAGGTGCCACATAAGGCACCCCATAACGCACTCCATAGGGCACATTATAAAGTGCACTGTCCGCCAAGGCACCCTATAATGTCCCCTATAGGACACCTTATAAGACGCTTGATAGGGTGCCTTATAAGGCACCTTAAGGTTACAGTACTCTGAGGGTGTTTTTGCTGGCAGCACTAATGTACATTAAAATTAAACAATGCCTCAGACAGCCCTATCAAATAACCCCACCATGGGTTTGAACCCATGACCTCTGGCTTCATAGGCAGTGAAGTAACCAGTGGGCTACAGCTACTAACTAACCCCTGACTGGCTGCAGAAGGACTGCATGTCACCACACAAACTGTCTGCTGTGGTTACCAGGATAGGGTTAACCCACCCGTACCCATGATGCACTGCACATGCAAATCAGCAGTCAACAGATGGGCACAAGATGGGGTATGCACCCCACAGCACCTTGGCCTGGTAGGGGGAACTGACCATGTGTGGAACTGGCACAGAGTAGCCACAGACCGTCACATTGTGCGGGTACTATGCTCACCCTGAGGGAGAAGGTGGGGCGCCCAGCCCCAGGTCCACAACACCTTTCATGGCTAAAATACACCATGCTGCAGGTCCCCATCAGTGCTACTGTGTGTGATAGGTAGTTCCTGCAGACACACCTAGGATACATCTGTGTCCTTCTGTATTTCTCAGTCATGTCTAGCCCTTATGGGCTATGATGCACCCAGGATAGTGCATACCCTCTGTTGGTGCCATGATTACATGATGTAGGTTGGGGGGGGGGGGTGTTTGTACCCATAGGCAGATTATGTACCACCACACAACCCACCCTCTGGGGCTCAGGGTGGGAAACAGGATCATCCAGCACTAGATCCACATTCTACCTCTCTGCAATGGTAACAGTAGAAGGGACCATCAACCCCAGTCCTGCCAGGGAACAGACACCCTACAGGACAGGCAATGCAGAGCTGTACACATCCATAAAGCAATAGCAGACAAACAGTAGGCCTGGAAATGCTCAGCTGCCCCCCACCATTATCTGACATACTCCAGCAGCAAGCCTCTACACCCTGCAAGGTGTTATAGCAAGACACATACTAGCTGGAGACAGTCTGCTAGCTAGTCCATAGTGCATGGTCCTGGAGGAGATGCGTGTACCCAGAACGGGGATGTCAGCATATACACCAATCAGATAAATCAGTGATTGGGCCCCAAAAGGGACCCATAAATATCACATGAGAGAAATACTATATAGCACTATGGGGGAACCTAGCCATGCCGTGGTCACTGCTCAGTCAGGGTGAGAGTGACCTCCCAGCAGGACATGCTGTGGCCACGCTGTTCGTGCAGGTGGTGGCCGGGCACTACAATGTCCGAGCCATTGCCCTATGCCCTGTGTAGATGCAGCCAGGCCAGGCCACCCTATCCAGGCTATTCCCACAGTACCTTGCTCCTCATTATGCACATTGGAAGGCCAATACTGGCAACAGTGCTATCAGTGTGGGCTGAGGAGGGTGTTGGCAGCCACCACACACTGGATAGACAGACACACACTCCACACACCTATGCCAGCATTGTGCAACTATAGAGGTGTTTGGCAGCCCTGGCCACCACACCAGTCCTGGGCACAGTGCAGGCATGGCTGTGGTACGCAATACTGTTGGTGTCACTCTGTCAGACACCAGACCTGAGGCACACTCCACAGACATCAGAAAGGTTGCTATGATGCAGCTCAATCAGTCAATTGTGCTTAACGTAGGAATTGCTATCTGACAGTTATCATAGCAACCTTTTGATAGCTATGTACAGTTTTCCCATGTTTAGGGTGGCATTGCTAAGGTATACAAGTGCTTGGGATAATGGAGCCTGTGGGTGCGGGTGTGTCTGCCCCTGTTGGCCACTGCTCTAGGGCAGAGGTTCCCAACTCCAGTCCTGGAGGGCCAAACACTGTTCGGGTTTTCATGCTGTCCCTAATGAATATGCATGAGATACATCTGCATACCATGTGGGCGGTGCATAGCAATGCAGCACAGCCACATTTATTAGAGGCAGCATGGAACCTGCATGGTGTTTGGCCCTCCAGGACTGCATTTGGGAGACTCTGCTCTAGGTAATGCGCATGTTTATGGTGTCTGTAGGGTAAAATGTAGGTGTTTTGGGCATGTCTATGTCATTTACACTGCAGGTTCTGTCAGTATTAGCACGTTGTAGCAGTGGGTAAGATATGGGGGTTGGGTTGGCAGGAGCCACAGCTGGGATTTGAACCTCTGACCTTCTGCTCCTGAACACACTGGCTGTGTGCACTGCACCACCGTGTTGTCACAGAGACAGTGCATTCCCTGGGGATACCATGACTGTTTGTCAGACAGGGCCTGTCTGTTGCAGTGCATGGCACCCACCTACACAGGGCTAGGCCATGGTCTGCTCTGGGCAGCTGCCACTGCCCCCTCCACCACCAGTACCCCTCTGCCACCCTGCTGACATGCCTGTCTGCTGGTGGTGCTGGTGGAGCGCAGTCTCATGCCATCCATTGTGCGGGTAGGTGGCTGCCTATGGTGCAGGTTCTGGGGTAGGGGTGCCTGCATAGATGTCCACGCTTCCCCCCAGCACTGCCTGCCAATGTTCTGTGCCCTTGGGGGTACTGCAGTGCCAGTCCCCACAGTACCTGCTGGGTACTATCCCCTGTGACACTGTGGGAAGTACACTCGTGCCCATGCTGGGCCCTCATCAGTTGCTGTCTGGCTGCTCTACTGTTTCAGCATTCCTATGGGCCACCTAGGCATCACCCTAGTTCACACTGTGGCCCAGCTGCAGCACAGCATGTGCCGTCTGCAGCCCTCTGTGTCCCCTTTCCTAGCATCTGTCCAGTTGCCCATTCTGACATGCCTGCCCTGCTGTTGTGGAACATGTGCACGCCATAGGAAACCTGTCCAATGGAGAGGGAAACCCTGATCAGCGCTATTTCACTGTGGGATCATTCACCTTGTATGGGGACGGAGCGTAGACCCTTCCAAAATTCATATCTCAGCTAAAAACGCATCGGGAAGTGGTATGGAACAGAAGAAAAGCCTTTCACTCAGACCTCCTCAACCGCTCTCTAAACAAGCCATGAGAACTCTTTAACTTAGTAAGAGTACTAACCACTGAGCCAACCCCACCACATCAAGATGCTATACACCCCCAAAAGTACTCTGATTACATCCAAGCCAAAGCCATCAAAACCTCAACAACATCACCCCCAACTATTACCCAAACTTTCTTACATCAGAACCCACTCATCAAGTTCACATCCCCCTCAATAAAGCATGTCGAAGATATCATTACCAGAATAAATACAACCACGGCATCCAACAATCCCTGTCCAGCACACTGGATAAAAGCATTGCGACATGAGCTCAGCCCATTCATATCCGAAATCATAAATCAATCATTCACAACAGGAATCTTCCCAGCAGCTCTTAAGCAGACCTCCATAAGACCCCTTCTAAAAAACAACCAGCTAGACCCAACAAAAGCAGAATCTTACCGCCCAATCTCCAGCATCCCCCTGCTATCCAAGATAATAGAGAAGGTGACACAGATTCAGATCCAACAACATATTGACACCACATCACCTCTGGACCCCAGTCAACATTTTATTTATTTATTTATTTAACATTTTCTTCTATACCGCGCTATTAAAATCAGCGCGGTGTACATCGAACAATAATACTGCAATGTATACAAATAACATTGAGTTTACAAATAACAGGGAATTGAACATGGGGGAGAAAACGGGGAAACTAAATACATATTAACTCAAACTATGTACAATGCTCTAATGTAACTGGGTGTTGCATTAGTTTTGTGAAGTTTGGTAGGGTTTGGGGGACTACCTATTATTTGTGGTGTTGACGTGCAGGGGTTTAGAGAACATGGATTTAGAGAAGCCCACGGAGTTGAATCATTGCTGACCTCATTAATCAACACCCTCATCTGTGGAACTGACAATATCAAAAAAGGCTTTGCACTAATATTCCTGGACATCTCCGCAGCGTTTGATTCTGTTGACCATAACAAACTCCTAACCCGACTCCAATGCAAAGGCATCCAGGGATTAGCTTGGGACTGGTGCAAATCTTATCTTGAAGAGCGCTGGCAACATGTCCGAACGGAATCAAACACCTCAAAACCTTTCCAGTTGAAACAAGGCGTCCCTCAAGGATACTCCCTCTCAGCGCTACTCTTTAATATCTACATGCAGCCGATATGTGAGATCACCCGTTCATTTGGAGTATCCTCGCTAATCTATGCAGATGACGTGCTGATTTTCACACCAATCAACGTCACTCTGCCTGATTATACAGTACTAACAGAGTGTTTTGATGCAATTACAGACTGGCTCCTCACACAGAATATGAGAATAAACTTAAAAAAAACAGAAGCCCTAATCATCACGAAAAATAAAGAATTTTCACCCCCGACAACTCTAAAAGTACGTGACGCAGAGCTTCCTATCAAACCCACCGTAAAATACCTAGGCGTAACCCTGGATCACCGACTGGACTTCAAAGAACACATAAACTGCACAGTGAAAAACGTCTATTTCAAGATCAGAACCCTCCGAAACCTCAAGAACATGCTCGACCCTGACAACTTCCGTACCATCTTTCAAGCCATAGTCATTCCACACTTTGACTATGCAAACATAGTTCTACACGGCCTCCCAAAAAGCACACTAAACACGCTGCAATTAGCGATGAACACCGCTGCTCGCATCCTCAATGGTGCATCAAGGAATGACCACATAACCCCCATCTTAAAGGAATTACACTGGCTCCCAATATCCTGCAGGACTACATACAAAGCATTACTCATGACATTCAAAGCCATTAATAACTTAGCTCCCCTAGCAATCTCTACACTCATCACGCACACCCCTAACACTAGATCTAGAAGATCAGTCGCAGTTAATACTCTAATCATCCCGACTGACTTTAGAAAATGTACACACGCAACAACTGCAAGAGCATTCGTTTACTTCGCTCCCAAATGTTGGAATGATCTTCCACCCACCATAAGAGAAATTAAAGACCTCAAACAATTTGGAAAAGCTATAAAACACCATCTGTTCCTTTCATACTTCTCTCAATACCTGACCCCAACTTAGCCTAAACCCCATTACAAACCAATGTTGAAATGCTTTATTCACTCCTGCATAAGAAGAAGAATATCACTGTATATAGTTAAATAATTTATATGTAAAAAGTTTTTTCCCGATGATGTATCATGTTAGACCTCCTGTTACATGTAAACTCACGACAGCCTGTTGCTATCTGTGAGTACTTTATGTTTACTGTAAACCGCGCTGATGGTAAAAGTGCGGTATATAAGAACGTTAAATAAATAAAATAAAAATAAATATCATTTTTTTGGAACTTTCTTGGGAGTGGTTTTCAATGTTTCCCATTAATATCACTATTGCCCAGCTTGGTTATGTTTTTTTTATATTTTGTTAGGGTCATTTTCAATGTTTATTTGCACTTTTGTTCCGTGCACATGTATCACACTTATCATTTTTTTGTAGGTTTCCCTGATTTTGCTGTACATTGCTGACATAAATGGTTTCTCTTCCCTTTAAATCCCCTCTAACGCCAGAATTTCACTGGCGTTAGTTTTCAGCCTCAGATTTCACAGCCTTAGTGTGCAGAAAGCCTCTCCCCTCCCACTCTCCACCCATTGACCCCTTCTCTCCGCCCCTGGGGAGCCTTCCTCCGCCCTCCGGGAGCCTTTCCCCGCCTTCAGCGCTCGTTTGCGCCGCTGCGCACGTTATCGCGCGATAAGGTACCTGTGCGCCTGATAAAGCAACATCACAGAGCGCACATTAAGACGGTTTAGTAAACATACCCCTAAGAGTTAAAGCTGGGGTTCTGGTGACACTGCCAAGAAAACCCAGGAGCTTCTGGGTCGCCAGGAGTCAGGACTGACTCGAAGGCACACATTGCATTGCATGTATCTGTCAGACTCACAAACTGCTGGATCTGTGTCACACCAGTCTTGTAAATTAACTTTGCCTGGTGGGGTAATAGGTCATGTTGCAGCATCTGAATATACAAAACCATAGCAAGACATCCCATGCTGATAGCATTCATGTTTTACATTTGAGATGTGAGCAGCCAAAAGGAGAGGACAGCCACCATAAGGTGACATTACAGTGCAGGGGTGACCTAAATATATGAAAACCCATAACATGTTCAGTTGCGTGTCTCTAGCCCATTCCTAGAATCACTTCATAGTTGGCAGACTACAGTGTATGCTTTGCGGTTGCATTTTGCTCACATGACTGTGTCATAACTCATCATGCAGGCAGATCATGGGGGCACTGTTTGACCTACAGGAACAAGCCTTGAGATGGGAAATAAGTGGGCAGTGTGCAGATTCCATAACACATATTTCTGAGTATTCATACAACCACAATGCCATATATGTTGGACCCCACATTCAATATGTATAGGGGCAGACCCAAAACAAAGATCAGGCTGGTGGCAGCTGTATAATCAATGACACCACAAAGATGTTTCAATCAGTATCTTCATGTTGGTTTCCCAAAGGCACACACAGCACAACTGGGATTTGAACTGGGATTTATTAATGTCCTGCTGTAGCCATTAGGGTACGGCAGAACACTTCACATTATCGTACTGTCTGGACCCAAACTGACATCAGAATCCTCCATAAAATGGGTACAGCCCAATACAAGATGTAACCTAGCTGCCACATACAGAGGCAGTCAGAGACCATAACTAAGGATTGCCTCAGCAGTTCACATGCTGTACGGACAGCACTGGGCACCCAGTACTGCATTGGCCTTACTGTCACCAATTGGCAGTATACATCTCTTCTTCCACGGATAAGCCACATCTGAGATCATGCTGCCCATTATATCAGTGTACCTCCGAAGACACAGAACTGTCATACACACTGGTGTGTGCTGGGCTGCATTTGGCACTATCCCCTGAGGCAGGACATGTGCAGGCCAGGTATTCCCATTGCGAGTTGCTGTACACTGGCAGATCTATACTTTTACCCATACCATGAAACTCAAATCTCATGCATGACCCATGAGGTCCTTTGGGGACAATCCTGTTTTGTCCAGGGGGCCAAGCACAGTTCCTCCACCATCATACATGACACACAGGTAGTGACTACTGCTCCAGTCATTACAGTCACCATTGTGACTGTTGTAGAGTTCATGTACATCTGAATTGCTTAGCCCCCTCATGTTCCCATAATGCACCTCACATTTAGGTCAGCTAGATTCACATTTTGTCATTGCTGTTCCACCCCAGTTTGACTATATTGAAAATGGTGTGAACCATCACATCCGCTTGGTCATATGCAGGGACATTGTATGCTTCGTGCACATGACAAGCAGTCCATAGGCAAGTGTTCTTTTGCAACAGTCACCCTAAATGTGAGGAGGTCCACACATCACCTGGTCCATACAGCACACACTTAAATGGGTGCTCTCGCCAGGTTCTGGAGAGGTTCTATTTCACTGCTAGGCTGCTGCATGTATTGCGTGCAGTGTGCTGATGCTGGACAATTGATATGGTATCTAGCTGTGGTATGTGGAAATGGCATATGCATAGGGGCTATTGTGCTGTGCAACTACTGGTCAAGGACTGTGCTGTGTCAAGCCCTAGGATAGCTGCAGCTGTTTTCCATGAACCTGCATGTGGTGAGTGTTGAGTGGCCAGGAAGTGGCAGTGCTGTCACTGACCTACAGGACTTGCATAATTCATTTGTAGTCTCAGATTCCCAGGCACACAGGACAAGAGGATTGCATCACTTTCATAAGATCTCTCATCCACAAGATTAATCACAGTCTACCACCACATATTACGCAACAGTGCACAGTATCAGCCATTCACATGACTTCTGTGCCTGGTCTGCCAGTAATCACCCACTGCATGTACACATAGCCACCATGAAGTCATGGGCTTTGTGCAAACAGCATAGACATCTAGCAGCCTGGCTAGTGACTGAATTTCAATAAAGACTCAGCACCCATATCACTACAGCTTGATCCTATATAGCACTATGTATGTACATAGCCATAACATGGTTACAGCTCAGAGTAAGAGAGGCCTCTCAATATGAACAGATGTGTGCATCCCAGCCAAGCTTGTGGCAGATCCACATTAGGATGGCCCAGCCATTTAACTAACCTCTGACTCATACATCCTGTGCAAACTGCTCTGATTTAGACAATACCCAGAATCCTCTTCATTTGTGTACCCTTTTATTTTGAACTTGTGGATTGCTAATGCAATGCAAGGTCCACTGGAAATTGGGCCGCAGACAGGCTGTGATTGTATGTTGGCCCACAGTGGTCTACGTCTGACAAGTCCCCAAATACTGTGTCCCCCTACAGAGTTTGTGGCAGTGAGCACTGCACATGGTGCCATGCTTGTACACCCATATAATGTTGTGTCCTTAGCCATGGGCCCTGCAGAACTGGCCAATGCAGCACATGCACTCTCCTATGCAGCAGATGCAGTGCCCCCCCCCCCCCAAGAGCACATGTAAGCATGGCAGATTGGACATGGGATTATATGTTGGTACAGTTGCTGGCTACACAAAAGCCACCATTCCATGCCTCTTTGTACTCCATCATCATCCTTGTAACTGTCACACTTGGTGCCCATAGGAAGTGGGTGAGGCTGTCATGCAGGCCCTCTGATGTAAACATGTAGACAATGAGTAGGCCTGCATAGCTTCTGGGCATGCGAATATAAGCTTTGTCCAGCAATGTCAACTATGAAGAGAACATTCGGAATATGTATGGTACTGTTCCCCTCACCCCAACATCCCCTCCAGGCTCTGCCTTCCCATATGGTGGCAGGTGATACAGAGACCAATATGACAGCTGGAATTGTGCATGCACCATTCAGAGGTCAGTGTCCCACAGTCACAGTCAGGCAAAGAAGTGCATTTCAACTTTCTTTTAGAGTAATAGGTAACGCACTGCTGAATGTTTTGGTCAATGATCAGTAGACATGTTGAGATGGCATATATTGGGTGCACATTTGCATAGTGCAGATGTGCCTGTATGTGCATATTGTGCATGGAGCAGAGTCCCCCAGATTGCACTCTGTGAGTGCAGCATAGGACAAAAGCAATGTGCATGCAGATAAATTGCAGAGTCTTTCCAGGGTCACCAACTAAGTGACTGAATTGGACATTGAAGGGATAATTGGAATAAAGGGATAATCAGCTCAGATCTGCTTTATATGTTTGCCTTATGATTGCATATATGTCTGCCTTATAACTGCACTCTGGCCTGTTTGAAACAGACACAGCAACATATGGATGGCACAAACAGGTGGGCAACAGGAAAAGAGCACATGCAGCTTACTACTGTTATAAAGCCTAAAAAAGCTATACTTTGGACAGAAGTGTCCAAGGATATAAGCCTAGGTTCAAACAGGTCAAGCCAGGAATTCAACTAATGCTCTTGCCCTGAAGGTTTCAATTGGTGCCAGCAGATGGAAAAACACAGGAGGAGGCAGAGGGCTATGATTGATTGCATAGTTAGGCAGACCTTGATCAGCAGATCCAGCTACATAACCATAGAAGGCCCTGGGAAAGAGTTTTGCATTTGCTGAAACTATTTAGAATTTGAAGCAGAGAGGTATATATAAGACAGCAATTTTAGAGGGTCTGGGGGCAGTTTCTTTTCTCCCCTTGCAGAGAGAAGTCTGCCCCACTGTCCCTCAGACAGGCACTTGCTATCTGCATCTATAACCATTTGTTTGCTGTGACAAATAAAAAAGTTTTTTTGTAGCTGAGCAACTTGCTGTCTGAACTGTTTATTGGTAATTGGGGAAGCTTTGTAGGTGGACCCGGCCTACAAATTGGCGCCCGAACAGGGACCTCTAAACTGAGTTTAGACACTCATAAATTTTTCTAAATTGCCCAAGGATTCCTCTGACTGTATTTTTGTCAGAGAGGATACCTCCTGTTTGAAAGGAGAAACAGGGGATGAGAATACCTTCTCATTAGGAGAAGAGGATTCCTTCTGCTGGTACAGAAGATGGGAATACCGCTCTGAGTGACGTCGAGAGAGATTTTGAGATTTTGATACCCTAGGACGACTCCAGCGGGTAAGTTTTGTTTTTCCTGTCTACAAACAAAGACGGAAGATTTACCCAGGTTCGATTGGTGGGTGAGTACCAAATTTACACATATGCATATGTATTTTATGTGCTTAATGTTTTATTATGTAGCAAATTGTTAGAATGTCTCTGTATTTAGTTGTAATGTTAGGGAAAGAAAGTTTGAAAGTTTTGCCCAGACATTAGGTCTCTGTCTTTCCGAGATTGATTGATGTACGCTTGAGACTGTACGTATTATTATTAATACGAAGCGAATGTGTGTCTTTATCCACGTTTTCATACCCCCGCGAGGGGATTGGCTGGATTTAGACAAAGCACAAGAGGTGTACGTGTGTATGAGTCCTGAATTCGTAATTTTCGCTCCTCTGTTAATTACGAGGTTTGGATTGCCACCTAAAAGCGAAATTACGCGCGCCTCTGTATATAAGGAGGTTCAATTTGCTATTGGTAAAAGGCGAAGTTAATTGCCCCTGTCCCTGAACAGTGAAAACACCAGGTCTACATAGACTATAGAGAAGGGACAGCTAGGGAAATGTTTAAAAGAAAATCTAAACAGGAAGAAAATAATGAGAAAGGAACTGAGCCCGGTCCTAGCCCCATAGATAGCCTTGTTAAACAGAACCCCCTATTGGAGGCTTCAATAAAAAATTGTTCTAAACAATGGGAAAAATGGACGAAGAAAACACCCTCTCTTGCCTGGCCAGCAGGGGGGTCATTTGATCCGCTCATTTTGACCAAAATTAGGGATCATATTTTATTTAACAAATGTGGCAAAACCCAATTGGAACATTTGCGACATATTTCCCTATGGATGCAGGCTGGTCCAGAGCTTTCGCCATCTGCCCCTGTACCCCCACCTTCTTATTGGGCAGCCGAAAGTAAAGCTATGGCAGCCATAGGCTATTCTGATCCTGTTTTCCAGCCCAAGTCAGAACCGACTTCTCACCCAGCAGCCTCTATACCCCCAGAACAGGTCCTGCATAAACTCTTGGACACTGAGGGAGCTTGGGCAAAGATTGAGGGTCATGTTAACTTAAAAGCCACCCCTGCCCCAGATCCCAGTGCATATGCTGAGGCACAGGCAAGATTAGAAGAGTTGAAACAGCAATTAACAGCAGAACATGAAGATTTAGAAAGTCAGGCTCAAGCTTTAAAACTATCTGAGGTTAAAATTACTGAGAATCTTAAAAGATGGGAGTTAGACCTAGCAGATAGGGAAAAACGTCTTAAGCAGATTATAGAAGAGGAAGAACAGGAGAAGGTAGATGAGGTAGTAGATGATGAAGAGCAAAAAAGTGAACTTACACTGGTTTGTGGAGTTGTGCAAGGTGGTAAAACTCCTCGAGCTCCGCAACCATGTATCCTTACTTTTATTACAGAGCAGGAGGATGGAAATGGTTACTATGTTTACCGATGGTCCTCCAACATGTACGGTTGGACAAGAGCCAACCAGCCCCAGATGTTACAGTGGCCCCCTAATGGATCACTAGAAACTGTACACCTTAACACCGCCCGACTCTGCATTCGTGGAGGAGCGGGAGACCCTAACTGGGATTCTGTCTATATGGAGGCAGGTCTGAGGGTTTGGGAAAAGTATGAGAATCAGGACGCTAATAAACAGCTTCTGTTTCCAGTAATCTATACAAATGAAGGAAAATCTAAATATATCCCATGGAGTTTTACTGATATGACTAATATAGCCAGTAGTCTCCCTCCACTTAGTAGAGGGGGAGAGACATGGATTCAAAAATTTGAAAGAATTACGGCTGGATATCATTTGGCTTTGGGAGATATCAAAGCTTTATTGGCCAAAATTCTGGGAAATAGTGCGACAAATCAAGTGTTTGCCAATGCCGATTTAGGCCAGGTGAAGGTCACAGTTAACACTTATGATGGTTCTTCCTTCAACGAGTTTCGTCCTCGTATTTGGGACTCCCTCAGGGAAATGTACCCTACTCAGCGCAGTTTGGCTCCTCTTACTACTATGAGATTCCAAATAGGTGAGGATATCAGTGCATACCTCGTACGATTTCAAGATTTATGGGAAGCACAAATGGGGGTACCATATGATGATGTTTGTATGAGACCTGTATTTTTCCAGACTTTGTGTAATACATTACCCCCATCCGTAACTGCAAAATTAAAGTCTATAGTAGCCTTGGAGTCTGAGCCATGGCCTAAACAACAGGCCCATATTTTGCATTATATTCGATCTTTAGAGGAGGACACTTTGAAACCTGAGAAGGATTTGAAACAGGCCCAAGCACGCTTGTTACACCTTCAACTTAAAGGGTTACAAGAAAGTAAAGATCCCCAATCCACCACCAAATTACATCTTGATAAATCTAATAATGAACTTATTAGACAGCTAAAACAGAAAATTAGGGAACAGCAGGAGAAAATTGATGACATGGAATATCTGGATCCTTATGAGGATGATGTTCCAGATCCCCGTGATGAGGTATGGGATAGAGATAAGGAGCGCATTTACTATAACGGAGCCCAACGACCCCGTTATCCTCAGCCACAGCGTCGAGGTCCCTCTTACCATCAAAATAACCGTACTCCTGCCCCACAGTGTTGGAACTGTGGTGGTTACGGTCATTTTCAGCGCTCATGCCATGCTCAGCGCAGAAATGAGAATTTTGACAGGAGGCGTTTTCCCTTGTGGACACCTCCCCGGGATTCAGGACCCCCACCCCAACAATGACTGGGAATCTATATCTTACAGGCAAGGCTCACATATCAGGAACCTCTGATCACAGTATATCTTAATGATGAGCCCACAGAAATGTTACTTGATACAGGAGCCACTTCCTCTGTATTAACTACTTTACCACAGAGATGCCAGCTTAGTAGAAAGAAAATGACTACCACTGGTTTTGATGGTAGACCCCTTACATCTTACCTAACTACACCCATTTGTTTAAGAATAGGAGATCAGCAGATTTCTCATTCTTTTCTGTTTGCCCCATATTGCCCAGTAAATTTGATGGGTAGGGACTTATTGGTGAAATTACAGGTTGAATTCACCTATGGTCTGCCGGGAGAAAAAGGTCCTGAGCGGTCACTGCTCCTCAGCCCTTATGGCCGAGTTAAATCACATCTGCCTGTAACCATTCATATTAAGCCTGGCTGTAAACCACCAAAGATTCCGCAGTATCCCCTCCAACCGGAGGCCCTGCAGGGATCTCGCCAGGAGATTCAGGAGCTGTTACAGCATGGAATTATTGAACTCAGTAACTCCCCATATAACACCCCACTATTCCCTGTGAAAAAGCCTAATGGGACGTGGAGAATAGTTCATGACTTACGTGCACTTAACAGTGTTATTGAACCACAGTTTCCAGTAGTCTCAAACCCTGCCACATTGCTGACAACGACTACTCTGTACAAATATCATACTGTTTTGGACCTTTCCCATGCCTTTTTTGGGATAGAGGTCGAACCCACATCCAGGCAGTTTTTGGCATTTATTTTTGAGGGTCAGCATTATCAGTGGACCAGGTTACCCCAAGGATATGTGGAAAGCCCCTCCATATTCTCTCAAGCACTAGTTGCTGATTTGCAATCATTCAGGGCAGAGCTGCCCAGCAATGTGTCTTTGTTACAGTATGTAGATGACTTACTGCTTTCCACAGCTGAGGCTGCAACAAATCTGGCCCTCACAGATAAACTTGCTTGTTATCTTTTGGAAAGTGGTTACCAGATTAATATGGCCAAGGCACAGATCTGCCAAACTGAAGTCACTTTTCTAGGGTTCCTAGTAGGAGATGGAATGCTGTCTCTGACAGAGAAAACTAAACAACACTGCTTGCAATTACAGATGCCTACCACTGTAAAGCAATTGCGATCTCTGCTCGGCATGATAAATTTCTGCCGGAATTGGATCCCAGGTCACAGTCAACGCACACATCCCTTTCGCAAATATTTAAAAGGGGGGGCTAAGGGGTCGACTGTTATCAGCCTGTCAGCTCCTGACCAGATTTTGCTTCAATCTCTTTTGACTGATGTATCACACATACCAAGTCTCTGTCTCCCTGACTATTCAAAGGAGATGTTTCTCATTAGCTTTCACGGACATCACACGTGGGCAGCTGTGATTTATCAGGATGATGGTAAAATTGTGTCCTACTTGTCAGGATCTTTTTCTGTTACAGAAATAGTTCTGCCTGATGTTGAGAGAGGGTTAGTAGCCACCAGTGAGGCAGTCAGGAAGACCTATAACACCTTTCATCCCTTGCGACTCACTGTGTATTGCTCCGGTGATGTAGAGGCATTGTTATGCAGTAATACTCTCCACTTTACCCCACATCGGGTGAACCAGCTTTGTGCTGCCCTGCTACGGAGTCATATACTCATTAAGCCATTCCCTGCAAGTCACCCTTTTGGTTACCTACAAAATTTAGTTTCTGTCATTGTTGGAGAAGAAGGAGATAAGATCCCCATTTTTTCTTTCGCAGATAATATTCTGTCTCTTCATGAAATGCCTGTCAATTCTGAAGTCTGGTTCACTGACGGTTCTGAGACATCACTATGTTCTGGTTTCAGTGCAGTACAGATATCTCCTTTTGGTGATATTCTAGATGTCTTACAATATCAGTTGCCGAGTACTTATAGTGCTCAAGGTGCTGAACTCTGTGCAATTTTGGCAGTCTTACTGCATCAGGAGAAACAGAACATTATCATATTTACTGACTCCCATTATGCAGCACAAGTGCTGACAGTGCTTCATCAGAAATGGTCACAAAGAGGTTTTATCATCTCTTCAGCCAGCTCAATCTCACATCTTGATGAGATACATCAAATTTATGAGTGTCTAGAGCAGTGATGGCTAACCTTTTTGAGCCCGAGTGCCCAAACTGCCGCACAAAACCAAAGAATTTCCTCAAAGTGCCAGCACGTCAATTTGCATAAATATTTGCATAATGCTAACATACACTAACTTTTAGTACATGTCTCTTAATGAGTGTATGGATAAAGACAGACTAAAAGATTTCTACATTACTATAATCCAGTGCCAACCGCCAGGCACATTAGGAACTACTACAAACACTGCCCATTTAGAACCAATAGCAAACCCGCCGTATCCTAACAGCACTACCAGGACTCACAAAGCACCACACCATACCTATCAAAAGGCAACACTGCAAATATTAAACCAATACATTTCAGACAATAACAATACATGACCTACTGGGGAAAGAGAACAAGTGGCAATGTCAAAAAGGAATTACATAAACAGAATACCTCAGCTCAGTTGCAATTGCTCCAGCCACTTTCTTCTGGTTTCTTCATGTTTTCTGCTAACTCTCCATCATCTGCTGTCCATTTGTCCTTTCTTCTCTCTTCTAGTTTTTTTTCCATTCTCTCTCTACATCCGCTTTAACATACTAATCTTTCTCCTTTTGCTCTTTCCTCATTCCTATTTCATCCACTCAAATTTTACCCCTCCATCCTCAATCCCCACTTACTCTCCCAATACCCGGCCAATTGTAGATTTTTTATCCCTCCCACACAAAATATTTTTCCCCTCTCCATTTTACTCTCCCAGCCCCATCCCATTCTAATCCTCCCCCAACATCAGCTCCCTTCTAGTTCCAGCCTCACCCAGCATCCATTCCCTTCTAGTCCCTGCATCAGCCCATTTCCAGTCCTAGCAACCCCCCAACCCAATACCAGTCCTAGCCCCCCCCCATCAACTCACTTCCAGCCCTAAACCCCCATCACCCCATTTCCAGACAGCCCCCATCAGCCCACAGCCCATTAGCAGTCCTACCCCCCCAGCCCATTAGCAGTCCTACCCCCCCCCCGCCCGCCGCCGCCCGCCCGCCCATTAGCAGTCCTAACCCCCCCAGCCCATTAGCAGTCCTAACACCCCCCTCCTGCCCTTTTGCATTCCTAACCCGCACTCCTGCCCATTAGCAGTTCTAACGACCACCGCCCGCCCGCCCGCCCGCCCATTAGCAGTCCTAACCCCCCCAGCCCATTAGCAGTCCTAAACCCCCCCCGCCCCGCCCATTAGCAGTCCTAACACCCCCCCTCCTGCCCATTAGCATTCCTTACACCCCCCTCCCCCAGCCAATTAGCAGTCCTAACCCCCCCCTCCTGCCAATTAGCAGTCCTAACCCTCCCCCCCTGCCCATTAGCAGTCCTAACCCCCCCCTCCTGCCCATTAGCAGTCCTAACACCCCCCCTCCTGCCCATTAGCAGTCCTAACCCCCCTCCGGCCCATTAGCAGTCCTAACCCCCCTCCTGCCCATTAGCAGTCCTAACCCCCCTCCTGCCCATTAGCAGTCCTAACCCCCCCCCCCTCCTCCTGCCTATTAGCAGTCCTAACCCCCCCCCTCCTCCTGCCTATTAGCAGTCCTAACCCCCCCCCCCCCGGCAAATTTTTTTTAAAAAAAAAGCAGGCTCTGGCTGCTGCCGCGGCAGATTACAATGTCCCGCGGGGCCCCCTCCGCCCGCTAAGCCCCTCTGCAAGGGCTTTCAGATTCGCGAGGGAGAGCGTCTCCCTCGCGTCTCTGTTAAGCCCGCAGGGGCTAATGGGAAATTTCCCATCAGTCCCTCGCGTCTAAAGGGGCTGATGGGAAATTTCCCATTAGCCCCTGCGGGCTTAACAGAGACGCGAGGGAGACGCTCTCCCTCGCGAATCTGAAAGCTCTTGCAGAGGGGCTTAGCGGGCGGAGGGGGCCCCACGGGACGCTGCATTCTGCCCTTGCCGCGTCCGCGGCAGCAGTCAGAGACAGCTTTTTTCTTTTTTTTGCGGACCTATGGCCCGCGTGCCAGCTGCAAGGCCTTCGCGTGCCACAGCTGGCACGCGTGCCATAGGTTCGCCATCGCTGGTCTAGAGAAACGCAGAATCAACAATCTGTTTCTGTGCTGTGAATGGGTTCCTGGACATACACAGGGAGACTCTTTCCGCCAGATGGGCAATGCCCTGGCAGATCAGTTAGCCAAAGAAGTAACTAGTAATGCTTCCCTAACCTTACCTGTCACCAGATCACAGATCTATTTAGTACCTGACCTTGCTGATTATCAGAAAGATGCTGTTTCTCATGAGATAGGAAACTGGGAGAGACTAGGTTGTTCCCAAATTAAGAAAATGTGGGTACATCCATCAGGAAAACTCTGTATCTGTTATGTAGCACTGAAACGCCTCACAGAACTCATTCATGATATCTATCATTCTAGTACTGCAAATGTTTACAGCATGCTTGAGGACATTTTTTGGTGTCCACACATGAAAAATCGCATTCAGGAACTAGTAGCTAAATGTCCTGTGTGTATTCTGAACTCTCAGCCAGGAGGAAAACCCATAGCCAAAGGTCATCTCCCGGTTCTAAGTGGTCCTTTTGAATCCTGGTATGTAGATTTTACTGACATGATCCACAGATGTGCTCAGAAGCGGTACCTTTTAGTGTGGGTTTGCCCTTGGTCTAAATGGATTGAGGCTTTCCCCTGCAATAGAGAGACTGCTAAAGAAGTAGTAGAGGTTTTGCTAACACAAATAATTCCCCGATTTGGCATTCCTAAAGTTATATATTCTGACAATGGCTCTCACTTTCGTAATACTCTTGTGACTGCACTCACCCAGCATCTCCCTGTCCAGTGGAAGTATGTTTCTGTGTATAAACCTACTTCCAATGGTCTTGTTGAACGATGTAATGGCATTTTGAAAACTCAACTCAGAAAGATTTGCGCTTCTGGTCATATGACCTGGCTACAAGCATTACCAATGTGCTTATTTCAGCTACGTAATAGCCCGATCAAGCGATTACATCTGACACCTCATGAAATGGCCACTGGCCGGCGTATGCGCGTGACTAATTTATCACAGTCCCAGGTTCCGATTCATGATAGTCTCTCTGCTTACCTTGCAGGACTCCGGATTGCACTCCAAGAAATTGCTGACCGAGTAGCAGTCACACAGTCTGTGTCCAGTCCATCCTTATTACCTTGCTTCCCTGTAGGGTCCACTGTCTATAAAAGAAATTGTATTCGTGCATCCTGGGACTGCCCAACTTTTTCAGGACCCCACGTTGTCACTGCTGCTTCCCCTTTTGCTGCCAGACTGAATGATACTGATACTTGGGTGCATGTCAGCCATCTAAAAGCGTCTCCAGCTGTCTCATCTGATTAATCAGTTTTATTTCCCTACAGAACTCACGTGTTCTCACCACAGTGTTATGTTATTAGTACCAAAGATGATCGCTGTCAAGCCTACTCCGTGGGCGTCCTTGTGCTTTTTTCTGGGAATCTCTGTCATAATCGTGCTCCTTATTGAGTGTTTACATCCAGATGGACAGCTAGCTTTGTTTCTTCAAGGATGGAACCAGACTAACCAGACGATATCTCGAGCACCCCGGGCTTTACCTGAAGGCTCTCTGAACTTGTGGAAGCAATCAGTATTACACATTGTTTCCCTGATGAACATTGCAGACTGCATTATTTGTACCCCTTTACCGAAGGGTGTATCATATGCTCCAGTACATGTTTCAAAGGTTCCCTTAAATGAGTATGCAGGACAGCTTGCTTGTGTAGATAATAATAATTTTTCTGCCAGTTGTTATGAGACTTTTAATTGTTCCCAGACGTGGCATGCAATGAATATGATACATGACCCTTTGCGTGTATATGTTGACCCGAATATGATATTCGATTTATGTTTAATAACAAATGTATCCATTGCTTTTTCAGATAAGTGTAACTTGTCGTATAATGTGCTTAGTGGATCCTTTCATTTTGCTAGTAATTCTGTCATGATAAAGTGGTATAATCAATCCGGTAATATGGACCCCTCCAGTATGCAATATGATTGGAAAAATATTACAAGAAACCCGGTAGTGTTTACTGGATCTGACTTCCGCTGGTATGTGGGGGTTGGCCCCATTTACCACGATGGTTCAGCCGTGCTGTCAACGGGTTCTCAGAATGAATCTCCATATACTTCATGCTATCTCCCAATGTCCAGTTTTAGGAGGGATCTTACCTCAGCTACTACGGGAAAATCTTTTGTTAAGTGGTTTGATGGGCATCATATGAGTCGCATATGGACACCTGCTACAAACCTCTTTGCTGTAATGGGTCATTATTGGTTGTGTGGGGAAACTCTGTATCAAGTAATTAACCTCTCCCTATTACCCTGTGCTTTGGTTAAAGTTTCTTCTTTTTCTGTCTTGATACCTCTTAATGTTACCCATCATTCTGCTTCTCGCTCCACCCGGTATAGATTAAAACGTAGCTCCTCAGCTTATGCTAGCCCCTGGGATTCATCTATAGCTGAGGATGATGCCATTCAGGCCTCATTTGAGTATATCAATTCCACTTATCCCATGACTAAAACTCGTTTGGATGCCCCTAGTGCAACGGCCTGGATTCCCTTTGCCACCCCCGCCCTAACTGCTGAGCTTGGTATGGCTGTACGCCGTTTGTAATGTTTGTTGCATATTCAAATGAAAGCTGTTACTGAATCCATATCACGCCTAGCCGAGTCCCTTGAACAAAATACACAAATGACTCTGCAGAATAGGCAAGCTTTGGATTTACTTTTGGCCACTGAAGGTGGAACATGCACTTTCATTAATGCTACAAACTGTTGTACGGTCATCGCCAACCATACCATTTTTGTTCTTGATGCTATGAATAAGATAAAGCATCTCTCTGAGTTGCATATTGATGATTTTAAAGGGGGGCTTCAACTTAATAATATTTGGGGTAGTATTGCTTCATGGTTTGCTAGTTTAGGTGTAGGACTTAAAGCCTTCTTTATTACGCTTTTAAGTATAGCTTGTTTTGCAATCATTGCCTGTTGTGCTTTATCCATTTTACTTGCCTGTTGTAAACGAATGATGCTGCAAAGCACTAAAACCATGTACATTGTATCTATGGAACAGTACCAGCGGTTGCCTCTCAATGATCCCTCTCTGTCTCAAATGGTTGTTATCCATGCCCCTTAGTGGGATTACTTTCGCTTCCCTCCACACAGAAAAAAAGAAGGAAAAGAAAAAGTGGGGAATGAAGGGATAATTGGAATAAAGGGATAATCAGCTCAGATCTGCTTTATATGTTTGCCTTATGATTGCATATATGTCTGCCTTATAACTACACTCTGGCCTGTTTGAAACAGACACAGCAACATATGGATGGCACAAACAGGTGGGCAACAGGAAAAGAGCACATGCAGCTTACTACTGTTATAAAGCCTAAAAAAGCTATACTTTGGACAGAAGTGTCCAAGGATATAAGCCTAGGTTCAAACAGGTCAAGCCAGGAATTCAACTAATGCTCTTGCCCTGAAGGTTTCAATTGGTGCCAGCAGATGGAAAAACACAGGAGGAGGCAGAGGGCTATGATTGATTGCATAGTTAGGCAGACCTTGATCAGCAGATCCAGCTACATAACCATAGAAGGCCCTGGGAAAGAGTTTTGCATTTGCTGAAACTATTTAGAATTTTAAGCAGAGAGGTATATATAAGACAGCAATTTTAGAGGGTCTGGGGGCAGTTTCTTTTCTCCCCTTGCAGAGAGAAGTCTGCCCCACTGTCCCTCAGACAGGCACTTGCTATCTGCATCTATAACCATTTGTTTGCTGTGACAAATAAAAAAGTTTTTTTGTAGCTGAGCAACTTGCTGTCTGAACTGTTTATTGGTAATTGGGGAAGCTTTGTAGGTGGACCCGGCCTACAACATTCACAGAAGTTAGGCCTCCACTTGAGCCTAGTTCTCTATAGGCTGAAGCTGCACCAGGTAGGCTGACAGTATTGCCATGGATACAGCTGCTATGGCAGTTGGCATTAATCAGGCCTCTCACATGTGCAAATTGGTGTGTCCTGAGGCTTGGAGGCTCAGTCAGAGTTGAAAGGTGCTACACACATACATGTATCCCCCTGCTCACTCCAGTCAAACCAGCAGGCAGTATGGAAACTGCACAGCAGTGTCATGTTGGAAGGTAAGTGTAGGGGAATGCTGCGGGGATGGGCCTTGATAATGGTGTAACTGAGAAAGCATTAAAGCGTCACAGTCAAAGGTTGCAACTCTTCCTGAAAACTAACCTACTTGGAAATGTGGTCTCACACAGTATGCAGAGTTGCTAAATAGCTTACCAGCAGTATGCTATATGCACATTACTACTACTACTGAACATTTGTATAGCACTTCAAGACATATGCAGTGTTGCATAGAAACATGTAAAAGACAGTCCCTGCTTTTCAGAGCTTACAATCTAGTCAAGACAGACAACACAGTAGCTGTAGACACGGGATACATCTAGGGGGGCATGGTAAGGAAACACAAAGGAGATCAGGTGAGCCAAGATCCAAAAGTGAAGAGGTGAGTTTTCAGCATGGATTTGAAAAGGGTCAGAGAAGGCACATGATGTGAAGACTCAGGTATTTTGTTCCAGGTATAAAGGAGCAGCAAGGTGAAAGGAGCAAAGTTTGGGATTAGCAATAGAAGAGAAGGGCACAGATAGAAGTGATTTGACAGAAGAATGGAGTTCCCAAGGAGGGATGTAGTGCGAGATAAGAGAGGAAAGGTAGTGAGGAGCTGCAGAGTGAATGCATTATATGTCAGCAGGAGAAGTTTGAACTGAATGTGGAAATGGATAGAGAGTGACTTGAGAAGAGGGGTAATATGAGCATGACAAGGCTTGTGAAAGATTAGCCACGCGTTAGAGTGTTGAACTTATTGAAGGGGAGACAGATGATTCAGAGGGAGAACAACAAGGAATAGTTACAATAGTCTAGATGGGAGGTGACTAAGAAATGGATTTGTCTTAATAGTGTGTTCAGAAATGAAATGACAAATGTTGTTGATGTAGTAAAGAAAGAAATGGCAGGTTTTAGGTATCAGTTCGATGTGTGTGGAGAAGGAAAGAGAGGAGTCAAAGATGACCCCAAGGTTGCGAGCTGAAGAGACAGGGAGGAGTAGAGAGTTATCCATAGAGATTGAGAAAGGAGGAAGGGGCAAGGAGGATGTAGGGGGAAAAATAAGAAGCTCAGTTTTGATCATGTTCAATTTCAAGTGGCGATGAGGCATCCAAGAAACAATGACAGAAAGGCAGACAGAGATCCTGGCCTCGATTGCCGGAAAGATTTCAGGTGTAGCGAGGTACATCTTGGAATCATCAGCATAAAGATGGTACTGAAAAACCTCGCCTATCTTTAAGGCACAGAAGGCTTAGCGGGTATCATTGAAAGTTGCTGCTGCCTGCTTAGCCCTTTCCTCTGCCCCAGAACACCCCCAACAAGCCCCGATACTAAACGCATAGGGGGTCATTCTGAACCATGAATAGCAGGGATGGACATCCCCGCTATTTGTGCTGGTTTCAGTCCCAAACTACCTTCCCGGCCAGTTGTGCAGGGAAGTTAGTTGGGGGCAGGGAATGGTTAGCCTGGGGGCAGAGAGTGGGCAGGCTGTGGGTGGTTGCCAGCCCTGGACATACAGGGCCAATTCTAATGTCAGCCCTGTATGTCCAGGGCCAGAGAAATGGCCCTGGACATTTTTTTTTAATTCAGAGTGCAGAAGGGCTTGGGGGGCCAGGGGACCTTCCCTGCAGCCTGAACCTGACCTTCGGAGGCCAGATCGATGGTCGGGCTGTGGGGAATTTGCAGTTTTGGTCAGCGGCCAGCATCGCAGAATATCTGTCCTGGCCTGCATGTGCAGGACAGTTCATGATTCTGATCCCACGGGGATGGATGCACAGAGGGGATGGACGGGAGGGACAGAATCGGGCCCCCAGCATCTGGGAATGTTAGGGAGTTATTTGGGATTTTCCAAAGGCACTACCCATGTAGGTGCCTTTGGAAAATCCCGGATAAGGCATTTATATGGGTAACTAGGGCAGTTACCCGTGTAAATGCCTTCAAAAATGCTGCTCCAAGGGCTTTATTTGTAGCAGTGCTAGAACTGACTCAGAAATCTGGACAACAATTTACATTCAAGCCATCATGCATCTAGAACTGTGACTTTATCATTTCCATTTCCATTTCATTCCATACTTTTATACCAACGTTTTTTAAGAGAAAGCATTTGATCTGACCAACGTAACGCCAATTTTTAAAAAGGGTTCCAGGGGTGATCCGGAAAACTACAAACCGGTGAGCCTGACGTCAGTACTGGGAAAAATGGTAGAAACCATCATAAAGAAAATTGCTGAACATGTAGATAGTCATGGCTTAATGGGAGACAGCCAACATGGCTTTAGACAAGGAAGATCTTGTCTTACTAATCTGTTATGTTTTTTTGAAGGTGTGAATAAACAGGTGGACAAAGGTGAGTCAGTTGATATAGTGTATTTGGACTTTCAGAAAGACTTTGACAAGGTCCCTCATCAGAGACTTTGTCAAAACTAAAAAGTCATGGGATAGGAGGCAGTGTACTATTGTGAATCAGGAACTGGTTAAAAGATAGAAAGCAAAGGGTAGGACAAAATGGCCAATTTTCCCAATGGAGAAAGGTGAATAGTGGCGTACCCCAGGGATCTGTGCTGGGTCTGCTGCTTTTGGACATATTCATAAATGACCTGGAAAAGGGAATAACGAGTGAGATTATCAAATTTGCAGATGACAAAAAACTATTTAAAGTTGTTAAAACCCATGAGGATTGTGGAAAATTGTAAGAGGATCTTGATAAATTGGAAGACTGGGCATCAAAATGGCAGATTAAATTTAATGTGGACAAGTGCAAAGATATGCACCTAGGGAAGAACAACCCAAACTATGGTTACACGATGCAAGGTTCCACATTAGGAACCACCATCCAGGAAAAAGATTTAGCCATCATTGTGGATAACATGTTAAAACCCTCCGCCCAGTGTGCAGCGGCGGCCAAGAGAGCAAATAGAATGCTAGGTATCATAAGGAAGGGAATGGAAAATAAAACAAAGGATATTATAATGCCTCTGTATTGTTCTATGGTGCGACTGCACCTTGAATATTGTGTGCAGTTCTGGCCGCTGTATCTTAAAATGATATAGCGTTATTGGAAAAGGTTCAGAGAAGAGCCACCAAAATGGTAAAGGGGATGGAAGGATACCCCTATGAAGAAATGCTAAAACGCATGTGTATGACCCCCATATGCGTTTAGGGCTCTTTAACCTAGAAAAGAGATGGCTGAGGGGTGATATGATTGAAGTCTATAAATTAATGAACGGAGTGGAATGGGTGAACGTAGATTGATTGTTTACGTTATCAGAATATAGAAAGACTATGGGGACATGCAATGAGGCTACAGGGTAAACTGTTTAAGAAAAATAAGAGAAAATATTTGTTCACTCAATGTGTAATCAAACTCTGGAATTCGTTACCGGAGGATGTAGTAAAAGCTGTTAGTGTAGCTGGGTTTAAAAAAGGTTTGGACAAGTTCCTGAAGGAAAGGTCCATAAACCATTATTAAAAGAGACCCAGGATATCAATGCTTGATCCAATACAAGCATTGTGGAACCTGTGTCTTTTGGGGAAACTGCTAGGTATGTATGACCTAGATTGGCCACTGTTGGAAACAGGATACTAGGCTTGATGGACCTTGGTCTGACCCAGTATGGCATCTCTTATGTTCTTATGAAGTGCACCTCTTCAGTTAGGTTCATTATTAAAGTAAAGTAGAGAAGAAGCTGGAGTTCAAACTCCACTGATACTCCTTGTGACCTTAGGTAAATCACTTCATTCTTGTTTCCTTCAGGTTCAAATTTAGGTTTAGATTTACTAATAAGTGGTAACACATTAACATGTGTTAATACGATTTAAGTAGACCCCATTGAAAATAATGGGATGTGGATTAAATAGTGTCTGTTAAACTGCATCAATGCGTGCTAATGTTCAATAAAGCACAGTTACTTACCTGTAACAGGTGATCTCTGGGAACAGCAGGAATAAGTCTTCACATATGGGTACGTCGGTACCAACGGAGCCTGCATGGGAACGCTCCCCAGCGTCCCAAAAAAGGAAAGCTTTTGGGAGCATCCCACAGCACCTGTGCGCTGCCTTCCCGCCTTTCCTAACCGCCTCTCTCCAGTTCGAGTTTTAAAGCTGAGACAAAGAGAGAGAGAGGAAAGGAAAGATAGATAGAGAGATACAACTCCTAGGGGAGGTGGGTGGGTTGTGAAGACTTATTCCTGCTGTTCCCAGAGATCACCTGTTACAGGTAAGTAACTGTGCTATCTCCAGGAACAAGCAGGAATGAGTCTTCACATATGGGGACTCCCCAGCTAGAGATGCCTGGGAGATCCCCAAGGTTGTGAGACCCTGAGAAGGGCTCTACCTCCTCCCATGGATCTCAGGCATCCAACCAGGAATGGAGGGTAGGAGTTGATTAAGCATGGAACAGGTGTTTGAGAACAGCCTGACCAAACAAGGCATCCTGGTGGGAGTCCTTGTCCAAACAGTAATGGGCTGTGAAGGTATGAACCGAGGCCCAGGTGGCCGCTCAACAGATCTGGTCGATGGACACAGAATTTAGATAAGCCATAGAGGTGGCCATGGCCCTCACATTATGAGCTGTGACATGGCCCTCCAGAGAAAGGTTCTTACTCTTTTAGGCGAAAGAAATACACTGAGAAATCCAATTGGACAGTGTCCTCTTAGAGACTGGAAGTCCCAAATGAGAGGGATCAAAAGCAACAAAGAGTTGAGAAGACTTTCTATGTTGCTGTGTCCTTTGTAAGTAAAAAGCAAGAGCTCTCTTACAATCCAGGGTATGAAGATTCCTCTCTGCACTTGATGCATGAGGACCTGGAAAAAAGACAGGTAAATACACCTCTTGATTAATATGAAAAGGTGAGACCACTTTAGGCATAAAGTGTGGATTGGTCCTAAGGACTACCTTATCATGATGGAACCTTGTATAAGGTGGATTAGCCACTAAGGCCTGCAGTTCACTGATGCGGCGAGCTGAGGTAACTGCGATAAGAAAGATAACCTTCCAGGAAAGAAATTTCAAGGAGGTGGTGGCTAAGGGTTCAAAGGGTGGCTTCATGAGCTGACCAAGAACCAGATTCAAGTCCCATGCCACTGGAGGTGGTCTAATGGGAGGTTTAGTTAAAAGGAGGCCTCTCATGAATCTTGCAATAAGAGGATGAGAGGAAACAGGTTGTCCATTGAGAGACTTGAGAGATGCTGCAATAGCACTCAAATGGACCCTTACTGAATTCGTTTTGAGGCCTGCATGGGAAAGATGCAGGAGATACTCTAGTAAAGAATTCAAAGGTATTGCTAGAGGGTTAATACCCTTCTCAGCACACCAAATGGTAAACCTTTTCCATTTAAAAGCATAGGAATGTCTAGTAGAAGGCTTTCTGGAAGCATGAAGGATATCCCTTACTTGCTGAGAAAGATGCCAATCTTGAAGGTCTAAGCCTTCAGCAACCAAGCCCTGAGATGGAGAGATTGGGGGTTTGGGTGCCACAACATTCCCCCCTCCTGAGACAGGAGATCTGGAGCAGACCCTAAGTCCAGGGAGGGAGCTTGGGAGAGATGCAGAAGTAGAGGGTACCACACTTGGCGTGGCCAACGTGGAGCTATGAGGATAAGAACATAAGAACATAAGATATGCCATACTGGGTCAGACCAAGGTCCATCAAGCCCAGCATTCTGTTTCCAACAGTGGCCAATCTAGGTCATACGTACCTAGCAGTTTCCCCAAGGGACACAGGTTCCACAATGCTTGTACTGGTTCAAGCATTGATATCCTGGGTCCCTTCTTAATAATGGTTTATGGACCTTTCCTCCAGGAACTTGTCCAAACCTTTTTTAAACCCAGCTACACTAACAGCCTTTACTACATCCTCCGGTAACAAATTCCAGAGTTTGATTACACGTTGAGTGAAAAAATATTTTCTTTTATTAGTCTTAAATAGTTTACCCTGTAGCTTCATTGCATGTCCCCTAGTCTTTCCATATTCTGATAAGGTAAACAATCGATCTACGTTTACCCGTTCCACTCCGTTCATTAATTTATAGACTTCTATCATATCTCCCCTCAGCCGTCTCTTCTCCAGGCTAAAGAGCCCCAACCTTTTTAGCCTTTCTTCATAGGAGTAGCCTTCCATCCCCTTTACCATTTTGGTGGCTCTTCTCTGAACCTTTTCTAAAATCGCTATATCCTTTTTAAGATACGGCGACCAGAATTGCACACAATATTCAAGGTGCGGTCTCACACACAATATTCAAGGTGCATATCCCTCGATCTCTCTGAAGTTTGAACAGGGTCTTGGGAATTAGGGGAATGGGTGGAAAGGCATACAGGAAGTCTTGACCCCAATGAAGGAGGAAGGCATCCCTGGCCTGAACTCCCTGACACGGAATTCTGGAACAGAATCGGGGAAGTTTGGCATTCCACGGACTTGCAAAGAGGTCTATGTCCGGGGTTCCCCAAATTCGAAAGATTCTGACTATCTGGTCCATATGAAGGGACCATTCGTGTGGAAGCAGAACTCGACTGAGTCTGTCTGCCCAAGAGTTTTGAACTCCTGGAAGGTATACTGCCAGAAGATGAATTTGATACTCTCTGGCAAAGGCCCACAATCTCAGAGCTTCGTTGCAAAGTGACAGAGAGCCAGTCCCTCCCTGCTTGTTCACATAGAACATGGCTACTTGGTTGTCCGTGTGAATGAGGACTGTCTTGTAGCTGACCAGGGTATGGAAGACTCTGAGAGCCAAGAAGATTGCTCTGAGCTCTAAGATGTTGATATGTAGGGAGGTCTCCTGTGGGGACCAAATGCCCTGGGTGGAGAGGTCTTGAAGATGAGCTCCCCAACCCTTTGGAGAGGCATCTGTTGTAAGGATTGCTTGGGGTAACAACTGTTGGAAGGGGGACCCCAGCAACAGATTTTGAGTGGACTTCCACCACTGGAGAGAACAAAAGAGGCGCCTGGAGGTTGCTATTTTGTCTGACAGACCCCCTGATGCCTGGGTCCACTGTGTGGACAAAGTCCATTGAGCTGCCCTCATGTGAAGGCGAGCATAAGGGACCACATGCACAGTGGATGCCATGTGGCCTAGCAGTTGTAACATCTCTTGAGCAGTTAGATGGGTTTTTAACTGAATCTGAGAGGCTAACTGCACTAAGCGTAGGCAACGGGCCTGGGGAAGATAGGCCCTTGCAGTTGTGGTATCCAGCAAGGCCCCTATGAACTCTAGAGACTGAGTAGGGGTGAGTTGGGACTTTGGAATGTTTATCACCAGTCCCAGATACTTCAGAACACGCATTGTGCAGGCTAGGGAAGTCTGGGCCTCTGATTGGGATGAAGCTCGGATGAGCCAGTCCAGATATGGGAATACGAATATTCCTAGAGTGCGTAGAAATGCAGCTATTACTGCCATGCATTTTGTGAACACTCTTGGAGCAGATGCCAGACCAAAGGAAAGCACCCTGTATTGGTAGTGCTTTCCCTGATAAAGGAACCGAAGGAACCTTCTGTGTGCTGAATGGATGAGTATATGGGTACACGCATCCTTGAGATATAGAGAACAAAGCCAATCCTGACTCTGAAGGAATGGAAGGAGAGTACCTAGAGAAATCATCTTGAATTTCTCCATGCATAGGAATTTGTTCAATTCTCTGAGATCTAATATGGGTCTGTAGCCCCCTGTTTTCTTTGGAATTAGAAAGTAGGGGGAGTAGAACCCTGAGCCCTGTTGAAGAAGAGATACTTTTTCTATTGCCCCTTGGGCAAAAAGGGTAGAAATCTCCTGACCCAGAAGATCGAGGAGAGATGTTGGAGAATTGAACTGTCTCACCATGGTGTAAGGAGGAAGGTTTGAGAAATGAAGTTTGTACCCTTCCCTTATGATGGATAGGGTCCAGTGCTCTGCTGTGATGTGAGCTAACCTTCCTGGAATGGTGAGGGGCTCTGGTTCTTTTAGAGCCAGAAAGGCTAAGTTCTCTAGCTGCAAGTCAAAGGCCCTGAGGAGGCTGAGGCTGTTGGGCTACAGTAGGCCTTGCAGCCTTAGGCTTGGCCTGTTTAGGTTGTTGACGCTTTGCAGCAAAACGACCTGCAGAAGATGTCTGTTGACCATAAACAGGATAATATCTTCCCTTCTTGGGAAAATATGCCTTTTTGAACAACCTCTTCTGGACAGGATTAGAGGTAGACTTTGAAAGCCTATCCAAAGCAGAATTTTCTGCATCCATTTGAGTGGCCTTTGCTTGCCAATCTTTGCCAAACAGGTTTTCACCTGTACAAGGAAGATTTCCTAATCCATCTTGGACCCAGGGTTCCAAATCAGAAGCTTGTAACCAAGCAATTCTGCGTGCACCTATGGCAATGGCCGAGGCTCTGCTGGCCCCCTCAAAAGAGTCAAAGGTTGCACGGTTAGAAAATTTGGAAACATCCTGGGCATGCTTAAGCCAGATAAGAAAGTCTTCCCTTTTATCTTCTGGAAGAAAAGGGAGGAAAGTTTGCAGATGATCTGTAACTTCCTTCAGAAACATCCCCATATAGAGACTATAGGAGTTGATTCTGGCAACAAGCATACTGGCTTGGAAGATTTTCCTGCCAAAAGCATCTAAGGTTCTACATTCTCTTCCTGGAGGAGCAGACGAGTGCCTCTTTGCACTCTTTAACTTTTTCATAGCAGACTCCACCACAATAGAATGGTGAGGAAGCTGAGTTTTATGAAATCCAGGACAAGGAGGGACACGATACAAGGTATCCAACCTACGAGAATGAGAAGAGAAGAGATGGTGAGAGGAGTCTCCCATATGCCTATCATGTGGTCATAAAGGAGCTCATGAATTGGCAAAGTGGCTGCCTCTTTAGGAGCCTTGGGATATTGCAAAATATCCAATTTTTTGGCTCTAGGCTCTGAATCAGGGGCTACTGAGATAGAAAGCCCCTTGGCCACTTCCCTTATGAAGTCTTGAAAAGACAAGTCTTCTGGAGGGGACATTCTTCTTTTTGGAGAAGAAGGCTCCTGAGGAAGGAGTACCGATGCTTCAACAGAGGCCTCCGATGCATCAGAGTCTTCGAAGGAATCGAAGTATCGCCTTTCTGGATGCTCCTGTAAAGCCCGATACGAATACCGGGTGGTATCGACATTGGGAGTCATCGGTCCGAATTGGTACCGATAGGCACCATCGGACAGGGTACCGCTGCAGTCGACACCGAAGCCGATGTCGATGCAACCGGTACCGGCACCGGAACCGATATCAGAGCTGGTGTCGGAGCCGGTACCGACAACGAAGCTTGTTGCGGTACCAGCGGCGTCGCAGCTTGTATGAACACCGTAATGGCACGCTGCATGGTCAGAACATTCTGAAACATCGACGCCATGAATGTCTGGAGGTTGGTACCGGCAGATTCCACCGGTACCCCAGAACATTGCAACAGGTGATCGGTCAAGGCCGTGCCATCGATGTCAACCTGTGACCCCATAGGAGGAGCTTTGGAAGCCGGAGCTTCCCGCCGGGGTACTTTTGCCGGTGCAGGATCCTCGAGGGCAAGCCCGGAGGCATCTCGATGCTTAGAGGGAGATCTACCCTTCGAGGACCGGCTGGACTTATTTTTGGTTACCTGAGATCCATAGGAGGAAGAAGAAGCCCTGGAAGACGTCGATGCCACCAAAGCTGCATCAGAGGGAAACAGTGTACTGAGCTTGGCTGCTCGGTTCTGTAAACCTCTTTTAGACATCATGGAGCAGGATGGACAATCCATGATGGAATGGTCAGGACCCAAACACTTAAGACACCAGCCATGGGTGTCGGTAACAGAGATGGTACCGCTGCACTTAGTGCATTTTTTAAACCCGGAGGCGGGCTTTTCCATGAGGAATTTTCTGTTAGGCCTAAGGCCCAACGAAGAAAAAATACACTGAAGTGGAACGGAAAGTATCCTTTTTTTTTTTTTTGAAGAAAAAGAAAGAAAAGACCGGCGGTACCGGTCCGACGTCGAAGAAGGCAGACGCGCGACCAAAAAAATAAAATAAAATAAAGAACTTCTTCAGCGGTGACAGGAACACGACCTGCTGGCTCCGCGGAAAAGAAGAACTGGAGAGAGGCAGTTAGGAAAGGCGGGAAGGCAGCGCGCAGGTGCTGTGGGATGCTCCCAAAAGCTTTCCTTTTTTGGGACGCTGGGAAGCGTTCCCGCGCAGGCTCCGTCGGTACCGGCGTACCCATATGTGAAGACTCATTCCTGCTTGTTCCTGGAGATTATACATTAACTCATTAACACACATTTGCAAATATAGGGACCAATATTCAGTCAGGTTAGCTAGTCTTTTTAAAATGCTAGCCTCTGACACTTTAGAAGAATCTAGATATATTCAGCCCTGGAACTTATCCAGTGTCCGGCACAAAATATCTGGATTTGCCAATCAGAGCATTGCTATCTGGTTAGTGGTGATATTCAGCCCCCAACCGGATAGCAATCGGTTACAGTTAGGTCAGCCATTCAACTGTCCTAATTTCAACCAGCTGAAAATTGCTTGTAACCAGATAACGACTGGCACCATCCTAATCCACCCATAGACCGCTTCATTTTTATCCGGGCAATTTTAACATGGTCTGTGGAGATATTAGTGAAGATCGGGATCAGCGCAGGTCTGCTAAACGGCCCAAACACTTTTAATATCCTCCCTCCTTCTTAGATTGAAAGCACTCTGGAAACAGAGACATAACCTACTGTACCTGAATGGAACTTGCTTTGCACTTCCAAAGAAAGTTGTTAACTAAATCGAAAATAATATTGTTATTAAATAGATAATGTACAATTGGGTAAACTGAAATATAGGGAGACAATGTGAATTTTCATTATTCACATATTAAATTACTGGAACAGATGAAGTCTGATTGCTTTTATCCCTGGAGTCCCAAGGTTTAGTTCAGTGCTCTAACCACAACCTTATGCATGTGTATAGCTGAAAAAATGAGCTTGCATTGTATAAAATGATACTAGAATTATTAAATGCAGGGTTGTCCCTAGGGAAAGCTATCAGATAAACTAATTTTAGTTACAGAATTTCTTTTCCTTTTTAGTGTGAATATATTAATTATAACAGACCATCAATTTGGCTCCTAGGACTCTGTTTCATTTATATTTCTAATTTCCTACTTTTAGCACACATGCAGAAAGGTTTTGTTAGGGGGATTCTATTGTTTAAGCCAAAAAAGTTTCATTGTTCTTGCTAAATACTACTGTTTCAATTCTAAAAAAAAACCCAACAGCCTGGAATAATTAATGCTTCCAGTTAAGAAATAGTATGCTAGTATTTTGAAATTATTTATCTAGTTGCAGTGGTTTCCAAATCTTTTTTACAATGTGACCCTATTTTAACAGGTGAAAATTCAGGTGACCACAAGTGATAACCAAATCAAATTATCAGTCAAAAAACATAAATATAAATATATAAATCTTTGCTTTTTAAAGAAATTAAATGCTATAATTGCCTTTTTGCCTCTTACCGCCATAGCCACATCTCCTTCTGAGCTGTCTGGAGCATTTTTCTTTATTAAGTGATTCAGCAAAGCAGGAGGAAGCAGCAACTGGAGTGGAGGAGTGGCCTAGTGGTTGGGGCAAGGTACTTCAGGCCGGAAGGTCTGGGTTTCAAATCCCACTAGAGGACAGCAACCTTGGGCCGGAAGGACTGGGGTTTCTAGTCCCACAGGTGCTCCTTGTGGTCTTGGGCAAGCCACTTAACCCTCCATAGCCCATGTTCCCTGTAAAATAGTTATCTCCAAGTTATAATGCCCTGTTCAATGTAATTTCAGTTTGTTCAATGTGAACTGCACTGATGCAGAATAGTGTGGTATATAAGAGAATGTAAATAAACAACTGAGAGGTAAACAGCAAGGCACAGGAAACACACTCCTGACATGGAAAGCATGTGCAGGGGCAGCTGCTACTGTGTTGTTCAGACTCCTCCATCATGTGTGCACACATATATGGGGGGGGCTAAGTGACTGGTGTAAGTGTAGAGGCTGAGTGACAGTGGGCAGTGTGTGAGAGAATGGGTAGGGGCAGTATCAGTCATGTCCCCCTTAATCACTCACTTCTGCCTCCTCATTCACCACCTTGCCCAGGTGTATGCCTTATTCATACCTTCCTTGATCACACCCCTCCCCCCCACCCCCCCCCCCCCCCCCAATTTATCTTCCCCTACATACTCACTGCTACATGTAGTGAATTCCTAGCTGAGGGCAACAAACACAGGAATCCTTCCTCAGCCCTTGGTCTCCAATCTCTGGTCCTAGAAGCAAGTGAGAGGAAATGAAAATAAAACACACAGGGCCTGATTCTGAGTGGTGACTTGTGGGGCTGCTCGCATTCCCCATCTGACTCTCCCCACATGGCCAGAGCAGCAGTATGGGGAGAGCCGGGGGGGGGGGGGGCGGAGAAGGGGCGGCATGAGGTTGGAGCAGGGGCAGGCCGAGGCTGCAGGACATACATGCTGATTCGGATCACCTCAAAGGTGAAATAACCCCCCCAGAGGCCAGGGCCAAAAGCAGGTAGGTCCCTGCAGTCCAATCCTGGCCCTGACTGACCAGCCTAGGGTCAGGCTGTGGGGAGATAGAGGGTCAGCACTGCAGGAGTCAGGGGGGCTTGCAGAGAGGACTTCCTCACAGGTATGCTGTGGCCCGGACGTGCCCCTTAGGGAATCAGGCTCACAGAGAATTTTGCCATAACAAAGTCTGCTAAAACTTTAGGGAGGAATTCACAGGCCCGCAAACCTGAGCAGTCTCCTATAACCCCTTCCATTAGCTTGGCCACGGCTCCTTCTTTTATTAGGAAAAAATGCCAAATTGTACAATTTTATGTTATCACTCTATGGGGTATGTTTACTAAACTGCGTTAGTGCAATTCGCGTTAGGAGCCGCGGTAGTGACAGAAACCCCAAATAAGGGCATGGGCGGTACATCGTCACCACTAACGCGCGTTAAAAAAAATTAACGAGCGTTACCGGGCGCCGTGGCGCGTTACTGCGCGTTAAACGTAAGAAGACGTACAGACACAAAGCACTGAAACAGAGCTGTAGCACAATGGTTACGGTACTGACCGCTGTTACAGACAGCATGGGTTCGAGTCCCCAGTGTGCCTAATGCAGAAGGCTGTCCCAGGCATCACCCTGTACATTACAGAGGAAAAGAGGAGGCATGTTTTTCGTTACGTTGAGTATTGGTGTCAGAAAAACACCCTCGGAGTGTGCCTAGCCACGTGCGAGGTTGCGTGCATTGGTACGTGCGTAGCCCCGCGCATACAATCGTGCGTGGGTATGTGTGTTTTTACGTGCGTGGGTACGTGTGTTTTTACCAGTGTGGGCATCTTATATTACAGACTCTGTAGGGTGTCTTGTACCTATGCATTATGCTAGCAGATGTACGTGTGATGGCCTATGGTTTATCAGAGCCTGTGAGCAGGTGCTGGAGTTTCACAGGGTTGGATTGTGCCAGTCACACCCATGATGCACTGCACATGCAAATCAGCTGTCCACAGATACACACCATGGGGAATGCACCCCCACAGCACCTCGGCCTGGTAGGGGGAACTGACCATGTGCACACCCACAGCACCTCGGCCTGATAGGGGGTACTGACTGTGTGTTGTACTGCCACAGAGTAGCTACACACCGTCACATTGTGCGGGTACTGTGCTCACCCTGAGGGTGCAGTGAGGCGCCCAGCACTAGGTCCACAGCACCGTCAATGGCTGAAAGAGGCCATGGCGCAGGTCCAAAGCAGTGTTAATGTGTGAGATAAGTAGTTTCTGCAGGAGCACCTTGGACATCTCTGTCTGTTTCAGTCAGGTGTAGCCCCCATGCACCACCACCCCCCTCCCCCAGGGCTGAGGGTGGCAAACAGGGTCTCCTATCAAAAGATCCACAGTCTACCTCCCTGCAAAGGTGGCAGCAGAGGGGAACTTTAACCCTAGTCCTGCTGAGGAACAGACACCCCACAGGGCAGTCAATGCAGCTCTGTACACAGCCATAACACAATAGCAAACAGACATTAGGACCTGGATATGCTATGCTGCACCCCACCACCATCTGACATTCCCCTGGTGCAAGCCATCAGCCACTGCACCCTGCAAGCCACTCCATCACAAAACCTACCAGCTGCAAACAGTCTGCTAGTGCCCAGTGGAGATGCCTGCAACCAGAACTGGGATGCCATCATACACAGCAAGCAGATACATCAGTGACTGGGCCCCAAAAGAAAACCCATATTTATCACATGAGAGAAACACTAGATAGCACCATGGGAGTGCCTAGCCATGCTGTGGTCACTGCACAGTCAGGGTGAGAGTGATCTCTCAGCAGGATATACTGAGGTCACCCTGTCTGTGTAGGTGGTGGCCAGGCACTACAATGTGCCTGTCACTGCCCTATGCCCTGTGCAGATGCACCCTGGCCAGGCCACCCTGTCCGGCCTATACCCATGGTACCTTGCTCCTCATTATGCACATTGGCAGCCCAATACTGGCAACATTGCTGGCAGTGTGAACTGTGGAAGGTGTTTGCAGCCACCACACACTGCATAGACAGACAGCCACCCCCACACCTATGCCAGCATTGTGCTACTATAGAGGTGGTTAGCAGCCATACCCACCACACCAGTCATGGGCATAGTACAGGCATGGATATGGTACACAAGGCTGTTGGGGGGTCACTCCCCAGGGTGGTGAACACTGTCAGAGACCAGACCTGCAGCACACACACCGCAGACATCAGAATGATTGTTATGGTGGAGCTCAATGAGCAAAATGTGCTTAACGTAGGAATTGATATCTGCCAGTTATCATAGGAAACGTTTGATAGCTGTGTACCATATACCCAGGTGTAGGGTGGCATTGCTAAGGTATGCAACTGCTAGTATTGGGAGATACAGGCAGGGCCCAATGTCTTGCCTCTCCAGGAGGCATTGGCCAATGGGGCCTGTGGGTGGCTGTGTGGCCCTGTTGGCTGCTGCTTTACGGCAGAGTTCCCCAACTCCAGTCCTGGTGTTCCAAACACTGTTCGGGTTTTCATGCTGTCACTCATAAATATGCATGAGCTACATCTGCATACCATGGGGGTGGTGCATCGCTATGCAGCACAGGCATCTTTATTAGAGGCAGCATGAAGCCGGAATGGTGTGGGGCCCTCCAGGACTGCATTTGCGGGACTCTGCTTTAGGTAATGTGCCTGTTTCTGGTGTTTGTGTTTGGTGTGGTAAAATATAGGCCATGCGTATGTTCTCTGCAATAAAGGAGTGTCTTTACTATCACTGTTTAGTGGTGGGTAAAACTATGGGGACTGGGTTGGCAGGAGCCCTAGCTGGGATTTGAACCTGTGACCCTCTGGTCTTACAGGCACTGGCTGTGTCTGTTGCACCACACTGTGGCCACAGAGATGGTGCAGTCCCTGGAGTTAGTTAAACCGGCCTGACGAGTCAGAAACCCTGCTCTGCAACAGGTTTACTGTGGCCTCATTTACCTTGTATGCAGACAAAGGTGCACATAAACCTCAGAAAAGACCTCACAAAAGGGGCACACACCCATAACCAAGCTGGGCAACAATGATATCATTGGGAAACATTACACCACATCCCAGGACAGCTCCATTACAATGAAATGCTCTTTGAAAGGGTCTGCGGAGCGTAGACCCTTCCACACATCATTTCTTTTTATTTTGGTGCTTTCCAGGGAGTGTTGTTCCTTGTTGCCCATTGCTATCACTGTTGCCCAGCTGAATTATGCTTTTAAAATGTTTCTTGTGGTCATTTTTAACGTTTTATGTGAAATTTTGTTCTGTGCACATGTATCACACTGCTCACGTTTTGTGGGTTTCCCAGGTTTTTCTGTACATTGCTGACGGAAATGGTTTTTCTTCCCTTTAAATGCCTTTAACGACAGGTTTTCATTCGCGTTGGAATTGAGCTCAGGAATTCAGTGCGTTAGTGTGAGGGGAGCCTCTCCCCACCCACTCTCCGCCCATTGACCCCTTCTCTCCACCCACTTTCCACCTTCTGCGCTGTTTTAACGCGCCGCGGGACTTTACGATCGTTAACTATGCTTAACGCGCGTAGCATTACGTTAACGGTCGTTAGCACATCGGTACGCGCGTTATACGGCACTTATGGTCATTAACATCGTATAACGCGCGTTAGTCACGTTTACCGCACTTTAGTAAACATCCCCCTATGTCATGCGTTTGCCTTTATCTACATGTTACAGGTCAAGCTAAACACTACATGTTTCAGGTCAAGCCAAGCATTAACATATTGTTCATTCTTAATCAGGACAAACTTCCTGCAAACAAAAGCTCCCTGTCTTGCAAGATGTATTCTTGGGTGCTTCTCTTATTCATAAACACCCCCTTATAATATTCAGAGCTGTTTTCACACTCTAAACCTTAACACATGTTTGTAACTAACCTGTTAAAACCCAGCCCCCCCCCCCCCCTTTCTGTCCCTTCCTACACTCACCATTCTTTCTTGTGGTGCAGGAAATTTCTTCCTGCAGTCAGTTTCTAACATCTTTGCTAGGAGAGGTGGAGGTAGGGAGAGGTGAGTGAAATTTGTTTCTTCTCAGGATGCTGACATTTTTCTGAGCCCTTTTGCCTGGGGACCAGAGCAGCTTTCATGTGTTAAACCTGGGGCAGGCAGAGAAGTCCATGAGGAGGGAGATCTGTTTGGGATGTTCTGAGACAGGCTGCAAGTTCTGCAGGGGAGGCAGCATACTAAGGTGGTTTTAGAGATGCTGAAGCAGGCAGAGAAGTCTATGTTGTTGTGGCACACTAAAGTGGAGGAGGCCAGCATTTTCCATTGGTGGCAGGTAGACGAGTTGCTGGGGGAAGTGTGTGTGTGGGGGGGGGGGGGGGGGGAGGCAGAGACATGGCAATTAGCTCTGGGAATGCTGGAGGCTTCACAGATGTCCAGATGCATAGGCATAGGTGGTGGTAATGGGGGAGAATTCAATTAAAGAGGAAAAGTGTTTCTTCTTTACACTGTAAAGAAAGGGAGAGGCCTTATCAAAATGGTTAAAATGCAGCGACTTCCAGAAAGGTAGGAAAGCAGAGCAGCAAACTCCGTACTGTTTACCCACCCCACAAGCCCATTGAAAGCATGGGCTTGCAACTCTCTTTTGCTGCAATACTTTTTAGTTTCTGTCTTCTATTTATTTTATTTTTTTTAATTGAACTCAGCCTTTTTTCCCTTTGCTTTTTCTGCTGTGACTCTGCATGCAGCTGCGACCCAATCTGAGCTGATCACCCACTATTTAGGAATCTCTGATTTAGATTATAGATTATCTCTATTTTGTTGAAACATAGAAACATGATGACAGAAAAAGACCACATGGCCTATCTAGTCTGTCCTTCCATAACAACAACTACAACAGTCCCCTTTTTACCTTTAGAGATCCTCTGTGTTTGTCCCATGCTTTTTTGAATTCAGTTACTGTCCTCATCTCTACCACCTCCACTGGGAGACTATTCCATGGATCCACTACTCTTTCCGTAAAGAAATATTTCCGCATATCACTCCTGAATCTATCTCCCTTCAGCCTCATCCCATGTCCCCTCGTAGCAGAACTTGCTTTCAATTGAAAGAGGCTCTCTCCCTGAACATTTATGCCACAGAGGTATTTAAACATCTCAATCATATCACCTCTATCCCGCCTTTCCTCTAAGGTGTACATATTAAGATCCTTCAGTCTGTCCTCATATGCTTTATAATGAAGACCACTAATCATTTTAGTAGCCACCCTCTGCACCGACTCCATCCTGTTCACATCCTTTTGAAGGTGCGGTCTCCAGAATTGCACACTATACTCCAAATGAGGTCACACCAAAGACTTATACAACAGAGAAAACATTTTTAATGAAAGATAAATGACAGATTGAGATGTTTAGGGACGTCAATGCATGCTATTCCTTGAATGATGTATATTTTATCTTGTATAAATTAAAATATGAACTCAGTATACAAATATCAGGACCAGTGGATGGCCAGTGCGTAACTCCCCTATCCATTTAAATCACTGAGGGTGAAAGTTACTAATCTATGGCATAATCTCAGATTTTAGTGCAGCTGAGTTTACTGCAGAAGATACTAACCTGCAGTAACTCAGTATACAGTATTGTCGCCAACCTCCCCCTGGTGACCGGTGGCTGAACGGGGAGGTTGGGCATATAGTTAATTTTAGGAGAGGAGGATTTTTTAAGGCCAGGTGCAGCCTGGTCTATGTAGTCCTGCTCCTGGTGCAAATACGTCATGTAAACCAAAATGAAGGGAGAATAAGGCTTTTATTTCCCTTTTCACAAAAAGATTCGTTGGGCTACAAAAATTAAAGAAAGTCCTTCTTTTCAGGTATAAACCAAACTCAAGGTACAAAGCAAACTGTTGTAATCTTCACAGTTGTGGAAAGGAATTTAACCAAGGATTCTTTCAACATTGGAGTAAATTACATGTCTGAACATTCTTCTTTCATTCAGCACAAATATGAAAACTTCTTAAGGTAATATCCGTATGGCTCACAGTTCCGGCAGTGATTCCAAACTACCCACAACACACATGGAACAATCCATCAATTCCTCCTGAGATGAGGGAATAGGGTCTATAAGCTCCACTTGCATCGGTTCTAAGTCACTATTATCTCCTTCTGGGCTGGGGCTTTCTCTGGCTGTTATCACTGGCCAGTCCCTATTTCTGTTCCCTTGTTTTCCATACAATTGTTCTAAGGTTCTTAAATGAGCATAGCCTGTTTTATAGCCTCTATATCTTGGCTGATTAAACTCTGGCCTGCTTTCTCTTCCTTTAAACTGGGCATCTGTTTTATAAGGGCTTCTAGCAGCTGAGCCTTTCTTCATGAATAAAGAATCATCATACCTTGGTTTCCTGTAATAGGCATAGCTGGAAGTGTCCTCCTCAGGTATTTCCCTTAGGACCCAGTCTCTCTGGCAATCTTTCTCTTGAAAGCTTCTGGTACCTTTCAATCTGGTCTCCGGGCTTTCTGGCAAGTGTAGGCCTCTCTCCAAGCCTGGCTTCCTGCTTCTTAACTCTTTACCTCTGGAGTTTCTGGCTACCACGACTTCCACAGGATTGACTCTCCTCCGTCTGTCTTTCTCTGGGAGCTCTGGTTCTCTTCCAGTTCCTGCAGCTGTGCCACTAGTCCTGGTTCCACTGCTCTTTTTCTCAGCAGTGCTCTCCTTTCCGGTGCTACTCTGCTCTCCGGTGCTGCTCAGCTCTCCGGTGCTGCCCCGCTCTCCGGTGCTGCCCTCTCTCCAAGCCTCTTGCATATAAAGGTCTTCTGCCTTTGAGCTTCCCGGGCTAGTTTTCAGGTGCTGCTGATTAGCTAGGTGTGTCCACTCAGCCTCTGTAAGTGCACACCTGCTCCCTCTAGCTGTTTTGCTAGACACTTGCATTCTCTGCACCTCATTTGTTTTGGGACAGACAGCTTCTTTTCCTATGTCCTCACTTTTATTAGCTCCTGCTCTATGACAGTATGCAGGTTAGGAAAAATTTAGCTTGTGATCGGCCTCACAAACTGTATTATCCCAGGGAAAAATAAGCACCCGATGCTCCCAGCTGCCATCTTATAGGGGTTCATACAAAAAAAACCCCAAATATGATGGAAAATTGAACATATCTAATACCCATCCATCATCAAACGAAAACCCATCCTTCTCATTTTATTTCTTGTGTCGGAGCCTGCCGAGGGAGGGCTGGAACAGCATAACCAGCCCCCTCCAGACGGCAAACTTCTTTTATTTTATTTTCACCCCAATAATAGTAATTAAACAGTCACTTATCTTCATAAATATAAAACCAAACTCTTCTCATTCACTTCTTATTCGCCGAATTAGTTGCTAATAACAAAGTTGCACGACGTGCACGTTTCGGGAAAACCCTGTTTCAAGTGCTCCAAACTTTTCATTCATGCAACAAAAACGCCGTCCTCACGGTCCCGGGTTGAACTTCATTGCATGAATGAAAAGTTTGGAGCACTTGAAACAGGGTTTTCCCGAAACGTGCACGTCGTGCAACTTTGTTATTAGCAACTAATTCGGCGAATAAGAAGTGAATGAGAAGAGTTTGGTTTTATATTTATGAAGATAAGTGACTGTTTAATTACTATTATTGGGGTGAAAATAAAATAAAAGAAGTTTGCCGTCTGGAAGGGGTTGGTTATGCTGTTCCAGCCCTCCCTCGGCAGGCTCCGACACAAGAAATAAAGTGAGAAGGATGGGTTTTCGTTTGTTGATGGATGGGTATTAGATATCTTATAGGGGCTGACACAGGTTTTAAAGTTACAAAGCCCCCCATCATCCCAGTCCAGACTTACACCCCCACCCCCAGAAGACAAGTCATCTTAGCCCTAGTCCAGACCTACCAGCACTCTGAAATCAGCCCTTGAATCCCCATAGAAGACCACTAATTCCCCTAAACAAGAGTACCCCGAGACCCTGTACTGGTCCTTTGGGCTTACTTGAATTCTTCTCTGGTGGTTTTGGGGATACCAGGCAGAAGTGACCACAAGTCACCCTTGTCCATATTGACACCAGGTTCAAAATGGCATCCATGATTCCTAGTGATAGTGTGATGATACCACTTTCTGGGAGTCTGACATATAAGGACCTTTTGCCTCTTATGTGGCTGCTTGACCCCTTAGAAGTACTACAGAAGACCACCACTGGGGGGCCCAGGCACCATATTGAACTCAGTGCCAACACAGGCAGGGACAACTGGGACTTGCTCCTACTTGGAATCCTCTAGATCATAAAGGAAGGTTTCAGGTAGGCCCAGAGGAGGGTTCGGAAGTGGGGGATGTCTTCAGAGAGCTTTGCGGTTTGCTTTGGGGATGTCCGAGGGATAATTGTGAGTGAGTGGTGGGTCTAGACTATGAGTATGATAGTTTGTCTTCTTGGGGGTGGGGGTCTGGACTGGGGTGGGGAAGGGATCGAAGCCTAGCAATTTCAATACTTGCACTGGCTCCCTTAAGATGCTGGCTTGGGAGTATCAGACTGCATGTTAGTGTCTAGATGCTTTCGGTCTGGAAAAATAATGCTAGCTCAAAACTGGCGTTATTTTTCCATGGAATATATTTAATTTATTTAATAATGAGGTATTTTATGTGTTTTGCTTCTCATTATGATATCTTCCATGATAACTTAAACTAATGGGCATTACAGTAAAATAGGGTGTGATTTTGCCATTTAATGTGAGCTTAAGGGCAGAAATTGTGCATTATTACCTTAACACATGTTTGTAACTAACCTGTTAAATGGCCTGACACTATTGGTATAACTCTGGAGTGGATTAGAGAAGGAGCAAAAGCAACACCATGATTTATCCACCTTGTTGTGATATCCATTTAGTGGTCAATCTATATATTCAGTGCTGTAACCTATCTGGATAACGAAACTTAATATATGGATTAAACAAAGCACCCGTGCTGATGTTTAATTTAACCTAGTGATCATTCCAGAAAGAAAATTCAGCACATCATTTGTTTATTTATTTATTTATTTATTTCAACTTCTTATATACCGCACTCTTTGACATCAGCGCGGTTTACAAATAACATAAAGAAACCAGAACAACAGGCTGTTTGGTATTACATATAACAGGAGTATCAACTTGGATAACATGGGAGAACTATTTACATGGAGTATATAATCTATTAGCTAGATAACATTTGTTAGAATGAAAATATAATTGATCAGCCAAAAATTTGTATGTATTAGGGAGAGTAAACAGAGCATGGTAGGTGTCACAGAGCATGTATTTATTTTACATATTTGGAGACTGCCATTCCAAATTTAGGGTCTGATTTGCTGCCATGCATTAACGTTATGTGCTTAGTTTATAAACAGGCTCCATCAACAATAATCGGGCTCGCACTAAATAACATTTATTAAAGCATATCAACATATGTTATGAATTTAATTTAATTTAATTTAATTTACATCTTTATACCACTATTATGCAGAAACATTCAGAGTGGTGTACAAAATAATAAAAACAGATATAATCAATTAATAATAATGGGAACATTCCATAAGATCTTCATATCATACACCCTTTTTTCACTCATTACATAATCAAACTCTGGATTTTGTTGCTGGTGGATGTAGTAAAAGCTGTTTGTGTACCAGGGTTAAAAAGAAGTTTGGACAAGTTCCTGGAGGAAAAGTCCATAAACCATTATTAAAGAGGACTAGAGAAATCTACTGCTTATTTCTAGGCTAAGCAGCATGAAATCTGTCTACCTTTTTGGAACTTGAAAGGTATTTGTGACGTGCATTGGCCACTGTTGGAAATGGTATACTGATCTGACCCAGTATGGCATATCTTATGTTCTTATCTAGTTTCCGCCTTCATATTAGCACAGTCTAATCCAGGGGTGGGCAAACATTTTGACTCGAGGGCCGCAATGGGTTCATATATTGGACCCGGGGGCCGGACCAAGAGTAGATGTGAATTAATATAAATTAAATTTAAATTTGTAACATTAAATGTTTAGATTAATTTAAGGTAGAAAAGCATAAAAAGTGTTATTTTACAAAACTTTTATGCAATGTATTTCTTTCATAAAATGAGAGAAGTTTATAGTCAGTCAGTGCACATTCCAACAGAGTGATTCGTGCCCGAGATGCGTACGCACTTACCTATGCATACAAAAACGCCGAAGCCGGGAGCAGGTGAAAAGGAAGTGCTTCTACTCATCAGCAGGGACTGGTTGCTGCCAGAGCACACGGTGGTGAGTAGGGGCTCCTGGGGGACTCTCTGAATTAAGCATGTGCAATTCCTGATCCCCAGTCGCTTGGCAGGCACTGGGAGAGGATGTTTCCGTCTTTGGGGTGACGTGGGACATAGACAGTTTTACCTTTCATTGAAGAGATAGCAATCAGAGAGCAGTGGGGCCAAGTGTTCCGACTTCGGCTGATTTCAGAGGTGTCCGAAGGCTGTGTCCGGAGGACAAGCTCCGCCTCTGGGCCAGCAAACCTGTCTTCCCCTCCGATCTCCCGCGGGCCGACAGGAGGGATCTGTGCCGCGATCGCAGCGCTCTTCTGCCCGCTGGCAACCTGCTGCTTGCCAGGTCGCGATCGCTGGCCTTTCCCTGCTTCTGCCCGCAGGAGATCAGCTCCCCGCGGAATGAAGCCCCGATCGGAGCAGCAAAGTTTTAGTGTGGGGTCACGGCCCCACTGCCCCCCCACCCGCCCCCCCCTCTCCGACGCCTATTGATGATTTTAAAAACAAGTAAAGCCTCCGGCCCTTATTCACGCTCTAAGCTTGAGCGTTTCTCTTTTGCTTCGGCATATCCGAGGCGGCTGTTACGCTCTGCCACCGTGCTACTTCTCCTGTAGTTTCTATTTCTGCACGCGTCCGCGGGCCGGATAAAAAGGTCCGCCGGGCCGTATACGGCCCACGTGCCGTAGTTTGCCCATTCCTGGTCTAATCACTAAGACCATACTCTATAAGCTGGAAATAGAAAATCATTTAGATTTTTTCTGAAGATCCCCCAATCCTGTTCTTGTTATAATGTTTACATGAGTTTATCCCACTAAGTTGGTACTGCTGTCAAAAGGTTCTTCCTTGTCACTTCTTTTGCCTTATCTAGTGATAATCAGGAATAGTCAATAAATGACCTTGACTTGATCTTAAAAACCTACATGGTTGATACCACTCCAACAAGTCCTGCAAATAGCTTGGCCCTTCCTTTCTCAATATTTTAAAAGTCACAGATACTCACACATAATGTTTAAATATGAATAGGGAGCCAATGAAGTTGACAAAAACATCTGCTACTGGGTCCCTCCTTCCTCAACCTGACAATCATTGGACAGCTGCATTTTGGACCACTTGTAGTCTATGTAACAAATATAAAAGATTGCAGTAGTCCAAAACAGATATAAACAGTGTCTGCATAATAATGTGCATAGCCCCTTCATTTAAGAATGGACACAATTGTCAAACCAGGCACAAACAGAAAGCAGGACACAAAAAGCCGTGAAAAGGACAATTGTTTATTCACCAAATTTGAGGTCACCCTGACATGTGTTTCAGTCTGGGGCCTTCTTCAGGGTCTTCAGATCTCTATAAATAGATAATATACATACACTTCAAAATAATAATATCATGAACAATAAAACATGAATTAAAATATGAATTAAAACATAAACAATATAAAAACAACTGAAGGAAAACCTAAAAATGACGTATTTACACAAGTCATTTACAGCATCAATTAAAAACATCCATAAAAATGATATATGTGTGTACTTCATTATCCAAATAGCATGTGATAGTGACTAGGAGGCTGCGGGGCGAAGTCCCTCGCGGGCCTCTGTAACCGGGCCGTTGCGGTCGTGCGCAGCCGAGGTGAACGTGGTGCGGGGTTGCGCGCGCAGGATGCTGGGCGGCGTGGCGTCATTTGAATGTATTGGCCCCGCGGCTTGAGGGAGAGCCGCGGGAGCCAATAAGGTGCTCACTACAGAGTGAGCGGGGTTGTGTGTGGGGGGGGGAGGGTTCAGGATTGCAGAAGGGAATGGCTGGCAGTGGAGAGAGGACGCGGCGGTTGTGGGCTCGTGCAAACAAAAGAAAAAATTGATCGGAGGGTTATTACAACTTAAAATAAACCTAATAGGTATCAGGGTCTAGTAGGGTGGTAAACTTTTCCATCCATCGTGAGGGCAGCCTTGACAGCATGCACGTGCCTGAAGGGGATCTGTGGAGCAGTCGCGGAGAGCAGAAGCTGAGACTGTTTGCTGCAAGGGACGAGAGACATGCCACGTCGGGCAACAGGGGCAAGTATTGGGGAGAGAGAGAGTGTCCAGGCTAGGCAGGAGGGGAGCAGGACCATTTATAGCAGGTTGGGTGTGGGAGCACATGAAGGAGCAAGGGGGGTTCAGAGGGGCTTTAGGGGGGAGACGGCTAGGGGGGAGAGAGGGCTAGGGGAAGATCTCGAGGCAGAACAGCTGGGGGACATGGAAGTGGGGGCTGCAGAACTGAGCAGGGTGGGGGATCCCTCTTGGGCAGCTCGCAGGGTAGTGGGCGTGGAGGACGATCGGGTGGTCTTAGCAGAGGTAGGCGGGGGGCCAGAAAAAGGGGAGGGCGGGTTGCTGAGGCACTGACAAGGGGTGGGGAGATGGGGACAGGGCAGGTGGACCGGGGGGGGGGGGGCTGCTTATGAGGCAGCACCGGGCAGGATGCCTCCAGTGCAAGCGGGAGCTGGCATTCCCCTGGGTCAATTTCAGGGGAATTTTCCTTGAGCAGGGTGGGGGGCAGCTGAAGGAGGACTCAGTGGGGTGGAGGCTTGGGAGCACTGGCAGGAAGGGGGACAGGGATCTTCCTGGGGGGACTGGGTGGGTGCATGGCGACCGGCGTGGCAGTCTTTTTTCCCCCCTTCTTGTTTGTCTTATCTCCCACTGCAGGTAACGCCAGCTGCAGGGAGTGCGGGTTCGAGCAGACTGATAGATGTTCGGATCATGGATACCAGGGCGGCGGTCCCGTCTCAGGCTACCGGGCCAGATCCTGAGCCTTCGCAAGAATAGCGGCAGCATCCAGCGGCATCAGGAGACCAAGAGCCTGCGGTGGGCTTATCTATGGCAGGAGAAGGTGCCTTAGGTGAGTTACTTGACAGGGTTTCTGAGCAAGGAAGGTCGAGGAAGAAAGCACGTAGGAAAAGAAAATATTCCCGGAGGCGACGGTGGAGTTCGAGTTCCTCCTCCTCATCGTCGGATGACGCTACATCCTCGAGTGTGGGGTCTGATGGGGAAGGGTGGTCTCAGGCATTGAGTGGTGGGTTGGTGGCGACGACGGTTGCCCCGGTGGTCTCTACGGCTTCCTATGCAGAATTGTGGGAGGGGGTGCCAAAAAAGCTTCGTTGGAAGATATGGAAGAGGCGTTATATTGATATATTCCGGTTACTGGAGGGAAGGCGGAGGTCGGGAGAGAGCATAAAGAAGAGGAAGGAGGACGAAAAGGCGGTTCGGGTCAAGAAGGTATCCAGAAATGTAGTGAATTGGGCAAGGGCCTTTTTACGTTTGGCCAGTGTTTGGGGCCACAAACATCCTTCCCACTACGGGATGTTGTTGTCATATGTGGATTCCATATTGGAAGCTGCGCAGACGCACGAGGGATGGGCTTGGCTGAACTATGATGAAAAGTTCAGAGATAAGATGGAAGAGAGTAAAGCTTTGTCGTGGGGAACGCAGGACATCAACCTGTGGCTGACACAGATGTCAGCAAGAGGGGGTAGTGGGGGATTTGGGGGGCCAAGGGGTGGGGCGGCTAATAACATAGGTGGGGGGCGGTCCTTTCGTCTTGGGGGTAGTGGGCCGCAACCAAAAAATGCGGGGGCTGGCGATGTGTGTTGGCGATATAACAAACCAACCTGCCCGTTCCCCGACTGCAAATTTCGACATGCCTGTTCAGTGTGTAATGGGCCACACGCGGCAGTCAAATGCGTCAAAAGACCCCCCGGACCCGTTGGGGGACAGGAGACAAAGTAGTGCCCATCTCCCGTCTGTTGCGGCGACGCCCATAAAGCTGGAGCGTTACGACCGTGGCTTCAACAGTATCCTAGGCGCAAGGACAGGGAGGTGCTGGGGGACGGTTTTCGATGGGGATTCCACATACCGCTAGTTGGGGGGATCGTGGGAGTTAGGGCAAAGAATTCACAGTCGGTGCGACGTTTCTCTAGTGTGGTACGGGAGAAATTGCGATCAGAAATTGAGTTGGGCAGGATTGCCGGCCCATTTGCAGAGGAGCCTTTGGAGAATTTTGTGATCTCCCCATTGGGAAACATTCCTAAAAAAGACCCGGGCAAATTTAGATTAATTCACAATCTCTCTTTTCCTGAAGGGTTATCTGTTAATGACCAAATTCCCAGGGAGTCCTGTACGGTTCGCTACGCGTCATTTGATTCGGCTGTGGCTCTGGTAAGAAAATGTGGTACAGAGAGTTTATTGGCAAAAGTCAATATCGAGTCGGCATTTTGATTGTTACCAGTGCACCCTTCAGCGTTTCATTTACTGGGTTTTGCGTTCGAGGGGCAATTTTATTACGATAAATGTATGCCTATGGGCTGCTCGGTATCCTGTGCGTACTTCGAAAAGTTCAGTTCGTTCATGCATTGGGTGCTGGTTTCGAGGGTAGGTTGTGCGAATGTAGTGCACTATTTGGAAGACTTTCTCTTTGTGGGGGAGGCTAGGTCCTCGAAGTGTCAGGAATTGTTGGACGGTTTTACGGCGTTATCCCGGGACTGGGGGGTGCTGTTGTCTGTTAGTGAAACGGAGGGCCCTGCCACTACACATACCTTTTTGGGGGTGGAGTTGGACACAGTGCATATGGTGGCTCGATTGCCAGAGAGCAAGATCGTGAACCTACGGGTTTTGGTTGCCAATGTGGTAGCATCCCGGAAAATGACATTGAGGGAAATGCAAGTTCTGCTTGGATCTTTGAATTTTGCATGTAGGGTTATCCCAATGGGTCGTGTCTTTTCCCGTTGCTTGGCGATCGCCACGACGGGCGTGAGCAAGCCTCATCATTGGATTCGCATCTCGCAAGCCATGTGGGCCGACCTACTGGTATGGGATACCTTTTTGAGGGATTTCAATGGCACTGTAGTGCTGCGGGAGCAGGAAGTGTCCAGTGTGGATTTGGAGTTATTCACGGATGCGGCGGGGGGAGCCGGGTTGGGGATTTATTTCGGTGGGTCTTGGTGTGCGGGGGAGTGGCCACAGGAATGGAGGGATATAGGTCTGACTAGCAATATAGCATTTTTGGAGTTGTTCCCCTTGCTGGTTGTCTTGGAATTGTGGCCGGATAGGTTGCAGCATCGGAAAGTAATATGGTGGTGTGATAATGCGGCTGTGGTGAGTGTGATTAATAATTACTCCCCGCGCTGCTTACGAGTGACGGCTTTGATGCGGGAGGTGGTCCTGGCTTGTTTGCGTGGGAATGTTTTTATTCGGGCAAAGCGTATTCCAGGTTGCACTAACAGGATTGCTGATGCTCTCTCTCGTTTCAAGTGGGACCTGTTCAGAGACTTGGCACCGGAGGCAGACAGCGTGGGAAGGAAGGTTCCAGATTGTTTGTGGCAGGTTGGCCTCCAGAGATGTTGAGACTGCTGCGGAGTTCGGTGGCCCCAGCGACGTGGGCAGCCTATCAGTGTGGTTGTGACAGCGTGATGGCATTTCTGCAGATGTATGGTTGGCAGCCCGGAGGGGTTTCGGACCAGCTCTTGGGGCGATATGTCGTGGCCGCCAAGGAAGCTGGGGTGGCAAGGGCGACGGTGTGCTCTCAGCTGGCAGGGTTCACCTTTTTTGAAAAGGCTTTCAGGTGGGAGCCTGCGGGAGGTGGGTTCTTGACAAGGCGGTTGATGCACGGCTGGGAACGTTCCTGCCCGACTCACAGGGACGGTAGACGCCCGATAAATCAAGAGTTGCTTGTCCGGCTGGTGGAGGTGCTGCCGGGGGTGACTGATTCCGCCTATGAGGCAGCTCTGTTTCGAGCTGTTTTTATTACGGCCTTTTTTAGGGCTTTTTGAGTAGGTGAGCTTGTAGCGGACTCCGCCAGTGCAATGTCTAAAGGGGGTCTGCTGTTTTCGCAGGTGCAGTTGAAAGCTGGGCGCCTCTGTATTTGGTTGGCGCGTTCTAAGACAGATCAGAAAGGAAAAGGCTGTTGGATAACCTTGTGGCCGGTGCGGGGGTCGCCGACCTGTCGGGTAGCGGCCATAAAGGCATACCTACGGTGTTGTCCTCCAGTGCTGGGGCGGTTTTTCCTGCATGAGGATTCGTTGCCGTTGTCCCCCCTTCCAGTTTACGGCAGTGTTGCGCATGGCTCTAGCACGGCTGGGAGAGGATCCGCAGCTCTTTGCCCCACATTCCTTCCGGATTGGCGCGGCTATGAGTGCGGCTGCGATGGGGTTAGGGTTGAAGGAGATTCAGGATATTGGCAGATGGAGGTCGAAAGCCTTTCAGGGGTATGTGCAGATATAAAAAAAAAAAAACGATCATAAATAACCAAGACAAAAACTTTGCTTTTGTACTGACCAAACTGGGTCGTGGAGGATGGGGAGGAGGTGGAGTGGAGTGATGAGCTAACTGTCCAATTTTGTTTTGCAGATCCGGCGCAGGGCCCGATGCGTTGCTGGGTCGTCGGGCACTCTTTTGTTTATTGGGCTGGGCGGCAAGCAGCTCAGCGGCCAGTGGGTCCCAATCTAGGGGTGGACGTCGACGAGGTCACCATCTTATGGCTGGGTGAGAGAGGGCTGAGGTGGCCCCAACTGTTGCCTTTCCTTTGGCACCTCGGGAGAGAGCGGGCTGCTCTGGCGATGATATTGATGCATCTGGGCATCATCTGGGCATGATCTGGGCATCTGGGCATCATCTGGGCATGATTTGAGCTCATGGACCTGCAAACAATTGATTCGAGCGGCAATCAGGGACTTAAGGGTGGTTCAAACAATGTTTGTGGGCACTGTTATTTTCTGGTCCGATATTATTTCAAGGCCTGCCTGTCGGGCTCAGAGGAGGTGGTCCAGGGGCTTAGCTAAGATTAATCGGCAGATCGGGCGATGGGTGTGTGACCATGGGGGTTTTCAAATCATGCACCCATGGGCCGATGTGGCTTGTTCGGGATTATTTAGACAAGACGGGGTGCATTTATCCCCGGTGGGCGTGGACCTCCTTCTGAATGACTGGCAGGAAGGGCTGGAGTATGTACTGACACTGGGAGGTAACCGGTTGCAGCTGTGTTAAGAGGGGGGGGGCAGCATGGCGATGGGGGTCGTCCTTGACGGTGGCGGGAACCCGGAGGGCCCGAGGTCCGGAGCCGGAGGTTATACTGGGGCGGGGGTGAGGGGCCCCCGCCCGGGCAGCCCCTTGGGCTTTTGCTAATCATATGGCTAAGCCGGGTAAGGGGCGGTGGTTAAGCTAGCATGGGGCTTGTCCTCGGCGGTGGCGGAGTACAGGCTCGCCTTGCTAATCATACGGCGGGTGAGGCCGGATACGCCAGAATGATAGTATGTTAAATTGCATTTGGTTATTGTTCAAGTTCAAATAAAGCTGTGACCGGTTTTTGAATTCCCAGACAATGTGTAAGACTGTTTTTGTGGGTGTGGTGTTTTCAGGGGGGGAGGGTGGGGGAGATTGGGGAAAAGAAGGTAACGAGTATTAATGGGGGGGGGGGGAGGTGAGCACGGTCCGACGTGCCTTGGTTAATAGGAGGCCACGGGGCGAAGTCCCTCGCGGGCCTCTGTAACCGGGCAGTTGCGGTCGTGCACAGCCGAGGTGAACACGGTGCAGGGTCGCACGCTCAGGACGCTGGGCGGCGTGGCGTCATTTGAATGTATTGGCCCCACGGCTTGAGGGAGAGCCGCGGGAGCCAATAAGGTGCTCGCTACAGAGCGAATGGGGTTGTGTGTGGGGGGGGAGGGTTCAGGATTGCAGAAGGGAACGGCAGGCGGTGGAGAGAGGACGCGGCGGTTGTCCCTCCCATCCAACCCGGCGAGCAGGATGTGGATTGTGGGGGGTTGTTGCAGCTGGGGGTGGCGGGAACCCGGAGGGCCCGGGGTCCAGAGCCGGAGGTTATACTGGGGCGGGGGTGAGGGGCCCCCACCCGGGCAGCCCCTTAGGCTTTTGCTAATCATATGGCTAAGCCGGGTAAGGGGCGGTGGTTAAGCTAGCGTGGGGCTTGTCCTCGGCGGTGGCGGAGTACAGGCTCGCTTTGCTAATCATACGGCGGGTGAGGCCGGATACGCCAGAATGATAGTATGTTAAATTGCATTTGGTTATTGTTCAAGTTCAAATAAAGCTGCGACCGGTTTTTGAATTCCCAGACAATATGTAAGACTGTTTTTGTGGGTGTGGTGTTTTCGGGAGGGGGGGGGAGATTTGGGAAAAGAAGGTAATGAGTATTAATGGTGGGGGGGAGGCGAGCACGGTCCGGCGTGCCTCGGTTAATAGATAATATACATACACTTCAAAATAATAATATCATGAACAATAAAACATGAATTGAAATATGAATTAAAACATAAACAATATAAAAACAACTGAAGGAAAACCTAAAAATGACGTATTTACACAAGTCATTTACAGCATCAATTAAAAACATCCATAAAAATGATATATGTGTGTACTTCATTATCCAAATAGCATGTGATAGTGACATCGAAAAATGAAGATAGAAGTTCTAAACCAGAAATCACATGCAGAGCCATGATTACTATGTGGCAATTTTACATATACAAGAATATATTAAATATACAAGAATAAATTTACTCACCAACAGGAGTAAAATCAGACCTACTGGAAATAAAACACCTGAAGGTAGGATGCATAATCAGAAAACAATAAACTCTGAACATAATCAACCTTTCATGTATGAGATGTAATAATAATAATAATAATATCTTTGTGAATAGGTAGTTGAGGCCACACAATTGAGAACATTCTGAGAACCCCAAAGTGGACAAGCACAGGTCTAGAAACGAAATACACATTGGGAGCAGCATGTAGAAAATTCTTGTCTGTATCTCTACACCATTGTTGTTCCTACTTATAATGGCAGTGGGAAGTCGCTGGGACCATTGTGAGCAAAATAAAAAGCAATGCTAGATGACAGAACACATCCTCCACGGCTCACACAGTCAGTATCTGCCTTCAAAACGTACCAAGATTTCAACCAAAACCCAAATGACATCCTGGGGGAAATCAGTATTAAAAAACAACCTACTATCAGATGCTCAGAGTTTGTAAAGCAGAAAACATGAATGTGCAGCTTGGTGCCAATTTAAAGCAAGGTTGTAATGTTGTCACCATACTCACAGTGGTTAGAAGCCTAATGCTGTAACACTACTGTTCGTTGAAAATACAAACATCAAATCGGCACACAGAGATCACAGAACAACCACAATGTCCCAGGGGAGTTTAATAAAAGGTCCAATCATAACTCCAACATGAGACTTCTCATAATAAATGTGAGCAATATGTAGACAATTTAAAATTGGCCAGTGAAAGTAGGGAAGATGATTCATGATTTGAAACATATTGATTACCTTAAGACTATTTTTGTTTCCAAAATTATGGGCCGAATTCCAACCCGGAAGTACAAGCCCTCTGTGCGCCCGGCTGGATCCGGACGCATAGAGGGAGTCGCATTTCTGATCCTGTGGAGCATGTCTAGTCCCGTGTGATCAGAATCACAAACAGACCTGTATGTGCAGGCCTGAACCGCGATTCAGCCCGACCTGCACATACAGGTCTTGTCCGATTAACTCAGTCTGGGCTTTATAATGGAGCCGCGGTTCCATAGCGTCCGGTTGCCATGGCACCATGGCTCCATTGTAAAGCCGCAATCCCTGGCAGCTGGCTCCTGCAATGCTTTACCACAGCCTGACCCCGATCCAGCCTCCTAAGGCCAGGGTCGGACTGCGGGGAATGTCCTCAGGCCCCCCTTCCCCTTCCGCCCTCCAGGCCCTCCATCCCACAGCAACTAGGGAACTTATTCCACCTCTGAGGAATTAGAATCGGCCCTGTATGTCCAGGTCCGACGACTGCCCACTGCCTGCCCTAATGCTTCCCTCGATCCTGCCCCCGTCTACCTTCACCTTACAACACAAGAGGAAGGAGGATGGACCCGGGAAAGAGCACAAATAGCTGGGATGGATGTTCTAACGGGATGTCCATCCCCACTATTTGTTGCTCAGAATGACCCCCTATGTGTATAAATAAATCGCAACAAAATTTTTTGACCAACACAAAGCTTAAGGAAAAAAGATTGAAAAAACCATTATCCAGACATATCCTTGGGAGGGATACAAACACTGCCAAAAGGAATACTGTATACATGAGCCAGCGACCACCAGTCATATTTCCATAAGCCATATACACCATCTTAGAAATCTATCCCTTTATTTGTCCAAATGGAGTACAACATAAAATCAGAATCATAAAATTACACATGCAATATAAAATATTACATTTGAATAAACTTAGGAAACTATAGTTTCAAAACAAATCTTTAATTGAAAATATCTTCATAATTAAAATCCCTCTTTAAAGGCAAAGCTACCCAAATATGAATCGAAAGCAAAGCATAGGGGCATGTTTGCTAAAATGCAGTAGCATTCCGCATGTTCAGCCCAAAATATAGCATGGGAGTGGCACCGGCTCTATGGTAAGAAATGGATATGTGCTCAGCGTGTTCCCATGTAATTAGCAGAGATTCTATGTCGCTCCTGTGAAAACTGCATGGTGGTGGTGATGCTAAGTGCAACACTAATATTTGCATGTGTTAAAGATATCTGCCCTAGCCATAATGCAAATCATCTGCCCCTGGACAGCCCAGTCTCTGCCCCAACCCACGGTAAGCAATTAGCATGGGATTCTTAGCATGGCCACATATTTGGTAAATCGTAATGGTTACCACAAAGTATTTGATGTGTGCTAAACTGAATGCTAACTATTACTGTGGTTTAGTCCTTAAATTAAGTTCTTGGAGAAAGGTCCATAAAACATCATTAAAGAGGACCCAGGAAAACTACTGCTTATCCAGGGACAAGTATTGTGGAACCTATATACCTTTTTATGAACCTTCCAAACCTCCCCCCTCTCCACCACTCTGGCTGTGGTACCTCACGGTGGCCACCAATAAACCCCCACTGCCAGCCTAGAATTGATGTGCATCTCTTAGGGGGAGAGAATAAACTTCCCTCATCCAATCTGTGGAAATTGAAGTGCCCTTAAATGAGAGAGTCAATGCTCAATCTACTGATAGTGCACCAAATTTGAAGAAAAAAATCACAAAACAGAAAACTGCTATTACTTGGAGATTCCATCATCAGAGGCATCAACTTGGGAACACTATTCAAAGGAGAGAGGATGGTCAAATTCCTCCCAGGCTCTTCAGCCAGCAGGAATATGAACCAAATTGTTGGTATAGTTAGTGCAGAAAGTGAATACTCCAAAATTGACGTCATCCACTTGGGTACAAATGACTTGGCTAGAAACAGTGCCTCTGCAGTTCAAAGGGACTTCCAGACTCTGGGAGAGAAACTCAATCTCATTGTTAACACTATAGCATTCTCAGATGTTCTATTTCTTCTTGGTAAGGGGGTCAGAAAGACTGCATTGTATAAACAACTTTAATACATGACTCCAAACCTAGTGCAAACAAAAAGGATTTAGATATATAGGTGAATGGGGAAACAGGTGGATCAACAAGAGACTATGCTGTGCTGATGGACTACATCTCTCTGTCACAAGGAAAGGGATCCTAAGAGAAAGGTTTTGGCATTATGTGGACAAGCATTTATTTATTTATTTAATTTATCTATTTAGACAGATTTGTATACCACCTTATCCTACAATCAAAGTGGTTACATGACATCACAATTGGGGTTACATTTAACATGTGGGTGCTTTACAACATTTAACATGAGGGTATTTAACAACATTTAGACAGCACAGTTGGAGGGTTACATTTAGCATGAGGGTATCTTCGTGAGTCTAGTTGGACTGATTGGGTATTGAGTTGGCGGTGGTAGCTGCAATAACACTCGAGTGGGTACTATTGTCTATCTGCTCATAAGTTTCTGTAAAGAGCAGAGTTTTAAGGTTCTTGCAGAAGTCTGTGATGTCTTCTAATGCCCTTAGGCTCGTTGGGAGGGAGTTCCATAATGTGGATGCCATTAGTGATGGAGCTCTTCTTGATGTGTTTTGTTTAGTCATGTGGTATCCTTCAGGTGTACCAATCATGTTGTCATTATTGTTCCTTCTTGGTCTATTACTGATATCTCTTGTTATGATTTCTTGTAGTGCATCTGCCGATAGATGGTGGATGATTTTGAAGTTAATCAAGATTGTTTTAAATTTTGCTCTGGCCACCATTGAGAGCCAGTGTAGTTGTTATAAGACGGGGGTGATGTGCTCAGATCTTGGAGTGTCAGTAATGATGCGTGCTGTAGTGCTTTGCACCATTTGGAGTTGGTGTAGGGTATGCTGAGGGAGGCCTTGATATAATGAGTTTCCGTAATCAAGCAGAGGTGTGATGAGTGCTTGGCATGCCGTGCGGAAGTGGTCTTGGAGGAGCAATGGTTTGATATTTCTTATGGTCCTCAGAAGTTGATAGGCCTTGTTTGCGGTTTTGGTGATATGAGATTTCAAGTTCAGGGCTCTGTCCATTGTGATGCCCAGGTACTTGACTTCATCTTTGTCTACTATGTGTTTGTTTAGAATGCTAATAGTCTGTGGTGGAATGAAGGTAGGGTTTCGGGTGACGAACATTGCCTCAGTTTTATCATAGTTGACCGTAAGGTTATTGGCTGTGAGCCAGGCATTCATGTCTTCCATGCATTTGGTTATTGTTATGGTGTTAGGTGTTAGTAGGTTGATTGGAGCAAACACCATGATGTTGTCAGCATAGATGTGATGGTAGAGTTTGTGTCGTTTGATGATGTTGCATATGGGTTGGATGTAAATATTGAAGAGCATTGATGACAGGACTGATCCCTGAGGTATTCCCTGCATGATGGGGAACTGCAATGATTTCTTTTGGTCACATTTGACTTGTTGCGTTCGATCTTCCAGGTATGAGGTGAACCATTTCAGAGTGTTCTTGCGTAGTCCTATCTGTTGCAGGCGCTGCAATAATCTGGCGTGGGACACTGTGTCAAAGGCTGCCGAGATGTCCATGAACACTAACAGGAATCCATTTTTTATACTATCTATACCTCTATGAGGTTGTCAAAGAGGGACATTAGTAGCATTTCCACGCCATGCTGGGGTTTAAAGCCATGCTGATGGATGTCCAGAGGAGCATTCAAGTCAATGTGGTCCTGAACTTGTCTTTGCACTGTTTTTGCAATGAATTTTGCAAGGAATGGTAGACTGGAGATAGGACGATATGATTTTGGCTCAAATGGACTTAGGTTGTTGCCTTTAAGTATCAGTCATATCATAGTGTGTTTGAGGGATTGCGGCATATGTCCTTGTTGGAGTGAATCTTTGATGATTTTGTGAATGTGCTGGGAGAGATGGTTTCTTGTGACTTTGATCCAAGCCACTGGGCAAAGGTATGATGGTGAGGTTGTTGTGTTGAGTACATGTATTATGTCCTCTACTTGCTGCTTTGATGGTATGCTGAAGTCTTCCCTGGTTTGATGTTGCTCTTTCAATTCATGGTCATCTGTTTGTAGTGTGATGGAGCATGTCTGGGTGGTATTTTTCGTTCTCATGTAGTCCGCAAATTCCTGTGGGTCAAGATGGTGGGTACAGTGCTGTGTGGTGTCCCCAGTGAGATTTTGGACAATGCTAAAGAGTTCTCTTGGTTTGTTGACAGATTCCATGATTAGGTTGGTGTGGTGATGCTGTTTGCGCTCATTTATCAGATTGTTATATTCCAGTAGCTTGTCTCTGTATAGATTCAGGGAGTTATGCGACTTGTTCCGCCTCCATTTTCTCTCCAGTCTTCGGAGTGTGCACTTTGCATTTCTGATATCATTTGAGTACCAGGGGGCATTGGATCTCCTTCATGTTTGTGGTTTTGTACTCGTAGGGGCTGATGCTGCATTGGATATTGTGGAGTTCCATTTCTCTATGCTTATGTCAAGGGTGTCGTATTCTTGCTGTAGTTGTGGGATGATTTCATCTACGAATGAGTCTTTATTGAAGGCTCTATATCGCCTGGTTATACTCTCATCTTCCATGTGTTGGGTGCAGTTGTTCAGGGTCAGGGTGAATTATATCACGTGATGATCTGACCATGGGACTGGTGTGATTGTTGGTGTTGTGGCCTTGCCCTGTTCCACCAAGTGTATTGGAATAAAGACCATATCCAGAGTTGTGCCATGCTGGTGCGTCGGGGCATTGAATGTCTGGCTATATTTTAGTGACACCATGGCTTTTAAGAATGTTGTGGCTTCTTTGGTGGGTGCGGAGGTCAGGTTGTAGTCTCCTAGTACAATGAGGGGTGTATTTTTTGTGCTATGCACACATATTTCTTCGAGTACCATGGACAGATGTTCAGTTGTGGCTCCAGGAGGCCTGTATGTGAGGGAGATGCTTAAGTACTTGTTGGATATGGTGATTGTGTTGGATTCAATCATATTAGTGGTGGAGATTGTTTTAAATCTGTATTCCTTTCTAGCCAGTATTAGCACACCTCCTCCTCTCTTTTGTTCTCTGATGCAATTGAATGCTGAATAGTCTATAGTGATTATTTGGTTTAATATTACCTGGTCTGAGTCTTCTAGCCAGGTTTCGGTGATGCAGATTATATCCAGTTTTTTATCGAGGATGAGGTCTAGGATAGTGTTCGGTTTGTTCCTGATCGATCTCGCGTTTATTAAAGCACACCTAATTTTGGTTATGATTGGGTTGGTATGTACACTATTTGTGGAATTAGTGGGTGTAGTACGTGTGGTATTATGTGGTTTGTGAATTGTAGGCTTATTATGCTTGTGTTCTTTAGGGAAGGATGGGCCAGGTGTCCATACAGGTTGGGTGGTATGTAGGTGGGGTAAGGGGATTTGTTGGTTGGGACCAATGCCCTGTGGGCAGGGTGCAAATGTGTGGAGGAGTGTAAGGTAGGCAATGAGGTAGTAGTGAGTGGAGTGCATTTTTGTAAATTACTGATCTGGGATCAGCTCAGTGGTGGTAGTTGTATGACCTTTCTCATATATCTCTATACTTTCCTGTTCTCTTTGGTCAGTGTCTCCTCCTCTTATATGGTTCTAGACTGATAATAGATTCTGTACACTGTGCAGTATGTTATTTTATAAGCAGTGAGGTAGTAAACAAGCAAATAAGCAATGGGATATGGTGGCAATGGAGCAATGGACTTAACAGGCTATGCAGCATATGTTATCCACAGAGTGGAGAGTTATTAGTGATATGGCAAAGAGGTGACATTAAAATACGCAGTCTAAGCAGCATATATTATCTAAAACAGCTAAGCAGTATTTGTTATCTACAGCCTATGTTATTTACGGCACATGTTATTTACAGCACATGTTGTCTACAGCAGGTTAAGCAGTATATGTCATTTACAATACATGTACATACATCTATGGTTATGCATCATATATTATCTTTATAGCAATGAGGTATTAGTGAGTCTACAGTCTATAGGCTATGCAGCAAGCAATGAGGCAACAGGGTAGTCCATAGGTTAGGTAGGAGATGCGGATTTGCAAGTAGTTGGTATTGTGGTAGAAGCAGGATCCACATGGGTTCGCCATGCATTACGTGCTACACCTACCAGCAATGTATTGTTGCAGGAGCCGTCGACTCCCCAATTTGGAATTCCCTTCCGTTGTTGCAATATGTCCCTTAATCGTGAGTTCCCACTGCAACTGGTTTGCTCCTGCGACGGGGCTTGTGTTGAGGATCTAGCCTTTTGGTTTTCTTCTTGCGTTGTTGTGTTTCAGCTCTTTTGTTATTGTCTTGGTTTCGCTGTCTCGTTTGTTTCTGTGTTCCTTAGGGTTTGATCTTCTGTTCTTCTTTTTGCCTAAGTTCCCTGCCTAAGTTCCCTGCCTAAAGGACATGCCCGATGGCGCTTCTCTCTTATTCTGTGTCCTGGAGAAGCTGATCTGGCCTTGGGCCGATGATCGGGAGGGGATTTCCTTCCCGTTCTCTGGCCCAATGCCAATCAGCTGGCGTGGCTGCTGCAGTGATGGCGCCCGATGGTGCTCCTCTCTTATTCTGTGTCCTGGAGAAGCTGAGGGAAGGAGGGTGATGGATAGAGAAGGACAAGTTCAGGACGCCACTCCCAGCAAAAGCATAATAACATTAGAAACAGCCACATTATTAAACCACATATCAATGGGAAGAGGCATGTATAACAAATTCCATGCAAAATACAAGAAGCCAGTCAACAAATGCTGGAAAGCAATGACAACAAATGCTCGAAGCCCAGCCAGCAAAGTTCTTGATCTGGAAGCCCTAATGGTGAAAATGGACTTGGATATTGTGGCCATTACAGAAACATGGTTTTACGAGTCACATGAATGAGATATAACCATAGCTGGCTATCTTTATCTTTATTGTCATTTGATATACCAACCTAGGCAGCAAGGCATCAGAGCAGTTTACAAAAATCTAAATTAAAAATAAGGAAAAAGAAAGGAATGTCAATCATATGTAGGATAGGACAGAAAAGAAAGAGAATGGAGAAGAAAGCAATGGGTGGACAGGGAGGAGAGGAGAAGAACTTAGACTAAGAAGGGAGTGAGCTAAGGGGGAGATTGCTCAGAGGGAGAGGAGGGAAGGTCATAAGCCAACTGAAACAGCTGTGTTTTGAGCTGAGATTTGAACTGGAGAAAGGAGGTCTCTGTACAGGTAAGTAATTCTATAGGGCAGAAGCAAGGAAAAAGAAAAGCAGAATGACGCATTTGCTCCAAATGCACATGGGAAACTGAGGGGAGAGCCAAGCAGTGAGTGTGGAGGGATCTGAGGAGACGGTGGGGGGAGTGAAAATTTATTTATTTATTTATTTATAGTTCTTATATACCGCACTCTTAAAAATCAGCACGGTTTACAAGCAACAGTTTTGTGCCATATAGATTCACTATAGGCACTTAAAATGAACAGGACGTGTGATAAGGAAGCTTATCATAGCTCAGGAAGGAGCTATAGTAAAGGTGAAGTGACTCTGAACAAGCAACCTGTCAGTTCTGGTAGAAATAAGAAAACAGAATTTTTCTATAAAAGACTACCAGTCCCAGAATGCACCAGGTTTCCAACAGCCATTAGAGGAGCTGAAGTGGGGAAACGTGTGTTCAATCAAGAGGGCTATGAGGTAATCCCCAAGCACTCATCTCAAAGGGCAGGGCCTGATTCAGCACAGCTGCGCTGTCCTAAAGTGGAGCACTCATCAAAGCAGAATAAAGGTAGAGTTTATTCTACAGAGAATTATCCTCATCCTCAGAATCAGCTTGGAGATCCTCGTCTTGGAGATCCTCAGCTTGGACATCTTCATCTGGAGGATCATCAGAAGCAGAAGCCAGAGCGGACGGACAGAGAGGGCAAGAAACCCTTTGGAAGAAAGAAGAGAAAAGCATTTGGGAGGTCTAGAGGAGTCCAGAGCAGTACGTATACTGGGAGACATTCAAAAGGCCAGCATACACCATTGGACTGGGGAAAACCAGAGGAGTGGTGCTGCAGGGCTAGGAATCTTCAGACGGTACCTGTGAGGGAGACGGCTGCACGTGGAAGGGACCCTAAGACCCGTGCCAGAAGGTATGTGAAGAGAGATCCAGTGTCCAGGGATCTGGATTGGAAGGCTGGACATAAGAACTGGACTACATACTGGCCAGGCTATTTAGAGAGGAACTCTAACAGCAATGGAAGCTCAGGTATGAACACTGATCTATGCCCTAGCTATAACCTTGAAAGACAGCAGGGAAACAAGTATTCTCCTGAAAGTGCTCCATTGAGAAATTCCTCTGTGCCAATCCCTGATATTGAACCCATGATTGTTGAAGAAGGGGAAGGAGCGGTCTTAGATAAAGGCTGTGAATATATGGATTGCTGTCTGTCTAAACTCCTTTGGTAATTTTCTGTTACAAAGTACAGCAACCATCACAAAGAAATACAAACTTGTTCTTTAATCTACTCAGAAAAGCTCCTGAGTAGGATTTTGGGCCACACAGTAGAAAGCAAGCCAGCTAAGGGGTTTCAGCTGGATAACTGCTAGCAATTGAGCCTTACCTAATTGCTTGTGAGCTCTGAGGGAATCACTTCTGAGTCTGTGTGAAGATATAAGAAGTTAACCTGAAAATTACAGTTTTTCCCTTCTTTGTGGGTTTTGCTTGTTGTTTGAAACACTGCTAAGAAAATATTAGCTAAAGCCTACAGAAAAGACCAGTTTGTTACCAACCAGGTCTTTATTCTTTTGCTTTGATTGCCTGACATGTTCAACTGTGTTGTTTTCCTGATTTTGTTTTTCTAAGTTTAACACTGAAAGCAAGTATCCTGTTTTATGTGCTACCAAGCATATCTGTGTTGGGAGAAATAACCCCATAAATAAATATCTTATTGGCTTTACACTCAAGCACAACTAATTATTGTGAGTGGCTGTGTCTGGTATGAATGGACTGCATTTCCCACAATCCCTTGCAAACCATATTGATATATGCCTTTGCCAAGACTGTGAACATTCTCACCCAGGCAGCCGTCTGACAGACGTTAACTTGGGTTACAACAGGGGGGAAACTATATACATCAAATTTTGGTTATTTACAGTATGTACATACATTGATGGAAGCACATGTGTTTCTAATTGGGTGTACGGTAGATGGTATCAGGTTGGTGGGTTGGGAAGTAGTACTTAAGGAATAGATGATGTTTTAGAGCCTTTCTGAATTGGGCTAGGTCAGTTATGGCTCTGATGGAGGTTGGAAGCACATTCCAGCAGGTGGGAGCATAGAGTTTGAAGGCTCTATTCTTTGTTTTTTTATTGCATTTAGTTATTTTGCTGGGGATCTGTAAGGTGTTGGTTGTGCAAGATCTCCTTGCTCGGTTTGCTGTGGTGGGGTGAACAAGGTTTATAAGGGATGTTGGGGCTGTTTTGCCAGCTATAGGGGGTTTAAGGTGTTTTTAGGTAAGCCATGCAGGATCACATTAGCATAATCAAAATGGGAGGTCACCAGTGCCTGGAAAACTGACCTGAAATCATCGGGTTGTAACAGGGGTCGAAGATGTTTTAGAGTTCGTATCTTGTGGTATATTTGTTTGATGATGTTGTTGATGTGGGTTTTGAAATTGAGATGCTGGTCTAATGTTATGCCTAGATAGCGGATGCTAGTTCTGCTCGAGAGTTCGGCGTCTCTTGTCTTTAAGGATGGGGGGGGCAAGAAGGACTGGTTTCTCGTGACTAATAGTTTATCAGTCTTGTTGAAGTTGATCTTGAGGCTCTGTGAATGGAGCCAGTCGGTTATGGTATCAAAGCAATTCACCATCTGAGAGAAGTCTGGGTTCACAATCTTGAATGGGGTGAAGAGCAGTACGTCGTCAGCATAGAGTAGACATGAGATGTTGAATGAGTGGATTATCTCGCATATAGGTTGCATATAGATGTTAAACATGAAGGCAGAGAGGGACGAGCCCTGTGGTACTCCATGTTGTTGTTGGAAGGGCTGGGAAGTTTTAGTTCCTGTCCGGACTTGTTGCCATCTATCGGTTAAGTAAGATTTGCACCAGTTCCATGCTGAGCCACAAATTCCTTTATCTTGGAGCCTCACGAGGAGTTGCTCATGGTTTACAGAGTCAAATGCGGCCGCAATGTCCAAGAAAATTAAACATACCCGTATTTGATATTGTCGGTGCCGATGATGAGCGTATTGATGAGTGTGGTGAGAAGCATTTCAACTCCATGGGATTCCCTGAAGCCATGTTGGCATGGGTCAAGCGGGGCTGTTGAATCAACGTGATCCTGTATTTGGCATTGGACAGCTTTCTCAATTATTTTTGCTAGCAGCGGGATGCTCAAGATGGGACGGTAAGATTCAACCTTCTGAGGGTTTAGCTTGGCATTCTTCAAGAGGGGCCTAATGGATGTTTGCTTCAGGCTTGAAGGGAATTTCCCAGAGGAGAAGGAGAGATCAATGATTTCAGCTATTATTGGGCTGATTTCGTTATGTAGTGACCTTATCCAGAAGGCTGGGCAGGGGTCATTAGGGGCAGTGGTAGCGTTGATGTTGGCTATGATGCTGTTGATGCTTGACGCCAACGGTGTTGAGAAGGAGGTGAGTTGCTTATGTGAGTTTGTGGTGGGGGAGGTTGGTGTAACTTTGCTGATGTTTCTAGTTTTGGCTATCATGTAGTCAGCATAGTCTTGAGGGTGTATCGAGGTATGTTGGGAAGAAGATGGTTCCTTTGTTAGTGTCTTTACTATATTGAACAAGTCGTGGGGTTTGTTTAAGGAGCGACTTAGTAGTTCTGAGTGATATTCTTTGATCTTGGTGGATATTAAGTTGATATTAAATGAAGAAGATCAGCCAAATATTGTGGTATGCCTGTGTGGATTGCTGGTGAGCGGATATGAGAATTTTGTAATTTATGCAAATATTTTTTATGGGAAGCCAGTGAAGTTGGATCAGGGTGGGAGTGATTTGTTTACGGTGCAAGGCGTAAGTGATAATCTGGGCTGCTGTATTTCGGAGAAGTTGCAATCGATGAAGTTGCTAGTTGGGAAGACCGGCAAGGACACTGTTGCAATAATCTATTATAGAAATTACTAGTGAAAGAAGGAGGGTTGTAAGGGAATGCTAGCTGAGAGAAGAATGAAGAGCACGGATCTGATGGAGGAAGAAGAAAGACCATTGGACAAGGGAAGGAATTTGGCCATGAAATGACAAGGAGGAATCTAGAATTACCCCAAGATAGCGGAGGGAGTGAACAAGAGGTACTGGGGAGTGGGACAGAGAAGGAGCTATTGTAGGTCATGGGATATTAAAGGTGAGCCATACTGCTGAACATTTGGAGGGATTGAGAGAGAGATCATTGGAATGAAGCCAGTCAGAGACAGGATAAACAAGCATTTAAGGGGGTTATATCCGGGGAACGAGTGTTTGTGTGAAAGAGAAGGAGGCTACCATCTGCATAAAAGTAGGTAGAGTTACCAAGTTGCTGGGTTAGTAGGGCAAGGGGGGGGGGGGCTAAGAAAATGTTGAAGAAGGGGGGCCAGAAATGAGCTCTGGGGGATATCACATGTTAGTGGGGTGGTGGGGAGGGATCGAGGCAGATCCGCAAGCACTGAGAAGGAACATGAGTAGAGGAAAGACTGAAACCAGTGAAGGGTTGTATTCTGGAGACCACAGTCAGAGAGATGAAGAAGGGTGATCTACTAAATCAAAGGCTGCAGAAATATCCAAGGAAATTGCAAGAGAGATGTTGCCTTGTTCATGAGCAGTGTGTGTTTTGCTGAGCAGGGAAAGACAGATAGTGTCTGTGCTATGGCCAGTGCGGAAACCAGATTGGCATGGATGCAAAAAGTGAGTGGAATCCAAGTGTAAAAAGAGTTGAGAAAAGACTAGTTTCTCAAAGACCTTGGAAAGTAAGGGAAGATTAGAAATTGGACACCAATTAGCCAGAGTGTCTGGGGCAGGTGAAGGCTTTTTAAGATTGGATGGACAAAGGCGTGCTTCCATAGAGAGGGAAAGATACCCAATGCGAGAGTGGAATTAAAGATGGAGAGTACAAAAGGAAGGAGGGCAAGGGAAAGTTCTGTGATCCAAGGGGAAGGGATAGGGTCAGAGGGGCATGTAGTCTTATGGGATGAATTGATAACCTTGAGTAGGGTGGTGGCAGTGACGGGCTGGAAGGAAGACCAAAGATGAGGGAGGTAGGGGTGGGTAGGAAGGGGGAGGATGGTGGTGAAGGCACTGAGCCAAGAGTGGGGAGAGAAGATGAAACTTGCGGGAGGATGGAGAGGGGGAAACTTGGAATGGTGCACAGCAGTCATCTCAGAGAAGTAACTGGCAAGACAAGAGGGGTCTGGCAGAGGGAGGTGGGCTGAGGGTGCTGAGCTGTCAGTGACCTCTGAAAGAGAGCGAAACACTGAAAAAGGTTGCCTGGAGGAATTTGAGGCAGATGAAATAATGGTGGTGTAATAGGTCTTTTTAGCTGAGGAGATTTGGGCTCTGTAGTGGCGGCAGGAAAGACGAAAGCGAAGAAGGCTAGTAGGGGTAGGTTGACGTCACCAGAGATGCTCAGCTCTGTGGAGCTGAGCTCGGAGAAGGGAGAAATCATGGGTGAGCAGGGATGCCAATGAAGGGTAGGGCGAATAGTGAATGATTTGAAGGGGGCAAGCCTTTCAAGGTGAGCGGAGAGAGTGGAATGACAGGACTGAACCTGGATGTCAGTAGATGAGGAGCCGAAACTGGAAGGAAAGATGGAGTCTCCAGAGGGGAAGTGAAGAAGGGTGTTAGGAGTGATAAACCACTTCAAATGTGTGGATGCAGAGATAGACTGAGGGGGAAGAGGGGCAGTTAGGAGGGACAAGGAGAAGAACACATAGAGGTGGTCTTCTAGGGGAGGAACAAAGTTGAGATCATAGAGGGGACCACAGATGACAAGGGAGCAGTAAGAAGCAGGTGAAGAGTGTGACCAGCTGCATGCGTGGGGAGGGAGATGTGCTGATGAAGGGAAAGATCACAGAGAATTGAAATGAAGGCCTTGTCTCTGGGTTGAGAGGGAGAGTCAATATGGATGTTCAGGTCACCCAGAATTGTAAGGTGTGAGTAAGTGGAGGAGACTTCGGACAGGGTAAGGAAGAAGGAGTCCCAGAGGTCAGAATGATTCGAGGGGGGAACATATAGGAGGAGATAATGGCTGGGCGGGAAAAACCCGAGATGAAAAAGAAGTGCCTCAGGGTAATGGAGAGGTGGGGAGGATATTTCCTGAAAAGGTAAGGAAGAATGGTAGAGGAGAGCTAACCCTTTGCCTGAGCGGCCGGAGCGGGTAGAGAGAGAGCAGAGAAGCCAGGAGGAAGACATTGATTGAGGATAGGCTCCTCACTGGGATATAGCCAGGTTTCCGTGAGGAAGATGACATTGAGAGAGCTCTGTAATATAAGGTCTTGAACAAGCTCTGGATTAGAGTGCAGGGAGTGACAGTTGAGCAAAGCAAGGGCCATGGTAAATAGAGTAGGGGGCAGGGTCCATGGAGGGTGGGCCCGGGGCTGCAAGGGAGTGTTAGCAGGTAATGAAGTTAGATAATATCTGAGAGAGATCTGATTTATCAATAGGTGTGGGAGTGGGACGCCATGTCCAGTGAACAGGGATAGAAGGCATGGTCCATGGGGCTGAGAGTGGAGAGTATACTACGGGTTTACTGTGGTCATGCTGAACCTTCGTGCTGGACCCCACCCGAGATCCCCCGCCTAAGGGCCATGTCAAAGGGCCCTCTAACGAGGCCCTCAGGCATGGGCATGCCTAGGCACGCCTGTGCTTTGAACAATGCAGGTGAAGTTCCTTGGCTCTGATTGGCCTCAGCACCAGGAGAATAAGAGGAAGCTGGGATTCCCTCTCTCAATTGCTGACGCTGATCAGTGCTCTGATGAATAGTAAAGCATGCCTGTGCTTTAAACAATGCAGTTGAAGTTCCTTGGCTCTAATTGGCCTCAGAACCAGGGGAGTGGGAGGAAGATGGGATTCCCTCTCTCACTGCTGATGCTATAATTTATTTAGGAGAGACAGAGAAGGCAGAAAAGGAGGAAGAGTAGCAATATATGTCAAAAGCAATATTAAAGCTGCTGAAATGGAGGGGATGTAGGGAAAAGAAAAAGCACTATGGATTGTGTTGGAACGAGGAGATGGCACTATCATCCATGTTGGGTACTCTATAGGCCTCCATCTCAAACTAAAGAATTGGTAGAGCCTTGATTGTTGATATTGCAAAGGTAGCCATGATGAGGGAAGTGATCATATTGGGTGACTTTAATCTACCCGATGTGGATTGGTGTATTCCTTTTGCAAATCTGGAAAGAAGTAAAAAAATTGTGGATGCCTTCCCAGATGCATTGCTTAGACAAATGGTGATGGAACCAAATAAGGAAAATTTGATGCTGGATTTAGTTCTCACCAATGGAGAAAGTGTGTCAAACGTCCAGGTGGGTGCCCATGTGAGCAGGAGCAATCATCACACGATGTAGTTTGAGATAAAAGCCAAAACAGAGTCTCTTCACAGCAAGCTCAAAATCCTAGACTTCAAAAACGCTGACTTCAGGAAGATGGCCAAGTGCCTGAAGGAGTTGGCAGGATGGGAGGAGGTAAAGGAAATGGAATTGCAGTGGACTAAACTAAAGGATACAATAAAAGGAGCAACAGATACATATGTAAGGAAAGTAAATAAAAAGAAGAAAAGGAAATCTATTTGGTTTTCTAAAGGAGTGGCTGCACAAATAAAGGCAATAAACAAAGCTTTCACAAAATTCAGAAGTTTATAAATGGAAGAACACAGGATAAAGCTAAAAGAGACAAAAAGAGAAATAAGGATAGCAAAATCAAAGGCAGAAGAAAATATGGCTAAATATCTAAAACGTTTTTCAGGTATATTCAGAAGAAAAGGAAGATCAGAGGTGAAATCACAAGCTTCAAAAGTGCTGAGAATGGATTCGTGGAAAGTGACGTTGAAAAAACGAAAATGCTAAACAAACACTTCTGTTCTATTTTTACTAAAGAAAATACTGGAGATGGAACACCTGTGATTGACAAATATACACATGGAAATAGAGTAGATACTACACCATTCACAAAAGATAATATGTTTGAACAGCTTGCAAAACTGAAAGTGGACAAAGCCATGGGACTGGATGGGATATATCCCAGGATACTGAAAGAGCTCAGAAAGGTTCTTGCAGGGCCTTTAAAGGATGTCTTTAATAGATCCTTGGAGACAGGAGAAACTCCACAGGGTTGGAGAAGGTATGATGTGGTACCTGTTCATAAAAGTAGTAATAGAGAAGAAGTGGCAAACTACAGGCCACTAAGCCTTATCTTGATGGTGGGAAAAGTAATGAAGGCACTCCTGAAAGAAAGAATAGGGACTTTCTCGAAACCAATAAGTTGCATGATCCAAGGCAACATGACTTTACCAAAGGACGATCATGCCAATGAAATCTGATTGAGTTCTTTCACTGGTTTACCAGAGAACTAGGTCAAGGGCATGCAATGGATGTGATCTACCTAGATTTCAGCAAAGCCTTTGATACTGTTCCTCATAGGAGGTTTATCAATAAACTGACCAGCCTGGGGATGGGTTCCAAGGTGATGAACTGGATCAAAAATTGGTTGACAGACAGAAGACAGAAGGTGATTGTAAACGGAACTCACTCAAATGAAAAGAAGGTGATTAGTGGTGTGCCCCAAAGATCGGTCCTGGGACCGGTAATGTTCAATGTATTTGTGATATTACTGAAGTACTGATTGGAAAAGTTAGTCTTTTTGCAGACAACATGAACATTTGCAACAGTGTGGACTCCCCTGAGGGAGTGAATAACATGAGGAAAGATCTGCAAAAGCTGTAAGAATGGTCTAATGCTTGGCAGTTAAGAAGTGCAATGTCATGCAATTGGGATGCAGAAATCCAAGGGAATTGTTTAAGATAGGGGGCAATAGGTTAGTGTGCACGGGCCTGGAGAAGGACATCAGAGTAATTGTTTCTGAGGATCTCAAAGTGGTGAAGCAGTGTTACAAGGCAGTGGCCAAAGCCAGAAGGAAGCTGGATTGCATACAGAGCGGAATTAACAGCAGAAAGGTGGAGGTACTAATGCTATTGTATATATCACTGGTGAGGCCTCACTTGGAATATTATGTTCAGTTTTGGATACTTTATCTCACAAAGTATCAATATAAAAAGACTGGAAATGGTTCAGAGGAAGGCGATCAAAATGATTTGGAGCCTGCGTCAGCAGACGTCTGAATAGAGACTCCAAGACCTAAATATGTATAATCGAGGAGAGGAGGGACAGGAGAGATATAATAGAGACCTTAAATACTTATGGAGTATTAATGAACAAATAAACCTTTTTCAAAGATGGGGAAGCTATAATACTAGAGGGCATAACATGAAGCTGCAAAGGGTTAAACTGAAAGGCAATGTCAGGAAATACTTTTTCACTGAAAGGTTGGTGGATGCTTGGAATGCCCGCTCAATGGAAATGGTGGGATCAAATACATTGACAGAATTAAAAATGGCATGGGATAGATACAGTGGATCCCTTTATAGAAATAAGATCAAAATAAACTTCACTGTCTCTGATATCTTAATAGGTTGAGGTGACCTGCATGGAGCTGTGGGTATACCCCTAAACAAAGGCATGGGGAGGGGGTGACCTGCATGGAGCAGCGGGCACACCTACTCTTGCCACTTTGCTAGACAGACTAGATGGACCATGTTGGTCTTTATCTGCCATCATATGCTATGTTACTAAGTCTTGCTGAGTGCCTTCATGTGGTGACCCCATTGTATAACACCTATACCAAATCTCAGCAAGGAGACAGTACAATTCAAGTATTGTAGGAAAGAAGAAGGAAAATACATTCTGGCCGCACATCACCCAGGATGAAAAGGAGCTCTCCCATAGCTTACACACTAGGGCTAACAATGATGGTTGCGATAGTGCAAGTGCTGCAGATGCAAGTAACATCCCTGCCACAGATAAAGGCCGTGGTGAGCCTGTTCATGGACCCACTGTGGCAGGAGATTAACCACAGCAATTAATGAAAAAGTTCAGAGAATTAACTACGGTTAAGTGGAATTCTGCAGCTAAAGAGGAGATAATGTACTCATTGCTTAGAAGTGAGGTTCACGACTGCCATAGTATGCACAAAACTAACCCATTTGGAGAAACTATCCCAGCCTTGCCATATTACTAGCAAAGGCTAGCACTTGCCAGGTGAACTCCACTAGTTCAGATTTCACCTGCCCTTCCAACTCCAAAATGAGCCCTGATTACCTCATCTCAACTCCCACTTCCAATTTTTTCATTCTTCAGTAACCCAAATAGCTCGGGCATCCACCCTTCAATGCCCTCCGAGCTGCAACTAATTACCCCCCCCCCCAACACCATTGCCTCTACTATCCCCACAATAAGGGATAGGCTGGGCTGGAAATTATGCCACCGCCCCTGAGACACCGCTTCCCAGAAAGAGAGGAAGGAGGGGGGCCATGCTGGGCCTTATATACCTGCCTGGTCCTCCCTCCTCCCTCCTCTCAAACTAAACCTGCACCCGCCAATGAAATCCCTCTCCCACCAAAGGGAAGGATTTCAAATGCCGCACAAGCTGGCTCCTATCCCGTGTTTCCAGTGGCTACCTAACTGTTTTGCCTCTCCCCTCCCTCACTCCCTACATGCTTCATCCTCGGCCCATTTCGCTGACCCGGGCCGGGTGCCCAGGAACCTGGTCTGATGACCTTAGAAACATAGAAACATGATGGCAGAAATCATCCAGATAGTGTACCTCATTGGGCAAACCAGACTGCTGAACCAGAACCCACTGCAGAAACGCACTGAATGCCTCTAAGTGGGCACACGAAATAGAGCATCCCATGAGCATACACTTGTCAAAATAGAAAAGGCCTTCAAAGGAAAACCCCAGGAGATGGAAACAATTGGAATGCCGATTCAATATCCACATTTGCCAATAGGGCACCTTCCCTGCACTGACAAACTAGGGCAACCACACTATTGAAGGACATGGTACACGGTACATGGCTCTCTGTGCAAATGACCTGAAAAGAACCTGCTGGGGATGACAGGTTATGTATCAGTCTAAATTTGCCTGGCTTCTTTTTGGGCATGATACCCAATGGAGACACCCGCAATCCTACCCATCGCTCTCTCAACTGCCAATTTAAATCTGAACACTCACCAAAGCCGCATTGCATGCCATAGTGTTGATGACCACTCCCTTAAATGAGATCTCAAACCCTTCACTAATACCCCAAACCGAAACACACCCCTCAGCCTGTCTCGGCTAAGAACAATGGGAGTACCCTTCCAGCAACATTTTGAGGCTGTATGCCCCCCACTACACATAGAGCAGGCATGCTTGAATTTACAGTCCCAGAATGGACAGAAGGACTTACTGAAATGCCAGAAAATGTCATTCACACCCACTATCAATTTTGACTAGCTAGATTCCCCCAGCCTCTGCTTGAAAGGACCAAGTCCCTCTCACAGATATTACCATGCCCCCTTTTCTGGCACCACTCGTACCCACAGCTGGTCTAGCTGACATCTGAGTCAGCCACAAATTGATGTCCTGCGTGCTAGTTTTTCTCCATTTTATCCATAAATGTTTCTTCATAGTTGAGCCAAGCTCAACCTTCGATAGTCTGAAAAGCCTCCAGAATTGAAGCTGTGTAAGCTAGGACTAAGCCAAAGTGCTCAGGCCTGTGGTGCTCCCACACACTGGCTAACCATAGAAATGCCCTGGCTCATCGCACTTTCTTAACCCGCCCCACTTTTTCTTCTTCTTTGTGCTTCTTCTTACTATCTCCAGAGCGCTTCCTGCCCTCCAGGAGATGGAAGATGTTGATGTACTTGCACTTAGTTATCTTCTTCTGAAGCGATCACGGTGCTCCTTCCCACAGCTCCGTAAATGCAACCAGTGCTGGGACTCCACCCACACCAGATCCTTTGCTAGCCAATGGGCCCATACCTGGCACTGCCTTACTGTCAGTATCTGACAAAGACAACAAATCCGAACTAGAAGAGGATGCCAATGAGTCTACCCCTTTGCAACATCAATGTGAACGCTTACACTTTTTTCCTTTCTTCTAACTGACCTCCCGGGAGGATTCCTCCCCCTGCTGACCTCTGCCATCCCCGGAATCCCCAGACTCCGACTCACCAATAGGCACCGCTGCACTGTTCTCCCTAGAGGCTGAGGCACTCTCTGGTCATCCTGGGCATGATGCTTTCTCATCTGCTGGGTGATGCCCCCAGGTGCCCACAACCAATCTGACGGAGGCCATCCACAACTTACAAAGATAAAGATGGAGAAAAAAAGTCCAGGGGCACTGGGGAAGGCCAAGTTAATGGCGGCCCAGCCAAGTCCGTGGCCCATGACCCAGATGTGCCCTGCCCATCAACCTCCCGACCCCTAACTGGTGGTTACCCAAATGCCTGCTCCAATGCTAGGCTAGCACCCCAACCCCCTAGAAAGAATGTCTCCAACTTGCACCAACCATCAAGGAGCCCCAACCTGTCCCCAAAACTGCTGGTCTGCCATCGGTATAAGTGGCAAGCCTCAAAGCCCACACCCACCCCCTAAACTCACACCCAGGCATCCAAGAGGGCCTGCAGAAACCCCAGGGAACAGATCAGTGGAGAGTGGGCAGGGCAAAAAACCTCCCATGGCCTCCAGGGCCCCACTCCCAGCCCGAACCGCAGCTGAGGATTCCCCTGTGCCCAGGGGCGGTTCTACCATTAGGTCAACTGAGGCGGTGAGCTCAGGCGGCAGATTTTAGGGGGCGGCACTGATTTGCCGCTCCCTATAAACCACCAATGGTAGAACCGCCGAAGCCATCCAGTCAGATTCATCTCAAACAAAAGCAGCCGCAGGAACATTTCTCCGTTCCCGCGGCTCTGCTTTCAAACTGCTGGGTCACATGGAGGCAACGGGGTGGGGGGGGGGGCCTGAGGTCATTGCTTCCAAAGCCCTTCCACTTCTGCAGCAGCAGAAGTGGAAGGGCGGCGGAAGCGATGACCTCAGGCCCCCCCACCCCATTGGCTCTGGGACGCGACCCAGCAGTTTGAAAGCAGAGCCGCGAGAACAGAGAAATGTTCTCGCGGCTGCTTTCATTTGATTTTCAATGATGAATCAGTGAGGTGAGGTGAGGTGATGTGGGAAGGGATCAGACAAGGGGGGCCGGGAAGGGATCAGACAAGGGGGGCCTGGAATGGAGCAGACATGGGGGGGGCCTGGAAGGGAGCAGATGGGAAGGCCTGGAGGGGAGCAGATGGGGGGGGGCATGGAGGCGAGCAGACATGGGGGGAGCTGGAAGGGAGCTGACACCTGGGGATGGCACTGGAAGGCGGATGGACAGGGGAGAGGGGGAGCTGGAAGGGAGCTGATATGGAAGGGGGTACTGAGAAGGCAAGGGGGTTGGTACTGGGAGGGGAGGCTGTAAAGGGGGCTGATACTAGGGAGAGTTACTGGGACTGAAAAAAGGCTGATGGAAGAAAATGAAGAAAGCAAAAGGAGAGACAAGAAATGGCAGATGGACTATAGACCATAGAAAGAGCTAAGAGAAGACAGAGGAGAACGGAAACCTCAGATTGGGACCTGCATGATCAAAAATCATCAGACAACAAAGGTAGAAAAAATAATTTTATTTTCAATTTAGTGACTGGACTTTGTGCTATCTATATTTCACACAGCATGGGGAACTGCATCTCTTATCTGGTGTGGCACCGCATACGGAGTCTAGCTTCTTGGGGTTTCATTTTAATTTTTGTCTACATATTTTTATTTTTGCTTTAGGTTGTGGTCACTTATTCTGTACTTGGTGAGGGTCTGTGTTCTGAGTGTGCGAACAAGGCCAGGTGTTCTGTTAACATGGAGTTTGTACGTAGGGATCTGTACTATAGTAATTTGACTTGTTCAGCTTTTCAAATAGGTGTATGGATGTTTTGGGGCCCATTGCACTGTTTATAGTGCTGCTTTTTTCTTGGTAGGCCCCTTATTGTATGAGTTTTGGAAATGTATGCTGGTATGGTATGGTAGATTTGTCCTTGCAGATCTTAGTGACTTTAGTAGGGTTTTATATTAGTTCCCAATATGTCTGGTACTGGAGAATGTTTGTTGTTGATGAGATGACTAGAATCAGATTTTTTTTTTTTTATATATTGAGTTTTGTGGGTGAATGTCCTACCTCTGCTCTGCACCCATTGTTGAGGAGGGGGTTCTGTGAATGCAAAATGTATGTTCAAAAAGAAAAAGCAAACACCATAACGCAGTTTATAACAAAATACAAATGAATTATAATTTGGAGTTATAAACTGCTGTGGTTCTCATTCTTTCTTTTAGTTCCTTGGTGTGTGAACATCTTGCATTTGCTCCACATTATCAAATTGACTTTTTGATTTGGTTCAGTCCCTGACTGGAGTTTTGGTTCAGCCCCCGACTGGAGTTTTGAGAAAGATCGCCACCCGGGGGGCACTGGGGGTGGAAGGAGCACACTGGGGGTGGAGGGCGCTTGCTGGTGGGGGGAGGGCGCATGCTGGTGGGGGGAGGAGGCCACACTAGGGGGGGCGCCATCTCATCCCTCGCCTCAGGCAGCAGATTGCCTTGAGCCGCCCCTGCCTGTGCCCATCCAGACGCAGCTCCCAAATGTCCCAACTCTGCAGTCCCAGCTTCCCTCACACAGATGCTGCTCTAGTAGCCCGACCGCCCCATGCAGGCCACACAGAGTATCCACCCATAGGCCCCTGACCCCTCCCTTTTCCCTGGCCTCGATGCAGCCCAGCTTCCTGCTGATCTCCATGACCCAAACCCCTTCACTTATCAGCCCACGAGCAAGCCTCCTCCCCTGCCAACCCAACTCCTCTCACCATCCCGGCACACCCCTGCCCCATCAGTCTGACCCAGCTGCCCCTGCCAAAGCAGGCCTCCCTCAGAAGACAGCACCACCAGCAATCTAGCTTAACCTGGGGAGATAATACTCTAACCCTCAGCCCTCCTCCCAGCACTCAGAGCAGCAACTGAGCCAAACCCCTGCACAGCAGCAGTGCCAGACCCTCCAACACAGACAGGACTCACTGGGAGGACACTCAATTCAGCTGAGCTGGGTTTAAGTTCTGGGCAGATGTAAAAACTAATGTTGAATTGTTCGTTTTTAAGTATACATGTATTGCCATTAGAAAATTGTAAAGGCACACATCCTTGGCTGATGTATCTAAGACATACCCCTTTGGAGGCTGTGCATGTTTTCAACCTGGAAATGGAAACAGTACCTTTTTAAATTAGCTGTTTAAATGAACTGGTCATTTACATGTGTAGATGATACTATCTACACATGTAAAATCTATACAACCTATGTACACTGTAATTTTAGCTCTCCCAGCCAATTTTCTGAAGGCAATTCAAACTACTAAAAAAGTGTCAAAAGACTCCAATAGATCTAGGAGGATCAAAATAGCCTTTCCTCCCTTTTTTTATTTAACATTTTTATACCGCGTTTTTCCAGACAATCAAAAGCAGTTTACAAATAACAACAGTGGAAAGTACAAAACCACACTGGATCTCATCCACAATGGTCAACACATACTGATTTTGTTAGTGTCCCATGCATCATTTAAGAAGAAGTGCACCTGACATTCAACTGACTTTTCAATTACTTTAGCTAAAAATGGTAAGTTCGACATCAACTAAAAATTGACTGAGTTAGATTACTTTAACAATGGTCATATTATCATTTTCTTTAGAGTAGCAGGTAAGATCCCCTACATTAAATAACAAAACAATTTTTGTCAAACCATCTAACAAGATAAACAGCAGAAATAATTAAACCAGAGGGACACAAATCTAACTGACAGGAGGTAATATTCATGCCTTTTGGAATACTATTCACAGAATACTGAGTAAGTGGGTGAGTGCTACTCCACATAATAATTGTCTTCAGAAAATATTTTATTTCAACATTTTCTACTTTTGGGAGATCCTTGCTATCTAAAGTATTATATATATATTCAATTTTCTCTCTGAAGTATATAGTCAAAATATTCACATTAATATTGTTCAAACTATTCAGATCCTGGATTAAGGAACCTTTTATAATCCTCTATGTCATGTGAAACTTCTCTAATATTGCTCTAAAAATAACACAACCTCATCCTGTGATATTAGAATATAAAGCTTCAATGACAATGGTTACATAGTAACATAGTAAATGACGGCAGATAAAGACCAGCATGGTACATCCAGTCTGCCCAGCAATACGGCAAGAGTAGGTGCACCTGTCGCTCTGTGCAGGCCACCCATCCACATGTCTCTGTCTAGGGGTGGATCCACCACTCCATGTAGGACACCCCTATTTGTTGAGAAGTTAGATGGTTCAGTTTATTTAGTTTTTTATCCTGTTTCTGTAATGGGATCCTCTGTGCTTGTCCCATGCTGTTTTGAATTCCATCACCGTGTTTGCCCCCACCACTTCCATCGAGAGAGCATTCCAAGCATCCACCACCCTTTCAGTGAAAAAATATTTCCTGACATTGCCTTTCAATTTTGCACCTTGCAGCTTCATGTGATGCCCTCTAGTTTTGCAGCTTCCCCGTCTTTGGAAGAGGTTTGTTTGTTCATTGTTCCTCTTTAAGTATTGGAAGGTCTGAATCATATCTCCCCTATCCCTCCTTTCCTACAAAGTGTACATATTTAGGTCTTCAAGACTCTTCTTATAAGGTTTCTTACGCAGGCTTCAAATCATTTTGGTCGCCTTCCTCTGAACAGTTTCCAGTCTTTTTACATCTTTTGCAAGATATGGTCTCCAAAACTGAACACAGTATTCCAAGTGAGGCCTCACCAGCGACCTGTACAGTGGCATAAGTACCTCTTCCTTTCTGCTGGTAATTCCTCTTTGTATGCAGCCCAACATCCTCCTGGCTTTTGCCACCACCTTGTCGCACTGTTTTGCCACTTTGAGATCATCAGAGATAATCACACCAAGGTCTTTCTCCGGAACCGTGCACACCAACCTCTTGCCCCCTATCGCGTACATTTCCTTTGGATTTCTGCTACCTAAGTGCATGACACTGCACGTTTTCACATTAAATCATAATTGCCAAGCATTAGACCATTCTTCCAGTTTTTGTAGATCTTTTCTCATGTTATCCACTCCCTCGGGGGAGTCCACTCTGTTGCAAATTTTTATGTCATCTGCAAAGAGACAGACTTTTCCATTCAGTCCTTCAGCAATATCACTCACAAATACATTGCACAGTGCCGGGCCCAGGATCGAACCCTGGGGCACCCCGCTAATCACCTTCCTTTCATCCGAGTGAGCTCCATGTACCATCACCTTCTGTCGTCTGTCAGTCAACCAATTTCTAATCCAGTTTACCATCTTGGGACCCATCCCCAAGCTACTGAGTTTATTTACAAGCCCCCTATGAGGAACAGTATCAAAGGCTTTGCTGAAATCCAGGTAGATGACATCCATCACATGCCCCTGATCTAGTTCCTTGGTCACCCAGTCAAAGAACTCAATCAGATTTGTTTGGCAAGACCGTCCTTCAGTAAAACCATGTTGCCTCGGATCTTGCAACCTGTTGGTTTTGAGAAAGTTCACTATTTGCTCTTTCAGGAGTGTCTCCATTATTTTTCCCGCCACCAAGGTAAGGCTCACGGGTTTGTAGTTTGACACTTCTTCCCTGTCAACACTTTTGTCTATAGGTACGACATCAGCCATTCTCCAGTCCTGAGGAACCTCTCCTGTTTCCAAGGATCTGCTGAATACATCCTTTAATGGCCCTGCAAGAACCTCTCTGAGCTCTTTCAGTATCCTGGGATGTATCCCATTTGGTCCCATGGCTTTGTCCACTTTCAGTTTAGCAAGTTGTTGCAACACCTCATCTTCCCATTTTTATATTTGGGAGTCACAGCTGGTCCATCTCCATGATTTTCTTTACTAAAAACAGAGCAGAAGTATTTGTTTAGCAATTTTGCTTTTTCTATGTCACTTTCCACGAGTCCTTTCCCAGCACTTTTGAGTCCTGCAATTCCAACTCTGATCTTCTTCCATTCCCGAATATACCTGAAGAAAGATTTGTCGCCACCCTTAACATCTTTAGCCATCTTTTTCTCTGCCTTTAATTTTGCTATCCTTATTTCTCTTTTTGACTCTTTGAGTTTGATCTTGTATTCATTTCTGTGTTCTTCTGTTTACAAGCTTTTGAATTTTGTGAAAGCTGTGTTTTTTGCCTTTATTTGAGCAGCCACTTCTTTGGAAAACCAAATAGGTTTCCTTCTCCTCTTGTTTTTGTTTACCTTTTTTACATATTTGTCTGTTACCCCTTTTATTGACATCTTTAGTTTAGCCCATTGCAATTCCACTTCCCTTATCTCCTTCTACCCCGCCATCTCCTCATTTAGGTACTCGGCCATTTTATTGAAGTCAGTGTTTTTGAAGTTTAGGACTTTGAGCTTGCTATGTTTGGCCTGTACTTTGGCTTTTATCTCAAACTACACCGTGTGAAGATCACTGTTGCTCACAGGGGCACTCACGCAGACATTCGACATGCTATCACTGTTGGTGAGCACTAAATCCAGCGTTGAACTTTCCCTGGTTGGCTCCATGACCATTTGTCTAAGTGATGCATCTTGGAGAGCATCTACAATTTTTTTGCTTCTTTCCAGATGTGTAGAAGGAGTAATCCAATCCACATCAGATAGATTAAAGTCACCCAAAATGATCACTTCTCCCTTTGTGGCTATATTGGCAATATCTATAATCAAATCATTATCTATCTCTTCAATTTGTGTTGGAGGTCTTTAGACTACAGCAGTATGGATGACAGTGCCATCTCCTCTTTCCAACGCAATCCAGAGCACTTCTTCTTTTCCCCATGTCCCCTGTATTTCAGTAGCTTTAATATTGCTCCTCCTCCTCCTCCTCCTTTTCCATTTTCTCTGTCTCTTCTGAATAGATTATAGCCAGCTATGGTTATATCCCAATCATGTGATTCATCAAGCCATGTTTCTGTAATGGCCACAATGTCCAAATCGATTTCCACCATTAGGGCTTCCAGGTCCGGAACTTTGTTGGCTAAGCTTCTAGCATTTGTGCTCATTGCTTTCCAGCATTTACCTGGCTTGTGTGTATTTTGCATTGATTTTGTTCTGCCCACATCTTCCCACTTGTTTTTGATGTGTGGTTTAAAAGTGTGGCTGTTTCTGATGTTATTCTGCTTTTGCAGGGGGTGGCGTGCAGGTCTTGATCTTCCACATCCGTCACCCCTTATCCTGGTTTAAATGCATATCCACATACTGCCTGAATTTTTCACTTAAGATTCTTTTCTCTCTGACAGAGAGATGCAGTCCATCAGTACAGTATAGTCTCTTGCTGGTCCATCTGTTTCCCCAGTCGCCAATAAATCTGAATCCTTCTTGTTTGCACCAGGTCTGGAGCCATGTATTAAAGCTGTTAATGCGATGCAGCCTTTTTGTCCCCTTACCAAGAACAGGCAGAACCTCTGAGAATGCAGCAGTGCTAACAATGGACTTGAGTTTCTCTCCCAGAGATTGGAAGTCCTTTTGGACTGTAGAGGCACTGTTTCTAGCCAAGTCATTTGTGCCCAAGTGGATAACAACATCAAGTCTGGAGTGTTCACGTTTTGCGCTAAGTACTTCAACAATTTGGTTTGTATTCCTGCTGGCTGTCAAGCCTGGTAGGCACATGACTATCTTCTCTCCTATGAACTGTGTTCCCAAGTTGGTGCCTCTGATAATGGAATCTCCAAGTAGTAGTAGTTTTCTATTTGGTGAGGGTTTTTTCATATTTGGTGCTTTAGCAGGAGATTGGGCATTGTCTGACTCATTTAAGGGCCCTTCAGTTTCATTGGATTGAGCATCCTCATTAGGCAAGGCAGAGAAGGCATTATGCAGGGATATCTCTTGATGTATAGGATGTCTCTGTGTTACAGGTCGCAGTCTTCCAGAACCCACTGTGATCCATTTGTTCCTGGGGTGTTTGATTCTTTGTGGGAGCAGTGGTGGACTTTGTTCAGTTTGCATCCTAGAAGAGGTGTGTTTCATTGCAGCTATTTCCTCCCTCAGTAGAGTCACTTCTTTATGCATGAGAGCTAGGTCTTTCCTTAGTAGAGTCAGTTTGTCATACATGGCAGCTGACCTGAGGCACATAGGACAAGCTCTTAGGCTCCAAATGATTCATCTTGAAATGAAAGTGCCGCAGTTATTGCGCTGAATACTCGACATGTTGGTTAAGCAGTCCCAGAAGAGGAAGAAGAAAGGATGAATAAGGTGTGGACTTTTAACCCAAGTAAGAAAGGATAGATGGCACTTATGTGACCACTATAAAGGCAAAATAGCCCCTGGGGTGGGTGGGGTGAGGGGTAGGGTGGGCGGGAACCTAAGAGTCTCTTGTGAGTAGGCTGTTCCTGAACCGTGGGCACACACCAATATCTGATGTAAGTCTATACAAGGAAAGCAGTCCAAATGCCCCCAAGCTTAGTCTAAAACCACAGTTAAAAGCTATAACAGTAATCCCCCCAAAAATCAACAGTTAGAATTTATAGTAATCCCCCCAAAAATCAACAGAATTTATAGTAATCCCCCCAAAAATCAACAGTTAGAATTTATAGGTTTAAGCCAGCAGAGAAAATAGAAAGGTTTGTTCTAAGCATAATGGAGGCTTCTCAGCCTCTGCAAAACTGGCTCAGTATCAGGCCAGGTGTGCAATGCTCCAAATCAGCTCCTCCCTGGGAATAGGGTTTCACCAACCAGTTCAGCAGGGATAAAAACCTAGTTAACTCTCCATCTGCCACACACACAGATATCTGATGTAAGTCTATACAAGGAAAGCCGTCCAAATGCCCCCAAGCTTAGTCTAAAACCACAGTTAAAAGCTATAATAGTAATCCCCCCAAAAATCAACAGTTAGAATTTATAGTAATCCCCCAAAAAATCAACAGTTAGAATTTATAGGTTTAAGCCAGCAGAGAAAATAGAAAGGTTTGTTCTCAGCGTAATGGAGGCTTCTTAGCTTCTGAAAAACTGGCTCAGTGTCAGGCCAGGTGTGCAATGCTCCAAATCAGCTCCTCCCTGGGAATAGGGCTTCACCAACCAGTTCAGCAGGAAAGATCTAAATGTGGTCCCAGGAACTGTTTCTATGTTACAATTATGCCTACAGAGTCTCAAATGTAAAAAAAAAAAGTACCGTAGACACACATGACTGTAAAAATCTATTCATAAAAACAGTAAAGGGTTCTAAAAAAGATCCCTTTAGCTCAAATAATAGGTCAATCTGGAGGATACTGTAGATTTATTTATCCAGGGTCCTCTGGGTTAGCATTTTGGCCTGCCAATCCCAAAGGGATGCAGAAAATAAATTTGTCTAACTCAGAAACTGGGTCCTGATGGTCACGGGGAAACATAGGTGTCCTAAAAGCACACCTTGGACACACATTGCTAGTTAGTGTGGGGCCATGACAGCATGGACTGATTCCTGTGCTAACTGTGCATCCTGCATTAAGAATGAGAGTGGGCAGGTTAGGGGCAGAGTGTGTGTATGGTAAGCTCTGCACAGTTAATGTGGGTACACACCGCATGGTAACTGCATCCTGCGCAATTAGCATGGGTTCACCTAGTATCACTTCAATAGTGCAGTTAAGTGTACCCGCATTAATGTGGCATGTATTAGGGAACAGGGTTCCATGCTAACTGCTGGGAAAATGCCGTCCATACCCCTTACAGTTAATGGAGTGGTGTTGTCAGGGCTGACCCAAGCGCTTCTGCCACCCTAGGCAGAAACCCCGACCTCGTCACCCCCCCAGCTGCCACCCCCCCACCCCCACCCCCAGCTGCAACCGCTGCTCCCAGTTGCCTCCGCTTTTGTCTTGGGAGGGGGATGCAGGCAGCAGCATTTCCAAAAGTGGTCGATATTTGCTGCCACTTTCTTGCCCGCAGCAGCGGTGGTCATTTGTGCCACTGCCTCCATTCACTTGGGCTGGCTGCTGTAGGTAGCTGCCTAGCTCACCTAGTGGACGGGCCAGCCCTGGGTATTGCACTTAACATGCCATAGTTTTGGAGATACTGGCATGTTAGGTGCAACACCTTAGCACCATTTAGTAAAAGACCCCCATATTGTCTCAAGGCCTCCATTAGGTGACTCTGGAAAAAAAATATAAAAAACCCATACTACTCAAAAGATACTATCTATGTCGAGGCATTAAAAAAATAAAACTCACCTTTATTGTGGTAAATTCCCCTATTTAAAGGTACACACAGCAAAACAATTTAAAATAATTGGTAGTAACTTAAAATCCTCAAGTCTCTACAAAATCCAAAAAATGTAATTCCTTTAAATGTAGTAAGGTAGACCACCAAACAGCAGGCAGAGTTGAGGTCACTTGCGCTTTATTAGTTATGCGAACCCTGACGCGTGCCTTCATCAGGGGGCTAGAGGACTGCAAACAAAATATTTATCATAAAACATTGTACCTTAAAATATAAAACTAAAAATAAATATAATAAAAACATAAATTTAAAAACATAAATATGAATAACCATAGATAGTATAAAAGGACGAACATGAATAAGTATAAAAACAATCATGTTATACTCACGAATTGTATTATATCAATACATTAGATGAAGCGCATGGAAGTGTTTAACAACATATGGCACAAAACTAGTAATGCAGTTGGCAATGCTGGAAAATAATAATACCATTAATACACAAAAATGAAATTACAAATAATTAAACAAGAGAACAAAAACATTGGGAAACCTAGGACCAAGGAGTGCAAAAAATAGAGGATGATTTAAGACATCGTGCAGGAACAAAACTAGTGCTATAGGGCAAGTGTGGACAATATTCAGACCCTAAATATTGGACACAAACATTGTTAAAAACAAACACCTTTGTTAAACAACATGTCTCAATAATCAATATTTAGACAGCCCCTAACTTCAAAGACAATACATAATAGAATAAAACTAATGTCTAAATAAGAACATAGGGGCTTGTTTACAAAGCCGCGGTAGCGGTTTGCGATCGTAATCGGAGCCGCGGCCCCATTGATTTCAATGGGGCCGCGGCTGCGATCGCGATCGCGAACCACTACCGCGGCTTTGTAAACAAGCCCCATAGTGTTAAAAAACAATCACAAAGTTTTGACGTAAAATAGCATATCAAAATTGTAGGTATGATAACAAAAACAAAGCTGCTGCGTTATCAGCATTTTTAATCGCTAACCTAGCGCACTTATCCGATTCTCCTCACTGTGAGTCCAAGGCTGACTACCCCGGATATCTCAGTGTCTCTGATAGACCTAGCATACACTCCAAGCACAGTCTTAATTTAAACACCTGTATGCTATGGACGTTCTACCCCAAACACCAAAATTCATATCCAAAAAAGTAGATGCCCTTGGAGAAAGGTACTAAGGGAAGTTACTTCTTTATCCCCAAATTCAAAACAGTAGAACAATCAAATGCTTCCTTACTGTGTGTTTGGGATGTATAGTGCAATGAGCTACTCACCCTGCATTCTACAGTTCTTAGGATGTTAAGTGAGATGTACACTGTGTTCACCAACCTCTGAAGGAAATATTATCAGATACTGTATAGTTGCAACTCGAATCTTTAGGAGGTTAGAAATGGAATTTGGATGACTTCTGCTGCTTTCTCCCTCTGTTCTCAACAGATCTTCTGTCGGTCTGCAGTCCTCTGTTCTCCTACTTAATTCTTATTGCTAGTCAAGCCTAGCTGACCCAGGGAAATGGTTCTCTTTTGTGAAATCCTAGCCAGCCATGACAAAAGGCAGATTCCTTGCGCTCCTTAACAGCCTGGAACCCCAAAGTGCTTCCTCAGCTTCACTTCATTGTGGGCAACTGCTCCCACCAAAAAGCATCCAGACCTGTAAATATAGAGCTTTTTATAGTTGCCAACAAAACCACAAAATGGGAACACCAGCAAGTATTGATGGATACCCAGACCCATCTTCCATTACATCACTTTATGTACATAAGCAGATTAATAGCAGGATCCTGAATGTTCTTAAAAAAAAGGAGCAAGTTGGTGCCTTGCTATGGTTACTTATCTTGGGCAAAATGTATATTACTAGTGCATGAATTACAGCTGTACAAAACACCAAGGCACCCAAAGCAGGCTGCTGAGGTGCCAAAACACTGGTGGTGTAGGAAAGTAAACAAGGATTGCAAAGGGAGGATAAGCACTATAAGAAGAGTTTTGTAAGGAATGATCAAATTATAAGAAAGATAGATGAAAGAAAAAAGACTGCTTCAAAAAGGTAGAGGTAAACAATTGTATGCTAGAGGTTGAGAACTCTATAGAAATGTGTTTTATATATTTTAAGACATCAGTGTTTTTAAGAAAGAAGAGCTTACTATGATTTTAATCAAAAAAGCGAGTGGTATGGTCAGGCTGTAAATATGATCAGGGCGCCAAATAAAATATGCTATTAGTCTATCAATTGAGAAGTAATCAATTTGTTAATTTGATGAATACTCTGGTATTTGCAGATGGTTGAATTACTTATGAGAATGGAGCTATCTCTGCTTCTTTTGCAGAGTACTATAAAACACCTATATTAATCAGATTTTACTCAACAGAATATAGGGGTAGAATCTTTCTTAAATTAGTAGGGTCTTCTGACTTATACTTTGAAGTCAATGAGCTTTTAAAGGTGAAAATTATAGAAAGGAAATACAAGAAACCATTATATTTCTGAAAATTGGCAAAACTTCTGGTGATGATGGTTTTTCCTTACTTTTCTACAGAACCTTCTGTGAGGAATGAGCGCATTTCTTGGCCAAATCATATAATGGGTTTTTAGAGGGAATGTGCTTACCTCAGTATATGATACTTAATGTGAGCTCTGTGAGACACAAAACAGGGAAATACTCACCTCAATATGGTTCATATAAACCAATCTCACTGATTAACTATGGTGTTAAAATCTTTGCTAAAGTTATGGCCATGTGATGGAAAACCGTTTGCCTCTAATAGTTCATAGGGATCCAACAGGTTAATATAAAAGGTCAAAGGGATTCACAGCATATGGAATATAGTCAATTTGATGAGCTGCCTCTCTCTCTTCAAGAATTCTCTGCTGATCTCACTAGACACTGAAAAGGTGTTTGATTGCTGAGAGTGACCATACTTGCAGTGTTGAAAGTGATGAGATTTGGTCATAACTTTTTGTATCTGATTTGCTTTTATTGTGAGTCAACTAGACTGACTGTGGCCAAATTGGTAATATATATAATTTAATAAATAAGTAGAAACAGAAACATGACAGCAGAAAAAGACCACATGGCCTATGTTTGCTTAAAAATACTATCTTGGAAGCCCAGACCAGCTGTATTCTACACTACCAACATGCTTTAAAGGTGAGATCAGAGAGGCGGTTGTAGCTAAAAGAGCATTTTTCAGGAAATGGAAAAAGAAGCCAAATGACAAAAACTGGAAAAAACATAAGCACTGGCAAGTTAGATGCAAGCATCGATAAGGCAGGCAAAGAGAGAATTTGAAAAAAAGCTTGGTGTGGAAGCAAAAATACATAATAAAAACTTTTTCAAGTACATTCTTAGAAAATGCCTGTGAGAAGGTCAGTTGGACCATTAGATGATAGAGGCATAATAGGAGCACTAAGAGGCGACAAGGTCATAGCAGAAAGACTGATTGAATTCTTTGCTTCAGTTTTTACTGAAGAAAATGTAGGGAAGTTACCCATGACTGAAATGATATTTAAAGGTGATGCATCAGAAGAATTGAAAGAAATATCAATAAACCGGGAAGATGTGTTACAACTATTTGATAAACTAAAGATTAGCAAATCACCTGGACCAGATGAAATATGAGCTTGCAGACCTACTATTAATAATCTGGGAACTATAATTAAAATCATCTGTAATACCTGAAGACTGGCGAATGGCCAATGTAACACCGGTTTTTAAAAAGGATTCCAAGGGTGATCCAGGAAACTATAGACCAGTGAGCCTGAGGTCAGTACTAAGCAAAATGGTAGAAGCCATTATAAAAAACAAAATTACTGAACATGAAGATAGTCATGTTTTAATGGGAGAAAGTCAACATGGTTTTAGCCAAGGAAGTTCTGGTCTTACTAATCTGTTATGTTTTTTTGAAGGTGTGAATAAATAAGGAGACAAAGATGAGTCGGTCGATATAGTATATCTGGATTTTCAGAAAGCCTTTGAGAAAGTCCCTCATGAGTGACTCTTGGCGAAATTAAAAAGTCATGGGATAGGAGACAATATACTACTGTGGATTAGGGACTGGTTAAAAAAATAGAAAGTAGAGGGTAGGGCTGAATGGCAAATTTTCCCAATGAAGAAAGGTAAATAGTGGAGTATGCCAAGGATCGGTGCTGGGTCTGCTGCTTTTTTTTTTTTTTTGTGTAAAAAATTTTATTGAGCAAAGTTCAAAAGCATACATTCCAACACATCAAACTGCAACAATGTAATACAATCTCCACTAGTGTACAACATGACCCACCAGCAAGTAAGAAACAAATTAAATTAACACACACTGCAAATCAGCCAGTACATATACCAGAAACAAAAGAAGGTAATATGTGTCAGACACTAACCATCCCTGTGCAAAGCACCTCCCCTCCCTCACAACCCAAATCAGAACAGGGGACCTATATATTAGAGAGTCAAAAGGAAACAAAAGGAAAAATACAGAAGTACTGCCACACACATTAATGCAATACAGAACAGATCAGAACAAATCTGAAGAGATCAGAATAATGCAGATTAAAACAGCCTAGTGAGATATAGTACAAACCACTACCACACCCAGACTCTCCTAAACTTTAAAACTAGAATCCTGTCTGCATCCGAGCAATACAGTGCTGAAAGAAGAAGATACAGACAATGCCTGAAAGAAACAGAGGCAAAAGCAAAACCCTGCTCCGGTATCCCCCCCCCCCCCATGTTCCTAAGCCAGGTTTGCGGCCAGGGGGGAAGGGAGGCAGGGCACGGGGGCGGGGTCAGCCGGGGGGGCCAGGGCAGGCATCACGGTGGGCTAGAGGGTTGTCAAGGCCGGGTTTTCACAGAGGAAGGGGAGGCAGGTCTGGCACTGAGCCGGGGAGGGTGTTGGGTGCAGGGGTAGTCAGGGGTGCTGTAGCGGAGGCCTTGCGTCTGGGGCAGGGCAGACAGGGGGCAGTAGATGAGGTTGTAGGAGGGGGGGCCATGCCAGGCATGGCGGGCGTTGCGGAAGCGGTAGCAGGTTCGGGGGGGCAGCGTAGGGGCTTAGTCTAGTTGGGGTCCCTGCAAGCCTGACTTTGCCAGGCAGTTATAGTCCGTGGCGGCCAGGCAGGCAATTTATGCAGTATGCACCTGTGGGGGGGCCGGGGAATTGGGCAATGGGGGCGAGTCAGCATGTGGATGTGGGACTATGGGGGTACGGCTGGGGGGGACTGGTATGGAGCAGGGTTTCCAGGTGGGGGGTCAGCAACAGCAGGGTTGGGGGCCGGGTGGGCCATGGGAGGTTTGGGTATGTCCACATGGTATCGGGGGGGGTGGGTCGGATGGGGGGACCTGTGGGCACGGGACAGTTTCTGCTGCTGTTGGTTCTTTTTTCCCAGTGCAGGTGCCGGTGAGGGGAGCTTGCAAGACAGGGAGCGCTGCCGTCAGCCGGGAGGCGATATTGCAGATGCCGGGTTTGACCATTCCTGCGACGGAAGTGCCTGAGTCGAGGGGGCGAGTCTATGGCACTGCTGTGGAGGCTGAGTGTGTGGGGGGGAGGTTGAGTGTGTGTGGGGGGGAGGGTGGCCAGGATGGAGGTGTGGCATCTGGTGGAGAGGTGCTTTCGGTTGGCCACAAGGCCAAGGCGAAGAGAAAACATGGGCATCGATGTCATCATAGCTCGTCATCCTCGTCCTCCTCATCTTTGGAGAGTTCTTCTGTGGGTTCGGCAGCGGCAGGGGGTAAGGGAGATATGGCAGCGCCATCGGTGGTTCGGTGTGCGGAATTGTGGGAGGGTGTCCCGCGTAAACTGTGGTGAAAGATCCGGAAGCGTAGGTACCTGGATATTTTCTGGCTCCTGGAGGGGAGAAAGCACACAGGTGAGAGTAGGAAGAAGCGCAAAGAGGATGAGAAGGCGGGGAGGGTGCGGAAGGTTTCCCGCAATACATTGAATTGGACTCGGGCCTTTTTAAGATTAGCGAGTGTGTGTGGGCATCATGACCCAAGTCAGTATGGTGCGTTGTTGGCCTATGCGGATGCTATTTTGGCAGTTTCGCAGGTGCACGAAGGCTGGGCATGGCTCAACTATGATGAATATTTCCGCGATATAATGGAAGAGAATATGCAGTTGTCATGGGGGATGAAGGATGTTAATTTGTGGCTGACTCAAATGTCCACCAGGAAAGGTAATGCGGGTGGAGCAGGTGGTTCGGTTAGGACAACGGGGCAAATGCCGGCAACGGGCCTTCAGTCCTTTCGTGCGACAGGTGGGGTACCGGCGTCACTAAAAAGTGGGCCGGGGGGGGGGGGGACCTCTGCTGATGATTTAACAAATCTTCCTTTCCTTTCCCAGACTGTAAGTTTCGGCATGCCTGTTCGCTTTGCAGAGCAGGACACCCCGCAACGAAGTATAGTCAGAAAGGAGTGGCAGGGGCTGCGGCCAGGGGCAAATGAAGATGGGAGTTTGGAGTTAGCGCCTATGCCTATCAAAATTGAGGCATTACAACCTTGGTTGGTGTGTTTTATTTATTTTTTTACATTCTCTTATATACTGTGCTATTCTGCATCAGTGTGGTTTACATTGAACAAACTGAAATTACATTGAACAGGGCATTATAACTTGGAGATAACTATTTTACAGGGAACATGGGCTATGGAGGGTTAAGTGGCTTGCCCAAGACCACAAGGAGCACCTGTGGGACTAGAAACCCCAGTCCTTCCAGGCCAAGGTTGCTGTCCTCTAGTGGGATTTGAACCCCTGACCTTCTGGCCTGAAGTACCTTGCCCCCAACCACTAGGCCACTCCTCCACTCCTCCACTTGGGGCGAGCAGGCAAGGCAAGGAGTGGAGGATGTTGTGGTTGGGGTTTTCCAGGGAATTTCACATTCCATTTAAGGGTAAAGTGTCTGATGTGGTTACCAAAAATTCCAGCTCTGTGCGCCTCCTGGGGAAGGTGGTCCAGGCGAAGATTGCGGCCGAATGTGCTTTGGGCAGAGTGGCAGGCCCCTTTGTCAAACTGCCATTATCGCCTTTTGTGGTGTCACCGTTGGGGGTTATCCCTAAAAAAGAGCAGGGGCATTTTTGGTTGATACACAATTTGTCCTTTCTGCCGGGGGAATCGGTTAATGACCATATTCCTCGGGAGTTGTGCTCGGTGCGGTACGCATCGTTTGATGCTGCAGTTGAGCTGGTACGACAGTGTGGAGAAGGTGCTCTTATGGCTAAGGTGGACATCAAATCGGCATTTCGGCTTTTGCCGGTTCACCCCTCAGCATTCCCGTTGCTGGGATTTGAGTTTGAGTCACAGTTCTATTTTGATAAGTGTTTGCCTATGGGTTGCGTGATATCCTGTGCTTATTTTGAGGCTTTTAGTTCCTTCTTGCATTGGGTTATCATACAGCGGGTGGGGTGCCAATCTATTGTTCATTACCTGGATGATTTTTTGTTCGTGGGGCCAGCGCAGGCCGCAACTTGTGCGACATTGCTGAGGTCCTTTCAGGACATGGCCAGTGAATTTGGCATTCCGTTAGCAACCGAAAAGACGGTTGGGCCGGTGACATGTCTTTCCTTTTTGGGAACTGAGATAGACTTGGCAGAATCGGTGGTCTGCCTGCCAATTGATAAGGTAGAGCGGCTTAAGGAATTGGTGGCAGCTGTGGGGTCTGCTTCGAAAGTAACTCTCAAGGACTTGCATTCACTAGTGGGTCACCTTAACTTTGCGTGTCGAGTTATCCCGATGGGGAGGCCATTTGCGTGGCTGCTGTCGCTGGCAATGGCAGGGGTACACCATTCGTATCATCACATTAGAATATCGTCGGGGATGCGGGAGGACCTGCAGGTTTGTTATGCGTTCTTGTCGGATTTTAGCGGATGCTCGATGGTGCAGTTCCCTGAATTGTCGAATGTTGACTTACAGTTATTTTCTGATGCGGCGGGGAGTTCCGGTTTTGGGATATACTGTCAAGGTTCGTGGTGTGCTGAGGCATGGCTGCCCACCTGGAAAGAGGCAGGGCTGACGTGCAATGTAGCATTGATGGAGTTGTTTCCCATCGTGGTGGCCTTTTGGGTGTGGCCTGAGAGGTTATGCAATAGGAGGGTCATGTTTTGGTGTGACAATGCGGCAGTAGTACAGGTTATTAAAAGGCACTCACCCAGGTGACCGCAGGTGGCGTCGCTGATCAGAGTATTTGTGCTGGCTTGCCTACATCTCAATGTCACGGCCAGGGCGTGCCATGTGCCCGGTTCACAAAATGCAATCGCTGATGCTTTGTCCTGTTTTCAGTGGTCGCAGTTCCGGGTGTTGGCCCCGGAGGCAGAGGAAGCAGCGTCAGCAGTACCGGAGCACCTTTGGCAGATTAGGACCCTGGAGTGATGGCGTTGTTGCGGTCTTCAGTAGCTCAAGGTACGTGGTTGTCGTACCTGTGCGGCTATGCCAAAGTGCATAACTTTCTGTGGGGGAAGAGCTGGAAAGGGGAGAGAGTCGGTGACCAGTTGCTGGGTTTGTTCATAGCTCTGGAAAAAGATGAAGGCTGGTCGAGGTCATCGGTTATGGTGGTATTGGGGGGGTTTTCCTTTTTCAGCAAGGCGGCGGGTTGGGGTAATCCCAGGGGGTCATTTGTGGTGAAGTGGACATTAGTAGGGTGGGCGAAAGAATGTTCTAAACTGCGGGATTGGTGGTGTCCTGTATCTCATGAGTTGCTCATATGGATATGGGAGGTGTTGCCTGGGGTGGTGAAGTCAGAGTTTGAAACGGTGTTGTTTCGTGCCCTGTTCGTCATGGCATTTTTCAGGGCTTTTTGAGTCAGTGAGTTAGTTCCTCGGTCAAAAAAGCAAGGGGCATTGGGAGGTTTGGATGTGCAGCATGTTGTCCTGAAGGCGTCGCAGGTGCGGATTTTTCTGAAGCAGTCCAAGACTGACCAGCAGGGGACAGGCATGTGGGTGTCACTTAAAGCGATTCCGGCATGGTGTTCCTGCCCAGTGAAAATTTTGTTTTCATACTTGCGCCGGCGGCTGAAGGTGGCAGGATATTTTTTCTGTCATGCAGATGGTAAGCCTGTCACACAGTTTCACTTCACTGCAGTTTTGCGCATGGCCTTACGGCAGCTGGGTTTACATCGCATTCCTTCAGGATCGGGGTGACAACGAGTGCGGTAGCAGCCGGGCCTAAAGGAAAGGTGATTCAAAGGATTGGTAGGTGGTGGTCTGGGGCATATGCAGGTTATGTCCGACTGGAAGGTGTGTGAAGGTGATCCCTGGGGTGAGATGGGGGGGGAGCAACAGGGGGATGTGGGGGGCATTAATGATGTTCTTCATGTTGCAGGGTTGCAGAAGGGTTGCAACCCATGGAGCAGAGTGGCAGGAAGCCAAAATGGCGAATGGTGTCTCATAGGACTCTCCTTTGTGTACTGGGCAGAGCGGAGGGCAGTGTGGTGCCCTTTAGGAGTGCACTTGGGCCTGGCAACTCGCAACATTCGGTTGATCTGGATGGGAGAACGAGGCATGCGATGGTGGCGGCTGCTCCCATGGGTGCAACGGCAAGCGGACTGGCGACAGCAACCTGAGGGGATGTTACTGCATTTGGGGGGCAACGATCTCTCCAATTAGAAGTGTAGACAGTTCATTCGGGCGGTGCAGTGGGACATTAGCTTGCTGTGGGAGGAGTGGCCTGGGATGGTGATTGTCTGGTCGGACATTATCCCTCGGCTGGCCTGCCAGTCTCAACATCGATGGTCTAGGGGCCTGGTAAAGGTCAACCGGCAGATAGGATGTTGGGTACAGTAGTCTTGTGGCTGGCAGATGCAGCATCCCTGGGTGGAAGTGAAGTGTGCGGGGCTATACCATATGGATGGGGGTTCACCTTTCTCCAGTGGGACAGGATTTATTATTAAATGATTGGCAGGAGGCACTTGAGGAGTGTGTTGGTCGCAGCTTTATGGGTGGTGGGGTGGTGCAAGGATAGGTAAACTGCCTTGCGCCGGTGGCGGGGTAGAGAGCTAGCACTCGCCGAGGTGGCGGGGCTTTAACTGATTGAGGCGCATTGGGGGGAGAGCGAAGGGCTCCCCGGAGTGGGGCGAGACATCCCGGTTGGGGGTCTCGGCCTGGTATCGGGGTGTGGGGGCTGGCCTTTGCTACTAACATGGTGAGGTAGGCAGCAGGCTTTAGGGGAGGATGATGCTCCGCCTTGCTAATAATATGGCTGGTGGGGGCATTGTCCAGAGATGGGAAGTGGGGTGTTATGTTACGAGGTTGGAAATTATGGGCCCGTGTTGGGGCCGGTTGTTATATGCGATAATAAAGCTGCGACCAAAGTTATACCATATAAAAGGTGTGCGGGTCTTTTGTTATGCAGGAATTGGGGGAAAAGGAGGGGTTGCGGAAAGAAGTGGGTGTGGGGGTGGGGAGGGGAGGGAGGCCTCCGGGATACCCTGGTTAATGTTCAAGGCTGCCGGGCAGGGTCCTGGGGCCGCCAGTAACCAGGTTCCTGGGGCCCGGCCTCGGCCTTCGACTCGTGTTGCGATGGCAGGGGGGGGGGTGAGGGAGCTGAAGGAGAGCGTCAGTTGGAATCGCTCCACGTCGGAAGTGTGGAGCGATTTCATTGGCGCGGTTAAGGAGGGCAGAGCTTGGGGCCAGCGAGGAGCCGCGTGGAGCGTTCTCTTACGGCACAGCTCCTTTCACGGTGGACGTGTTCCCCGCCCACCCTCCCTCTACTGGTGGGGTTCATGGGGGTTGTTGCAGCTTAGGGGGGTAGAGAGCTAGTGCTCGCCGAGACGGCAGGGCTTTAATTGATTGAGGCACATTGTGGGGGAGCGAAGGGCTCCCCGGAGTGGGGCGAGACATCCCGATTGGGGGTCTCGGCCCGGTATATTTATTTTATTTATTTATTTACATTCTCTTATATACCGCGCTATTCTGCGTCAGTGCGGTTTACATTGAACAAACTGAAATTACATTGAACGGGGCATTATAACTTGGAGATAACTATTTTACAGGGAACATGAGCTATGGAGGATTAAGTGGCTTGCCCAAGACCACAAGGAGCACCTGTGGGACTAGAAATAGAGGTATAGGGGTGTGGGGGCCAGCCTTTGCTACTAACATGACAAGACTGGCGGAGGGCTATAGGGGAGGATGATGCTCCGCCTTGCTAATAATATGGCTGATGGGGGCGTTGTCCGCAGATGGGGGGGGGTGTTATGTTACGAGGTTGGAAATTTTGGGCCCGTGTTGGGGCCGGTTGTTATATGCGATAATGCTGCGACCAAAGTTATACCATATAAAAGGTGTGCGGGTCTTTTGTTATGCTGAATTGGGGGAAAAGGAGGGGTTGCAGAAGGAAGTGGGGGTGGGAGGTGGGCAGGCGAGGGAGGTCTCTGGGATACCTTGATTACTAAAATTGACTACATCTGTGGAAGTCAATGCTGGAAAACCTCTATAACATCAGCAAAGACAAAACACAGAGCTAACTGTTTTACAGATCACAAACTAGTGTTATACAAACTCAAGCAAAGCTGAAAAAGAGCTAGCCACTCATGAATATAGCAAAATATGACCTTCAAAATATACCACAAAATTTAAAGACTGCCTGCAAAATCGATTGGCCAGTTTGGATGCAAATGACAGAGCACCATAAGAACATAAGAGATGCCATACTAGGTTAGACCAAGGTCCATCAAGCCCAGTATCCTGTTTCCAACAGTGGCCGATCTAGGTCATACGTACCTAGCAGTTTCCCCAAAAGACAAAGGTTCCACAATGCTTGTATTGGGTCAAGCACTGATATCCTGGGACCCTTGTCCAAACCTTTTTTAAACCAGCTACACTAACAGAGTTTGATTACATGTTGAGTGGAAAATATTTTCACTTATTAGTCTTAAATAGTTTACCCTGTAGCTTTATTGCATGTCCCCTAGTCTTTCTATATTCTGATAACAAAAGCAATCGAACTACGTTTACCCGTTCCACTCTGTTCATTAATTTATAGACTTCTATCATATCTCCCCTCGGCCATCTCTTTTCCAGGTTAAAGAGCCCTAACATTTTCAGGTTTTCTTCAAAGTGGTATCCTTCCATCCCCTTTACCATTTTGGTGGCTCTTCTCTGAACCTTTTCTAAAAATGCTATATCCTTTTTAAGATACGGTGACCAGAAATGCACACAATATTCAAGATGTGGTTGCACCATGGAACGATACAGAGGCATTATGATATACTTTGTTTTATTTTCCATTCCTTTCCTTATGATACCTAGCATTCTATTTGTTCTCTTGAGCACCACTGCACACTGGGCCGAGGGTTTTAACATGTTATCCACAATGACGCCTAAATCTTTTTCCTGGGTGGTGGTTCCTAATGTGGAACCTTGCATCGTGTAACCATAGTTTGTGTTGTTCTTTCCTAGGTGAATAACGTTGCACTTATCCACATTAAATTTTATCTGCCATTTTTATGCCCAGTCTTCCAATTTATCAAGATCCTCTTGCAATTTTCCACAATCCTCATGGGTTTTAACAACTTTAAATAGTTTTCTGTCATCTGCAAATCTGATAACCTCACTCGTTATTCCCTTTTCCAGGTCATTTATAAATATGACAAAAAGCAGCGGACCCAGCACAAATCCCTGGGGTACACCACTATTCACCTTTCTCCATTGGGAAAATTGGCCATTAAGTCCTACCCTCTGCTTTCTATCTTTTAACCAGTTCCTGATCCACAATAGTACACTGCCTTCTATCCCATGACTTTTTAGTTTTGACAAAAGTCTCTGATGAGGGACCTTGTCAAAGGCTTTCTGAAAGTCCAAATATCCTATATCAAACGACTCACCTTTGTCTTCCTGTTTATTCACGCCTTCAAAAAAAATAACAGATTAGTAACACAAGATATTCCTTGTCTAAAGCCATGTTGACTCTCTCCCATTAAGCCATGACTATCTACATGTTAAGCAATTTTGTTCTTTATGATGGTTTCTACCATTTTTCCCGGTACAGACGTCAGGCTCACCGGTCTGTAGTTTCCCAGATCACCCCTGGAACCTTTTTAAAAATTGGCGTTATGTTCGCCATCCTCCAATCTTCAGGTATTACAGATGATTTTAACAATAGTTCACAGATTACTAATAGCAGGTCTGAAATCTCATATTTCAGTTCTTTCAACAACCTTGGATGTATATCACCCAGTCGAGGTGATTTGCTACTCTTCAGTTTATCAAAAAGGTTGTAATACATCTTCCCAATGTATCGATATTTCCTTCAATTTTTCCGCACCTTTAAATACCACTTCAGTCATGGGTAACATCTCTACATCTTCCTCAGTAGAGACCAAAGCAAAGAATTCATTCAGTCTCTCTGCTAACGCCTTGTTGCCTCTTAGTGCCCCTTTAACACCTAAGAACATAAGAACATAAGATATGCCATACTGGGTCAGACCAAGGTCCATCAAGCCCAGTATTCTGTTTCCAACAGTGGCCAATCTAGGTCATATGTACCTAGCAGTTTCCCCAAGAGACACAAGTTCCACAATGCTTGTACTGGGTCAAGCATTGATATCTTCGGTCACTTCTTAATAATGGTTTATGGACCTTTCCTCCAGGAACTTGTCCAAACCTTTTTTAAACCCAGCTACACTAACAGCCTTTACTACATCCTCCGGAAACAAATTCCAGAGTTTGATTACACGTTGAGTGAAAAAATATTTTCTTTTATTAGTCTTAAATAGTTTACCCTGTAGCTTCATTGCATGTCCCCAAGTCTTTCTATATTCTGATAAGGTAAACAATCGATCTACGTTTACCCGTTCCACTCCGTTCATTAATTTATAGACTTCTATCATATCTCCCCTCAGCCGTCTCTTTTCCAGGTTAAAGACCCCTAACCCTTTTAGCCTTTCTTCATAGGAGTATCCTTCCATCCCCTCTATCATTTAATGGACCAACTGACTCTCAGGTTTTTTGCTATGAATGTACTTGAAAAAGTCTTTATTACATGTCTTTGCTTCCGCAGCAAGCTTCTTCTCAAATTCTCCCTTTGCCTGCCTTATCAATGCCTTGCTTTTAACTTTGCAGTGCTTGTGCTGTTTCCAGTTTTCGTCATTTGGCTCTTTTTTCCATTTCCTGAAAGATGCTTTTTTGGCAACAACAGCCTCTCTGACCTCACCTTTAAACCATGCTGGCAGTTTTTTGAACTTCCTTCTACTTCTCGTAAAGCGTGGAATACAGCTGGTCTGGGCTTCCAAGATAGTATTTTTCAACAACACCCATGCTTGATGTAAGTCTTTAACCTTTGCAACTGCTCCTTTTAGCTTTTTCTTAACTATTTTCCTCATTCTATCATAGTTTCCCTTTCAAAAGTTAAAAGGTAATACTGTGGATTTCCTTACTATCCCTCCTCCACTAATTAAATCAAAAGCGATAATGCTATGATCACTATTGCCAAGTGGCCCTAACACCCTTATCTCTTGCACCAGATCTGGTTTCCACTAAGGACTAGGTCCAATATGGCTTCCCCTCTGTTTGGTTCTTGAACCAGCTGCTCCAAGAAGCAGTTGTTTATTTCTTCTAGGAACTTTATCTCCCTAGCATGTCCTGCCGTGACACTGACACAGTCGATCACTCATTATTATTACTGTGCTGTAACCTTTGTTAGATTCCTTGATTTCTTTGAGCATTTCATCATCCATTGTTCATTCTTGCCAGGCGGTTGATAGTACACCCCCATTGCCATTGCCGTCCTCTTTTTACATGGAATTTCAATCCATAGAAATTGTACAGCAAATTTTGTTTCCTGCAAAACTTTAATCCTTTCTGACTCAATGCCCTCTCTAACATAGCGCGCAACCCCTCCACCAATTTGGATCAGCTCTATCATTACAATATAGTTTGTACCCAGATATCACAGTGTCCTACTGGTTGTCCTCCTTCCACCATGTCTCTGAGATTCCAATCACATCTAACCTCTCATTTAGTTCTATATATTCTAACTCTCCCATCTTATTTTTTAGACTTCTTGCATTTGCATACAAAAATTTTAGAGACTGTATTCTTTTCATATTAATTTGGCTATTGGTAGGCATGGGTAATTTGGAATCTTTAAGCTCTGTCTGCTCCATACCCAAGGGCATTTGGGCTACTTTACTCTTTTTTGGAACCTCTCTGCTTTTGATAGCATCCTTCAAGGATACATTCTTCCAAACCATGCGCTCTTGTGCGACTGTCGGCTTTCCCCTATTATCTAGTTTAAAAGCTGCTCTATCTCCTTTTTAAAGGTTAATGCCAGCAGCCTGGTTCCCAGGGCCGGCCCGTCCATTGAGCAAGAATGTTTTTTGCACAGGGCCCCGCGTTTCAGGGGGCCCCACGCAAAGAGCATTCTGCTTGCAAAGTAAATTTTAAAATAAAAAAAAAAAGCTGTCTGCTGCCGCTGCCGCCGCAGCAGCAACGGCAGAATCACATATCCCACGGGGCCCCCCCCCCCCGACAGAGCCTGCCTTCCCTGCATCACTTCCGTCGGCTTTCAGAGCTCGAAGGGAGACTAGTTTCCCTTCCGTGGCTCTGTTAAGCCCGCAGGGGCTGATGGGACTTTCCCATCAGCCCCCATGGGCTTAACAGAGCCGCGAGGGAGAAACTCTCCTTTTGCGCTCTGAAAGCCGACGGAGCTGATGCAGGGAGGGCAGGTTCTGTCGGGGGGGGGGGGCCCTGCGGGATATGCGATTCTGCTGTTGCCGCCGCCGCGGTAGCGGCAGCAGCAGCAGACAGCTTTTATTTTTTATTTTAAAATTTCCCTGGGCTGTTGGAGTGGGAGTTAGGACTGGAAATGGGCTAATAGGGTTAGGACTGGAAGAGGGCTGATAGGGGGTTAGGACTGGGGCTATGGGGAGCTAAGTCTGGAAATGGGGTGATCGGGGTTAGGACTGGAAGTGAGCTGATGGGGGTTTAGGACTAGTAATGGGCTATGGGGGGGGGCTTAAACTGAAAATTGGGTGATGGGAGTTAGGACTGGAAATGGGCTGATGGGGTTAGGACTGGGAGTGGGCTATGGGGGGCTTAAACTGAAAATTGGGTGATGGGGGGTTAGGACTGGAAATGGGCTGATGGGATTAGGGCTGAGAGTGGGCTGATGGGGACTTAAGACTGGTAATAGGCTATGGCAGGGCTAGGACTGGTAATGGGTTGGGGGGGGGTTCCTAGGACTGGAAATGGACTGAGGGGAAGGGGGGGCTTGAACTGCAAATAGCTGATGGGGAGGGGGGCTTGGAATGGAAATAGGTTGTGAGGAGAGGGAGCTAGGACGGGAAATGGGCTGATGAAGGGGGCTAGGATAGGACCGGGAATTGGGTGTTGGGGGGAGCTAAGATTGGAAATGGGATGTGGTGGGGGCTTGGATTGAAATAGACTTATGGAGGGGCTAGAACTGGAAGTAGGCTCATGGGGGGTTTGGATTGGAAATGGGCTGAGTGGAGGGGAGCTAGGATTTGACATGGGCTGATGGTGGGGCTAGGAAAGGACTAGAAATGGGCTGATGGGAGGCTGGTATTGGAAATGAGCTGATGGAGGGACTTGGATAGGACTGGAAATGGATGGTGGAGCTAGGACTGGAAATGGGCTGATGGGGGGGCTAGGACTGGAAATGGGCTTATGCGGGGACTAGAAGGGAGTGGATACTGGGTGGGGCTGGAACTAGAAGGGAGCTGATGTTGGGGGAGGATTAGAATGGGATGGAGCTGGGAGAGTGAAATGGAGAGGGGAAAAAATATTTTGTGTGGGACGGAAGAAAAATCTACAATTGGCTGGGTATTGGGAGAGTAAGTGGGGATTAAGGATGGAGGGGTAAAATTTGAGTGGATGAAATAGGAATGAGGAAAGAGCAAAAGGAGAAAGATTAGTATGTTAAAGCAGATGTAGAGAGAGAATGGAAAAAAATTAGAAGAGAGAAGAAAGGACAAATGGACAGCAGACGATGGAGAGTTAGTAGAAGACACAAAGAAACCAGAAGAAAGTGGCTGGAGCAATTGCAACTGAAAAAAAAATGCAGAAAAGGTAGAAAGATATCTCTTTATTTTGAATTTATTAACTGGAATATGTCAGCTCTGGGAAATGTACTAAACAAAGCGCAGACGTTAATGATGCACAAGAGGAAATTAATTTATAGTTTTATTTCTACAGTGTTGTTGTACATTCCAAGTTTGGCTTTTCGGGTTCCCAGTTTAATTGTCTTCCTGTTTCTTTTTTTTTAATTCTTTATTTTCGTTTTACAACAACAAAGGAAAGGAAGACATACAGCTAAAAGACAAATACATACATGGAATATGATACATACACCAAAGTAAACCCCTGCCACCCCCCTCCCCCCTGCTTCTTCTCTAGGAAACTGAATCATTCTCGAAGCGGGCGTGTACTGACATTATTGTGTTACAAAACCTAACAGCGATCTGAAACATGATGAGTGTACATTAAACAGACATGTCGAAGCAATGAACAGATTGTACATGATCTTTGAGCGTCTGCCATTTAGACAAGCGAGAATGAATTTGGGTAGGAAAATAGCTCTCCGAGATATCTGCTCATATTTACTATATAAGCAGACAAGGTTCCACTATTCATTGACAGTAAGTCGAGAGCTATCCTTCCAAGTCCTCGTGATTAAACATATGGCTATACCCAGCATGAAATCAGGAGAAAGCGACCCTTCTTAGGAAGAGAGGGGACCTCCGCCACTGAGCGGAGTCCCACAGTCTTCCAAGAAAGAGGCTCGTGAAGGTGTAAGATAAATGGAATACGACCCCAGACCCGCCCCCAGTAAACCTGTAGTTAAGGACATTCCTAAAGAACATGAGCGAGGGTCCTACATCAGTATGGCAAGACCTACACTGATCCCTGGCAGTTGTGTTCCATTTGGCTATTTTCCTGGAATATAAGAACATCTATGTGCAAAAAGGAAGAGAGTTTGGGTAACTGAGGCAGACCGGGAAACCCGCACTATTTTGCTCCAGAAAACGCTCTAATGCACAGGGGTTAAAGTGGTTTGCGGTTAGCGATCCCAGGCTTGTTGGACTCTACAAGTGACAGTATCTGTACCCTGACGTAATAGTTATAACAGTTAGAGGCTACCCCATGTGTACTACTAATAGAGTGAATTAGTTCTAATAGCCCGTCCTTAGTAGGGACAGAGGGCGGCATGATTGGAGCACTTTTGAGGCAGCATGGAAGCTGCAGCAATTGAAAGTAATGTTTCGCTGGTAGCGCAAATTCCCTGTATAAATCAGAAAAGGTTTTCCAACAAGCTGCAGAGAAGAGCTGTTGGGGTGTCCAGATCCCCCTAGAGTACCAGGGTCTGGAAGTAATCATACATGGCTGCTCGAATTTCTAACCGGAACTCTGGCTGAGTTAATAGGGCTCTATCAAAGAACCAGGCCCCCGGATTCCCTTGGAGTGCAGTAGTATGTTATTGAAAAAAAAAAAAATAGCAACATGATCTGAAAGATGCTGAGAGTGAATCTTTGCAGCGTCCACCTGAGGAACCAACAGTTTTGATATCAGAAAGAAATCGATGCGAAACTGGGATTTGTGAGGGGAAGTGAAGAAGGTAAAGTCAAGCTCATTGGGGTGTAGTAACCTCCATAGATCGACTAGAACAATATCTGTGTTCACAGAGATTAGCGCGATGTGACTCTTGGGGGGACCACTTGTCCTAGGCGGCTATTTGTCAATCAGGGGATCAAGAACTAACTTGAAATCCCCCCCAATATCAATGAAGTATTAGCAGAGGCCTGCGCAACCTGAGCTATAGTAGCAAAAGGGCCGGGTCATCTACATTAGGAGCATAAAGGCATATACATGTAACTTTAAAGTTACCTATCTTGAGGTGAACTCGGGACCATCTACCCGCTGTATCTGAGCAAGTCGCTATAATAGTAGCATGCAGAGAGTTCCTATCCAATATGGCAACCCCACATTCCCTAGAAACGGCTGGGGAATAGGCGGCCACCATGTAAGGTTTAATATTGAGTTTGAGAGTTTCCTTCAAATTGAAATGTGTTTCTTGGAGGAAAATCAGGTCCGCAGCGTCATGACTTAAATAACTTAGGATTTTCCTCCGTTTTATCGGATTATTGATTCATTGTACGTTCAATGAGAAAATCTTACATGGTGCCATCAATCGATAACAGACATTTTAGGTAAGAGCGCTTGAAAACTTACAACATAATCAGAATCTGTACAATAATGACATAAGCACCAAGTATGCTGGCCAATACACCCATATTGAAAAGTATGTACCAAAGTAACTTAGAGAAGAAGCAAAACCCCCAATGAATATGGCGACCAGATGTCTGCGGGAGGAGGCCCTAGAGAGGAAGATAGAGACATAGTAAAAGAAAAGAAACACCAGAGTCCATAAGTAACACTGTCTCTGATACTCGTCGAGGTTACTATGGGTAGATGGAGTCGGGTCCCAGATATCTTCAAAATAAGGCAACAAACCGCCCTTGACAGACTCTTCGCTGAGCCGCGGTAAATCCAATATGGCAGGCACAGCGGATATGAGAGTACTGGTAGGAATATTCTGGAAGTCAGCGCATCAAGTCGGCTTCTTTAGAGTCCAAAAACTCCGCTAGTAGATCAGGGTCCTCAAATGTTCTTGTCTGATTGTGAAGCGTGACTCGGAGCTTGGCCGGGTACATCAGGCCATAGCGTGCTTGTAGTTGTTGAAGCCTCGGCCGAAATTCCAGAAAGCGCTTTCGGCGGTCGACCGTGGGTTTAGCCAAGTCAGGATAGAAGGAGACCTTGTGGCTCTCAAACTCCATATGGCCCTTTGCCCGGGAGGCACTGAGAATTTGTTCCACATGTTGATATCTCAAAAGTCGAAAGATGATAGGCCGCGGGGTCTTCCTGTTGAGCGTTATGTTTGTGGGTACACGATGAGCGCGATCGATCTCCAATTCTTTGGTAAAGGTGATTTGGAGCAGGGAAGGGAGGATTTTACCTAAAAACTCCTTCATGTCTCCCAATTCCGCTCCCTCCGGTATGCCCACGAGTCGTAGATTGTTGCGGCGCGCTCTATTATTGCCATCTTCCACTTCTTTCTGCAAGGCCCGCACCTGACGTTCAACTTTGTCGAGTTTGGACAGCCGGACCGCATGGGAGTCTAATATACTCTCCATTTTGTCCTGACGCGAAGAGAGCCCCTCCAGCCTGCCTTGCAGTACACCAAGATCTTCCCTCAGCGCTCGAAGTGCTTCACCGTTTGACTGCACGAGGTCCTTAACCCCTCTAATTTCTGTGAGGATTTCCTGCTGCATTTCGGGGCCCTCGCGCAAAGCCAGCCCCTTCTGCGGGGACGGGGGTTCTGTTTTGGAGCGTTTACCGTGAGAGGCCGCTGGAGATCCAAATTCCAGGCGCGTGGGTTTGGTCCCCGCCATCTCACCAATGTGCCCCGGCAAGATCAGAGCAGAAATTCAAGTATGTCCGGTGTTAATTCAGGATTCTGAGTAGGCCTCTCGGGAGCCTCAGCGTTATGCGACCATCCCGCTGGACATTGGGCTCCGCCCCCGTCTTCCTGTTTCTAAATTGTGATTCCTTGTTTGGTGATGGTCTGTGTTCTGCATGTGTAACTGAGCTGAGGTATTCTGTTTATGTAATTCCTATTTGACATTGCCACTTGTTCCCTTTCCCCAGTAGGTCATGTATTGTTATTCTCTGAAATGTATTGGTTTAATATTTGCAGTGTCGCCTTTTGATAGGTAGGGTATGGTGCTTTGTGAGTCCTGGTAGTGCTGTTAGGATATGGCCGGTTTGCTATGGGTTCTAAATGGGCAGTGTTTGTAGTAGTTCCTAATGTGCCTGGCAGTTGGCACTGGATTATAGCAATGTAGAAATCTTTTAGTCTTTCTTTATCCATATACTCATTAAGAGGCATGGTTACTAAAAGTTAGTGTATGGTAACATTATGCAAATAATTATGCAAATTAGGCCCCTTATGCAAATGAGGCCCCACACCGAGTCTCCGCACATGGCCCCGCATCCCCCTTGGGCCGCCCCTGCTGGTTCCATCCCAGTTAAGGTGAAGCCCATCTCTTCGGAAGAGCCCCTCCTTTCCCCAGAATGTTCCCCAGTTCCTAACAAATCCAGAACCCTCATCCATGCATGCACCATTGTCTCATCCACGCATTGAGACTCCGGAGCTCTGCCTGCCTTTTGGGTACTGCACGTGGAATGGGAAGCACTTCGGAGAATGCTACCCTGGAAGTTCTGGATTTCAACTTCCTACCTAAAAGTCTAAATTTAGCCTCCAGAACCTCCCTACCACATTTTCCTAAGTCATTGGTACCGACATGTACCAAGACAGCAGACTCCTCCCCAGCACTATCTAAGACCTTATCTAGTAGGTGCGTGAGGTCCACTACCTTTGCACCAGGCAGACATGTTACCAGGCGATCCTCACATCCATCAGCCACCCAGCTATCTACATGCCTAATGATCGAACCACCAACTATAACAGCTGTCCTAACCCTTCCCTCATGGGCACATGGCCCTGGAGAAACCTCCTCGGTGTGAGAGGGTTTTACATCACCTGGAATACAGGTCCTAGTTACTGGATCACTTCCTGCCACACCAGGGTGATGTTCTCCTGTCACGTGACCTCTCTCCTCTATGGCAACAGGGATGCTGCCAGACTGGAAGTGGGACTTCAGGACTATATCCCTGTAGGTCTTGTCTATGTACCTCTCTGTCTTTCTTATGTCTTCCAAGTCTGCTACTCTAGCCTCTAGAGAACAGACTGATTCCCTGAGAGCAAAGAGCTCCTTGCACCTAGTGCACACATAAGACACCTCACCAACTGGGAGAAAATAATACATTTGACACTCAATGCAACAGACTGGAAAGCCCCTATCTTGCTGCTGGACTGCTGTCTGCATCTTAGTTTTAAGCTTAGATATTTAAGTTCTTTAGTTACTCAGGGTTGCTGTGGATATTTATACTAATAAAAGTGTACCTAATACATTTAATATACCGTGTTCACCAGAAGCTTAATTAATCTCAGGTCCTTAGTGTATGACTGATTTGGATAATGAGCTGTGACCTGAGAGCACCTCCTTTCCTTCAAGATGTGTAAGTATTTATAAAGCTATGATTATTCCAGGGGTGGGTGGGTGATGGGGAGGGAGGAAGGGAATTAAGACTTATTAAAAGAGGGGTGCTACACAGTACCCTGTCCTGTGCTTCTAAGGTAAGCTGTGACCAACTTCTTGGGTGATTAACAGTCCTTGCCTGGATAGAAGGAGTCTTTCAAAATGGTCTTTTGACCTGCCTCCTATCTTTAACTCCTGTTTAAAATGTTTCACAGGTCTCTTGCCCCCTAGGTAGAAGGCCTATTTGTAAAGGTCTCTAGAAGACATTATTTGTTGCTCAAAGAATACTGACCATGTTTTGCCTTTGATACTAACTTATATTCTGATTTGATTTAAATTAAAGCTCTTTGCTGCTGCTAGGCTCTGACTTAGAATGAAATTTAAACTAGAAGCTCTCTGCTGGGTTCTAAATCTAACCAGAAAGCTCTCTTCTGTGTTTTAAATTTAAACTTAAACTGCTGTTCCTAGGCCCTGACTGATTTAACAAATGCACTGGGTTCACAGATTAATCAGCTTTAATCCAAAGAATTCCCTACAGAAAAATTCCCAAAAGTATATACTCAGAATTGCAGATCTTTCTCCAGAAGTAGCAGTCCCCTTTTCTAGTCCTTCAAGACTGAGGATCACAGAACTCTGGTTGAACTGTGCTTCTGAGGTAAGTTGTGACCAACTTCCTGGGTAACTAACAGTCCTTGCTTGGATAGAAGGAGTCTTTCAAAATGGCCTTTTGACCTGTCACCTGAAGAGTTATGGGATGACATCAAGAAAGTTGTGCTCAAAGAAAGTGGGAATTCTCTACAAAAGGTGACAAAGCAAAGATGTCCAAAATGACTGACAGAAGAAAATGAAAGTTGCCCAGAAATGCAGAGAAGCTAAAATCAGAGAAGAAAGAGGGGTAATCACAGCAATCAACAGAGATTTCCAATGTGCAGCAAGACAAGTCAAGGAGAAGTGCTACAATGATGCATGCAAGGAAATAGAACCATAAATCAGAAGATCTTTTCCAGAGAGTTCAATTCTAGCCTCAAATTGAAATTCTACAATATGCTCAATGATCCATGTTGACTGATGTTGAGAAGATCAAGAAAAGGTGGAAAGAATATACAGAGTCATTATACCATAAAGATCAAGTTGACCGACAGCCGTTTCAACCTGTCCCTTATGATCAGGAACCATTGGTAATGAAAGAAGTCAAAGCAGCATTAAAAGCATTATCAAAGAACAAAGCACCAGGTATTGATGGCATTCACAGTGAGGTATTACAGCAATCAGATGCAGCTGTTGCCATACTTACAAGGCTCTGCCAGGAAATTTAGAAGACAACATCATGGCCAACTGACTAGAAAAGATCTGTGTTTATACCAATACTGAAGAAAGGTAATCCAACTGACTGTGAAAATTATTGCACAATTACTCTGATCCCACATGCCAGCAAGATTCTACTCAAGATTACTCAGCAGAGGCTATAACCATACCTGGAACAAGAACTGCCTGAAGTGCAAGGAAGGTTCAAGAAAGGGAGAGGAACGAGAGATATCATAGGAGATGTGATATGGATCCTTGAAAAGACCAAAGAATACCAATAGGATATCTATATGTGTTTTATTGACTACAGCAAGGCCTTTGACTGTGTAAACCAGGAGAAACACTGGGCCACATTAAGAAACATGGGTATACCAAAACACCTGATTGTTATCTTGCACAACCTATAGATTGATCAAGTAACAGTTCTAACAGAACAAGTAAAAACAGAATGGTTTAAAATCTGCAAAAGTATACAATGAGGCTGCATACTTTCCCCTACCTGTTTAATTTACATGCATAACAAATCATCAGAAAATCAGGACTGTACGAAGACAACCAATGTATGAAGATTGGTGGAAGACTCATCACAACTTTCACTATGCTGATGACACCACAATACTGGCTGAAAGTAAAGAAAATCTGAAACATTTGCTTCTCAAGATCAAGGAACAAGGCTCAAGGAGTCTTAAAATGGGCCTGCACTTTATCATAAAGAAGACAAAGATCCTGACAACTGGCAAAATCAATATGTTCATCACTGATGGAGAAGAAATTGAAATAGTGGACAACTTTAACCTGCTTGGACCAATGCTCAATAAAGAAGCAACAAGGCAGTCAAGAAATCTGATAATGCATTGCTCTTGACAGAATGGTTATGAAGGACCTAGACAAGATTCTGAAGAGTAAAGATATCTCTCTCCATACAAAGATTCAACTTTTCCAAGCCATATTATTTCAATAACATCTTATGGATGAGAAAGTTGAACAGTGAAAGACAGGAAAAAAAATTGATATCTTTGAATTATGATGCTGGTGAATGAAGATCACTGTGTATACCATGGACTGCCCAAAGAACAAACCAGTCTGTACTAGAGGAGATCAAACCTAAGCTTTCTTTAAAAGCTCAGATGACAAGACTTCAGCTTCCATACATTGGACACATCATGCAAAGAGAAAGGTCTTTAGAGAAAGACATGCTTGGCAAGGTTGAAGGTCAATGCAAAAGAGGAGGGCCAGCAATGAGATGGATTGATACAATAACAGCAGCTATGGATGCCACTCTGTCAACAAAGAGCCACGTGACTGAAGACCAAACAGTTTAAGACAACTATCCAGAAGGTTGTCATGAGTTGACACCGACTTGACAGTACTTAACAACAACAGTTAGCTCAGAAACACATCTTAACAACTTCCCCAACAGGTTGACTGTCCATTGTTGTTTCACCAGGCCAGACAGTGCCAATACAGCTGCAATGTCCACCCCATCTTGATTGCCTGTAGTGTTGACAGACTATGCCCCACAGCTTGCGACAGTGTTGCATACTAGCCCTACCTTCAATTCCCCAGTCAAGTCCTCTCATTATTATCATTCCCTCTATGCATTGACCTCTGCCAACCAGTCTTCTCCCAAATCCCGAGCTGCAGACAAAAGCCCCAGCCCCATACAGGTGGCTGGCCCACAGGCATAATATGGCTGCATGTTCATTGAACATGGGATAGAGGCAGACCTGCACATTCTCCATGCATTGCTGTGATACCATTTCAGTACACATCTTGTGTCTTACATCTGCTGTGTTTTCATGGACACACTCTGGCCATGGCATACAGCAGAGGTCATGCACACATCATGTTAGATTTGACTGGGCACACTGTGTCAACATTGCACAGTGCAAACACGTATGCATGATGCCAGCATCAGAGTCAGTTCAGTTCCCAACCTGCTCCACAGATAACTCTCAGAGCATATTAACCATACTTACTGACAAAAACAAAGGATGTGTGGTTCACACTCAAAATGCACTTGGTTGGGATTCAAACCCAGGCCATGTGTTAATATTGCACCTGACCCATCCATTAGGCTAAATCTGCACTCGAATGTTCTGTATTTGAGACATGGACTGGTCTCCTCTGCTGCAATGGCCTTGGGGCATGCAAATGGGGTCAGGACCTCTGCAGAACATGTTCACAATACAGAATATGCACTTGGTTGACAGAGCAGCATATTGCTGTGTGTTCATCCATTGATGCAGACAGTCAATATTTCACATTCATGACCCTACATGGGTATTCATTGGCTATTGAACATACCATGGAGGCAAATCTGTTTTCTATACCTTAAATAGATAGATCTCTGACCCCTGACTACACCTCAAAACAGTCAGGCACAGCACTGGCAGTTATTGGGTCCCTGCAAATAATGTGCTACATCTTGAAGGACTAGAAAGGGGGACTGTTACTTCTGGAGAGAAATCTGCAACTGTGAGTATATTCTTTTGGTAATTTTCTAAAAAGAATTCTTTGTATTAAAGCTACTTAATCTGTGAACCCATTGTTTTTTGTTGGATCAGTTAGGGCCTAGTAGCAGCAATTAAACTTTGAATTTAAAACACAGAGGAGAGCTTTCTGGTTACATTTCATACCCAGCAGAGAGCTTGTAGTTTAAATTTAATAGTCACTCTGGGCCAAGTAACAGCAAAGTACTTTTAGTTTAAATTTAACACACAGAAGAGAGCTTTCTGTTTACATTTAGTACCCAGCAGAGAGCTTGTAGTTTAAATTTCATAAGAAGTTAGAGCCTAGCAGCAGCTAAGAGCTATAATTTAAATCAAATCAGAATTTAGCTTACCTCAGCAGCACAAGACAGGGTACTGTGTAGCAGCCCTCTTTTAATAAGTGTTATTTCACTCCCTCCCCACACCCACCCTCCCCTGGGATAATCATAGCTTTATAGGTACTTACACATCTTAAAAGACAGGAGGTGCTTTCAGGTGAAGCTCATTACCCAAATCAGTCATACACTAAGGACCTGAGATTAATTAAGCTTCAGGTGAACAAGGTATATTAAACGTATTAGGTACAGTTTTATTGGTATAAATACCCATAGCAACCCCTAGTAAGTAAGAACTTAAAGATCTAGACACAAACTTAAAACTAAGATGCAGACAGCAGTCCAGCAGCGGGATGGGGGCTTTCCAGTCTTTTGCATTGAGTGTCACATGTATGATTTTCTCCCTGTTGGTGAGAGGTCTTACGTGTGCACTAGGTGCAAGGAGCTCTTTTCTCTCAGGGAACAAGTCCGTTCTCTAGAGGCTAAAGTAGCAGACTTGGAAAACATAAGACAGACAGAGAGGTACATAGACGAGACCTACAGGGATATAGTCCTGAAGTCCCACCTCCAGTCTGGCAGCACCCCTGTTGTCATGGAGGAGAGAGGTCACGTGACAGGAGAGCATCACCCTGGTGTGGCAGGAAGTGATCCTGTAACTAGGACCTGTCCTCCAGGTGATGTAAAACCCTCTCGCGCCAAGGAAGTTTCTCCAGGGCCATGTGCCCATGAGGGTAGGGTTAGGACAGCCGTTATAGTTGGTGATTCGATCAATAGGCATGTAGATAGCTGGGTGGCTGGTGGACGTGAGGATCGCCTGGTAACATGCCTGCCTGGTGCGAAGGTAGCGGACCTCACGCGCCACCTAGATAAGGTCTTAGATAGTGCTGGGGAGGAGTCTGCTGTCTTGGTACATGTCGGTACCAATGACATAGGAAAATGTGGTAGGGAGGTTCTGGAGGCAAAATTTAGGCTTTTAGGTAGGAAGTTGAAATCCAGAACTTCCAGGGTAGCATTCTCCGAAATGCTTCCTGTTCCACGCGCAGGACCCAAAAGGCAGGCAGAGCTCCGGAGTCTCAATGCGTGGATGAGACAATGGTGCAGAGATGAGGGTTTTGGATTTGTTAGGAACTGGTGAACATTCTGGGGAAAGGAGGGGCTCTTCTGAAGGAATGGGCTTCACCTTAACCGGGATGGAACCAGGCTGCTGGCATTAAACTTTTAAAAGGAGATAGAGCAGCTTTTAAACTAGATATTAGGGGAAAGCCGACAGTCGCCCAAGAGCGGATGGTTCGGAAGAATGTATCCTTGAAGGATACTACCAAAAGCAGAGAGGTTCCACAAAAGAGTAAAGTAGCCCAAATGCCCTCAAGTATGGAGCAGAATAAGATGGGAGAGTTAGAATATATAGCACTAAATGAAAGGTTAGATATGATTGGAATATCAGAGACATGGTGGAAGGAGGACAACCAGTGGGACACTGTGATACCTGGGTACAAACTATATCATAATGATAGAGCTGATCAAATTGGTGGAGGGGTTGCGCTCTATGTTAGAGAGGGCATTGACTCAGAAAGGATTAAAGTTTTGCAGGAAACAAAATCTGCTGTAGAATCTATATGGATTGAAATTCCATATAAAAGGGGGAAGGCAATGGCAGTGGGGGTGTACTATCGAGCACCTGGCCAGAATGACCAAATGGATGATGAAATGCTCAAAGAAATCAAGGAAGCTAACAAAAGTTACAGCGCAGTAATAATAATGGGTGATTTCAATTATCCCGGTATCGACTGGGTCAGTGTCAGGTCAGGACATGCTAGGGAGATAAAGTTCCTAGATGAAATAAATGACTGCTTCTTGGAGCAGCTGGTTCATGAACCGACCAGAGGGGAAGCCATATTAGACCTAGTCCTTAGTGGAACACCAGATCTAGTGCAACAGATAAGGTTGTTGGGGCCACTTGGCAATAGTGATCATAGCATGATCGCCTTTGATTTAATTAGTGGAGGAGGGATAGTAAGGAAATCCACAGTACTACCTTTTAACTTTTGAAAGGGAGACTATGATAAAATGAGGAAAACAGTTAAGAAAAAACTAAAAGGAGCAGTTGTGAAGGTTAAAGACGTACATCAAGCTTGGGTGTTGTTGAAAAATACTATCTTGGAAGCCCAGACCAGCTGTATTCCACACTTTAAGAAAAGTGGAAGGAAGTCCAAAAAACTGCCAGTATGGTTTAAAGGTGAGGTCAGAGAGGCTGTTGTTGCCAAAAAAGCATCTTTCAGGAAATGGAAAAAAGAGCCAAACGACGAAACCTGGAAACAGCACAAGCACTGGCAAGTCAAATGCAAGGCATTGATAAGGCAGGCAAAGAGAGAATTTGAGAAGAAGCTTGCTGCAGAAGCAAAAACGCGAAATAAAGACCTTTTCAAGTACATTCATAGCAAAAAACCTGTGAGAGAGTCAGTTGGTCCATTAGATGATAAAGGGGTTAAAGGAGCACTAAGAGGCGACAAGGCGATAGTGGAGAGACTGAATGAATTCTTTGCTTCGGTCTTTACTGAGGAAGATGTAGGGATGTTACCCATGACTGAAGTGGTATTTAAAGGTGCGGAAGAATTGAAGGAAATATCGATACATCGGGAAGATGTCTTACAACTATTAGATAAACTGAAGAGTAGCAAATCACCTGGGCCGGATGGTATACATCCAAGGGTGTTGAAAGAACTGAAATATGAGATTGCAGAACTGCTATCAGTAATCTGTGAACTATCATTAAAATCATCTCTAATACCTAAAGATTGGAGGATCGCCAATGTAACACCAATTTTTAAAAAGGGTTCCAGGGGTGATCCGGGAAACTACAGACCGGTGAGCCTGACGTCAGTACCGGGAAAAATGGTAGAAACCATCATAAAGAATAAAATTACTCAGCATGTAGATAGTCACAACCTAATGGGAGACAGCCAGCATGGCTTTGGACAAGGAGGATCTTGTCTTGCTAATCTGTTATGTTTTTTTGAAGGAGTGAATAAACAGGTGGACAAAGGTGAGTCGGTTGATATTGTGTATCTGGGCTTTCAGAAAGCCTTTGACAGGGTCCCTCATCAGAGACATTTGGCAAAACTGAGGAGTCATGGGATAGGAGGCAGTGTACTGTTGTGGATCAGGAGCTGGTTAAGGGATAGGGAGCGGAGGGTGGGGCTAAATGGCCAATTTTCCCAATGGAGAAAGGTGAATAGTGGTGTACCCCAGGGATCTGTGCTGGGTCCGCTGCTTTTTGACATATTCATAAATGACCTGGAAAGTGGAATAACGAGTGAGGTTATCAAATTTGCAGATGACACAAAACTATTTTAAAGTTGTTAAAACCCAAGAGGATTGTGAAAAATTGCAAGAGGATCTTGATAAATTGGAAGACTGGGCATAAAAATGGCAGATGAAATTTAATGTGGACAGGTGCAAGGTTATGCACCTAGGGAAGAACAACCCAAACTATGGTTACACGATGCAAGGTTCCACATTAGGAACCACCACCCAGGAAAAAGATTTAGGCGTCATTGTGGATACCATGTTAAAACCCTCGGCCCAGTGTGCAGCGGCGGCCAAGAGAGCAAATAGAATGCTAGGTATGATAAGGAAAGGAATGGAAAATAAAACCAAAGATATTATAATGCCTCTATATCGTTCCATGGTGAGACCGCACCTTGAATATTGTGTGCAATTCTGGTCACCGTATCTTAAAAAGGATATAGCGATTTTAGAAAAGGTACAGAGAAGAGCCACCAAAATGGTAAAGGGGATGGAAGGATACTCCTATGAAGAAAGGCTAAAATGGTTAGGGCTCTTTAACCTGGAAAAGAGACGGCTGAGGGGAGATATGATAGAAGTCTATAAATTAATGAACGGAGTGGAACGGGTAAACGTAGATCGATATTTTACCTTATCAGAATATAGAAAGACTAGGGGACATGCAATGAAGCTACAAGGTAAACTATTTAAGACTAATAAAATAAAATATTTTTTCACTCAACGTGTAATCAAACTCTGGAGTTTGTTACCGGAGGATGTAGTAAAGGCTGTTAGTGTAGCTGGGTTTAAAAAAGGTTTGGACAAGTTCCTGGAGGAAAGGTCCATAAACCATTATTAAGAAGTGACCGAAGATATCAATGCTTGACCCAGTACAAGCATTGTGGAACTTGTGTCTCTTGGGGAAATGGCTAGGTACATATGACCTAGATTGGCCACTGTTGGAAACAGAATACTGGGCTTGATGGACCTTGGTCTGACCCAGTATGGCATATCTTATGTTCTTTTTTTATGTTCTTATCAGCGCCTGTAACAGTTACTGACTTTGTAAATATTTTGGAATAAACCCTGAAGTAAGGTACATTCTGTTTTTTTCTTCCTGGAGAACCTTTGCGCAACAAAAGGGAATAAAAACCATTTAAGTTTAATCCTGCACAAGGGTCACAACTATTTCTTTTTTTATTTTTTTTTATTTTGAAATTTTAATAATTACATCAAGCAATAGATTACATACTTGAAAGAAAACAGAAAGATGTACTTAAGTAAAACAAATACAAAATAAAACATATCACCTTTATAAAGGATAAGAACAATATTCTAAGTACATCTAACACTATAGCCCACAAATGCAGGGGGGAGAAATAATAATTAACAAAGGCAGTGATGATATCTAATAATACAGGAAACATTTCCCTAGGAAAGTCCACCGAGAGTCGCAAAACATTACAGCGTTCCCAATGAGTCGATCTAATCAGGTTCCACTGGACTTGTGACTCAGTCCGGAACAGCCCTAGCGTCCAAAAAAGCACGTAACTGATTTGGGTCATAGAAAATAAATCTAGACGAAACAGATTTAATCAAACGTTTACATGGAAACCTTAATAAGAAAGAATATCCCAGCGTAATTACCTCAGGACGCATGGACATAAACACTTTCCGCTTCCCCTGAGTCACATATGAAACATCAGGGAAAACCCAAACTTTTTGACCAAAGAAAAGCTTATCAGAATTCCTAAAAAATAACTTTAAGATCCACACTTTATCAGGTTCCAGTAAAAACCCCACCATAAGAGTCGCCCTCGTCATAACCTCCTCATTAGTAGATTCTAGCACTTGGGAGAGGTTCAGAACATCCAAACTTTCCCTCTGAACCCCCTCCTCAATATCCATAACACTAGACGATACACGTTTCTTTATAGGTAAATAATACATTTTTGAGGTGGGAGGGAGGGCAGCTTCAGGCATCCCCAAAATCTCTAACAAGTACTTTTTAAATAACTCTACGGGGGAAACATATGTAGACACTGGAAAATTAACAAAACGTAGATTCAAACGTTTGGAGAAGTTTTCTAACCTCTCCAACTTAACATGAATAGCAGCACTGTCCTTAACAAAGGAAGAGCACTGCGACAAAATATTTGAAATTTGTCCAGTTAAATTTCCAAGTGTTTGAATAGAGTCCTTACTAGTTCGATCCTGCTGTTCTAGCCTCGTCCATGACTCCTGGGCAATTTTCTCCACAATGTTTAACTGATTGGAGACAGAGTGTTCCAACGATGTTATCGCAGTCTAGATGGAATCCAAAGTTACCACAGCTGGTTTCACCAGGGGACTGAAGGCCGTGGATCCTGCCAAGCTCCCCACACTCCCCAGAACAGCAGCTCCCGTCCCAAAGGACGCCGGGGTAATCAAAGCTCCAGCCTCAGCGACTGGTGCAATTGTGGCAGTAGCTTCCACAGCTCCAACACCAGCCAACGGTTCCCGTGAGCTCAGCAACACCCCCGAAGATGACTGTAAAGCAGCAACCCCCTTAGGATTCTGCAACAGTCGGAGTGCTAAGTCAGCAAGCAGCAAAGAAGGCTCATCTGGAGGAGCGCGCTGCTCGGGGCTCAGACTCACGTCTGACGTCGAAAAGACCGCCTTCTGGTCAGCTCTGAGTAACTCCCCGGCAGATTGTTGTGTTGCACCGACGGTCACGAAATTGGTAATGGGCGGCTGGTTAGGGAGAAGTGTCCGCCCTCTCCTTTCTGCACGCTGCCACTAGGAGGGGCTGTGACAGCGCATATCTCCAACCATCCAGCTAATAGGCTGGTTCTGGGGACATGCCCCATGGTCCTGTCCATCCACTCTGCCTTTGGTGCTGCTCTGTGTTCTGCTATTGGTTCATCCCACCATCCCCCATGATGCATTGCACATTCACATCTGCTGTATGCATGCCCTCCAAAATGACCAGAGGCTCTGTTCCTTCACATGACACCATGATTTTACAGATCCTCATGGCCTTCATGGCAAATATGGCAACAAAGACATTACCTACCAGTTGCAGAGGTCACCATGAATGGGAGGTGGGGGAGAGGTATGGAAGCCCCATAAAGCTGACAGAGGTGGTCCAGAAACCCACAACAGCAATGGCTTAGGTGTTCTATACAAGGGGCATGTGGGCATGTGTCAGTGTATTCCTATGTGCACGTAGCTGACTGCTGCCTCTGTGACATGATGACAGACACACTCACAGTCATATTTATGCACTGTGCAAGAATGAGGATAATGCATTTTTTCTGCTTTCATATACTGGTCCCAATCTCAGCTTAGGCATTGTTAAGGTGTGCTCATTGTGTAGCAGCTAGCAGTGTACTCTGATGTTAGGAGCCACTCAGTGTGCCGGGCAGTCAGCCTGACTCCCCATCCAGCTGAGGATAAGTAGAGCCTGTCTGTGTGAGTGTTTGTCTCCTTGTGGACTGATTCATGGGGAGTTGCACATTTATTTATTTAACAAATGCTTATATACCACACTTTCCCATGGATCAGGTGCGGTTTACAAGGAGCAATGATATGAACAGGTTGAACGGTTATAGATACCTATCTCACATGGAACATCTGTGTACTTTATAAAATGAACTTAGACCTTATTACATAGAAATAGAACTTATTACTAAGGACCTAACAATTGTGTGCATTACAACTTTTGCACCGAGCTTAGTAACTATGTACATTACAACTATTTACATTGGACTTAGACTATGACAGTCTGGCCTTCTTATGTTTGCATTATTATTACAATGAGCAGAAAAATTGAATTAGTGTTTTTGGTTGGAATTTAACTACATTAACCTTTATCTTTATTTTAACTGTTATGTTGTTTTCCATTATCCTTTGCCGGTTTGGGTATCAGTGCTTGCCTGTACACCATAGTGTAGCTTATTTGGCAGTGGATTGGTAGCCAGTGGAGATTAGCTAATATGGGTGTTATGTGTTCGATTGTACGGACCTTCATGATGGTTCTGGCGGCTACATTTTGTACTAGCTGAAGCCTTTTAAGGTTCTGTTTTGTTATTCCTTGGAGTACTGTATTCGCAAAGTCAAAGTGTGGTGTAATGATTGCTTGTATTATGCTCAAGAAGTCATGTAGATGAACCAGCGGGCATAGTTGTTTAAGTATCTTAAGTTTGTAGTGAATTTTTTTTGTTGTATTTTTGATGTGGGATTCCATACTGAGGTTCTTATCCAGAATCACTCCTCAGTACTTCACCTAATTGTTTGTTTTGATCTCGTGGTTCTGTAGTGTAATAAATGTTGGGGGTATGTAGGATTGGTTTTTTGTCACATATAGGATATCTGTTTTTGAGAAATTGATGTGTAGGTTGTGTTCTTTGAGCCATGTTGTCAGTTCATTGAAGCACTCTGTTATTAATTGCATTGGCGGGTTAGGGATCCTGAATGGAAAGTATACCATTATATCGTCCGCGTAGAGATGGTAGTGGACGTGGAACCGTTTGAAGATGTTGCAGACTGGTTGGAGGTAAATATTAAAAAGGAGTGTCAAAAGGACGGAACCCTGTGGGAGGCCTTGATCCTGCTTGAATGTCTAAGATGTTTGGTTATTGATTCTTACTGTTTAAGTATGTATGTGTATGGCAAAACCCCAGTTATTGCTGCATCCAACTTTGACTCAAGTGGGTTTTGCCATACACGGACCGTAGTTCTGGTATTTTACGTATTTTGCATACCCATTGGTCAGTTTTGCAACTGCACAAATGTTTTAAAGTACCATTGCGTATTGCCTTTTCTAGGGGTCAGAATTTTAGTGATCGTCTTGTTAAGACATCATTATCGATTGACCGAGTACTACCACGATTGATGTTGACTGGTCACAGTCCTTGTAATGATTGCCTTTATTGCACCACGATGTTTTCGGGGGATATATGGTGTCACCCAAAGACTTCCAAAACATATAAACATAGGTGGGATACTACCTGTACATCATCTTATGTCGTTTACCTTCTGCAGTGTCCATGTGGTTTGATCTACATTGGCAGGACTATCCGTCAGATTAAGAAGAGGTTAGCAGAGCATGCCTCACGTTTACGGCAGCGTTTGGAATCAGCGCCGATGGTGGCCCATTGTATCAAACATAATCATTCTTTTGAAGATCTTCGGTGGACTATTATGGATCATGTGCCTCTGAATCCACGAGGTGGTGATAGGGAGAGAAGACTTCAGTGGCTTGAACAAAAATGGATTTTTTCATTGGACACGGTTGAACCCTATGGACTTAATCGGGAGATTGATTGGCAGAGTGTGTTATGATGTGGTAACACTATCGTGTTTGGCTAACCAATCGGGGCAGGGATTCCCCTGGTGGTGGGGATTCCCCTGTTTCTATTGGCTGGTTCCCCATTTAAATATGCCCATTCAGCCTGAGTGAATGTTTGACCTGAGCCGCGGTGACGGTGTTTTCAGCACAGTTGCCATATTTCTGAGTAGAAGGGAAGCACTTGAAACAGGGCTGTTGCCCGAAACGTGCACATCGTGCAGAGATGACCTTTTGGGAGCAACATATGTGATGAGGATCTTTTGAGAACATTATGATTTTTCAACTGGAAGATAAGTGAATTTAAAGTTTTTTGGGGATGGTGAACCTTAATTGATTAAAAAGTAGCTTGCCGTCTGGTGTGGGTCGAGTTTCAATACTGACCCTCTTCCGGCCTGTTTCGACAAAAATAGGTGTCTTAACTTCTGGTGGACTTTTGTTGTTTGATGTGATTTTTAAGGATTGGGCATATTTGTGCATGTTTACTCAAAATGTTTACTCATATTTACATCAAGTATTTGTGCATGTTTACTCAAGATGTTTACTCATGTTTACATCATATTTACTCAAGATGTTAATAAGAAATTCTATTCATGTATATAGGTTCATAACATATATGTACAAAGTTTCCCAAAGTTGAATCCCAGTTGAATTCTCCTGTTACATGTAAACTCACAATAGCCTGTTGCTTGCTATGAGTATTCCTGTTCAATGTAAACCACGCTGATGAAAAAGAGTGCGGTATGAAAGAACTATAAATAAATAAATAAATAAATAAATGTTTAAGGGTTGAAGGAAAGTACCCTTTTTTAGCGAAAGGTTAATTATAGGTAGTATGAATGAGGAGAGAATTGGTAGTGTTTTTTTATCCACTTTACTGGACATGGGTCTAAATAGGATGTTGTTGTATTTAGATTTGAGATTATGTTCTTGAGTGTGTCTTTGGATATCGGGTAGAAGTCTGACCAGTAGCACATGCTACTGTTGTACCTGCACTGTGGGATGAAGTAGCTACAGGGACATGCAAAACATAATACGCAACTGGAAACTGAACCTGTGGCCATCTGCTTCTTTATACACCAACTGTGTGGTGTGCCCCACAGTGCTGCCATGTGCATACTGGATCAGAGTGTGGCTTTTGTCTGGTGCAGGCGGGTGCTACTCCCTCCCCCCATACCCTCTGCACCATGCTGACATACCCATGTGTTATCAATGTTGGTGGTACACAGTCCCAGGCCAAGCAACGTGCGGTTAGGTGTGTACCTAGGGCACAGGGTCTGCGGAGGGGCCAGAGGCAAACATGGACAGCCACACATCTCCACCACAACCATCTGCCTCTCCAGGGACCTCATCACCGCCTGCCAATGTTATATCTCTTGCCTGGAGTGGAACAGATAAACGTAGGTCAACTGTTTATGCCATCAGAATGTTTTAAGACTAGGGGGCATGCACTGTGGCTATAGTGTAACCCATTTCGGGCTACTATGTGCAAATATTTTTTCCTTTGATGCGTAATCACACCCTGCAATTCATTACCAGGGGATGTTGTAATGGCTGTTAGCATAGCTGGGTTTAATAGACGTTTGGACAGGTTCCTGGCGTGGTTCCATAAACCATTGTTTGGAGGACCTGAGATATGCACGGATTGCTCCATTACAAGCACTCTGTATCCGGTGTGTCTTTTGGTGTAACTGCTAGATCAGGAATGGGCAAACTACGGCCCGGCGGAGCTTTTAATCCGGCCCGCGGAGCGCTAGCTAATTTACTTGCTTGCAGAGGAGAGAACCCTCAGCCTACCGAAGAGGGAGCAGCGTATGGCCACCATGCGACAGAGGTCATATCTGTAGGCACATGGAGGGCGTGTACGGGAATGGTCTGGGCGGTGGGTGTCCTGAGTATGCAGCCAGGTGCCAGTGCCACTGACGGCGGAGGCAGAGAATTACTCTGCCCTGCCGCCCTCCCTCTTACAGGCTGACTGCTGTGGCCTGAAGACCGAAACAGGTGTTAGAAGAGAAGTGTTGTGCTGCTGACATCATCAGTAAGTGTGTGCATGTATAATACATGCACTATTTTTTTTTTGGGGGGGGATGCTCTGATAGGGGAGAGAAAAAGATTCGTATGAGGAGAAAGTGAGGCCTCACGGATTAGTCTGAGGGTTGGGGAGCAGGGATTGGGTGGTGGAGAAATAAAGAGGCGGGGGGAGTATAAGGGGGGCTCTTACATGTTTGCATTTTGCACAGAACAAAAAATGTTTTCTGATTCTGATGTTGCATTGGCTGGCATTTTGCTGGGGAGCATAAATAGGGAGGGGAGGAGAAAATGGTACCTTGGAGTGAGAGGAGAGCCAAAACGTAAGCAAGGCAGGGGACACACAGAAGAGCAAGCGATTATGCACGAGGCAGAAGAGAGGTCAAAGCAAGAAAGCGAACGTGTGTTTTGGAGGAGGGCAGTAGGAACAAAAGCATGTGGGAGAGAGGGCAGTGAAGGGTTACAGAGAAAGCAAAAAACTGTGTGCATTGACAATGGATTATTCAGATGTGCAATGTGCATTGCTTTAAAAGAAATCTTATATACCATCTTCTGTAAAGTGAATCTTTTTTTTATTGTGGCTCAAAGAAATAATTAATGTTGACACCCCAAAATATAAAATATGAAGACAGATAGACAATAAGGCCCATCTAATCTGCTGAGTTTTCATTCCTGGTGCAATGCCATAGAGTTCAGTTGATTTCTGACTTTTCCTACCTCTTCATAACTAGGGATTTTCTATGTCTATCCAATGCTATCTTTTTCTGTTACTGTTCAATTTTTCATTCACCAGCACTCACATGCCAAGTTATGTAACAATTGCTTTATGCTAATACCGAAATAACACATTGCAGACCACTGAATAATTGTTGATTTCAGCAGGCCTCCGGGGGATGGCACAGAAGATTCTGGCCTTGTTTGGCTCGATCTACGTGTGTGTGAGCAGACGTTCAGCGTCATGAACATCAATAAATCCCGTCACAGATCCAAGTTAACTGACCAACACCTCAGATCTATTCTGCGAATTGCAACAACAAAGCTATCTCCTGACTTTGATGCCTTAACAAAAAAGGGAGACCAACAACACTGTTCCCACTAAAATTGAAGGTACTATTTTATGAAAGAAATACATTGCATAAAAGTTTTGTAAAATAACTCTTTTTATGCTTTTCTACCTTAAATTAATCTAAACATTTAATGTTACAAATTTAAATTTACTTTATGTTAATTCACACATACACACCGTCCATCTACTTTTGGTCCGGCCCCCGGGTCCAATATATGAACCCATTGCGGCCCTTGAGTCAAAAAGTTTGCCCACCCCTGTGCTAGATACTTGTGCCCTAGATTGGATACTGTTGGACACAGGATACTGTGCATGATGGTCCTTGGTCAGACTTGCATATTTTCAATTCCAGCCACCTAGGAAACTGCCTGGTCTGCCCTGTGCACCAGCAGCCCCCACTGCATGATCCACATGCACCCTCATTTGCCCGTTTTCACCATCAACATTGTGCCTAATGGAGCACTACTATCACTTTCTTGGGCTCACCTGTCTGTGCAGCACATTGCAGACATTTAAATAGGCTCTCTTTCTTCAAAATACACCCTTACCAACAGGTTTTGATATGTGGTAAGGTTCCTGGTATTAAGGTGCCGTCGTTAGGGGAGCAGGGCCTTGTTCCCGCCTACTCCCTGCCCATTGACCCCTACTCTCTGCCTACTCTCTACCCACAGAGCGCTTTACACTGCTGGTCCCATTACCGCGTGCTAAGGTGGTGTTTTATGCGTGGTAAGGATGCTAATGCACCGTTAGCGCGCTCTAATGGCACACTTGCTCCTTTACCACGGTTTAGTAAATATACCCCATAGTGACACTTGGAAGATGAGCAGTGCAACTCAATTCTGAATAGATTGAAGGGAAGAGAGATACTGATAACTTGGGGGGGGGGGGGAGAGCTAGGAGCAGGTTGTAATTGTCTAGACGTGAGGTACCTAGAGAATGTATGAGGGTCTTAGTACTGTGCTCAAAAAGAAAGGGACAAATTTTACTTGCTATAAAGAAGGAAACGAGAAGTTTTAGCTATCTGTTAGATGTGTGCAGAGAAAGAGAGAGGAGTCAAAGATCATCCCAGGATTGTGAGCTGAGGAAAAATAGAGGAATACAGTGTTATCCTCAGAAATATAGAGAGGAGGAAGGGGAAATGTTTTCTTTAGGGAAGAGATAAAGAGCTCAGTTATAGCTATGTTCATTTCCAGATGACAGTGGGCATCCTGGCAGCAATGTTGAATAAACTAAGATACCACCCTGGATTCCTGGAGAGATGGTTAATTCTAAGCGCACAGACTTAGAAAAAGTAGGTGGGGTGGTAATGGTTTTATTACATTTAACAGTAGTTTTGACACAGTTGAGCCTTTTTTATTAGAGCAATGTTTAAGGGAGGATAGATTTTATGGAAAAATATTAAGTTATCTGTTATCTTTTTTATTATCTAGATGGTTTCTGGTATGATAGAATGAGAAAGAATCTCCAGAGTATAGCTAGCCATGTAGAATCTGACAAGGATCGATAACCCCCCCATTATTATTTAATTTGCATATGGCCCCTTTGGAGAAAATTGTAACTCAGTATAATATAAGATGCCACATTTGTGATTATGATTTTCAGTTGCTGTGTCAGATAAATGGTGATGAAGAAATAACACTGTATAGATTAAATAAATGTTTAGAGGAAATTAGATTGTGGTTGAATTATCATCATTTGAAACTGAATGTATTAAAGATGGGGGCAATATGAATTCATCAAGTTAGGATTAGTTTGAGAAGTGGAGATTGAACTTAAAATGGAAGTGAAAAAATTGGGTGTACAGTTGGACGAGATGTCATACTGTAGCTTTATTAATGTTTAATAGTAGTAGTAGTACTAGAAAACATATTTCTAAAATGGTTAAATCTTCTTATAATTTGAAAAGGATACAACAATTGTGGGATTATTTAGATCAGAATATGTTGTCCATGTTGATCAATGCTATGGTAGTGAGCAAAATAGATTATGGGAATATTGTGTACCAGGTGGATTTTCACTGCCTGCCTATAAAATGAAGGTTTGATTTTAAGGTACTAATGATAATTTTTAAAAGTTTAAAATATGGGAAACCAATGTGTTTATTATTTAGTTTGAAATGTTATGTACTTAGAAGATCCTTGCGAAATCAGGCACACATCAACTAGCAATCAAGTCTTCTGCTATTATGGCCCTGTGTTGTGGAATTCTCTGCCAGCGCAATTTGTGAGAAGAAATGTTTATAGTTCTGAAAATTAATAAAGGCTTGATTGTATTCTAAAGCATTTGAAAACTGTTAATAAGCAAGAATTATGATGACAGAAATTTTTATTTTAATTCTGTAGAAAGCTTTTAGATATTTTTTAACATATTAATTCATTACATCTGTAAGATGGATATGGATAGCAGCTAAGCAGCTGTAAAGGAAAAAAAAAGAAAATAGATATATATATAGGAAAGAAAGGAGGCCGCAGGGCCCGTTACCTGGCCGGCCAACATTAACCGGGCCGGCGGCTCGTGGCACCCTCGTCGGCCGAGTCCGCCGTGCCTCGGTTAGAAGTTTTTATTGCTTTTACTATATTTACCCTTGCCCGATTTCATACTGTGTTTGTTGTCTGCTTTTATAAATACAATCCAGATCTCTTTGATTAGTACTTGTATGACTTTTCTGCATTTATACTGGTACCCCTCTACTGTTTTTAGTCTATTTTTACCATTTTATGGTTTCCAATCATCTCTGCTTACATTAGCTTTACTCCAGCCTGCTTCATATTTTATCAGTTTATTACTATCCCCCCTTTTACATGTTTTTACAGTCAGCTCGATCAATTATTTACCTTGCTTTTATTTTCATTTGATTATTTACCCTGACACCCCTATGCCATTTGTCTTTTTATCAGATCCACGTTTTTTTAAAATATACCGCTGCAATATATCGTGGTTTTATCCCAAGTTCTACGAGGTGTGATCAAAACGTATCGAGACAGTTTCTAAAACTGAAATTACCACTGAAAGTGTGGTAGGCGACGGCCTATGATCCATGCTAATTGAACTAAGCAGACAGGCCTGAGCAGCTTGACCTGTAACTGAAGCCTGTAGTTAGGCCCAGAGGAATGAAAACCCCCCTGAATGATGACACCATAGAATTGAAACTTAACTCAGTTTAACTGAACATAGCTAAGCAGAAACGAAACTTATAAAAGACAGAAAACAGCTCTAATTGGTACTGATAAGAGAGCACAGCTTCTATGGAATTAATTAACTCTGCAAAAAGCAAGGTTACAGTGCCCTGCTTCCCATATGTTTTAACAAGCTCAGCGACCTTGGAGGAGAGAAGTAACAAGTTGGAGACACTGACCATTGTAATTGGGACTAGAAGGGGGGCAACCAGGTGCTGGGCCCAGACCAGAGTCCCGATTGGGTAGCCATATCAGTACCGGGACCAATAGATGGGTGAGAGGGGTACTGGGACCAATGAAAAGTTTGCCTATGCTTAGAATGGACAAGAAAGCTATAAAAGTTGTTGTTTTACTAGAAGCCATTGCTCAGCCATTTTGAAATTGCTTATTGCTTGAGCCATGTGCACATTAAACTGGCTTGGATCCTTGAAAAGACTCCTGGATTTATTTATTGCATGCTTATCTGCTGCTACATTCTTGGTGCGTTGGCCGAGAAGTGCGAGTGGTGGATAGTGTTCAAGTGAATAAATCCACGTAATTCGCCTTGAGGTTTGGTCCAGTTGGAACCATGCCAATCCGACGCAGGGGAATCTCCCTGGGCCCACCGATCCTCTTGTATCGGAGGGAGTTCTGCCTGGCCTCGGCAGGCACTGAGTCCAGCTGGCTAACACTTCCGACCCGGGGGAGTCCAGGATCCAACTCAGAAGCTTGGGAACCAGATCTGGTAAGTATAGTTTTGAAAACCTGTCTAGACAGATGAGTTAGAACTGCAGTTTGAAAACTTAGAGAATCATGATTCAGCCTGGTCAGAGCAGACAGGACTGGGTTTTTGGTATGTCTAGACAGAAATAGAAAGAGCAGTACTGCCAGTGGAACTTGGAATTTGTAATCTCGAGATATTGGGAATTGGTAAGAGAGCTCTCAAGGAAGGGCCGAGTAACCCCGCATGGGAATTCGCCGGGTGAAACCCTCATCCTTTTTGTAATTGGGAAAAAGACTAGTCAGAATAGATAGAAAGGAATGCATTCTAAGATACGTTGCTAGCATGATTGTGTGAATGAAGTGTGAATGAGAGGTCTGGCAGCACGGACCAAGCAGAGTGGACTCTGGACTAGCGCAGTTCCTAGTCGGGTGACTGCGTCTAGGTCGCGAAACGGATGAAGCGTTTGGTGTATTGTCCGTCCTGTGTATTTGATTTTTGCTATCTGTTGAAACTGCGAGTTTCCCTTTTGTTATATATGTGAGATTATTCTGTTGAGTAATTTGTGACAGTTCACTGATTAAGAAATTGTATTAATAGAGCAGAATGAAGACCCAAAACACCTACAGTCATTTTTAGAAATCAAAAAGCTGGTCTGACCCAGTTAGTTTTTCTACTGCAGTGTGAAAAACTGACAGGGGGCGTGTCTGAAGGAAAGAATGTCTAGTGTCGTCTTTCTAATCTTGTGCAGGCTTAAACCTCAATGCTGGTAGTTTGTGCTTATTTCAGGCAAATTGTACCTGTTTTATTTAATATGTTTTTGTTCCTTCTGCTGTGGTTATGTAATATATATCATTTATTTATCATTTAATAAGAATGTTTAGTCAGGATTGTGGGTCCCGATAGTTTTTGGGTTTAGCCTGAAAAGGATTAAGTTTGTATTAATCCCTTATGGGTTGCGGACCAAGTGAGAGGAATTTCTGTCGGCTGTATGTTCAAATTTTCAGTAAGCACTGAAACAGTTTAAATAGGAAATGATAAAGAACTGTTTTGTTTTTCCTTTGATCTACAAAGTAATTAGATCACGACTTAACATTGATTTAAATTGTTTTTTTCTGGCATCTCTGTCCATGTGAATGAGAAGTCTCTTTTTATGAGCACAGTTCAATTGTTTCCCCGCGAGCAGAGGGGTGTGGCTTCCACATATCCTTAAAAAAAAAAAAAAAAAGGTTCTGGAGAGACAGCTGGAGACTGCAGGAAATTTCTCCTAGGAATGAAAAGGGACTGCCGATTTGAAAAGTCTCTTCATTTAATCGAAGCGTGATGAATTTATAATTAGTTTTTTCTCTGGTTTCACTAGCTCTGTTTAACCAAAAGTTTTAAAAACAAAGTTTATCTTTTTATGAATGAGTATAAGTCATTTGAATGCATGCTTCCCCTCTGTGCTGGTTACTAATGAACAAATCAGTTAGCTTTTCTGTATTTAAAAAAAAAAAGGGAAAGGTGTACTGTATTTTATGAAAAATATCCGGAATGTCTTTTAAATATTTGCTTCCTGAACTAAAAAAATAATTTCTTTTGCAGAGACATGCTGACAGATAGCTATAGTTCTCTCTATAAGAAGCATAATGGATGTATGTGCTCAATCTAAGTGTTTCCTGCCTGCCCTATGTTTACAGAAATAATAAGTGTCTTTTCAAGTATGATCAAGAATTTCAGTAAGGGATTTACTGAAGATTATGAAATGTCTCTGTCCCAATCAGGATTTTGCCCCAGAATTTCTAGATATCCTGTCTCGTCTCTCTCTCTCTCTCTGTAAGTAGTTCAGTTCAGAGTGCTTAAGGGGGGGATGGAGCCCAGTCCACCGATGATGTCAAACCCCCCCCCCCCCCCCCCCCCCGGTGGGCGTGAACTAATGTGCCCACAGCAGAGAAGTGGATCCTTAAAAAAAAAAAAAAAAAAAAAATCAACCTCCGGGATAGAGCATTGCTAGGAGAAACAGAATCCAGGAGAGGGGGGGGGGGGGGGGACTACAGATTCCCAAGTAGTTTGCTAGCCACCTCTGCAACAGGGGAATGTCCACCCCCTCCGGACTAGAAGTGAAAGTCAGCTGACCAGACTTGTTTAGAACTGAAAAAAACTGCATTATACACTGAGAAGTTTTAGGACTTGATTGAACTAATGAACGGAAATTGCAAAGAACTGGATGAATTTGTGGGCATAATGGTTAAATGAAAGTTAATCAGAGGGTGTGTGAATTGTGAAAATAAATGTAACAGAGAAAGTGAATGATATTTTAGTTGAATGATGTGAGGAGATTATCCTAATCGAAGGAACAGAGGAAGTGAAAAACTGGGTGTGAGTACGCCCATTATAGAAAAAGAAGGACATTAGAGAAGTGAATGCCCGTATCTTGACTCCCGAGGGAGTACTTGATTGCAAAGTCATAAAACAATAAACCAAGCACAGTGTTTCAGCACGAGAGTGAAGCAGCTATAGCGTGAGTGGCAGCCGAAGAGGGCTACAGCATGGATGAAGACTAGGCCAGACCGGACTCTCCAGTTTCCCTGGGTCCCCAGGAGTCAGTCTGAAAAATAGGGGACCAATATATGGACTTTTATGGGGGATACAGGAGCAGAATACTAAAGCCAGTAGCCCCTGTGTTTTTCTCGCAAAGCCTTTTCTGCAGAACCACATGTGTGAACTAGAAAAAAAAAATAATAATAATAATGTACCAGTTCCTGTATATGCCTGAATGCCCTATTCCATTTTTGGGCCGAGACCTGCTTGCAAAGCTTCAAGCACAGATATCCTCTGTTGAAGGAAGAAAAAAATGAAACTCAAAATCTGCTGGCCTGATGGTGTTAACTGTCCCCAAGAAGAAGAATGGCGGTTCTATTCACCTGCATCCAAAGCAACAAGCTGTACACTTACCAACCTCATAGCCCCACCTGGAGGATGGGCAGAAGATAATCCACCTGGCCTAGCGAAGAACATAGCCCCTGCCATTGTCACCCTCAAGCCAGTCAAGAAGCCTGGGACAGGTGATTACCGCCCAGTGCAGGATCTAAGAAAGAATGAATGATGCAGCTGAAACTATACAACCAGTGGTACCAAAATCCTTATATTCTCTTGGAACTGATCTCTGCTGAAGCTATACATTTCATCATTCTGGACTTAAAAAGATGTTTTTTTCTGCATACGCTTAGCCCAAGACCCCACTACAAGGAGGCGGGGCCAACTCATCTGGACAAGATTACCTCAAGAATTCAAGAACTCGCCTCACTCAGCAAAAGATTTGACAAGTTATCCAGAAACTCCAGAAAAAAAAAAAAGAAAAAATTCTACTTCAATATGTGGACAACTTGCTCATAACCACCAACTCAGAAAGTGAATGTCCACCAGCCACCAGTGAACTCTTGCACCTTTTTAATGAGGCTGGATACAAAGTCTCAAGAGCCAAAGCATAAGTATGTCAAACAAGTTAAATACCTAGGATTCCAGTTGTCCAGCGGAATTCGACGCCTGGAACCCTTACCAGAACGCAAAGCAGCTGTATGCAGTATTCCTACTCCAACCACCAGGAGGCAAGTGAGAGCCTTCTTGGGTGCCACAGAGTATGTTGTATATGGATCCCCAATTTTGCGCTGCTAGAGAAAAAAAAAAAAAACCAAAAAAAAAAACCATTGTATCAAGCTATCAAAGGAATGGAAAAGTCTCCAGAGGAATGGGGACTTGAACAGGATGCAGTCTTTTGATCTTTGAAAAAAAACACTCTGATGTTGTCACCAATTCTGGGTCTACCAGATGTCCAGAAAACCTTACAGTCTCTATGTTCATGAGTCGCAAGGAAATGTTCTGGGAGTGTTGACTCAATCTCTTGGACCTTATTTGAGAAGCTGTTACAGCTACAGCCTTCCTAGTAAGCAAAAACTAAAAGAAAAATCCCTTCACAAAGGAAATTACTAGCTAACAAATCTATGAATGTTGAAATATTAGAGTATGTTGTGTGAAAACCCCAGATACAACTGAAGGGTCAGTCAAGCTTTCAATCCTGCTATGTTGTTATCAGTTGGTCTTGATCCCCTGATCATGACTGTTTAGAAATTATGGACACTGTATTCTCAAGCCACCTGGATTTGACTGATGTCCCTCTGGAGAACCCTGAACAGACTTTCTTTGTGGCTGAAGGCAGTTTCATCATCAATGGACATTGTTGTGCTAGATATGCAGTGGTGACCCCTGATTTGGTAGTTGAGTCCTCAGCCCTGGCCCCAGAAACTTCACCACAGAAAGCTGAACTGATAGTCCTCACTAGAGCACTAACAATAGGAAAAGAGCCCTGTCTAAATGTGTACCCAGATTTCAAGTATACCCTTACAACCTTGCATGCATATGGGCCCCTGTACAAAGAATGAGGGTGGATAACCTTAGGAAGCAAGTCCATTAAGTATAGCCCCAAGATATTGATATTAATAGATACATACTGCCTATAGATCTCAGAATTTAGGAAAAGTAGAATGTATGAATAGAACCCTGAAATCTCAGTTGTCTAAACTTTGCCAAGAGGTTTACCTGAAGTGGCCCTAGGTTCTTCCTATAGCCCTTCTTAGGATATACTTAGCCCCTGCTAAGTCTTTAGGAGTTTTCCCTTTTGAAATTCTGTATGCGCAACCCCTGCCTATTGTATAGGAAATAAAAGGAGATATGAGACAGATAGGATCTGAAATTATTAGACATGAACTATTGGTTTTAAGTTCTGTTTTGCAGAAGTCTTCATACCTGGGTACAAAAATCGATTACTCATCAATTTGCCTGCACCCCTGCATCCTTTCAAGCCTGGAGTCTCGGTGTGGATCAAAGAGTGGAGAAAGATACTGTTAGCCCTGCATTGGAGGGGACCCTATGTCGTCATCCTGTCAACAACTCCAACTGCAGTAAAAGTCGCAGAATTTGAACCTTGGACCCATCATAATCAAGTGAAGCCAGCAGCTGCTCTTGAACCTGATCACTGGACTACTGTACAGCATCCTGAGACTCCATTGCACCTCACCCTACGACAACAACCACGGCCCTAAGACTTATTGGTCCCTCAGAAACTGCACTATTTCAAGACTGTTTGTTTATCTGAAGGTAAGCCTCGCATCTGAAAAAAACCTGCAATCAGCAGAAAGAGACTGTGTTGTGTTAAGAAATTGAATCTTCTAAGAGACTGTGTTTAAATACTCTGAAAAGACTGTTTTGATCTCCTAAAGAGTGAACTGCTCTAAGGAAGCAATAATAGCCTAAGAGACTATGCTATGATATTTTAAGAAATTGAGACATCCCAGAGGACAGTGATACTTTGGAATCTACAGCCCTACTCCTGCCAAAACGCTGGTAGGTCTACGTACGGCAGAAGCTTGAGGATCTACAATCAACCCTACATCTGTTATCTGTTGTGGAAGTCGACAGTTCCACCAATTTTCCAGAGACTATGCCCATTATGAATTATTATTATTGCTTTATTTTGGCAGCAGCCTTGGAGTGCTTTGAAATGACTTTTGCCTTATCTCCCTGGGCAGCCTGTATAAGTACAACATGAACTGGACCGAAGGTCACTCAGACCTTGTTTTATCATTCTTCCTATACTTGCATTGGTATACTCTCCAATCCAAAAGTTGTTCTAGATCTTGACTTTCTACAAGGCTATGCAAGCCACCGTTGCAATTCCTCATACCACCACCAGAACTTGTTTCTTGAACTTACTGGAGCAATAGCATCTAGTCTCCACACTTCTGACTGTTTCTACTGTGGAGGAACTAAGATGGGAGATCAGTGGCCCTGGGAGACGCAAGAACTGAACTATTCTATCCTATACAATCAGACTGATTTACATAATACTACTAGTGAGTGGGTATTGGCCCACCCCATTGTTGACAGTTTGTGTTTTGTTCGGACTGGACCACAATCTACTACGAAGGATGGACAGCTGGTCTGTCTAAATCAGAAGCTTTACGACAGCACAACAAAGATGCAACCGAACCTTCTAATCCTTTAGTTCTTTTTCCCACTCTTGCCAAACTATGGACTTTGACTATCTGCCTGTTGCTCCCTTGTTTCTTGCCATTTTGCTTGCAAATGATAACTTCAGTTATTAATAACACTGTAGAGCGTAAGACAGCTACAAAGATGCTAGCTATGTGAACTTACTACCCTATACCACAGAGTGATACCTTTACCTAGTATTATGTGATTTGATTCTCACACCTTATTAACATGCGGGTGAGAATAATCAAAGGGGGGAATGTGGTAGGCGACGGCCTATGATCCATGCTAATTGAACTAAGCAGACAGGCCTGAGCAGCTTGACCTGTAACTGAAGCCTGTAGTTAGGCCCAGAGGAATGAAAACCCCCCTGAATGATGACACCATAGAATTGAAACTTAACTCAGTTTAACTGAACATAGCTAAGCAGAAACGAAACTTATAAAAGACAGAAAACAGCTCTAATTGGTACTGATAAGAGAGCACAGCTTCTATGGAATTAATTAACTCTGCAAAAAGCAAGGTTACAGTGCCCTGCTTCCCATATGTTTTAACAAGCTCAGCGACCTTGGAGGAGAGAAGTAACAAGTTGGAGACACTGACCATTGTAATTGGGACTAGAAGGGGGGCAACCAGGTGCTGGGCCCAGACCAGAGTCCCGATTGGGTAGCCATATCAGTACCGGGACCAATAGATGGGTGAGAGGGGTACTGGGACCAATGAAAAGTTTGCCTATGCTTAGAATGGACAAGAAAGCTATAAAAGTTGTTGTTTTACTAGAAGCCATTGCTCAGCCATTTTGAAATTGCTTATTGCTTGAGCCATGTGCACATTAAACTGGCTTGGATCCTTGAAAAGACTCCTGGATTTATTTATTGCATGCTTATCTGCTGCTACAAAAGAAAGGAGATTTGACGCTTTGGAGACCATTAAGCAAAATTTGACATAGCAACTTCACAGCATAATGAATAAGGCATTTCAAAATTGTTTCCAGCACTGGCAGGAACACTGGAAGAAGTGTGTTTTATCAGAAGACTACTTTGAAGAAGACTGAGTGCAATAACTGTCAGTGTTAGACTTCTTATGTTATTGTACAAGTCTTGATACTTTTTGATCTCACCTTGTATTTATGCCCTACTATTTACATTTGTTTGACTGTATTCACTATAACATGCTGGATTATTATACATAATGCTGCAGTTTTCCCATGACACCCCCCTTCCTTCTTCCCCCTCTCCCTCCGGCATTTGCTCCACCTAGTTTATTTTATTTTTTTCTACCTATTTTTGTTTGTTCACTCACATCCTATATATTTTATGTTCCTTTGTTTTCATTTTTATGCTTCCATTGTTTATATTCTTGGTTGCCATGGAGCTGGTACACTGGTCTCTGTTTTGGTGCTAACAGATGGCTTTTAATGGTCCCCTATGTCTGGGCTTACATGGTTTGCCTATCACTGATTCTTTTGACTGGCCACATTTGTGCTGTTTGGTGCCCATATCCTGGGCTTTTACAGGTACTCTTTTCATGCTTTTTTCATCTTTTATTTGTATCACCAAATGCCATTAATATTATCTGCCCTTCCGTACAGTTTTCTCTTCATATCATAGATCGGCACTTTATTTACGTATAACCTTATACTTGCAACCACAGTGCTGATGATCATCTATGTAGTCATATCTTGCATGGAACTGTCCCTATGTTTGTATAGTAGCACACTATGTATAACTGGAGCATTTCCTACTAGTCACCTATATTGAAATACGTTAATTTGAACTGTATTGGGGCTTCTAAATAATATTTATAACATATCTAGAAGATATATGTATTCTGTCTTAGTTTCTGTTTGCAGATTTTCACTTCTGTGCAATTCACTAGCGTAGCCATAACCTGTTCAGAGGTTTCCCTTCCTATACAACTTTACTCTAATTACAATCTTAGGTGTTCACTATCAGCCACATACTTATCTCACAGACATTAGAACAGGTTCATCCCTAATTTTATTGAGGCTTTTGAGTTTGTTTTCTGCCCCTGGAATATTCTAATTTAGTTTTTCGTTTTAATTCTTCCATCAGAGGAACCCGGCGACTGATGTGCTTTGGCATCTGTTTTACTGCATTATATGATATATATGAGGATAGATATAACTAATAAAAGATAGATATACTGCATTATATATTTGAGGACAGAGACTCCTATTAAAAGTATGGTTGCCCTTCCCTTTCCCCTCTTCCTTCTCTTTTTCATCCCCCCTTCCCCTTCCCCCTTTCCCCCTCCCATCTTCCCATCCCCCCTTTCCCTTCTCCTCCCCCTCCCCTTTGCTCCCCTTCCCCTGTTTCGTCTTCTTCCCCTTCTCCCCTTCTCTCCCACCTTCCCCTTCCCTTCTTCCCCCTCTCCCCTCACTTCCCCCTTTCCCCTTTCCTTTCCTTTCTCTTCCCCACCTTCCATTTTTTCCTTACTCTCCCGCTTTTTCCTCTCTTACCTTCCTGGGCATAAGATCTCGAGTGGCAGATTTACCTCCTCCAGCTCTGTGTGCAGTTTCTGCTTTTATATGTTGTATTTTTATTATTTTCTTTTGTTTCTAAATTATGCTTTTAAATTATGTTTTACAACTATGATTTTCGCAAAAAAGACACAGGTTCCACAAGGCTTGTATTGGGGCAAGCAGAGGATTTCCCGGTTCCTCTTAAATAATGGTTTATGGACCTTCCCTTCAAGAACTTGCCCAAACCTTTTTATTTTAATTAGAAGATTCCATTTTTAAACTACAGAATTTTATTTAAAAAAAAACCAAACAAACATGCAAGAAACTAGATGCAAAACATCCATTAAGGAAACAATTAAAGAAGGCATAAACAAATATTTACAAATAGAATACATCAAGAGGATTAGAGGTGATACATTGCCTGCATGCCCTTAAACACCTTAAAGCTCAATTCTCACCTCCCAAGCACAGAAAACAGAAGGAAATAATAATAATCCAAATCTTTTTTAAAACCAGCTACACTAACAGCTTTTACTGCATCCTATGGTAATGAATTCCAGACTATGATTACCCATTGAGTGAAAAAATGTTTTCTCTTATTAGTTTTAACCCTGGGAGTACCGATGGGGTCAAAAGTGACCCCACTGCAAGTTTCACAACACGTATCTCGGAAACTAGTTGTTCAAGAATGCAATCTTTTTATGACTTTTCACATGTCAATATTCTCTTTATATTGCGCCATGAGAGGAATAATTTTCATCCGCTAGGTGACGCTAGTGATGAATTGCAGCACAGAGTACCAGTGGGGTCATTTTTGACCCCAGTTGCTTACGTCCGGTTTGGATCGTGATACAATTTGCAGTCTTGTGAATTTTTTGATCTGGAAAAGGTAATTATCATTAATTATGTATCATTTATTTTTTGTACTCTTATTTTATGAAAATTACGCATTTTCTGTAATTGATATCATACGTTCTCTCATTGTTTCCGATGAAATCTAAAGGCTTTCAGCTCATTCATCATGATTATTGTACACCTATAGTAAAACTGCTTTGCATTTTATTCAACTTTATCATTGTTTATTTATTTTAGTTTATTGTTTATGATGTCAAAACGAAAGTATTCAGCTGCCCAAGTAAGAGAAATATTGCAACGAGATGCTGACAGTGTCTGATGATGCAGCATATTCAGCAAGCGAAGAAGCAAGTGAAGAAGCATATCAGCCAAGTTCAGGCGATAAATCTGATGATGACAGTCATGATTCAGATGGCAACAGCAGTTGGTCGCCAAGTGAATGTGAGACTGATGTTGAGCCGGTAACATCGCCTGCAGCAAAGAGTCAAATTACAGGTTGAGGCAAAGGTCGAGGCTGTGCTGGATGGGGAAGAAGGCAGGAGTCATCAGTGTCAGTATCATCTGTGAGTAATCTTAGTTGTGGTCGTAGAGGAGCTAAGAGGTTATCAACTATAAGCACAAATTGAAGCCTATGTATCTAAGGTTGCCACATCATGGAACAGGAAACCTATAAAACAAGCTGCTGGAAGATACGCCAGAGCTAATGTCATGCCTGTACAACAAGGTCCTACAAGGTATGCTGTACAAAATGTTGATGGCCCTCTCGCAGCATTCCACTTGTTCATGAGGAAGAACTTATTGAATGAAATCATGATGTCGACGAGTAAACAAGGAAGACACATTATGACGACACCTGGAAAGATTTGACAGATGGAGAATTTCAACGTTTTCTTTGACTTCTGATCCTCTCAGGCGTGTACAAGTCACAAAATGAATCCATAGTTCAGTTGTGGAACCTTGAAGATGGTCGTTCTGTTTTTGGCAAAAATATGGCCCATAACCGTTTTCAGCAAATTTCTTGTGCTCTCAGGTTTGATGAGGCAACCAACAGACATGAACAACGAGGCGTGGATTTGCTTGCTCCAATCAGACATGTTTTTGATACCTGGGAAGCAACTCTAAGTGACGCCTTTGTTCGTGGTGAAAATGTTACCGTGGATGAGCAATTGCTTACATTTCATGGCCGTGTTCCGTTCAGACAATATATTCCCAGCAAACCTGGGAAATATGGCATAAAGCTATGTATGTTGTGTGACAGTGCAATGTCATATGTTCTGCGTCTTCAAGTATATACAGGAAGGGAACTCGGACAAAACAGGGAATAGAATCAGGGTGAAAGGGTTGTGCTGCAACTCACTGAAGGATTGACGCCATCTGGCAGGAATGTTACTGTTGATAATTTCTTCTGCAGTTTATCCCTGTCACGGAAATTGCTAGAAAAACAAATGACACTTTTGGAGACAATTCGAAAGAACAGAAAAGAATTACCTCCAGAATTTGTAACAGCAAAGGGCCAAGAGGTATTCACTTCACTGTTTTCCTTTCGCGATGACGCCACTCTGGTTTCCTATTGCCTGAAGAAAGGAAAAGTGGTTGTTCTTCTGAGCAGTTTGCATGATAAAGCAGAAGTAAATAACACACGTCCAGACAAAAAAACACGCATGATCTTGGACTATAATTCAAGTAAAGGTGGAGTAGATACGGCAGATCAAATGTTGCGCACGTATACCACAAAACAAATGACAAGACGCTGGCCAGTGACAATCTTCTACAACATGTTGGACATCAGTGCTTTGAACACCTTCATTGTTTGGATGTCACTAAATCCAGAATGGCAGTCCAAGTCAAAGCACAGACGTCATCTATAACCGAGGTAGATCGGACCCGGTGCTGCAGGCCCCTCTCTCCATCCACCCCTTTCCCCCTCCCCCACACCTTTAATTCCGCCCCCACAATTCCCACAAATTCACACAAACCACATCTTGGGAAACAACCGGTCGCAGCTTTATTAACTTTTATAACATACCGAACATTATAGTCCAAGAATAATCCTCTTAACACTCCAAACAGTGGAACAATGCCCCACCAGCCATGCTATTAGCAAGGTGACACTGCCTCCACTTCTGCCGCGGTCTTGCCAACGGCAATCATCCTAATCCCCTTTCCCCGACCTCGCCATGTAATTAGCAAAGGTCAGCCAGGGGTTATCCGGGTCGGTGGCACCCCGCCCCCATCCCAAGTTTAGCCTAAGGCTCCGGATCCTGGAAACCTCCGGGATCCCGCCACTGGCACAGAGGACATTAATGTAGGGCCAAGGGCACCCTGCCCTGACCCAGTCACGGCCAATGCCCCGGACCCCGGTCCCTCCGGGGTCCCTCGATCGGCACTGGTGACATTAATGTCCCGAAGCCGCCCCCCCCCCACCACAAAGCTGCGACCAGTGAACCCACAAGCAAAGCATACATCCAAGGCCTCCAGCCAATTGTTACTGAGTAATCTAACCCCCCATTGGCAGTAAAGGCCCCAGCCCCTTATAACACTGCCCCTCGCTCTCGTACCCGAATGCATGAGTGTATAACCCCCGTGTTCGTGGACCCACACCGCCACCTAGCCAATGTCATGTCCTTATTTCTTTTGTTTTTTTTTGTTTTCCTTCCCCCCCTATCGGTCAGCCAATAATACAACAAAGCCTAACACCACGAGTCAAATCGCTGCCCCCTCACCCTTTGCATACTTATTTACGGTATTATAGCTATCCGGCTGTCCCTCCCGCCTTATCCCTCCATCACTAACAGTGAGCCCCCTGAGCGTTAAGCAACACTTGAACTCCCAGCCCTCCGGCCTACACCATGTCTGATCACTAGGCCGCGCCGCCCCATAGCCTTGCCGGTACGCCCCTTTGATCAGCCCTGGTATCCAAACAAAGGCAGGAGCTCCTGCAAAGCCCACCCACACCGAGATCTAAAACCTATGCCAACGCCTAATCCCAACCCTGGGAGTCCACCGGCCCCATCCCCTATGCCTCCAACCCTCCCCATAATGAAGGAATGATTCCTCCACCACCGCTCCTAGGGCTTCGTCCCCCGTCTGAAACTCAACCAGTCATTGCCAATCAATTGTTTGACCCTCTCACTCTCGTACCCCCGGCTCTGGCCTCCCCCTCTTGCCCACCCTGGTCGTTGCCACAGCACATTAAGCGTGTGCTGCGAACTGGCTCGAGCCTCCCACCATGGGCTGCCACACACGTCACTAGCCCCGCAGACGCCTATTGGGCATAACCGCGCCTTACCTTCAAAGTATCCACCGGGCATGACACGACCCAACAATCTCAGGCAATACCACCCCCATCCCTTACCATGCCGGTCCAGTGTCGATGTCAAGAGGAGGACCGGTAACGGTCCCTACTTGCCGCCGTACCCACCTCCAACCTCTAGTCTGCGGGAGTTCGCTACAAACCCCCCCCCCTTGTGAAAAGCGCAACCAAATACCAAGCAGAACCACCCATAATAGGGAGGCCTCCCACCGCAGCAATGCCCCCCAACAGTCCGGCTGTAAAGAGCCCAGGCACAACCCGGAATCATGGGACGGCAGCCACGACCGCTCCCCCCATGTAGCTATTAAGTGTAGCTATTAGTTATTTCCACATCTCTCTCCAACGATGCTCCTTCTTTTTTTTTTTTTTGTTTGGGCCACAAGTCCGTCCCTGTCCCCATCTGCAGCCACTTCCGCTCCCGTTCCCCAAGTGGAACATGCCCGAGCATTGGCAATCCTGTCAGTACCTTCGGGGATATGCTGTGCCGTATGCGACGCCTTCACACGCCAGCCTGCCACCACAACCCCCCTCATTAAGGCTGCCCCCCAGACCACATGGCATCACCCGAATGCTAACACCGACAGCCGCGGCCTGATCGCCCCACATACTATCCAGCTGTTGCGAACTGAGCCATCCCCACTCTCAAGCCCCTACATGGAGAAAAATTCCCGGAAAACTCCTAGCCAGTGAGGCTGGAGTCGCTGCCAAGCCTACCCCTAGCTGTCCCTTAATCTGCTCCCCGGACATAGTTCTCCCACCTTTAAACTGGCTATCTCTGCCTACCCTGTCAGCAAAGTCCCGAGCACGTCCTTATACCAACCTCCCCCGATCCACCCTATCAATTGGCTAAGGCAGTATGGCAGTTGAAGTACCCAAGTTGAAGCCGCAGGCAGCCGCAGCAAACCCGACTTGGGGGAGCATTCCTAGCATCAATGTCATGCACGACTAAGCTGCCCCCAACAATCCCCAACCCCAGCCATTTCATCCGCTATCAAGAGGGAGCATTCCCCCTACCCCTGAAATCGAATCCTCACCAACCAGGGTACTCACATCCCCGGGCCTCCTGCCCCACCACCGCAGACCGCACCCCTCCCCGATCGTGCACCCATCCACCGACTCCTTGTAAAGGCTCCCAACCCCTCCCGGAGTGCGCCGGTCCACAACAAAGCAGCCACTCCCGAACCACAATCCCCTGTCTACCTGCTGCCTCAGCGCTACTAGCTGGCAAGTAATACGTAATGGACATTACACACTAGAGTTGCAAGGCCAGTAGGCCTGCCATTCCCAAAAAACTGCATCCAGCTCAGACCATGCAACCGACCCGACATAACGTTTCCTGACCCTACCCCCTGAGTCCAGCACTACCATGCTGCAATGCCCTGCTACCCAATCAGCGCACCGCTTCCTGCTCACTCGACAAGAGCACTGCACCAAACTTTGCCCATGGCAAACTCTCCGTGGAAGGCTCCCTCCCGCACCAATTCCACACCTTGGCCACTACTACCTCTCCGCGTACCCAAGGAACCAAAACCCTGGATCCCTCGTGACCTATTTATCCCTGCGCTTTGGCCCTTGCCATAGCCCGGTCCGTAAGGCCTCTGACCGCCTTAGTGTACGGGGCAGTCCCCCGTTCCCCTATTGATTGAGGTCTGGCATTGAAGCCGAAAGGACCCCTTCTACAAATATGGGGACTGGGTTGGCAGGAACCACCACTGAGACTTGAACCTGTGACCTTCTGTTGAACACACTGGCTGTGTGCCCTGCACTACAGTGGCACCACCCACATCCTGCTACCACGTGCCCCTCTACAGACTAATTACTCATGCCTATATGTGCAGCCGAGGAACCGACTCGAAGCAAGCTAGCCACCACCCCGCCCCTTCCGAGCAGTGGTGCCCCCTGCCGCTCCGCCCGACAGGGGCGACCCCTCTCCCCCCCCGCCGTGTCCACAAATCCTCCTTTTGCCCTCCCCAACACGCAATACATGCCCTGTCAGACCTTCCGTCGGCCATGGGTGAAGCCTGTGTCCCCTACGCCAATAACTAGCTCTCCTCCCCCCCTCCCGTTTTATTGTAGTTAGTTATTTACTATTGTTTGTTTTGTCCGGTTCACTGCCACCCCCCTTTCCAACTTCCGACCTCCGCTACGTACTCTCCCATACCACCCTTGGGAAGGCGGAAAGAGTCTCCAAAAGAAGGAGGGGATGACTCCGGACCCTGTCACTGCCTACCCAAAGGCCTCCGTTTCCCATGCGCTTTACCCCAGGCGTCTTCCGCTAACTGCCCGGCCACCCTACTGTCCCCCGATCGTCCCGCGGCCCCCCCTACGGCCCCCAACTTTGCCCCCCGCTATACACACATGAGCTATCGAATGGCCACAATCCTTGATCCTCCACTGTCGCCCAGCCATACGCGTGCTGGTAGCATTTCCTGACCACATCCGCCTCACTGTGACACCGGTGTCCTTGCTCTCGCAGCCCACTGGACCTCCACCGCTACACCTGTCAGTGTGCGGATTTCAATCGCCACCTGCAAAGACAAAAGAAGAAAACCAGGAGGGGGAACCACGCAAGACCCCCAGAAGCAGCCATACCCCCTCCCCAACACTCAATCCCAAAGGGACCCTGGCCCTCCCATGCCCATGCACCCTGGACCGTTCCCCCTACCGAACTTAAGCGAAAGCGATAGGTTTCATATTTTTTTTTTGAAACCCCATCTATCCACACTCCACCACCTCCGGTAACAGGGCACCTGTCTGTAGCCGCTGAGTCCCGGACGGCCAGCATGAGCCTAGTGGAACTGACCGTCGGCCCATGGGACACTCGTAACTTGCCTGCACCAGATGGGGACCCCTCGACTCACCGTTCTCTGCCCCACGCCTAGCACCCACTGCTACCACCCCCACCCCAACCCATGGCCCGCCTCCACCAGCACGCGACCCCCGCCCCCTGCGGGTGTCCCCCCCTTTTTGCCCCAGAGCCCCGGCCCTGCTTCCGTTGGCTTTGTTTTTTTTTTTTTGTTGTTCCGCGAGGTTTAACGCCAAAATGTACTTTAGAACCCCTCTGTGAAGTTCCCACACCCCGCCGTCCGCATCCTACCACCCAATGAATGAGGGCCATTAAAACTGGGATTTTCTGCTTTTTTTTTTTTTTTTTAAGCAATGGCAGGTTAAATGACGTGCCAGATAGCACCAAGGAGCGCCAGTAGTAAATGACGCCTGGACTCAGGTATACCAAGCCAGTGCGCTAACCACTGGGCTCCTCCACAGCTCCCCTAATCTGCAGCGGAGCACCCTACCTCCCGCTTGCTACAGTCCCGTGCAGGTGTAGGCCTCACCATGTCCTGCCCGCCACAGCCACGAGGACGCCAATTGCCACGCGGCTGCTCGCCACCCCACAAACACACCACCTCTTCCAAGGCCGCAATGGTCTCGACTCCCGGCAGCCCCCCTCCTCCCCCATCCTACCCAATCCTGCTCCCTCATCCCACACCCTGCAGCGAGTGCCTCTCTTCCACCGCGGGACTCTAGCCCCAAAATAGCCCTGGAGATCCCCGCGGTGCGAATGGGAAGGCCCACTAAACAGACCACCGGCTCACCACCTTATCCCCCAACCCCAATCCTTACCCCCCACGCGACTCCCAACCACCTCCACCGCCAGCCTCCCTGGACCCGAGAGGAATTTGATAAAACTCACCGCACCCCCAAGCATAAACAGCCACCGTACTCCAAGGAGGTGCAGGAGTGCCGGCAACTACTGCCTACTCCTGGCTCCTCCCACGTCTGGCCACCTCCTCCTCCCAGGCTCCACCGTGCTCCCACATGCTGATGGAGCCCGCCCTCACCGCCAGCACCCGCCCTCAATGCCAGCGCCCGTCCTCCTCACCGACACCCGTCCCCGTGCCTCCACCCCTAACCACCGGCCCGTGCAAGGGTCCCCGCACAGGGCGACCACCCGGTTACAGGCGGCCGCCGGGACCCTGCCCCGCGGCCTTACATTTCCTCTTGGAATTAGGAAAGCAGCTGCTTCAGAGTAATTGCAGTGAGACTTCTTCCAGCATTGAAGAAGCCACTGATGCTGTTTGCAATGTCGAGATCCCAAAGAAAAGGGCAAGAAAAGTAACATAGTTTGCACCTCCTGCAAGCGCAATGTTTGAAAAGAACATTCAGAAATTGTCTGTGTCTCATGCAAATGACCGTAGTACTTTACTGTGTTCATCAAGTGCATGCAAAAACTGCTTTCATGGCAACTCTTCTTCATGTAATTTTATGATAAAGCATTCAATTTCAAAACATTTAACCTTCATATAATAATTAATTCAGAATAATATTTTGTCTGTTTAGTTTAAATTTTTCATGGTTAACAATTAAAATTTGTTGTGGGGTCATTTATGACCCCAACGGTATTCAGTGTGTGCAAAAAATCTCGGTAATTCCAGGGTTTAATAAATTGCACTGTAGCTTCATTGCATGTCCCCCTAGTCTTTCTACTTTTTGATGGAGAAAACAATCAATCTACATTTAACTCTTACACTCCATTCATTAATTTATAGACCTCTATCATATCTCCCCTCAGTCATCTCATTTCCAGGATGAAAAGCCCTAACCTCTTAAACCTCTCCTCATAGGGATATCCTTCCATCCCCTTTACCATTTTGGTGATTCTCTGAACCTTTTCTAATTCCACTATAGCTTTTTTAAGATGCAGCAACCAGAAATGAACAAAATATTCAAGGTGCAGTCGCCCCATGGAATGATACAGAGTCATTATAATATCCTTTTTTTATTCTCCATTCCTTTCCTTATGATTCCTAGCATTCTATTTGCTTTCTTGGCCACCGCTGCACACTGGGCGAAGGATTTCAACGTGTTATCCAAGATGACGCCTAAATGTTTTTCCTGGGCGGTGGTTCCTAATGTGGAATCTTGCATCATGCAACAATAGTTTGGGTTGTTCTTTCCTAGGTGCATAACTTTGCACTTGTCCACATTAAATTTCATCTGCTGTTTGAAGTCCAGTCTTCCAATTTATCAAGGTCCTCTTGCAATTTTTCACAATCCTCTTGGGTTTTAAGAACTTTGAATAATTTGATGTCATCTGCAAATTTGACTACCTCACTCATTATTCCCATTTCCAGGTCATTTATGGATATGTTAAAAAGCAGAGGACCCAGCACTGAACCCTGGTGTACTACACTATTCAGCTTTCTCCATTGGGAAAATGGCCATTTAGCTCTACTCTCTGCTTTCTTTTAACCAATTCCTGATCTAGAATAATACACTGCCTCCTATCCCATGACTTTATTTTACCAAGAATCTTTCATGAGGGAACTTTTAAAAGCTTTTGAAAATCCATATACACAATATCGACCAGCTTACCTTGTCTACCTGTTTAGTCACACCTTCAAAAAAATATAACAGATTAGTAAGACAAGACTTTCCTTGGCTAAATCATGTTGGTTTTCTCCCATTAAACCATGACCATTTACATGTTCAGTAATTTTGTTCTTTATAATGGTTTCTACCATTTTTCCCAGTACAGACATCAAGCTCACCAGTCTATAGTTTCCCGGATCACCCCTGGAACCCTTTTTAAAAATTGGTGTTAGATTGTCTATTCGCCAATCTTCGGGTATTACAGATGATTTTAATGATAGTTCACATATTAGTAACAGTAGGTCTTCAATCTCATATTTCAGTTCTTTTAACATCCTTGGATGTATACCATCTGGTCGAGGTGATTGCTACTCTTTAGTTTATCAAATAATTGTGATACATCTTCCTGTTTTATTGATATTTCTTTCACTTCTTCCAATGCATCACCTTTAAATATCATTTCAGTCATGGGTAACTTACCTATATCTTCTTCAGTAAAGACTTAAGCATGAATTCATTTAGTCTCTCCATTATGGCCTTTTACCCTCTTAGTGCCCCTTTTACTCCTCTATCATCTAATGGTCTAACTGACTCTCCCACAAGCTGTTTGCTATGAGTGTACTTGAAAAAGTTTTTACTATGCAAAATTCTCTCTTTGCCTGCCTTATCAGTGCCTTGCATTTAACTTGTCAGTGCTTATATTGTTTTCAGTTTTCATCATTTGGCTCCTTTTTCCATTTCCTGAAATGTGCTTTTTTGGCTACAACAGACTCTCTGACATCGCCTTTAAACCATGCTGGCAGTTTTTTGGCCTTCCTTCAACTTTTCTTAAAGCATGGAATACAGCTGGTCTGGGCTTCCAAGACAGTATTTTTAAACAACAGTCATTCTTGATGCAAATCATTAACCTTTGCAGATGCTCCTTTTAGTTTTTCTTAAATATTTTCCTCATTTTATCATAGTCTTTTGAAAGTTAAAAGATAGTACTGTGGATTTCCTTGCCATCCTTCCTCCATTTATTAAATCAAACACGATCATGCTATGATCACTATTGCCAAGTGGCTCCAAACCCTTATCTCTTGCACCAGATCTTGTGTTCCACTAAGGACTAGGTTCATAATGGCTTACGATCTTGTCAGTTCATGAACCAGCTACACCAAGAAGCAGTCATTTATTGCATCTCAATATTTTATCTCCCTAGCATGTCCTGCCATGACACTGACCCAGTCGATACCAGAGTAATTGAAATCACCCATTATTATTACTGTGTTGTAACTTCCCTGCTTCCCTGATTTCTATGAGTATTTCATCATCTATTTGTTCATTCTGGCCAGGTGGTCAGGAGTACACTCCCACTGCCATCGCCTTCCCCTTTTTTACATTAAATTTAAATCCATGTAAAAACCTAGGCCAAATAGTGGGGCAGGACATGAGGCCTGAACATCCAGCCCTTGCCTAGTATTGAAGCCCTATTCCTCCAGCAGTGCTCCCCACACATTCACTGCATTTGAGCGGGGAGCACTGTATGTGGGCAGGAGGGGGTGGAGCAGAGGCAGAGTGCTGGGATATACAGGGCCTATTCAGGACAGGCTCCTGTATGTCCACTGGCATAGAGTTGCATGGCTGACTTATTCTACCCCGAAGGTGAAATAAGTCTCGGGTGCTCTCCCACATTGCATGCCATACACCTCTGCACCACATTCTGATGGCCATGCTGTGCCCCTGCAGCCACGGTCTGGTCCACAGTGGTTGCCAAGGGCTGATATATACCATGGCATTCTGAGCCATTCTGTGGACAGCTCATTGCCATGGTGCAAGGATTCTACTGATCCCATGCCCCAATACTGGCATTCTGGCATGGGGATGGGCATCTCCTGTGGCGCCGCCCCTACTAGGCGGTTGCCTAGTGAAGGCAGCGGGCCATCACATATCTTATATTTTTACTTGAACTCCAGGGTTCAGACCTCTGGAGGTGTAGTTGTGTGTAAAAACAGTCCAAGTGGTTTTCAGGCCAACACAGGAAAAATTTATTCAATTTTATCATTTTACAGTCAGGCTTTGTAAGCAGACCTTTTGCAGAAAATCTTGAACACCATAACAGAAAGAAGGATATTTTCTCCAAATCAAAACTTTGTCACCAAACTGTATTCCAGCAGTGCTATAAACAAACTGTTTCTTCCAGCATCTTAACATAAGAACTTCTTTTCCAAAAACAAACACAGTTGAAAGTAATGGCAATTAGCAGAGTCCAGCAAACCTACAGCTTCCTTCACCGGCTTAAAATTTTAGCTACCGGACATCTTCTGCTTGTCAGCACAAAATACTAGCAAATTGCTGCATTAAAACATTCACTTCAACACAGGCACTGTTGGTGCTTTAACCTTGAGAGTTCTTTCTCTCTATACTAAGCTTCCTGTATAAAAATTAGGATAAACGGTTTTCTGGATTTCCTTCTCAGTTAAACCGTTAGGCTTTCCTTAATCTGAAGTCATGCAGAAAGAGCATTCCATAAAAGAGTCTGTGGAATCCTGTTCCTCTCAAACAGGGTCTATTTCCATGTCTTCCTCCTCTGCATTACATGTCACTGGGTTTAAAACAGGCTCAGGAATTTCAAGTTTAACTTCTTTTAAAAGTCTGAAGAGTCTTTCCCACTGAGCTTTCCTTCCCCCTTCTGGGTTTATAGTATAGCTATGAGGCTTCTTCCCCTTTAATAAACCCTTTAAAGGCTTTGTCTCTCTCAGCTTATCTTTAGGAACATTCTTCCTGGCAGGCTTTCTACAAGATACAGTTTCTTCCTCAGAATCTTGTAAGCTTATCTCTGAGTCTGGGTCATATTCCTTAATCCCCACAGACTTTTCCCTCCTACCTCTGAGCTTGGCTGTGAACCTCCTACAGCATGGGCTTTTCCAGGAAGTAGCGTCGTCTGAATCAGAGCTGCCTTGGGAATCACTGCAGAGTCTGTTTCCAGACCCTCTAGGCTTTCCAGCACTGAAGATTTGTTCCTCTTCAGTCTGGTCTGAGACTTCTTGCTCTAGCTTACTTACAGCCAGCCTTCTCACTTCCTCTCTCCTGGAAGGAGTGTGATTAGTCCTTGTTCTGGCTCCTTCACAACTGCTGTCTCTGAAGCTGTTCCCATGTCTCCAACTGAATCTGTTGCCTGAACTGCACCTGCTGCATTGTGTTCCCTTTCCGTTTCTGTTCCTGCTTGAACTCTCCCTGAAGTCTTCACCTCGAGTTCTGCTTTCACTTCCTCCCTTGCTCTGTGTTCGTGTGAGCTTAAATGTTTGAAAGTGACGTCCCTCTCCTGGCCCCACCCACAGGTGTTTCCTATCTCAATCTGGGTGTGGTCTGAAAGGAGCGGTTCCAAAGATTAAAGACTTACAGCAAGCTTGGGTGTTATTTAAAAATACTATCCTCGAAGCCCAGACCAGCTGTATTCCACGCATTAAGAAAAGTGGAAGAAAGTCCAAAAAACTGCCAGCATGGTTTAAAGGTGAGGTCAGAGAGGCTGTTGCTGCCAAAAAAGCAGCCTTCAGGAAATGGAAAAAAGAGCCAAATGATGAAAACTGGAAACATCACAAGCACTGGCAAGTTAAATGCAAAGCATTGATAAGGCAGGCAAAGCGGGAATTTGAGAAGAAACTTGCTATGGAAGCAAAAACACGAAATAAAGACTTTTTCAAGTACATTCATAGCAAAAGGCCTGTGAGAGAGTCAATTGGACCATTAGATGATAGAGGGGTAAAAGGGGCAGTAAGAGGAAACAAGGCTATAGCAGAGAGACTGAATGAATTCTTTGCTTTGGTCTTTACTGAGGAAGATGTAGGGATGTTACCCAAGACTGAAGTGGTATTTAAAGGTGATACTGCAGAGGAATTGAGAGAAATATCGCTACACCGGGAAGATATATTAAAACTATTTGATAAACTGAATAGTAGCAAATCACCTGGACCGGATGGTATACATCCCAGAGTGTTGAAAGAACTGAAATATGAGATTTCAGACCTGCTATTGGTAATCTGTGAACTTTCATTAAAATCATCTGTAATACCTGAAGATTGGAGGGTCGCCAACGTAACACCAATTTTAAAAAGGGTTCCAGGGGTGACCCAGGAAATTACAGACCGGTGAGCCTGACGTCAGTACCAGGGAAAATGGTAGAAACCATCATAAAGAACAAAATTACAAAGCATGTAGATAGTCATGGCCTAATGGGAGACAGCCAACATGGCTTTAGACAAGGAAGATCTTGTCTTACTAATCTGATATGTTTTTTTGAAGGTGTGCATAAACAGGTAGACAAAGGTGAGTCAGTTGATATAGTGTATCTGGACTTTCAGAAAGCTTTTGACAAAGTCCCCCATCAGAGACTTTTGGCGAAGCTAAAAAGTCATAGGATAGGAGGCAGTGTACTATTGTGGATCGGGAACTGGTTAAAAGATAGAAAGCAGAGGGTAGGGCTAAATGGCCAATATTCCCAATGGAAAAAGGTGAATAGTGGAGTACCCCAGGGATCTGTACTGGGTCCGCTGCTTTTTGACATATTCATAAATGACTTGGAAAAGGGAATAACTAGTGAGTTTATCAAATTTAAGGGTTAAGTGGCTTGCCCAAGACCACAAGGAGCATCTGTGGGACTAGAAACCCCAGTCCTTCCGGCCCAAGGTTGTTGTCCTCTAGTGGGATTTGAACCCCTGACCTTCCGGCCTGAAGTACCTTGCCCCAACCACTAGGCTACTCCTCCATCCAGAATCTGGATGGGCCAGAATTGTATCTGATTCTGATCCAACAGGGGCTACATGTCCCCACAGGATCAGAATCAGGTGCACCCAGCCTGGATGGGCCGGCCATGCCCCGATTCTGGGCCCCCAGACGTCTAGCCACTTACCCAGCTAGCCCAGCCAGGCTCCTGCACGGAGTCGCAGTGTCGTGGAGTCCTGTTGCAAGAAATTGCGTCTCTATGAAGGAACCACAATCCCCAGCAGACTCCAAAATGATCCTTTCCCTGTTGCTTGACCGCTGATCGGGCCTGCTGTGGCCAGGGTTGTGCTGCGGGGAACCCCACACCTCGTTTTCCATGCCCAGAATGAGTATTGGCTGCAATCTAAAGGGACTTATTCCACCTCTGAGGTGGAATAAGACCCCCATCCAAATGGCCGACCCCAGATATACAGAGCCAACCCCAGAATTGGCCCTGTACATCTGGGGTAGGGGTCACGCCTCTGGCCTGCCCTCGATTCTCCCTCAGCCCACCCCAGTACAGAGCTCCCCGCACATCTGTACTGCAGAGAGCTCTGTGGATTGAATCGGCACCCTGACATTTAGCAGGGATATACGTCCAACCTGGACGTATATTCTCACTAAATGCGGGTCAGAATCTACCCTGTAGAGTGGAAATACGCAGCCTTGTTGTACACCTTTGCTGACCTTAAACCATTCTGTTTCTCCTTGTTCTGTTTGAACTGTTGCTTCTTGATCAGTGTAAAAGTTGTGCATGAGAATTCTCATGTATACTGTTATACGCATGCCTCTTAATGTGTCCCAAAGTTTCTCATGTGTTACACTATCAAAGGTCTTGCTGTAGTCAATAACACACAGATAGATATGTTTTGGTATTCTTTTGTTTTTTCAAGAATCCATCTCACATTCACAATGTTGTCTCTCATTCCTCGCCTTTCCTGAACCTTGCTTGCACTTTAGGCATCTCTCATTTCTGGTATGGTTGTAGTCTCCACTGAATGATCTTGAGTAGAATTTTGCTGGTTCACAGTCAGTCGGACCAACTTTCTTCACTGTTGGTATAAATACATATATTTTTCAGTTAGTTTGCCATGCTTTTGTCTTCCATATTTCCTGGCCTTGTAAGTATGGTAATGGCTGCATCTGATTGCTGTATACTTCAATGGGAACAGTACCAAAAAGAGCAAAAGGATCCACACACCAATAAGGAACAAAAAGAGCAGAGCCTGGACTGACAAAAATTATAGGTGAAAAACCTTGTTTATTGCGCCCCGATGCGTTTCGGCTAACAGCCTTCTTCAGGGGGTCTTAAAAGGAGCACACCTCAAAGAGAAATAATAACAATAATAATAGATAATAATAATCACAAACATATATACTTCAATGGGAACAGTACCAAAAAGAGCAAAAGGATCCACACACCAATAAGGAACAAAAAGAGCAGAGCCTGGACTGACAAAAATTATAGGTGAAAAACCTTGTTTATTGCGCCCCGACGCGTTTCGGCTAACAGCCTTCTTCAGGGGGTCTTAAAAGGAGCACACCTCAAAGAGAAATAATAACAATAATAATAGATAATAATAATCACAAACATATATACTGTCATGGTGTAGATCTATCAGAACCTATGGAGATAGGTAAAACTGCAGAGAATGGATCTGACACTGACAGCTCAGAGAAACACATGGCCCCGAGTTGCTGTAGGCAACGTATACAAACAATGTCACAAGGTGGGAGAACACGCCCAAGCAGCAAGCAGGCTCAGGATTCATTAGATAATGAAGGGCAGCTGAGAGGGGGCGGAGTTCAGGCAGACACTACGATACACGCACATAAAACTAACTCACCTGAAGTTAGGAGGGGCAGAGCTGATGGAACCAGATGTGGTGGAGCCGAGAGGATGAGTGGTGGAACAAGGTGTGGATCCAGGAGAGCTGAGAGAGCTGAGAGATCCAGTTCCAGAGCAACCAGGGACAACCACAGAGACTGCTCCAGAGAGTGATTGTGAAATAATTTTCACAGTCAGTCGGACCAACTTTCTTCACTGTTGGTATAAATACATATATTTTTCAGTTAGTTTGCCATGCTTTTGTCTTCCATATTTCCTGGCCTTGTAAGTATGGTAATGGCTGCATCTGATTGCTGTATACTTCAATGGGAACAGTACCAAAAAGAGCAAAAGGATCCACACACCAATAAGGAACAAAAAGAGCAGAGCCTGGACTGACAAAAATTATAGGTGAAAAACCTTGTTTATTGTGCCCCGACGCGTTTCGGCTAACAGCCTTCTTCAGGGGGTCTTAAAAGGAGCACACCTCAAAGAGAAATAATAACAATAATAATAGATAATAATAATCACAAACATATATACTGTCATGGTGTAGATCTATCAGAACCTATGGAGATAGGTAAAACTGCAGAGAATGGATCTGACACTGACAGCTCAGAGAAACACATGGCCCCGAGTTGCTGTAGGCAACGTATACAAACAATGTCACAAGGTGGGAGAACACGCCCAAGCAGCAAGCAGGCTCAGGATTCATTAGATAATGAAGGGCAGCTGAGAGGGGGCGGAGTTCAGGCAGACACTACGATACACGCACATAAAACTAACTCACCTGAAGTTAGGAGGGGCAGAGCTGATGGAACCAGACGTGGTGGAGCCGAGAGGATGAGTGGTGGAACAAGGTGTGGATCCAGGAGAGCTGAGAGAGCTGAGAGATCCAGTTCCAGAGCAACCAGGGACAACCACAGAGACTGCTCCAGAGAGCAGCATACAGACAAGCACAAGCTCAGTGACATTTTCCATGAAGGTAGCAGAGAACACGGTCTTGGAGCCAGGCTTAGGAAAGCCGAGGAAGGTAGCTACCCCAGCTGCAGGCACAGAAGGGAAAAAAAGTTCTGGCCTGAAGACGTTTTCATGTCAGAGGAAAAGCTGAAAGGAAAAGGCAGTAGGAACCTTCCGTCCTGGCCAAGCCCTGTTAACTTAGCTGTACTGAAAAACTCCGGTCTAAGGGAGCTAGAAGGTAGGCTGTTTAATTCTAATATAAGGAAAGCTGAATGCAGAAGTTTTCCCTGCAGTTGTCAGAGTTTGTGGGGCTCTCAGGGAAGAAACTACAGAGAATGTGGTAATCTTCCATTCCACTCTGATACTGAGGAGGAGGGGAAGTCTCAGTGCTGTGAGGAGAGACTGTTTGGCAATAGCACTTTTTACAATCCGAAAAAAGGACAGTCTGAAGGTGAATGTGAGGAAATGCAACTTGATATTCAGGGGGAACAACCCTCAAATGATTGCATGGATTGTACACTCATTATTGCTGACCATATTACCTCTTTATGCTGAAGAGGCTGTTAAGACTTTCTAATAACAGGAGTGAAAGAGAGAAACTTACCTGTTTGTAAAAAGGACTGTTTTGAGCTACCTATTGTTCTGTTCATAGAAGCTGAAGATAGAGCAATATTTTTGTTCCTGTTTGTTTCCTTTCTTTTGTACCAGAGGTATGGTCTTTTTGTCTTTGTTTCCATTGATATAAAATCCACCCGGAAGGGGAATAAAAGTCCTGTCTAAAGCTTTACCACCCGACTGCAACTCACTTCTTTACTAGCTTGTGGGACTACAACACCCAGAGGGCAGTGCAGGACCCTCTACAATACTCCCCATGCTGGTATAAGATAAGCCCCAGTGAAATACCCATGCCTTTGCCTCTGGGGACCTTCGCTGGGTGACAATACAGAATAAATACAATTAGAACATGAATTTAATTATTACATTAATCAAAACAGTTAAAAACATGCGATACTAAGCATAACTTAAAAAATGAGGACAATCAATAAAACATATAGAAATATCATTATTAGAAAAATCTAAACTTATAAATGATGATATAAAAAACAGGAATGTATCACTGAATAAGTAGAAGTTAAACTAAACAATCAAAAGCAAATTAAAAGCCAAAGAAGAGAGACGAGGAGGCAAAAGGGGTGAATAAATACCTTAAATCTGTCAAGTAGAACGTTAAAACATGAACCAGACATGAAAGACGCTAAAAGCTGACAATAAATAGATAAATAAATAAATAAGTATAGTGCAATATATCCAAAAACTCATGTATTAAACAAATCAACGCCATTTATAAAATGACACTTGTCATAAAAACAATTCTAAATAACTAATACAATGATATTAAATTAACAAGTAAGTACTAGATGCAGAATATGTTAAAATGTTAAAAGCACATCCAACATAAGTACAATTTGATGTGGAGAACCACCTCTCCAAATGTAATTAAAAATAAATAACATTAAAACCTTGACTAATAGGTAGGAGCGCTCATAAGGATAAAAATAAAAATAAAAAGTAATTGACTCAAGACCTTAAAAAAAAGAATGATGAAAAAATGTGAAAAAGATGATGACTAAATATGAAGCATATATCATATACAGATCCTAAAATTGGATCTGAAAAAATAGAACAACCCCAGGTAATTCAATCATTAAGAAAAGGCAATTCAGTCTCCAAAAAGGATGTACCATAAGATTGTGTCATAAAACCTTGTAAATTAACACATGCAACAATAAAAAAGGTGCATGAGCCTCCAAAGAAAGAGAAAAGCTTACCGTAAGATACATTCTGACAATGACGCTTTCTAAAGTAACAACTTCATTTGGCATCCTTGGCTGTTCACTGTTTGGTGGCTATTTATAAAGCAACACAGCACATGATCAATGTTATTGCCGGCTCTTTGCATTATTACTTAACCTGCAATAAAACGCACACTGCACATTTTTGGCTGAGATAACTCCCCCCCCCCTCTTTTTTTTGGAACGTTTTTTGAGCTGTTGAGCAGTTGCTCAATATATTTAGTCATCATCTTTTTCACATTTTTTCATCATTCTTTTTTTTAAGGTCTTGAGTCAATTACTTCTTATTTTTATTTTTATCCTTATGAGCGCTCCTACCTATTAGTCAAGGTTTTAATGTTATTTATTTTTAATTACATTTGGAGAGGTGGTTCTCCACATCAAATTGTACTTATGTTGGACGTGCTTTTAACATTTTAACATATTCTGCATCTAGTACTTGCTTGTTAATTTAATATCATTGTATTAGTTATTTAGAATTGTTTTTATGACAAGTGTCATTTTATAAATAAGAACATAAGATATGCCATACTGGGTCAGACCAAGGTCCATCAAGCCCAGTATTCTGTTTCCAACAGTGGCCAATCTAGGTCATATGTACCTAGCAGTTTCCCCAAGAGACACAAGTTCCACAATGCTTGTACAGGGTCAAGCATTGATATCTTCGGTCACTTCTTAATAATGGTTTATGGACCTTTCCTCCAGGAACTTGTCCAACCCTTTTTTAAACCCAGTTACACTAACAGCCTTTACTACATCCTCCGGTAACAAATTCCAGAGTTTGATTACACGTTGAGTGAAAAAATATTTTCTTTTATTAGTCTTAAATAGTTTACCCTGTAGCTTCATTGCATGTCCCCTAGTCTTTCTATATTCTGATAAGGTGAACAATCGATCTACGTTTACCCGTTCCACTCTGTTCATTAATTTATAGACTTCTATCATATCTCCCCTCAGCCGTCTCTTTTCCAGGTTAAAGAGCCCTAACCTTTTTAGCCTTTCTTCATAGGAGTATCCTTCCATCCCCTTTACCATTTTGGTGGCTCTTCTCTGTACCTTTTCTAAAATCGCTATATCCTTTTTAAGATACGGCGACCAGAATTGCACACAATATTCAAGGTGCGGTCTCACCATGGAACGATATAGAGGCATTATAATATCTTTTGTTTTATTTTCCATTCCTTTCCTTATCATACCTAGCATTCTATTTGCTCTCTTGGCCGCCGCTGCACACTGGGCCGAGGGTTTTAACATGGTATCCACAATGACGCCTAAATCTTTTTCCTGGGTGGTAGTTCCTAATGTGGAACCTTGCATCGTGTAACCATAGTTGATTTGTTTAATACATGAGTTTTTGGATATATTGCACTATGCTTATTTATTTATTTATCTATTTATTGTCAGCTTTTAGCGTCTTACATGTCTGGTTCATGTTTTAACGTTCTACTTGACAGATTTAAGGTATTTATTCACCTCTTTTGTCCTCCTCGTCTCTCTTCTTTGGCTTTTAATTTGCTTTTGATTGTTTATTTTAACTTCTACTTATTCAGTGATACATTCCTGTTTTCAAATCATCATTTATAAGTTTAGATTTTTCTATGGATGATATATCTATATGTTTCATTGATTGTCCTCATTTTTTAAGTTATGTTTAGTATCCCATGTTTTTAACTGTTTTGATTAATGTAATAATTAAATTCATGTTCTAATTGTATTTATTGTGTATATATGTTTATGATTATTGTTATCTATTATTATTGTTATTATTTCTCTTTGAGGTGTGCTCCTTTTAAGACCCCCTGAAGAAGGCTGTTAGTCGAAACTCGTCGGGGCGCAATAAACAATGTTTTTCACCTATAATTTTTGTCAGTCCAGGCTCTGCTCTTTTTGTTCCTACTTCAATGGGAACGCCATCAGTGCCCGGTGATCATAAGGTACAGGTTGAAATATCTGTTGGTCCACTTGACCTTTATGATATAATGCCTCTGTGTATTCTTTCCACTTTTCCTTGACCATATCAGCATCATTCAACATGGATTCTTGAGCATCTTTTAACATTCCAACGTGAGACTAGAATTTTCTCTGTAACTCTTTATAAAAAGTCAATTTTGTTCTTCCTCTAATAGTTTCTGATTCTATTTTCTTCCATGTGTCTTTTGTAGTTCTCCTTGTCTTATCTTGCTGCATGTTGGAAATCTTTCTTAAGTTCTGGGATTACCTCTCTTTCTCTACTGCCTTTAGCTTCTCTGCATTAACCGGGTAAGGCGGACCGGTCCGCCACCTCCGCTTAGCAGCCCCCCCCCCTCGACATTCAGTAACAAATTATACACAACACTTATTTGGGAATTCAACTGGTCGCAGCTTTATTGACCCATTCACAACATTAACAATAACCATCAACAATTCCAACATTAACTTTACCCCCCCACCCCCAGCAGAGCGAACTCTCACCAGCCATGTGGGTAGCAAAGTGATGCCGCTTCTGCTTCCGCCGTGTCCAGGCCCTGGCAAATTGCCTAGCCTCCCTCTTCCGACTTCGCCATATTATTAGCAAAAGCCTGAGGGACTGTCCGGGTCGGGGGTTCCCCACCCCCGCCCTACTGCTTGGCTCCGGCTCCGGACCCCGGAATCCTTTGGGATCCCGCCACCCCCCCAGCTGCAACACTCCAGAAAATGCCCCGACCGACACCCGTGCCCGAAAAAAGGGGGCGGGTGGGCGGGACGTCCGACCCTTCCGGTTGCCGCGAGGGAAAGGCCGGAGGAGCCGCGAGGCCCCCACCACATACCCCCCCTCAGGCCCGGCTCAACTTCCTCTCATTGGCTCCCGTACCCTTCGGTGCCCCGCGGGAGCCAATGAGAGCCCCGCACACCACAGGCCCGCCCCCGCGAACCACGCACGAGCCCGAAGCAGCGCGCGACCGTCCGCCCCCGGGTTAACGCTGGCTGCGCGCACGCCGGGGGGCCCGTGGCCTTGCCATAACCGGGTAAGGCGGACCGGTCCGCTACTTCCGCTTAGCAGCCCCCCTCGACATTCAGTAACAAATTATACACAGCACTTATTTGGGAATTCAACTGGTCGCAGCTTTATTGACCCATTCACAACATTGACAATAACCATCAACAATTCCAACATTAACTTTACCCCCCCCCCCCCCAGCAGAGCGAACTCTCACCAGCCATGTGGGTAGCAAAGTGACGCTGCTTTCGCTTCCGCCATGTCCAGGCCCCGGCAAATTGCCTAGCCTCCCTCTTCCGACTTCGCCATATTATTAGCAAAAGCCTGAGGGACTGTCCGGGTCGGGGGTACCCCACCCCCGCCCTACTGCTTGGCTCCGGCTCCGGACCCCGGAAACCTCCGGGATCCCGCCACCGGCTCAGGCCCCGCCCGGCCTGAGCCGCCCACCCCCCGACCAAGCTGCGACCAGTGCCCCTGTTCTTTACCATATCTTCCAAGGCCTCTTGCCAATCATTGAGGAGCAAATCCATCCCCACCGGGGACAGATGCACCCCATCCGCCCTATACAAGGCAGCACACTCCACATCAGCCCAGGAGTGCAATATTTGACACCCCCCCCCTGCTCCCCCACCCATCTGCCAATTTGGAGATTAATCTTCATCAACCCTCTCGACCACCGCCGCTGAGCCTTGCAAGCTGGCCTTGGAATGATATCTGACCAAAGCAGAAATACCCCCGTGAACATTGTCATGATCTCCCCCAAGTCCTTAATGACAGTCCGAATCAACTGTCGGCAGGTCCAGGACACCAGGTCGTTGCCACCCAAGTGCATCAACAAGGCATCCGGTGCCCCTCTCAGCCGTTCGTGGTGCCGCAGCAAAGGCAAGAGCTGAATCCATCGCAGTCCGCGCTCGCCCAGCCATGAGACAGTCACCCCGAACGCATCCAATCCCATACTCCGCCCGCTCGGGCGAGTTGCTTCTCGACGACTGGCCCAGAACACAAACAAGTGGCCAAGCACCCAACAGTGACAAGATTCTGGAAAAACTTCTGCAAAACAAAGAGATCCATAGTTAGCCAGCCCCCCACCACCCTTACAAGCGCACATATCTGTGACAAGCCCCCGACTTCCATCTACCTATGCGCTGAATTGCCTCCTCGGGTAACCCCAAGGCCGCCACGCTCGTCGCCGCCCCAATACGAAAGGAGTGCGGCGCAAACAACCCCTCATCCTCTCCGAGCCACCTTAAAGCCAGCCGCAGTACCGCCGTAAACTGAAACCGCGTAAGCACCCTGCTATCTGCATGGATGAATAAATCCCCCCCCCCCAGGCCACAGCTGCAAATAAACCTTCAACAACTCCACTGGGCAACTGGCTGCCCCTCCTGTAGCTCACAACCGTACCCACGTGCCTCGCCCCAACTGGTCCATCTTGGAACGCGCTAAATAGAGACTGACCCCGCACTCCTCCCACCTCACCTGGTGCACCTGCAGGCCGCCAACTCCGGCCGCTCTCCGCGAATCCGCAATCAATTCCCCCACGCGGAAAGCACCAAAAAAGGCCACGGAAAATACCGCCCGAAAAAGAACACCCTCTAAAATGGATGAAACCACCTGAGGCAAGGCCGCACACAAACGTTGAAGCAAATCATAAGTAATGGGCCGTCGGCCGTCCCTCGGCGAAGGACAGGCTTGCTCCCAGCCCTGCAGAAGTCTACGCGTTAGGAAGCCCCCTCCGACAGCCCCCCATCCCGCCGCCTTGGCAAAGAAAGCGAACCCCGCCAGATTCCTATTCACCGTAGCTCGAGAAAATCCGGCAGCCTTCGCTGCCGACACATACAAACCAGTAAGCTGATCAGGTGGCGGACCACCGCGCCATCCATGCTCCTCCAGGAAACCCACCACACTGTCGCAGCCCCACTTGTAAGCCGTCCACGTCGTCGCCGACACTGACTTCTTCAAAGGTTCAGTCATCTCTGGAGGCCAATCTGCCATAAGTGATCGGGGACAGACCGCCCCTCCTCTTCTACCTCCGGCGCCAACATTCGGAACAGCTCCCACTTGAAACGGGAAAGAGCATCGGCGACTTGGTTAGAACTCCCCGGAATATGCCGAGCTCGGATCACAGTATTCAATCTCAAGCAAGCTAACACAACCTGCCGCATCAAGTCTGCCACCTGCTTGCAGCGCGGTGTGTAATGATTTATCACCGATACCACCGCCTCGTTGTCGCACCTCCACACAATCCGATGATTGCGAACCTTGTCCGGCCACAAGGCCAAGATGAACAGGATAGGGAATAACTTGAAAAAAGTTATGTTAGCCATGAGACCCGTTACCTTCCACGAACTGGGCCATTCCGCCGCACACCAGGAGCCCCCAAAGTAAACTCCGAGGCCCCACCCTCCGGCCGCATCAGTAAACAATTGCAAATCCGGACTGGAAATCTCCTTGTCCCTGAGCACCGTAATGCCATTGAAATCCCGCAAGAATTCATCCCAAATCGCTAGGTCGGCCCGAATGCTCTGTGACACACGCAGCCTATGATGTGGTTTAAAGACTCCAGCAGTAGCCGCTGCTAACCATCTCATGAACACTCGACCCTTCGGAATCACCCTGCAGGCAAAGTTCAAAGACCCGATCAATGACTGCATCTCTCACAAAGTCATCCGCTTGGAACACAAGACATTCGCCACCAAGACCCGGAGTTTCGTTAACTTGACCATCGGCAGGCGCGCCACCATCTCCACAGAATCCAGCTCGATTCCTAAAAAGGTGAGCCGCGTCGTTGGGCCCTCAGTTTTTTCAGCCGCCAATGGGACACCCAACGCCCGCGCCAGCTGGACAAGACCATCTAGCAACGCCCGGCACTGCCCCGTCCGGGCTGCCCCTACAATCAGAAAGTCATCCAGATAATGCACCACCTGATCAAAATCAACCCGGTCCACCAAAGCCCAATGCAGAAATGTGCTGAATTGCTCGAAGTGTGCACAGGAGATCGAACACCCCATAGGCATACACCTATCAAAGTAATAGCTGTCCTCAAAACGAAACCCTAACAACGGAAAAGCCGACGGGTGTACCGGTAACAAACGGAAAGCAGATTTGATATCCGCCTTTGCCAGCAAGCATGCCCTCCCACAGTTTCGTACGAGATCAAAAGATGCGTACCGCACCTCGCAAAGACCCTTGGGGATCAGGTCATTAACCGAAGCCCCGCTGCGGTAGGACAGGCTATGAATGAGCCAGAATTTCCTGGGGTCCTTTTTTGGTATTACCCCCAAAGGGGACACTACAAAATCTGTGAAGGGCGGCTGCCCGAAAGATCCCGCTACTTTCCCCAATGCGATCTCCTCAGCTAACTTGTCCCTCATGACACTGGCAAAGCGCCTCACAGAAGGAGCATTCCGTACTGCGCTCACGACCACCCGTCCAGTCGTCGGAATCCGAAACCCCTCCTGAAAACCCCCCTCCAAAATAACCCTATCCTTTTTTCTGGGATACCTCTGCAACCACTCTCGTAATGCCTCGATCCTAACAGGAGTCGGGGCTACTCCCCGCCAGCTCTCACTGCTTTGAGGGGGGCAAGCCGGCTCCGCCCGGACCTCTCTTAACACATTTGAGGGCGGAATGCCCCCCATTACAGACTGAACACGCATGCCGGAATTTACAATCCGTAAAGGGGCAGGAAGACTTGTTGAAATGCCAACACACGTCCCCTGTGCCCTCCCCTCCCACAGCTTTCTGCCCCGTCGCCGACTCACCTGCCTGAAAGGGCCGCGGCGCCCAAGAAGCGATGACTAACCCGCCTTTCGCACCCATCGCCGGCCCACTAGCTGATCTGACCGACATCTGCGTTAGCCATAAATTAATGTCCTGAGTGCCCCACGACAGCGACCGATTCTCCTCCATCTTATCACAGAACTTTTCATCGTAGTTGAGCCAAGCGCAACCATCGTGCAACTGAGAGGCCTTCAGGATGGAGTCCGCATAAGCCAATAGCATCCCATACTGTTCCGGATGAACCCGCCCCCAAACACTGGCTAGTCGCAAAAAGGCACGCGTCCAGTTTGTCACATTACGTGCAACTCGGCGCACCCTCCCTGCCTTTTCGTCAGCTTTCTTTTTCCTCCTACTCTCCCCGGAACGCTTACGACCCTCAAGCAACCAAAAAATGTCAACGTAACGCTGCTCCTGGATTCTCCGCCTCAATTTTCTCGGCACGCATTCCCAAAACTCCGAGAACGCCGCCACGGTAGGCACCGGCCCCGATGCACCCCCACCATCGCCCTTGCTATCCTCGGACATGGATGAAGGTGTCAAAGATCCTGAAGATGTGGACGACCCGGAGCCCGATACCCGACGCCGGTGGCGCGAATGCCGCCGCTTTTTCCTGGACGCTCTCCTCTCCGGACCATCAGTCGAAGCAACCACAGCAGTAACCTGCCTGATAGACTCACCTGCTGCACCAGCTGCCTCCGCCGATGCTGTAATGGCCCCCTGCTGCTCCGACGCTGCGCTCACCACGCCCTGCGCCAATTCTGCCGCATCATTGGGTAGTGGTGTCTCCTCAGCTCTCCGCAACACTCCAGGCCACTGGGTTCCTGGGTACTGCCATCCGGGAGGTACCTGCGGAGAGAAAAAAGGAAAAGGCGCAGCGGCACCCGCCATGGCCCATGGCTGCTGCCACACCCCCAGCCAGTCCGCCCTCGAAGAGCCTTGCCCCCCACTCTGCCAGTGCTCCCAACTAGGCGAGAAGCCCCCGCCGAGAAACCCCGGCCCACCCATGGAGCCCTGCCAACCCCCCCAAGTGCTAGTGCTCACCCACCCCGCTGCCTGGACGTCACCCATTGAGGGACCCTCCCCCACCCCTGAGCCCCCCACCGGCACCTGGGGCTGCCCTTGCCCTATTGCCTCCCTATCCGGCCCAGCTGGAGCCGAGGCCGGAACCGGACGCGCTGCCCGCCCAGCCTCCATTGTTGTGCCCATTTGGGAAAGCTCCCCCAAATTGCCCCGCAGCGGTGGGGAACCCCCCCTGGGCCCTGCGCCCCCCCTGGGACTTCTACCCTGGGCAGCTGTACTGCCGACAGAACCCTTGCGTCCCGCTGAGCTGGGCACGGGCACACTGCGCTGCCCAGCACTGCGCCCCCGAGCCACCCCACCCAACTGCGCCCCCGACCACCCGAGGATGCCCGCCCCCCCCTCCGCACCCCGTGCTGCCCCGTGCCCCTGAGGAGCCCCCCGCCCTGCCACCCTCCTGGCCCCCTTTTTATTCTGCCTACCCATGCCAAAAAGCCCTGCTCGAGTAAATTTAAATCCGATATTTAGCTAGTTTTTTTTTTTTTTGCTGCTAACCCCACGTCAAAAGGAGGCCCTGAGCACTGAAATCCCCCCAATTGAAATGCGCTCACCTCGCCACCTGCAGGAAGAATCGCACACGTCCGACCCCTCCAGCTGACGCGAGGGAAAGTCCAGAGGAGCCGCGAGGCCCCCACCACATCCCCCCCTCAGGCGCGGCTCAACTTCCTCTCATTGGCTCCCATACCCTTCAGTGCCCCGCGGGAGCCAATGAGAGCCCCGCACACCGCAGGCCCACCCCCGCAAACCACGCACGAGCCCGAAGCGGCGCACGATCGGCCGCCCCCCCCCTCCCCGGTTAACACCGGCCGCGCGCACGCCGGGGGGCCCGCGGCCTTGCCATTCTGGGAAATTTTCAGAGTTTCTTTGTTCACGCATTTTGGCCATTTCTACTTTTTCACCTTTTGTAGCGATTTCTCACTTTCCTCGAGCACAGCTTTCTTGATGTCTTCCCATAACTCTTCTGCTGCTCTGCCATTTCTATCCAAACTGACCAATCAATTTTGTAGGCAGTCTTTAAATCCCAGAGCTATATTTTAAAGATCATATTGCACTACACTCGTGAGTAGCTTGCTCTTTTTCAACTTTAGCTTGAGTTTACATACTAATAGCTGGTGATCTGTACCATAGTCAGCTCCAGATTTGAATTTGTTGATGTTATTGAGCTTTTCCATCATTGACTTCCACAGTTGTAGTCAATTTGACTTTTGTACAATCTATTTGCTGAAGTCCGTGTGTACAGTTGCCGCTTGTGTTGCTGGAAGAACGTATTTGAGATGAAAAGATAATGTAGCTGGTCTTGCAAATTCTATCACTTTCTCCAGCTTCATTTCTGTTGCCAAGTACATATTTTACAACCACTTTGCCTTCTTCTTTGTTGCGAACATTTTCATGACAGTCACCCACGACTACCAGGATATCTTGTTTGTATGTTTTGTCAATTGCAGCTTGTACTTATTCATAGAACTAATCAACATCTTCCTTTTCTACAGCTGTTGTTGACATATATACCTGATTAATGTTGTGTTGATAGGCATTCCTCAGATAAATAGAAATTAAACATTCACCAATTGCATTTTATTTCATTATAGTTCTTGTAAGTTTCTTCCTAATTATAAATGCAACACCATTTCTCTTTGTCTTTTATTTCCAGCATAGCATACAGAGTGATCATCAGATTCAAAGTGTCCGATGCCAGTCCATTTCAGTTTGCTGATTCCCAACAGATCAAGTTGTACACATTCCATTTCATTCTTGACCACCTCTAACTTCACTTACCTCATGCTTCATACATTCCATATCCCAAAACGTAAGACATCTTTGTAGCTTCTGATTCTCATTTCATGCACAGCTACATCATACAACTCAAGGGCTTTATTCCAAACACATCATTAATGCTGGTTTTACTCTGAGAAGTCTTCAGCTTATTCCCAGTAGCCCGTTGAGTGCCTTCTGATCTGAGGGTATGATCTTCCAGCACTATATCACAATTTGTTTTGTTGTGACTATCCACTGGGTTTGTGTGGCAAGATACAGTAGTAGAATGCCAGGCCTTTCTTCTGCATAGGTAATAGTAGTGTTTTTGCCATTGTCCCAGGAATGTGATCATCTGCCAACAATATCATACCACTGTCTCAGATGGGTGGTTGGTCTTAGTCTGGCACTTCAGCTGAAACCTGTTCATCTTGTCAGACCTTGCCAGTATTAAAACTACTGATAGCTCTCAGCATCACTGATGCATACAGGCCCTTGCAGCTTGCCAAGCCACAAACAAATGCCTGGCTTCAAAAAGGGCTTTGGGGATGTCTCCATGCTTGGCATGTCTAAGTGCTCATTTTCAGATGGCCACCTCATGAACAGGGCTTCTAAAATACTCCCCCCTACACACACAATCAGGCTTATTTCATCCCAGACATACAGCCCCTCTGTACATCCGATTTGAATGTACGTCTAGCCCTGTGACACATCTAGCTCCGCGGGACCAGAATCAGGAACAGCCCTGTATGTGCAGGCCTAGACTGCAATTCAGCTCATCCTGCACATACAGGGAAAGCCTGACAAACTCGGTCAGGGCTTTACAATGGAGCCACGGTGCCTTGGTGTCCAGTTGCTGTGGCACTGCAGCTCCATTGTAAAGCTGTGATCCCGGCCACCGGCTGAACAAAGGCTTTTCCCACAACCCAACCCCCAATCTGGCCTCCTAAGGCCAGGGTCGAGCTGCAGGGAATGTCCTTGGGCTCCCCCTGCCCTATCTGCATCCCGGGCCTGCAGAAAAAAGATGTCCATGGAGGTTATCACACCTTGGAGGTGGAATAACTTCCACGCACAAGTCGCTGGCCCTGGATGTACAGGGCTGACATTAGAATCAACCCTGTATGTCCAGAGCTGGTGACCACCCACTGCCCGCCCTAACTCTGCACCCGATCCTTCCCTTCCCCACCCCCATCTAATATCCCCGATGGGACGTCCATCCCCACTATTCGTGGGACAGAATCAGGCCCAATGTGTCCAAAGTATGAAAGTCAATATCTTGTCATTTGAGATTCTAAAGAAAGTTTAGGTCTGATCTCCTCTAGTACTGATTGTTTTGTTCTTCGAGCAGTCCATGGTATACACAGTATTTTTCACCAGTACCATAGTTCAAAAGCATTCATTTTCTTCATGTCTTTCTTCTTCTCTGTCCAGCTTTCACAGATTTCCCTTCTACAACACCTTACACTTAGCACACAAAGGAGGAGTTTCCAACATTGTCCCTGTATACCCTACCCCTCAGCATTAATTGCTTTTTCTTATTGTAAGTATTGTATAGCATTGTTACTCCCTGTTATAAATTTTGTGCTGCATTTTCTCCTTAACTCTAAGTTTGATTACCTGTTCAATGTAATTTCTAAAAGTTGCAATGTTCTTTGTAAACCGCTTTGAATGTAAGAAAGGCAGTATATAAAACCTGTTAAATAAAAAAAAATAATAAATAGATAAATAAATAGATAAATAAAATATGATCTTATTGAAAATACCATGGCTTGGACAAGTGAAATCTTTATATGCAGAGATATATCTGCATACTTGAGAATCTTATCTAGATCATTCATAGCTGTTCTTCCAAGAGCAATATGTCATTGAATGTTTTGATTGAAACCCTAGAGGTGGATTCAGGTGCAATTTAGGAAATATGTTTTTCACAGAAAGGGTAGCGAATGCCTGGAATGCCCTCCTGAAGAAGGTGATAGGCACAAACAAAGATGAAACTCAAAAAGGTAGAGGATCAACGGGGCTTAAATAGCAGTGAAGTTACTTTTTGCACTCCTATGAAGGAATAGAGGGCTAATCAGAACAGAGAAATCTTCACAACCCTAAACAAAATATGGGGCATAACCTGTACTGAGTGGCAGTCACAACTTTTAATAAAAAGATGGAAGAGTGGCCTAATAGATAAATGGCTTGGGAGTCAAGCGACCAGGGTCTGATTCCCAGTAACATGCCTTGGCAAGTCACTTAACCCTCTATTGTTTCAGAAAAAATCAAGTTATCAATGTCACTGTATAATGTACATTACCAAGTTTAAGTTACAATGTAAACTGCTTTAACTAAATGATAAAGTAGTATACATAATCTATTAAATAAAGACATAAGGGAAGGAGGGACCTGCATGAAGATATAGTTATAACCCTAATTATCCTACTAAGGTAATTGTGATCTTTGTCTCCATCTACTATAGGGGTTATTTTAAAAGCCGTATTCACGATATGGACATAAAAAAAACCTAAGAGCATAAAATATGTCATACTGGATCAGACTAAGGTCCATCAAGCCCAGTATCCTGTTTTCAACAATGGCCAATCCAAGACACATGTACCTGACAGGTTCCCAAAAAGGTACACAGTTTCCACAGTGCTTTCCCTGGGGTATGCAGTGGATTCCCAGGTCCTCTTTAATAATGTTTTTTTGGACCTTTTCTCCAGGAACTTGTCCAAACCTTTTATAAACCCAGCTACACTAACAGCTTTTACTATATCCTCCAGTAAAGAATTCCAGAGTTTAATTACGCATTGAGTGAAAAAATATTTCTCTTATTACTCTTAAATGGGTTACTTTGTAGCTTCATGGAATGTCCCCTAATTTTTCTACTTTTTGATGGAGTAAACAACCTGTCTACAGTTACCCATTCTACTCCATTCAATAATTTATAGACTTCTATCATATGGAGTGGAGGAGTAGCCTAGTGGTTAGAGCAACTGCCTCATACCCAGAAGATCAAGGGTTTGATTCCCACTGGCACTCCTTGTGACTTTGGGCAAGTCACTTTACCCTCCATTGCCTCGGAAGAAAAGGCTGGCAATCTACTTCCGGTGATACATTGCCAAGAAAACCCAGAGGTAGCTGGGTCGCTATGAGTCAACACTGACTTGATGGCACTAAAAAAAAAAAAAAAAAAAATCATATCTCAGTTGTCTCTTTTCCAAGTTAACCTTTTAAGCCTTTTCTCATAGTGGTATCCTTCTTTCCCCATTACCATTTTGGGAGCTCTTCTCTGTACCTTTTCTAATTCTACTATATCCTTTTTAAGATATGGCGACCAGAATTGCACACAATATTCAAGGTGTGGTCACACCATGGAATGATACAGAGGCAATGTAATATTCCTGGTTTTATTCTCCATTCCGCTTCACAGAAACAGCCGCCAGTGTGAAGGAAAAGGCTCTTCACCCTGGCGGCTGTGCATAGGGAGCTGGGGCCTCGTGCGGGCTTCCCCGGCTCCCTCTGAAGCCCTTTAGCTGGCAGTGGGGCTGTTCAGTGGGGGGGGGGGGGGCTAGGACTGGATGAGCTGTGATTGGGAGAGGGAGAACGTGGACTGAAAATGGGCTGTGATGGTGGGGGACGGGACGGACTGCAAATGGGCTGTGGGTGAGGGGGACGGACGGACTGGAAATGGGCTATGATGGGGGAGAATGGACTTCAAATGGGCTGAGATGGTGGGTGGGGGAATGTACTGCAAATGGGCTGTGATGGGGGAGAAATGGACTGCAAATGGGCTGTGATGGTGGGGAGGGGGAAACACTGCAAATGGGCTGTGATGGGGAGCTAGGACTGCAAATGGGCTGTGATTGGGGGGCTAAGACTAGAAATAGGCTGTAATGGGGGGACTTGGAATGGAAATGGGCTGTGATTGGAGGGGCTAGGACTGGAAATGGGCTGAAGAGGGGACTGGAAATTAGCTGATGGGAGAGCTTGGAGTGGAAATGGGCTGATGGAGGGCTGGAATGGAACTGGAAAAGAGCATATGGAGGGCTAAGACTGGAAATGGACTGATGGGGGCTGGAATAGGACTGGAAATGGGCTGATGGGAGCTGGATATGGGCTGATGAGGGAGCTAGGATTGGAAATGGGCTGATGGGGGAGCTTGGATTGGAAATGGGATGATGGGGGGCTGGAATGGAACTGGAAAAAAGCATATGGGGGCAAGGGCTGGAAATGGACTGATGTAGGGGCTTGGGAGAATGGGACTAAAAGGAAGCGGATGCTAGGTGGGTCTAGAACTATAAGGGAGCTGATTTGGGGGGAGGACTAGAAGGGGATGGGGATGGGGAATGAGAATGTAGAGGGGAAAAGATATTTTGTGTGTGGGTGAAGAAAAGTCCACGATGTGCTTGATATTGGGAGAGTAAGTGGGGATTGAGAATGGAAGGGTGAAATTTGAGTGGATGATAAAGGAATAAGGAAAGAAAAGGGGGAAAGAGCAAAAGGGGAAAGATCAGTTTGTTAAAGCAGATATAGAGAGAAAGAATGGAAAAAATCTAAAAGAGAAGAAAGGACAAATGGATAGCTCGCAGAAGACATGAAGAAACCAGAAGAAAGTGACTGGAGCAATTGCAGCTGAAAAATAAAATCCCAAACAGAAGATAGAAAAATAATTTTTATTTTGAATTTATTAACTGGAATATGTCAGGTCTGGGAAGTGTGTATTGCTAACATCTTCACGTTTTTGTTTAGTGCAAGCGGAAATTAATTTATAGTTTTATTTCTCTAGTGTTGTACATTTCATGTTTGGCTTTTGGGGTTCCCAGTTTAATTATCTTCCTATTTCTAAATTGAGATCCCTTGTTCTTTGTGTGGTGACGGTCTGTGTTCTGCATGTGTAACCAAGTTGAGATATTCTGTTCATATTGTTTCTGTTTGACAGTCCCACTTGTTCTCTTTCCCCCAGTGAGATGTATTGGTATTCTCTGAGATGTACTGGTTTAATATCTTCAGTGTTGCCTTTGGATAGGTAGGGTTTGGTGCTTTGTGAGTCCTGGTAATGCTGTTATGATATGGGGGTTTGCTATGGGTTCTAAATGATCAATGTTTGTAGTACTTCCTAATGGGCCTGGTGGTTGTCACTGCAATATAGTAATGTAGAAATCTGTTAGCCTTTCTTTATCCAGACACTCATTAAGAGGCATGTTTACTAAAAGCGCATGTTAACATTATGCAAATATTTATGCAAATGAGGTTCCTTATGCAAATGAGGTCCTGCAATTAATCTCCGCATCCCCCTTGGGCCGCCCCTGGGTGAAGGTGTGGCTGATCTCAGAAATGCCCTGGACATCTGAGTCATGTCTAACATTAAACCTGCTTCAGACATGAACAGGCATCTGAAAAGTGCTTGTTTTGTCAGGTAAACATCTGGAAGATGTGGAAAAGGAGCTACATTAATGACACCTGTATTTTATATTATATCAATGAACACTAACAGGGAATAAGGGTTCATGTTTTCACTTTGCTATGTTGCTGGGCATCTCATTCTGCTAGTTTGCCTGAGATGGATGTCCCCAACCCAAGCTTCCCTCTTGGAGATGTTTATGTGCCCGACCTCAGGAACATAGATGTCCCCGCATGGACTGTATCCACGTCGGGGACATCTATGTTCCTGAAATCATCTTGTGTTTTTCTGCACATTCTGCCCTGGATTTCCCAGATGGCACTTGGACACTCTTTCTAAAATAGCCCTCTGCATTTTTATGTTAATTTTTAAAATACGTGTATAATCCCGCTAGAGGACAGCAACCTTGGGCTGGAAGGACTGGTGATTTCTATTCCCACAGGTGCTCCTTGTGGCCTTGGGCTAGCCACTTAACCCTCTGTTGCCTCAGGTACAGAAACATAGATTGTGAGCCCTTCGGGGACAAGGGAAAAATATATATACAGTACCTGAATGTGCTCTGCTCTGACTGGTAGAAAAGCGGTATATAAGCCTCGTTAAATAAATAAATAAACATGTAAATCAGCCCAGAATATTTCTGAATGGTCAAGAGAAACATGAGCATGCTTTCATTTTGCAAATTCACAGTGGAAAATATGCACATTTTCTTTATGCATGTGGTTAGCAATAACATTATCCCCTTATCCACCTCCCTCTGAAGCAGCAAATCCCTTTAGAAAATTCACTTGAGGCCTTGGAAGTCATATTCATTTATTCATTCTGAAATGATGGTCATGCCTGGAAAAACATTCATTTCAGTGGGGCTGTCTAGATATGCCTTAGCTGCCTGACATGTTTTGAATGGCCAAAGCCATTCAGTACAACTAGGTGACAAAAACTGTTTGTGGTGAGATACAGCCACTTTGAAATAAAACTATAAATGCACAATCAAATGATATTGCATCACAAATATAATTAGAGAAAACATAATATTAGCATTCTGTGTTTTTGAGTTTGTTCTCTGAAGCTTTTACCCTATCACTTATTTTATTTTAGCTCTTATCTTGAAGAATATGGTAAATTTTCACATCGATAAAGCACTACATCTGTTGTAAATTCTAGATTTTGTCAGTAATATCTACAAGCTTACAATGCATCAGTCAAGTTGAACTTGCTCCAAGTAACCCCATTTTTTGTTGTCTTGCTAATTAGCCTTATCTGACAGTTTGTTCAACATTTGCTGATTCCAATTGACAATCCATGAGCTATTCTTCGGTGAAAGGAATTGTTTCTTTTGCTTTGTAGTATCAATGTGATTGACATCTATGGCTCAGGCTACAAATGTGATGACTTAAAATATATTGACCTGATTACTTCTGACTGGCTTTGTGAATTGAAAGAAGGAATTGAGAGCTTATTTTGAGACAAGGAAATCATTAAATAGCATTCTGCTAGCATCAAAACCTTTGCATTTGGGAACTGTGGGAGGGGGGAAACAAGATGGCATCAGCCTAAACGGACTTGCTGCTTAGTGCTGTGCTGTTGTCTGTCAAAACTCTAAATTTTGGTCCCAAAATGACTGTCAAGGACTAAGTTAATGCTGAAATTTGCTTATTGCCCCTTGTGAGAATGGTGAAAATGAAGAGAAAAATCGTTGTGTTTTCCCTAAGGTTTCAGCCACAAACAGCACTATGGATAAATTCATCATTCTAGATTCCATGCTATGAAGTTCACCCAGAAATTGGGATGGTCGGTATGGTTTGTATCTGAATATTATCAGATTTCCTGCAGCAGAACTATCTTTGGACCTTCCCATGATGACCGAGCTGTTAGCAGATTAGCAACAAGGTGGAGATGCTGCTTCTACAAGGGAAAATAGTAACATAGTGTATGATGGTAGATAAAAAACCAGTATGGTCCATCTAGTTTCCCCAACAAGGCAGTAAGAGTAGGTGCATCTGCCACTCCATGCAGGTCACCCCTCCCCATGCCTTTCTTTAGCGGTGTACCCACTGCTCTGTGTAGGTCATCCCTATTTGTTGACATATAAGAGATAGTTATGTTTATTTTCTTTGTATCCTGTTGCTATAAAGGGGTCCACTATGTCTGTCCCATCACATTTTGAATTCTGTCACTGTATTTGCCCCCACCACTTCCATCAAGAGGGCATTCCAAGCATCCACCACCCTTTCAGTGGAAAAGTATTTCCATATCGACCATCACCTGGGCCGGATGAAATATGAGATTGCAGACCTGCTATTAGTAATCTGTGAACTATCATTAAAATCATCTCTAATATCTGAAGATTGGAGGATCGCCAATGTAACACCAATTTTTAAAAAGGGTTCCAGGGGTGATCTGGGAAACTACAGACCGGTGAGCCTGACGTCAGTACCGGGAAAAATGGTAGAAACCATCATAAAGAATAAAATTACTCAGCATGTAGATAGTCATGGCCTAATGGGAGACAGCCAACATGACTTTAGACAAGGAAGATCTTGTCTTACTAATCTGTTATGTTTTTTTGAAGGTGTGAATAAACAGGTGGACAAAGGTGAGTCGGTTGATATAGTGTATCTGGACTTTCAGAAAGCCTTTGACAAGGTCCCTCATCAGAGACTTTTGGCAAACTAAAGAGTCATGGGATAGGAGGCAGTGTACTACTTTGGATCAGGAACTGGTTAAAAGATAGAAAGCAGAGGGTAGGGCTACATGGCCAATTTTCCCAATGGAGAAAGGTGAATAGTGGTGTACCCCAGGGATCTGTGCTGGGTCAGCTGCTTTTTGACATATTCATAAATGACCTGTAAAGTGGAATAACGAGTGAGGTTATCAAATTTGCAGATGACACAAAACTATTTAAAGTTGTTAAAACCCAAAAGGATTGTGAAAAATTGCAAGAAGATCTTGATAAATTGGAAGACTGAGCATCAAAATGGCAGATGAAATTTAATGTGGACAAGTGCAAAGTTATGCACCTAGGGAAGAACAACCCAAACTATGGTTACACAATGCAAGGTTCCACATTAGGAACTACCATCCAGGAAAAAGATTTAGGCGTCATTGTGGATAACATGTTAAAACCCTCAGCCCAGTGTGCAGCGGCGGCCAAGAGAGCAAATAGAATGCTAGGTATCATAAGGAAAGGAATGGAAAATAAAACAAAAGATATTATAATGCCTCTATATCGTTCCATGGTGAGACTGCACCTTGAATATTGTGTGCAATTTTGGTCGCCGTATCTTAAAAAGGATATAGCGTTATTAGAAAAGGTTCAGAGAAGAGCCACCAAATTGGTAAAGGGGATGGAAGGATACTCCTATGAAGAAAGGCTAAAAAGGTTAGGGCTCTTTAACCTGGAAAAGAGATGGCTGAGGGGAGATATGATAGAAGTCTATAAATGAATGAACGGAGTGGAACGGGTAAACGTAGGTTGATTGTTTACGTTATCAGAATATAGAAAGACTAGGGGACATGCAATGAAGCTACAGGGTAAACTATTTAAGATTAATACTGTGTCTTTTGGGGAAACTGCTAGGTACGTATGACCTAGATTGGCCACTGTTGGAAACAGGATATTGGGCTTGATGGACCTTGGTCTGACCCAGTATGGCATATCTTATGTTCTTATGACATTGTCTTTTAGTTTACCCCCTTGCAGCTTCATGTTATGCCCTCTAGTTTTATAGTTTCCCCATCTTTGGAAGAGGTTTGTTTGTTCATTAAAACTCTTTAAGTATTGGGGGCGGAGCCTGCAACGATCCAAGATGGCTGCATAATCCTAGTTCCCTGCCCGATCCAACTAAAAGTTTGATCTCCTTGCTTGTGGAGTGTGAGTGGTCGAGTCCTCCTTCGCCCAGAAGACGTGGGAAATGGCGGCGAGTAAGCCTACCAAGCTGGAGTTTGGGGGAAGCACAAACATGGCCAACAAACGCCTAAAACCTGACCCCCCCTCCCCGCAGAAATCGGCGGGAGGCCATGATTGCGGAGTGGGCGTGCAAGAAGTGCTGCGGGAGATCAGGGCCGTGAGAGACCTGGTGTCGGCTAACGGCGAGACCTTGGCAGAAGTTCAGTCTGACATTCTCGAGCTGAAGGAGCTCAAAGTACAGGTGGCGGCCTTGGCGGCTAAGATGGATGTCATGGAGGGTAAAATGGCGGCTCAGGAGGTGCAATTGCGACAAGTGGATAAAAACAAGAAGCGGATAGAGGCCCTCGAGCTGAGCTTAGAGGATCAAAGTAATCAGGCGCGCCGCAACAACATAAGGGTGGTTGGTATCCCGGAAGGTGCAGAGGGAACCAATGCTGTGGAGGTTTTGGAGAAACTGCTGCCCAAGATCTTGCAGCTAAAACTTACACACCCGCTGGAAATCGACAGGGCGCACAGAGTGCCTTCGCAGGCCAGCCCACAGCAGAGGTTCCCGAGGCCCTTGATAATGCGAGCGCTGCGATATTCGCAAGTGGTTCAAATCATGACTGCGGCCAGGGCACGAAGCCCGGTAAAATTTGAGGAGCACACTGTGGCGTTTTACTCGGACTTTTGCAAGGCCACAGTGAAGAAGAGAAAGCAATTACTGGCACTCCGACCTCGGCTCCAGCAACTACAAGCTAGATACGGTATGTTTTATCCTGCGAGATTGAGGGTGACCCTGCACAATCAGACTCGCACGTTCGAGGACCCTGCTGCTCTGCGAGCCTTCCTGGAGGAGAAAGAGTCCATGGCTATGCAGTGAGTGGATCCTATTGGAGTTTGTGTGGAGTGTCGGAGTTGGAGTTTCATATGGAACACTCGGAGTAAACAGGAGAGCTGAATGTGTTTTATGCGGGGGCACAGAGAGCTAGGCTTTGGCTGAGAAAAATCCCTGGACGGTGAACTCGCAGTACGCTAATTGTGTACGTGGGGACTAGGCAGCCCGCCTCTTGCAAGCGGCTGTTGGCCACACGGAACTGGGAGGCGACATCGGGTGCTGGCAACTCCCCTCCTGGAGGCGTCGCGGCGCCCAGTGGTGGAAATGGAATGTTGGACTGTGCTGTATTGTTGAATGTACTGTTGATTGTTACAGTTAAAGTTGCTGCAGTCCTTGGGCTGATGAGGAGGTTTGGGTAATGGGGGGGTCTGACGGATGGATGTGTGGTGATTTGTATGTTAAGAGGTGACTGTTGAGGCTGGACGCGTGGCTGTATGTTTGCGGGGGGTCAGATGGATGGATGAGTGGCTGCATGTAGAACAAGAGTCGGCTGGGGAGGGGGGAGTGTGGGGGGGGGTCGCTCACTAGACTGCTGTTAATGTTGTGGGGGTATAGGGCCAGGGGGTGTGTAATAATATGGGATATTGGGGGGCTGGGGTGGTGGTTTAAATCGGGACACAGGGAGATACGAATATACTGTTTTGTAAGGGAGGGGCGGGGTTGTGTGGTAATCTGGATTGGAATGGTTCTCCCGGCAGTTGCTCCTAGCTGGAGCAAATGGGTGTCCTCCTGGGATCCACTTTTATACTGGGTAGGATGCTGCTCTTATACTCTGATTGTGGGCCTGCACAACTTTTGCAACAAAGATAAGCTTGTGCCATGCTGGCGGTGAAATTCATCTCTCTGAACGTAAAAGGCATTCACAACCTGATCAAGCGGAAGAAAATACTAGTATATTGTAAGAAGGAGGCCGCGGATGTGGTTCTGTTACAAGAAACACACCTGTCGACCATTGAGACGGAGAAATTGGGTACAGGGGAATTCATGGTAGCTGGACACTCCCCCGCGGTTGGCAGGAAAAACGGGGTCGTTATTCTGGTCCGGAAAGCTCTTGACCCAAAGATTTTGCAGCGGAGGGCTGACACTGGGGGAAGGTGGGCCAAGGTGATGTTGCAGCTTGGAAGTCGGACACTTGCCATGCTGAATGTATACGGGCCAAACCAGGATGATGTAGGGTTTTTTAAGTCACTGGCAAAGGAAGTGAAGGATTGGGACACAGTGGAGTGGTTACTGGGTGGTGACTTTAACTTGATTCTAGACCCGTTGTTGGATCGCCAACCCTATCGGTCACCGAGGAATAGTAGGGCGGCGACGGTTCTTGTATCCATTATGCAGGAGTATGGTCTTTCAGATATTTGGAGGCTTTGGCACCCCAAAGACAGGCAATACTCATTCTACTCGCTTCCCCACAGATCTCATTCGCGTATTAACTACTTTTTGGTCTCTAAATCTTTAGTCCCGGAGGTGGTGTCTGCTGACATCTTGGGAACGCACCTTTCGGACCATGCGGCGATAGCCTTAGCTCTGCAGATGCGTGGGCGTTCTCGGAACGCGGCTGTCTGGCATTTCCCCAGAGAGCTGCTGCAGGATCCGGAGTTTAGCGTGGAGGTTAAGAAAGCCATAAATGGGGGGGGGCGGAGCCCGATGTCCAGCGGGATGGTCGCATAACGCTGAGGCTCCCGAGAGGCCTACTCAGAATCCTGAATTAACACCGGACATACTTGAATTTCTGCTCTGATCTTGCCGGGGCACATTGGTGAGATGGCGGGGACCAAACCCACGCGCCTGGAATTTGGATCTCCAGCGGCTTCTCACGGCAAACGCTCCAAAACTGAACCCCCGTCCCCGCAGAAGGGGCTGGCTTTACGCGAGGGCCCCGAAATGCAGCAGGAAATCCTCGCAGAGATTAGAGGGGTTAAGGACCTCGTGCAGTCAAACGGTGAAGCACTCCGAGCGCTGCGGGAAGATCTTGGTGTACTGCAAGGCAGGCTAGAGGGGCTCTCTTCGCGTCAGGACAAAATGGAGAGCATATTAGACTCCCATGCGGTCCGGCTGTCCAAACTCGACAAAGTTGAACGTCAGGTGCGGGCCTTGCAGAAAGAAGTGGAAGATGGCAATAATAGAGCGCGCCGCAACAACCTACGACTCGTGGGCATACCGGAGGGAGCGGAATCGGGAGACATGAAGGAGTTTTTATGTAAAATCCTCCCTTCCCTGCTCCAAATCACCTTTACCAAAGAATTGGAGATCGATCGCGCTCATCGTGTACCCACAAACATAACGCTCAACAGGAAGACCCCGCGGCCTATCATCTTTCGACTTTTGAGATATCAACATGTGGAGCAAATTCTCAGTGCCTCTCGGGCAAAGGGCCATATGGAGTTTGAGAGCCACAAGATCTCCTTCTATCCTGACTTGGCTAAACCCACGGTCGACCGCCGAAAGCGCTTTCTGGAATCCCGGCCGAGGCTTCAACAACTACAAGCACGCTATGGCCTGATGTACCCGGCCAAGCTCCGAGTCACGCTTCACAATCAGACAAGAACATTTGAGGACCCTGATCTACTAGCGGAGTTTTTGGATTCTAAAGAAGCCGACTTGATGCGCTGACTTCCAGAATATTCCTGCCAGTATTCTCATATCCGCTGTACCTGCCATATTGGATTTGCCGCGGCTCAGCAAAGAGTCTGTCGAGGGCGGTTTGTTGCCTTATTTTTTGATGATATCTGTGACCCGACTCCATCTACCCATAGTAGCCTCGATGAGTATCAGAGACAGTGTTAATTATGGACTCTGGTGTTTCTTTTCTTTTTATTATGTCTCTATCTTCCTCTCTAGGGCCTCCTCCCGCAGACATATGGTCGCCATATTCATTGGGGGTTTTGCTTCTTCTCTAAGTTACTTTGGTACATACTTTTCAATATGGGGTGTATTAGCCAGCATACTCGGTGATTATGTCATTGTTGTACAGGTTCTGATTATGTTATATGTTTTCAAGCGCCCTTACCTAAAATGTCTATTACCGATTGATGGCACCATGTAAGAATTTCTCATTGAACGTAAAAGGAATCAATAATCCGATAAAACGGAAGAAAATCCTAAGCTATCTAAGTCATGAAGCTGCGGACCTGATTTTCCTCCAAGAAACGCATTTAAATTCGAAGGAAACTCTTAAACTCAATATTAAACCTTACATGGTGGCCGCCTATTCCCCCAGCCGTTTCTAAGAAATGTGGGGTTGCCATACTGGTTAGGAAATCTCTGCATGCTACTATTATTGCGACTAGCTCAGATACAGCAGGTAGATGGTCCAGAGTTCACCTCAAGATAGGTAACCTTGAAGTTACATGTATATGTCTTTATGCTCCTAATGTGGATGACCCTGCCTTTTTTGCTACCATTGCTCAGGTTGCGCAGGCCTCTGCTAATACTTCATTGATAATAGGGGGGGATTTCAATTTAGTTCTTGATCCCCTGATTGACAAACACCGCCTAGGACAAGTGGTCCCCCAAGAGTCACACCACGCTCACCTCTGTGATCAAAGATCTTGCTTTAGTCGATCTATGGAGGTTACTACACCCCAATGAGCTTGACTTTACCTTCTTCTCTTCCCCTCACAAATCCCAGTCTCGCATAGATTTCTTTCTAATATCAAAACTGTTAGTTCCTCAGGTGGACACTGCAAAGATTCACTCCCAACATATTTCAGATCATGCTGCTATTTCTTTTCAATTACACACTACTGCACCCCAAGGGAATTCGGGGGCCTGGTTCTTTGATAGAGCCCTATTAACTCAGCCAGAGTTCCAGTTAGAAATTCGAGCAGCCATACAGGATTACTTCCATTTTAATTTACCCCAGGATACTGCAAATTGGGCTTGGTGGGAGGGTTTCAAAGCGGCCATTCGTGCAACGATCACTAGCTATCAAATTCGCCTGCGGAAACAACGCAAACAGCAGCTACTCATACTAGACCAACAAATCAAAGCAGGCGAACGAGTTCTAACTTCACGTACTGATCCATGCGTCTTAGTTCGCTTACAGCGTCTCCGTTTTCAATATAATGCAATCCTCTCAACTGCAGCTTCTAAGAGTATTGAGCTTCAACGAGGGACATACTACCGTGAAAGCAACCGAGCCGGTCGACTTTTAGCCAACGTCTTGAAAGGTCAAAAAGAAGCCAAACGCGTAGCGGCCCTTCGAGCCCCACAGGGAGGGGACATACTGACCACAGACTCCGATATTGTAGAACTCTTTCGGGATTTCAATACTCGTCTATATCAATCTGAATGTGAGTTCTCATCAGAGACCTTCGAGCGATTGTTTTCTGGTATTCAGCGGCCGACCCTTTCTGAAGCTGATAGGGATGCGCTGGATGAACCCTTCTCTACTTCAGAGATCCAATCTGCCCTAAAACGAACAGCCTCGGGTCGAGCCGCAGGGCCTGATGGTCTCCCGACCGAATTCTACAGAACGTTCAGTGCAGATTTAGTTCCCTACTTAAAACTCTATTTTACTGCCCTTGCGGTAGATACATCCTCTTTGGGATCCTTTTCTGCAGCTAATGTGGTAGTATTTGAGAAAGAAGGCAGAGACCCGCTGCTAACCGCCAACTACCGTCCAATCTCCCTACTTAATGCCGATTATAAGATCTTCGCAACGATCTTGGCCACCCGGCTATCTGACAGGATGGCCACCTTAATCCATCCCGACCAATGCGGTTTTATACCCGGCCGATCCACCGCTGACAATGCTCGGACCTTGTGCCATGTCCTATCCAGTGCTGCCAATTTAGACCACCCATGGGTGGGTCTTTCCCTAGATGCTGAAAAAGCCTTTGATCGCCTAGAATGGCCCTTCTTATTTGCAGTTCTCCGATGGTATGGCTTTGGGGAGGGCTTCCTCCGATACCTCCAAGTCATGTATACTCAACCCGTTGCCAGTATTTGTGTAAATGCCATTAAGTCTCAGCCTTTTAATCTCCAAAGAGGCACGCGTCAAGGTTGCCCCCTATCACCAATGCTCTTTGATCTAGCTCTTGAACCCCTCGCCCTCCTTATTAGACAGTCCGCACGTATTCGAGGTGTCCCCTTCAGTCACAGAGAGATTAAACTCTCTGCATATGCAGATGACCTTATGCTCTTCGTATCCCTTGATTCGGTTCCAGCTGTCTTGGATCTGATTGATGGATACTCGCAATTATCGGGCTATAAAATTAACTGGACCAAATCTGTCGCATTCCCACTGAACCGCTGGGTACATGAGGCTGACATGCAGGCCTTTCCTTTCCTTTGGCAATCCCGCATGGTGAAATATCTTGGGGTCCATTACTGTTCTCCTTTAGAAGACACTATTAGTTTTAATGCCAAAGAGGTAGTCTCCAAAGTCCGTGAGCTCACAAATCGTTGGTCTCCCTTATCCCTTACATGGTGGGGCCGTCTAGAAACTGTGAAAATGATGATAGTCCCCAAAGTGAACTATATTTTAGAAATGCTGCCCTGTTTACTCCCGCTACACACCTACAAAGATATTGAGGGCCTTCTCGTCCGCTATCTCTGGCAGGGTAAACCACCAAGGATAGCTAAACAAAAACTACAGTCTGCGAATGAACTAGGGGGTACCCGATTTCCGGATTTTCTCAGATATCATCAAGCCTTCCTACTTAAACAAGGTGCCCGATGGCTAGATTCCTCAACAGACAGCAGACCAGTTTGGCTTGACATAGAAGAGGAGCTTAGTAGCCCAATTCCGTTGATCCATCTCCCCGGTATGTCCCATCAAGTAGACACCCGTCATCCCCCAATGATTGTCGATACTCTTGCGGCCTTTAACACTCTCATTCTATCACTGGGCCCAAACGTATGTCCTCAGGACGGACTCCCGCTGTGGAATAACCCCAGAATTCAAGTCCTAAATAGAACGATAGCATGGAAACCCTGGTACTCTAGGGGGATCTGGACACCCCAACAGCTCTTTTCTGCAGCTCGTTGGAAAACCTTTTCTGATTTACAAAAGGAATTTGCGTTACCAGCGAAACATTACTTTCAATTGATGCAGCTTCAACACTGCCTCAAAAGTGCTCAAATCATGCCGCCCTCTGTCCCTACTGAGGATGGGCTATCAGAACTAATTCACTCTATTAGTAGTACACATGGGGTAGCCTCTAACTTTTATAAACTATTATGTCAGGGTACAGATACTGCCACTTGTAGAGCCCAACAAGCCTGGAGCGCGAACTGCAAACCACTTTAACCCCTGTGCAATGGAGCGTTTTCTGGAGCAAAGTAGTGCGGGTTTCCCGATCTGCCACAGTTACCCAAACTCTCTTCTTTTTTGCACATAGATGCTTTTATACTCCAGAAAAAATAGCCAAATGGAACACAACTGCTAGGGACCAGTGTTGGTCTTGCCATACTGCTGTGGGAACCCTCGCTCATGTTATTTATGAATGTCCTCAACTACAGGTTTACTGGGGGCGGGTCTGGGGTCGTATTCAATTTATCTTACACCTTCACGAGCCTCTTTCTTGGAAGATTGTGGGACTCCGCTCAGTGGCGGAGGTCCCCTCTCTTCCTAAGAAGGGTCGCTTTCTCCTTGATTTCATGCTGGGTATAGCCATATGTTTAATCACGAGGAATTGGAAGGATAGCTCTCGACTTACTGTCAATGAATGGTGGAACCTCGTCTGCTTATATAGTAAATATGAGCAGATATCTCGGAGAGCTATTCCCCATACCCAAACTCACTCTCGCTTGTCTAAATGGCAGATGCTCAATGATTATGTACAATCTGCTCATTGCTCCGACATGTCTGTTTAATGTACACTCATCATGTTTCAGATCACCGTTAGGTTTTGTAACACAATAATATCAGTACACGCCCGCTTCGGGAATGATTAGTTTTCTAGAGAAGAAGCAGGGGGGAGGGGGGTGGCAGGGGTTTACTTTGGTGTATGTATCACATTCTATGTATGTATCTGTCTTTTAGCTGTATGTCTTCCTTTCCTTTGTTGTTATAAAACGAAAATAAAGAATTAAAAAAAAAAAAAAAAAAAAAAAAGAAAGCCATAAATGAGTATTTTCACTCAAATTCTATTACAGAGATGCCGGTATGGGCCTGGTGGGAGGCCTTTAAGGCCTCGCTCAGAGTTGTTGTCACAAGTTATAAGATCAGAATGGCGCGGAGGAGGAGGGAGAAGCTAGCGAACTTGGAGGCTCAAATTTTAGCGGGGGAGAGAATTTTGACAGACAGATCTGACCCCAGTATTTTAATACGCTTACAAAGGTTGCGATACCAGTTTAATGACCTTATTAGTAGTGAAGCAATTGCACAGATCTGGCAGACTGAGGGGAAATACTACTGCGAGGGTAATAAGGCCGGTCACCTCCTGGCGAATACCCTAAATCCTCGCAAGTCTAAGCAGAGGATAGAAGCCGTATTTGATGAGAGCGGGGGACTGCATACAAAAGACGGGGAGATTGCAGCGTGCTTTCGGGACTACTATAGATGTCTGTATGCGTCGGAAGTGGTCTCGGACCCAGTTTCCTTCCAGCAGCTGTTCGCACAAATTTCTCATCCGACACTAAAGCCTTCCCAGATGGCGGAGTTGGATAAGCAGTTGTCGGCGAGTGAGATTAGAGAAAGCATCAATGGCATGAAGGGAGGGAAGGCGGCCGGTCCGGACGCCATCCCGGTGGAGTTCTATCAAGTATTTGCGGAAGAGCTTCTCCCATACTTAGTGCTTTACTTCCAGAACCTTTTGATCCAGGCTCCTGCAGTAGGTGCATTCAGTGAGGCGACAGTTGTAGTTTTGGAAAAGCCGGGTAGGGACCCGCACAGAGTCGAGAATTACCATCCAATATCCTTGCTAAATGCCGACTATAAAATCTTCTCTTCCGTTTTGGCCCGTAGGCTGGTTGCAGTGGTCCCATCCCTGTTGCATCCTGACCAATGTGGGTTTGTCCCAAGGCGGTCCACGGCGGATAATGGGCGGCTTCTCTTAAACGTACTCGCGGCTGCAGGGGAGGCTCAAGAGCCTCTGGTGGGGCTTTCGGTTGACGCGGAGAAAGCCTTTGATCGGTTGGAATGGGACTTTCTGATGCAGGCGCTTGGTTGGTTCGGGATAGGGAGCGGTTTCATAAAAATGATAGAGGTGCTGTACACCTCCCCCTTGGCTCGTATCCTAGCAAATGGCTCCTTATCTGAGTCCTTCTCATTAAACAGGGGGACGCACCAGGGTTGTCCCCTCTCCCCCTTGCTCTTCAATTTGGCTCTGGAGCCACTAGCTTCCCTTGTGAGACAGTCTCCTAAGATTAAGGGGCTGGAGATCGCTGGAAAACAAATAAAGCTCTCAGCATACGCTGATGATCTCTTGTTATTCTTGCAGCCTGGTTCTGTGGGAGAGGTTTTGAGTTTGATCGGGCAGTATTCAGCATTGTCGGGATACAAAATTAACTGGAATAAGTCAACGGCCTTTCCGATGAATAGGTGGACCTTTTCCTCCTCAGTGGAACGGTTTCCTTTCAAGTGGGAGGCGGAGGCCATTAAATACCTGGGGGTCTTCTACTGTTCTTCTTTAGAGGAGACGGTGCTGGTGAACGTTAAGGTTTTAAAGGACATGGTGCAGGCTTATACGTTGAAGTGGTCCCCTCTGCATCTATCTTGGTGGGGAAGGTTGGATTCTATCAAAATGGTGTTGGTCCCTAAGGTAAATTATGTTCTGGAGATGATACCACTGGAGTTCCCAGCATCCTTTTACAAGGCAATGGAGCGTATGCTATCGACTTTTCTGTGGCAGGGTAAACCGCCGCGGATCGCCCTTAAAAAATTGAAGGCGCGCAAACAGGAAGGGGGTGTCCAGTTTCCTGATTTTCATTTATACCATACGGCCCTCTTGTTGAAGCAGAGCACAAACTGGTAGGGCTGTGATGGGGAGGGCCAAAAGCCTGAATGGGTGGAAGTAGAGGAACGGCTGGTAGCACCTATTCCCTCTCAGCTGTTATTAGAAATGTCTCTCCCGGGAGTGGGGGAAAATTTAAGGATACTTCGTGCCACGCAACAAGCCTTTTGGCTGTTGGGTCAACTGGTGGAGCAGAATGGGAGAATCTCAGCCAAATCCCCACTGTGGTTCAATCCTAACTTAAAGATTGGTCGTAAACCCATTGGGTGGAAGGGCTGGCAAAACAAAGGGGTATGGACGGTCGGTCAGTTAATTAAAGATAATGCATGGAAATCCTTTGAGGAATTGCGAGCTGAGTTTGGCTTCCCTCAGTGCTTATTTCAATGGCTGCAACTAAAACATTGCCTTGGGCGCGCCCCCGGGGTCCCCTCCATGGTGTTGGATCAAGGGGTCTTGCTTCAAATAGTGGGGGCTTCCATGGGCTCTAAGGGAATTATGTCAAAATATTATGCTATACTTAGAGATAGGTCACAGTCGTTCCCTGTTAAATTGGGGCAACGCTGGGAGGAGGAGGTCGGGGGTTCTGTCTCGCCCACAGTATGGGGGAAGGTGTGGGGGAAGGTTAATAGAGTAGCGAGAGCGTCATCTCTTTCCAAATCCCTTTATTTCATTTCGCATAGAGCATATCTCACTCCAGTTAGAGTGGCAAAATGGGGTGGGAAGGACCCGGGGTCGTGTTGGTCGTGCGCTGCTGCTCTGGGCACGTTTCAACACATGCTCTTTGAGTGCGTTTATGTTCAGAGATTTTGGCGATTCGTTTGGCACAAGATTGGAAAAATTTTAGACATACAAGTTCCGTTGAGTTGGGAGATCATTATCCTCCGCTTCTGTGCGAGCTCTCTAGCGCTGGAGAGAGATAAAGAATTTCTTTTCAACTTTATGATGGCCATAGCTTTAAAAATGATAGTATCGCATTGGAAAGACTTAGCTAAGCTGGATGGCCATCACTGGTGGAATTTGGTATGTCTATACTCCAAATTTGAGAAGGTGCAAGAAGACAGAGAGTTCTACTGGAGAAAGCGCTATGTTGCAAGGTTGGTGCAGGGAGACAACGAGGGCGAGAATCAATTGGTCAACAAATGGTTTTATCTAGATGAGTATGCAGCTAGAGCAAGGTGTAGCAGTACACCTGCTGAGTAGAATGTCAGAAGTTGATGTCCTTGTTAATGGTCTGGATGTGTTAAGTTGGATCCCAGGGGGACGGGGGGGGGGGGTGGTTAGGGGGGAAGGAGGGGTAGTAGACCTGTAGGGGGGGAGGGGTATTGTGTAATTGTGCTTGTTGCACTGTTGTCAGGAAGTATTGCTTATGGTTTTGTTTTGTGTGAAACTAATAAAAAAAAAATTAAAAAAAAAAAAACTCTTTAAGTATTTAAAGGCCTGAATCATATCTCCCCTGTCCCTCCTCTCCTCCAGAGTGTACATATTTAGGTCTTCAATTCTCTTCTCATAAGTCTTCGGGCGCAGGCTCCAAATCATTTTGGTTGCCTTCCTCTGAGCTGTTTCTTTTTATATCCCTTGTGAGATATGGTTTCCACAACTGAACATTATACTCCAAGTGAGGCCTCACCAGTGACTTGTACAGTGGCATTGGTACCTCTTCCTTTCTGCTGGTAGTTCCTCTCTGTATACAACCTAGCATCCTTCAGGCTTTTGTCACCGCCTTGTCACACTGTTTCGCCATCTTGAGATCCTCAGAAACAACCACTCCAAGGTCCTTCTCCTGGTCCATGAACACCAGCCTTTCACCCCTATCACAGACATTTCCCTTGGATTTCTGCTTCCAAAGTGCATGCCACTGCACTTCTTCACATTAAATCTTAACTACCAAGCATTAGACCATTCTTCCAGCTTTTGTAGATCTTTCCTCATGTTCTCTACTCCCTCAAGGGAGTCCACTCTGTTACAAATATTCGTGTCATTTGCAAAAAGACAGATTTTTCCCTTCAGTCCTTCAGCAATATCACTCACAAACATATTAACAGTACCGGTCTCAGGACCGAACCCTGGGGCACAATGCTAATCACATTCTTTTCATCCGAGTGAGTTCTGTTTACCATCACCTTCTGTCATCTGTCAGTCAACCAATGTTTGATCCAGTTCACCACCTTGGGTCCCATCCCCAAGCTGTTGAGTTTATTGATAAGCCTCCTATGAGGAACAGTATCAAAGGCTTTGCTGAAATCTTGGTAGATTACATCCATCGCATGCCCTTGATCTAGTTCTCTGTTAAACTAGTGAAAGAACTGGCAAGATCATCCTCTGGTAAAACCATGTAACCTGTTGGTTTTGAGAAAGTCCACTATTCAGTCTTTCAGAAGAGCCTCCATTACTTTTCCCACAATCGAGGGAAGGCTTACTGGCCTGCAGTTTGTCACTCCTTCCCTATTACCACTTTTGTGAAGAGATACCACATCAGTCCTTCTCCAGTCCTGTGGAACTTCTCCTCTCTACAAGGATCTTTTAAAAACATCCTTTAACACAACATTGCCATGACCTATAAGGTGCACAATATCCATAACTTTGTCACTATCCTAATTGCAAGGATGTGACCCTTAAAAAAATGTATGTGCATGTGTATACACCATCCAGGGTCATGAAGTTGTTGAGGCAACTCCTGATGCACTGTCATCTGCAAGTCTATTGGGGTATGTCCCCATCAGCCCACCACATCCAGCCTCTGGGATTCTCAGACAGTCCCTGGGCCAAAACCTTTGCAACTTATGAAAGTTACATATACCTTTCATTGGGATACAGCAGTCTGCAGCCCATGGAGGTGTGTTGCAAGTGGAGTAAGGTCAGGGCCTGGCCCAGGCCATCAGAAGTTATGTACTGTCAACGGGGGCCTGGGTGAGAATGTCCACAGTCTTGGCAAAGGCAAATATTCATATGACTTGCAAGGGATTGTGGGAAATGTAGTCCATTCATACCAGACTCATCCGTTCACAATAAATTAGTTGTGCTTGAGTGTAAAGCCAATAAGATATTTATTTATGGGGTTATTTCTCCCAACACAGATATACTTGGTAGCGCATAAAACAGGATACTTGCTTTCAGTGTTATACTTAGAAAAACAAAATCAGGAAAACAACAGTTGAACTTGTCAGGCAATCAAATCAAAGAATAAAGACCTGGTTGGTAACAAACTGGTCTTTTCTGTAGGCTCTAGCTAATATTTTCTTAGCAGTGCTTCAATCAACAAACAAAACCCACAAAGTAGGGAAAAACTGTTCTTTTCAGGTTAACTTCTTATATCTTCACACACAGACTCAGAAGTGTTCCCTCAGAGCTCACAGCCAATTAGGTAAGGCTCAATTGCTAGCAGTTACCCAGCTGAAACCCCTTAGCTGGCTTACTTTCTACTGCGTTGCTCAAATCCTACTCAGGAGCTTTTCTGAGTAGATTAAAGAACAAGTTTGTATTTCTTTGTGAGGGTTGTTGTACTTTGTAACAGCAATTTAACACAGGAGTTTAGACAGAGAGCAATCCATGTATACACAACCTTCATCTACAACCTCTCCCCCTTCTTCAACAATCATGGGTTCAATATCATGGATTGGCACAAAGGAATTTCTCAATGGAGCACTCTCAGGACAATACTTGTTTCCCTGCTGTCTTTCAAGGGTATAGCTAGGGCATAGATCAGTGTTCATACCTGAGCTTCCATTGCTGTTAGAGTTCCTCTCTAAATAGCCTGGCCAGTATGTAGTCCAGTTTTTATGTCCAGCCTTCCAATCCAGATCCCTGGACACTGGGTCTCTCTTCACATACCTTCTGGCATGGGTCTTAGGGTCCCTTCCAAGTGCAGCCGTCTCCCTCACAGGTACCGTCTGGAGATCCCTGGCTCTGCAGCACCACTCCTTTGGCTTTCCCCAATCCAATGGTGTATGCTTGCCTCTGAAATGCCTCCCAGTATACGTACTGCTATGGACTCCTTTAGACCTCCCAAATGCTTTTCTCTTCTTTCTTCCAAAGTGTGTCTTGCTCTCTCTGTCCGTCCACTCTGGCTTCTGCTTCTGATGATCCTCCAGATGATGAAGATGATCAAGCTGATTCTCTGTAGAATAAACTCTACCTTTATTCTGCTTAGATGAGTGCTCCACCCTAGCACAGCGCAGCTGTGCTGAATCAGGCCCTGCCCTTTGAGATGAGTGCTTGGGGATTACCTCATAGCCCTCCTGATTGAACACACGTTTCCCCACTTCAGCTCCTCTAATGGCTGTTGGAAACCTGGTGCATTCTGGGACTGGTAGTCTTTTATGGAAATATTCTGTTTTCTTATTTCTACCAGAACAGACAGGTTGCTTGTTCAGAGTCACTTCACCTCTACTATAGCTCCTTCCTGAGCTATGATAAGCTTCCTTATCACAGTACATATTTCATATTGAACTGGTATGAAATGTATGTTTAGGATCACTGTACTGTTGGAAGGTGAACCTCTGCCCCACTCACAGTGCTCAGGCAGAGTAAAACAGGTTAGTCACAAATACAGTGCATTGCAAATGTATGCTTCCCCTCTGTCCTTCTCCAGTTTGGTCACATTACAAACTGGAATTACTGTAAATGCAGTTTTGGCGGTCAGCACCATGTGATATACACAACATACCTATGACTTTGAAGGTGCAAAATATACATTATTGTGACACAAACAATCATTAAGACAAAAATCAACTGAAAGCAGAAGTGTGAATAGGTATTCACCCCCAAAAGTCAAGACATTGTAGAGCCACCTTTTGATGCAATTACAGCTGCATATCTCTGGGAGGTATGTCTCTATTACCTTAGCACATCTAGTCACTGGGATTTTCTCTCATTCCCTAAGATGAAACTGCTCTAACTCCCTCAATTTCGATGGGTTACTTTGGTGTACAGCAATCTTCAAGTACTGCCACAGATTCTCAATTGCAATGAGGTCTGGGCTGTGACTAGGCCACTCCAAGATATTTACATGTTTTCCTTTAAACCACTCTAGTGTAGCTTTAGCAGTATGTTTAGGGTCATTGTCCTGCTGGAAGATGAACCTTCATCCCAATCTCAAAGCTCTGGCAGACTATAACAGGGTTTCCATGAGAATTGCTCTGTATTTAGTGCCATCTATCATTCCGTCAATCCTGACCAGTTTTCCTGTACCTGCAAATGAAAAACATCACCACAGCATGATGCTGCCACCACCATGTTTCACTGTGTGAATGGTGTTCTCCGGGTTTGGATTTGCGCCACACGATGTTTCCCACGATGGCCAAAACATTCAAGTCTCATCTCATCTGAGGTAATGGAAAACCTCAAAGGGCCCAGCTAGCTGCAGCCTGAAACCAGAATACTGTGACATAACACATACCCATGAGCTGTCTGCTGTTGTGTCACCAGTGGTATATTTGGAACAGCACAAATGGCATCTATCCCTTTTCCCCCAAGTGGAGGATCTGTGGAAAAAGGGCCAGGAGATGTGCCGTAAGTGGCCTGAATTCCTCCAGCGGTTGCAGGAGGACATGAGAACATGTGCAGATGGGGAGTAATACAGCATGTGTGTGACACAATAGCATGTGTGATGTAAGGGCCATGGTCAAATGACCCTACTGGACTGCATCAGCAGGCATATGTCCAAGCACCGTGCATCTAACAGAATATTTCCTGCACATTTACCCACGTATATGCTAGCATGCCTGGCGTGAGGGAATGGGGCACTGTCCAGACCACATAGGGGTACACATAAACTTGCAGAGGCTTACATGCTGGCTCAGATGCATCATATTTCATTATATTTCTCAACAAATAGGGGTGTCCTAGATGGAGCGGTGGGTTCACCCCTAAACAAAGACATGGGGAGGACTGGCCTGCACAGAGCGGTAGGTGCACCTACTCTTGCCATCTTACTGGGCAGACTAGATGGACCATACTGGTCTTTATCTGCCATCATTTACTATGTTACTATGTTACTATATGGACCTGTCGGTCATCCCCCAAACCACACATATAGCTATGTGGTGATGCAACATGTGCACGGCTGATGTGGTCATGCAACAAATGCACATTGCAGAGATGGTGATGGCACAGCAGAAATGTACTGTATAGCATCACACCCTTCCCAGGGTTAACATCTTACACACATCTGAATGACACTGGGTCATGCATATAGAGGCCATGGTTTGTCAGCAGGTGCCTGGTAGCCAAGGTCTGTACCAATGGTGCTGACTCCTGGTCAGTGGAAACACTAGCCACCCAACAGTCCCTGACATATCCCCAGCTGAAATACAGGATGTCAGACAGAGACCATGTGGGCCATAAGGACTTTGGGTCCACATGTGTCTCATCTGCACCCACCCATTGCCCCATCAGGCATGTCTGTGTTGGTAAACCTCTGCTATATGCAAATTCCTAGTTGCTCTGTCCCAGGGGTGCCCTGTGTCCAGGCCAGACCCCATTGCATGCATTCCCCATGTGCACACACAACTTTATATGGCTCCAGGAGACTGCACTGTGCTATTGTCACCCTGTCCTATCTCACCATATGTGTGCGTCCACCCTGACCCCATCCTATGGTCCCTGTCTGGCTATCTCACATTGCTGCAGGGATGTGTTATTGCTGCCTGAAACAGAACATTGCTGTGGCCACATAATGGATCCCAACACTGATATGCTGTACCCCCATCCCTCTCCATCCTGCCAATATGCCAACCTGCCCACATCACTGCCCAACCCTCTCCAGTGCAACATACATGCAACTGTCACCCATGACCTGCCTTTCCTGTCCTACTGACACACTGAGCTGCCACACATACTATCACAAGGACACCACTAGGGCACCTATGTGCATCCTGGCCATCCAGACAGGTCAATATATATCCCCACCCCCTTCCTGATGTACAGCATTTGTGGTCCAACAGTCACCTCAGTGGTCTGCACTGCCCTCTGATGTACCAGTCACCTCTGCCATCCCCAGCATACTAGTAGCACCCCTTGGCCAGGTCACCTCACAGTCCCCACAGACTTTGACAGATGTATGTTGACAACTGACGTAGTGGTCTTTTTTTGCTGGAGGGATATACCATTAAAACTGAAAAAACCTCCGCATTACAACTTGAAAGCTGAAATTGTAACTAAAGAGTGACATGCAAATGTCTCAGCATGGTTATACACTCTTCAAAAGCAATGTTTCTTATTAGAGATGTATTTTATAGCAAGTAAAGGTCTCAGTTCTAATAGGAAGCCAATAGACTCAACTAAACGTCTAGTGGACTTAAATCCTTGTTCACATCAGTGACCTTTTTGCAGAAGAGTGTAAATCAAAATTCGTTCAAAAATTATTAATGAATAAAGTGCTTAACTTTCAGGAAAATTGAGCTTGCATTGTCCCGACGCTGACAGACGCGCCACTTTATGCGTTTCACCCTTGTATAGGTTTCGTCAGGGGAACTTCATGAAGCACTCAAACCCAAAAAGTCCATTCTTATTCAAAGACGGTGTTTGTGAGTCACAAACACCGTCTTTGAATAAGAATGGACTTTTTGGGTTTGAGTGCTTCATGAAGTTCCCCTGACGAAACCTATACAAGGGTTAAACGCATAAAGTGGCGCGTCTGTCAGCGTCGGGACAATGCAAGCTCAATTTTCCTGAAAGTTAAGCACTTTATTCATTAATAATTTTTGAACGAATTTTGATTTACACTCTTCTGCAAAAAGGTCACTGATGTGAACAAGGATTTAAGTCCACTAGACGTTTAGTTGAGTCTATTGGCTTCCTATTAGAACTGAGACTTTTACTTGCTATAAAATACATCTCTAATAAGAAACATTGCTTTTGAAGAGTGTATAACCATGCTGAGACATTTGCATGTCACTCTTTAGTTACAATTTCAGCTTTCAAGTTGTAATGTGGAGGTTTTTTCAGTTTTAAAGATGTATGTTGAACCAAACCTGATGATGTATGGAGGCATGCACACTGCAGGTCACACACACCCTCCTCCCCCCCCCCCCCCCAGAGCATACCATACACACCATGCTGGGGACCCCACAGTGTTGGTGTTCTCCCCCTCCCAATGTTCTGTCAATTTACCACAGGGGACACCTTGTGCCCCCGCTTTGGGGGGCTGACATCTGGGGTTGGTAGGCCAGGTGGTCACCTGTTCCCAGTCACCTCTCTGCAGCTGATTTATCTCCATGACAAATTTAAGCATATAGGTGAAATGTCCTTAGATTTTCCTAATGGTGATCAAAATGAAGAAAGTACAAAATTAGATGCAGAGGTATGGCCAGTCTATATTGAGCTGACCAGTGGGAAGAAATATGGCTGTGACTTCATTGTGAGTGCAACTGGAGTTTTGCCAAATGTTCAGCCTTTTCTGAGTGGCGCTACATTTGCTATAGCTTAAGATGGAGGTCTGAAGGTGGATGACTACATGCATACTTCTGTAGCTGACATATATGCGGCAGGTGATGTCTGCACAGCTTCCTGGAAAGATAGCCCACTTTGGCAACAGATGAGACTGTGGACTCAAGCTAGGCAGATGGGATGGGATGCAGCAAAGTGTATAGCAGCATATATATGTGGTGAATCTATTGAACCAGACTTCTGCTTTGAACTCTTTGCTCATGTCACTAAATATTTTAATTACAAGGTGGTTCTCTTGGGAAAATTCAATGCCAGGGGTTTGGGTTTAAATCATGATTTAATGTTGTGATGTACTAAAGGACATGAATATGTCAAAGTGGTAATGCAGAATGGTTGAATGATGGGGGCTGTACTGATTGGTGAAACAGACCTAGATGAAATGTTTGAAAATTTAATTTTAAATCAAATGGATCTTTCAGCATATGGGGAATATCTTTTGGATCCAAATATTGACATAGAAGATTATTTTGATTAACTCAAACATTGCTGGGGGTTTCATTGCTTATTTGACGTGATATATAAAAATTGAGTAAACTTACTTTATATTGGAAAACCATGAAAAAATATGTGTATGATAACTGGTGTATTGTGTACTGTCTCGACTAGATTGTAAGCTCTGACGAGCAGGACTCCGACGAGCAGGGATTGTCTCTTGTATTCATGTCTGTACAGCGCTGCGTGCGTGGCGCTATCTAAGTGTTAAATAGTAGTAGTAGCTGCCTACACAGGCTGGTCGACCCTCAACCCCTCATCTGTCATGCCCACACCTACTGGATGCATCCCGTCTGTACAGTTCATTTGCTGCTTGATTTGGGGAGACTGTATGGCCTGCTGTGCAATGCTCACCTGCTGCATGTTTGGTGGGCTGTAAGCTATGTACAATGCTGGCAGGCAGTGTGGCAGGTGATGACTGCCCTGCAGCCAAAGGACATGTGACTAATGTGGCACTCTCTGCTCCCATTCACAGTGACAGAGGAACATACAGCAGCAGCGGGGGGGGGGGGGGTGGGGGTGTCCAGGCCAGCAGCCAGTGGAAGGCCAGGCAGTGGTGGTGGCAGAGGAGGCAGCCATGGCCAGCATGGTGGATGAGGAGCAGGAGGATGAAGAGGTGGAGGTGGTAGAGGAGGAAGAGACAGAGGAAGAGGAGGAAGAGAGCAACCTGGCAGCAGAAGGATTCAATTGGAACGTGGTGCACGATATGGACATTGGGGATGGGGAGGAGGAGGAAGAGGCTTTTGCTGGGGAGGAGGAAGAGGAGAAGGGAGGAAGAGGAAGGCAAGGTGGAGGAGGAGGAATTGGAGGAGGAGAGTGAGATGGAGGAGGAGGAGGAGCCCATGGATGTGGAGTGGGGGGAGGAGGAGGAGGAGGGCAACAATGAGGAAGGGGAGGAGGAGTTGGTTGAGTAAAATAAAATGTTGTTTATGTGACAGTGGCACTTGTTCTCTTTCATCAATAGGTTTATGTGTTTTTGTTTTCAGAGATGTGTAGCTTTAATATTTTCAGAGATGCGTTGTGCTAGGTAGAGTTTGGTCATCTATAACTGGTGGTATTGCATTTTTGATATGGCAGGTTTTAAATGTGTTTGACAAGGGCATGGATATTTGTGGTAGCAGATTGACAGAAGATCACTGGTAAGTCTCTCATTATTCTGAGAGCCTGTGGCTAAGGAACACATGTCATCAAAAGCTGCTGTGTGTTTATTGCTATACTGTATATGCTAGATGTTATAACAACATTATCTGTGTGTGTTTGCGAAGGGGAAGGGCAGGCTGCAATAAAGATGTACAGGCATGTACATCCAGACATTGTGCATGCACATGCATTACTTGGAGAACTGTCACATCATCTTTCTGCAGGTGATTCTGGATATGGGTGTCAGGCCTGGTGCTGACCCCTGTGTGTTTTCCATGGTCACCAGCAGAGATGAAGTACAATAAGGCCCATGCCTCTACATGCTCTGTCTTCGAGTGCACCTTTGGTGTGTTAAAGAGTTGCTTCAGGTGTCTGGATAAGACCGGTGGTGTCTTACAATACCAACCCATGACTGTGGCACAGATCATTTTGGCCTGCTGCATCCTGCACAACATTGCTCTCAGGCACAATATCCCAGTCAACATTAATCCAGATCTTGAAGATGATCCTGTGTGCCCTCCTGTATATGGCTGTGGATACACACATGTGGACACAGCAATCCCATAACTTCTAATCAAGCAGCTCTTCTCATGTATATACTGTGTATGTGAGGAAATGCATATGTGTACAAATGTGTTTACTATCCTGTATGTTTCAGGTCTACAACCTAACATATGTGTGTCTGCTGTATTTGTGCCTGTACAGAATCTGTTTGGCAGGCTATCACTCCTGCTGTTGTGGTGAGATACCTAATTGGCCGAAGAGGATCTACATGCAGCTGACAGTGGTACAGCTCCATACACATGACAACATGGCAATGATTTGGGACTGGTGCGTCATACACAGAGGCATCAGAGGTATTCGTTTTACATCACATACCTGCATATGTTCCACAAACATAACTCTCTGATGTGCTGATGCTGTTGTGTCAATTGCCCTGCAAGAATTGAGGACACAGGATAACATTTGTCATGGGTGATGTTCTCTTGTATTCCTAAATAAATTGCTCTAAACCTATCTTATACCTATATATATACCCCATGTCTATGATTTACCATTTATTTAGCCGTCTTGATTTCAGCAGGTGGTAATTGGATAATATAGTGTTGCTGACAATCCCAACTATGATGCTGAGTGCACACATGTGATAAGAGTGAGAGTGTTGCACATTGTATTTATCATTTTCTTATTATTGTTCAAACAGCCAACATGAATGTGACCTTGGATAGCCTCATGGCATTGCTCCTAGTAGCCTCATCTTTGAACCCGACAGGGGACATAGTACCAGGTGCACATATGTTGTATATTGCAGTGTGCGTGCAGTGTGATTAGCATCATACAGATGCACTGTACAGGCATATGTTTACTATTTGTTCCTAGTGTGAGGTGTGTTTGGCCCTTTACATATCACAGCAGTAATAATGCTAACTTTTCAGATGTCTCCCTGTGACTGATGTGATTGTGTCATGCATTGTGTTCCTTGTGGAAAATGTTATATGTTTTGTCTGATGGCAAATCAGAATGCTTCATCATTCACATTTTCCATATGACAGAATAGTTTAGACAACAGGCAATGATGTTTTAATATGTGCACAGGCTAATTTCACAATTTCCAACCACCACCTCTGGGTCAGGGATGACAGGTTGCACACAATGACATCTCCAGGCAGTCCTTGTCCACCACATGCACCACCCATCAGATGTCTTCCACACTGGATAATGTTTGCCTAACATCATCAAACATCTTGTATGTAATTAGCTTGTTTGGTACTCAGAGTTCATTGAGAAGTCATTGTCCTGCAGCATTGATAGACATGATGAGGACCTATGATGCACCTATAACACATGGTCATGGACATGTCTATGTGCCTGAGCAGATGTGAACATAATCTGTACTGATCAGTTTGAATGTCCTATACCTTCAATGGTAACTGTATTATTTCAATGTACAGTAATGGTTCAATGTTAAATGTTTCCTACTTGACATGTAAAACTTGCAGGCACTGGGATGGCACCTCATGATGTGTGATGACAGGCATACCTACCTTTCTATTATCTTTTTCATAGAGCATGGACCACCCACAGTAGAAGGGGCCAACAGTGCATCTGCGGTTACCACCACCCACCGGTTGGATGAGACAGCAACAACAGGAGATGATGCCTGAAAAGGGGTGGCATACAGTCATGGATCTTAGGTTTAGGAGCACATGCCAGTGCTGGACGTTGATATCCAAGTGGTGGATCGGTGCATCCAGAGAATGCACACTGGCCTGGTGATACAGTCCATTGCTTGGGTGGAGTGGATCCTTGGCACACCCTAGCTTTCACAGTCTCTTGCTATGGATTATCCTATCATCATCAGCAAACCTCACACCTCAATATAGACACCCATGGCTGCAGAAAATGACTAGTGGCAGCAAACAGTCCAGCAGCATCAGCACCGACAACTGCGGTCTGCCGCTCCTGACTGTCATTTACATTTTGCTTGTTTTAACATGTCACTGCCATGGCTCTATGAGTACCACCATAAAAGATACCGTAACAACCCCACTTTAATCAATTTTTGTCGGGCATAAACTGTGGGAGGAAGATACTTCAAAACTTCCCCGCCAGGCAGTACATGTCCCTTTTATTCATCCAAATGATCTAAGATATGAACGTTTAAATCATCCATGCAAAATTAACACTTATCTGATATCACGCACGATGTGCACATTTCAGGGCAGTCCAACCCCTGTGTCAAGTGCTCCAAATGTTGATCCAGTGTGACACAATGTCTTTTTCACCACCGCCAAAAAACGCCAAACATTTAGCTGTTAAAATAAGGGATACCAACTCAAGATCGGCTACCTGTGAACTGCCCATCATCTTAGAACACCAATCACACAAGGGGGATTCCCACACATCAGGGAACTCCCAATCAATCAATCTCACGATTTAATCCCATGGGAAAAACAGCACGTAATTGAAAAATCCAACGTTGTTAAAGCCTGCGTAATTTTGCTATACAATCCCCTCCCCTGGGATCCGCCAGGACATGCTCTATAACAGTCCACACCAACTGCTCAAAAGTGTGATGTGATTCCAAACAATGTTGTACCACTGGGGCCGTTTGTATCGATTGACGGAGTCTTGATGCATGTTCACCCAACCTCACCTTAATCGCCCGTGTGGTACTCCCCACATATCTAAATGGGCAGGTGCACTCCAAAAAATGGCTCTATGAGTGACAACAAAGGTTTAGTCAGGGAACAGCATCAAAATGGGTGTGTAGCAGCAGATGCACATTGTATATGGGGTGTGTTGTTTCCTTGTCACCCTTGTGCTTGCCAATTTGGTCATGACAAACTGTCACACATCCCCACAAGGTGCACCACAACAACATGTGTCATCTCTGGTTGGCCATATCAAGGAGTGATATTCTGCATACAGGGTGTCACTGTGTCATTTGAAGATTTACAGAGTGCATATATGTGTGCATGAAATGTTGTGACGCAGTGGCATGAGATGATATGCATTTTGAGAAGTTTACTGTACCATAATTTTCATGTTTGGCCAGTTCACAGACCATGTTGACCTGTGGTTTCCTAATAAAGATTTGTAATTATTGATTTGATTACAACTTACATAGTCACATGTGTACTTCATTCTATGTCTCTCATGACAATGTGCCACACACATGGCAAGGGCCATTTTCTGATGTGCTTATCTGTATTTTCATGATACAATCAATATAACAAAATTCTTCTCAAGGGGCAAAAAGCAATATAGAGCAAAACAGATACAACCCCAATCAATGCAACCTAAAAAAACCCAAAAATAAAACACATACACAAAAAACTGAAAACTGCCCGTCCACCAGTGAAGGAGGAAAAAAGACCTCAGTATCTTCCTGCACAAAACAGTGACAGGAATCAAGTCTGTCTGCAGACGTCCAAAACGTCTAAGAGAACAGAACAGACTAGGAATTACATCAATGGTCACAAAAAAACCTCCAGCCAACCTTTTTTTTGTGACCATTGATGTAATTCCTAGTCTGTTCTGTTCTCTTAGACGTTTTGGACGTCTGCAGACAGACTTGATTCCTGTCACTGTTTTGTGCAGGAAGATACTGAGGTCTTTTTTCCTCCTTCACTGGTGGACGGGCAGTTTTCAGTTTTTTGTGTATGTGTTTTATTTTTGGGGTTTTTTAGGTTGCATTGATTGGGGTTGTATCTGTTTTGCTCTATATCTGTATTTTCACACATTGCTTAGATTGTGTATTGCATATACATTCTTGTACCTGTATACCTCATGGATGTAGGGGCCTACGGTGACACCCCAAAGCTGTTTTATTTAGCTGAGTCTGCACCTGTGAGAGACATGCTTTTTACTGTGCCAACATATGTGCTTCTCATAACTACCTCCATCTCAACATTGTAGATTGTAGCCGGGATTTCAGAAGGCATTTATACAGATAACTGCTCTAGTTACCTGTGTAAATGGCTTCTTGGTGATTTTGGCAAGGCACCTACTCAGGTGCTGGCCCTCTGAGATGCTATGTACCACCCTAACATGCCTATGTGCTATGTGATTGGCATCAGGGTGTGTTAGGGGCACTCTGTGGTAGGGCATGGGCAGATAAACATGGTTGGTGGGTGGCTACATATTTCTATGCAACACACATAGCCATCTGTGCATGAAAGCTTGGCACTGATTTTCCTGAGCTATCTTTCAGGCATAGGGTCTGGGCGGTTATCTAGTTAATTTTGCCCTACCTGGCTAGCTCCTGTTCCCTCTCATTTGTGTGTGTGCAGACCCTGAATTTCAGTGGGTGAGCCACATATGACCACAGCATTTACATCAAGGCTAGACAGATGGTGGTCATGCAATGCACCAACACATCACTTTGCACTACCCAGATTAAAATCTGGGAACCATATATTTCAGAACATAGCATCCATACATGTGCACACATTCACTAGAACTATATTGAAACATCAGCCATGTTCCATATGTGATATGGGAATTCCGGGGATGATGCAGGACACATCATTGCATGCCCTCCAACTCACTCACCACACTGACATCTCAAGATCACCAATGCCATCAATGGCCAGTGTGGAGATATATATAACATACATATCTGTTAGCAGCAAGGTTTGCCAAATATTGTATGCATGGTTTAGACTTCTGTGAGACAGCACATGTATATAAAGGTGCACACCACTAATGTTCAGATGTGTGAGCAATGGGTTTGTTCATAGAGTCACAGCCATTGGGGAGGTACACCATTTGTCTTTCAGCTGGTCATTTCTAAGAGGTAGCTAATATCTGGCATGTGGTTCACTCAGACATCCCTTGCTAAAAAGTAAATGTTGCCAGCTAAGTAACATAGTGTTTGAGGCATAGATGACAATTCTATGGAATGCTCATATTTAGCTGGGCTTCCTATTTCTTGCACATGATCCATAGCCCCTTTGACACATTGTCAGTAGCACCTCTGTTGCACATGGCTACTGCCTATATACATACATTAGCTTTACCCATACAATAGACTGTTGAGTAATATGCCAAATATCATGGAGGGGCAAGGGAGGCATCATCTACATGATTGCTACCAACATCACTGCACAAATGTGTTGTTCATGCTTCCCTCACTTTGTATTTGAATCACACATAGCGACTCAATGCATGCTACCCATCCAGACCTTGTACAGCCACTCTTCATCGGGACATGCTGCAATAGATGCAACAGTGATACAACAAGTGTACATTGTGTGCACATGTACAGAATGAGGCCTTACAGACTCAACATGTATTCCATGCCACAATTTTCATGAGGTCCACTGCAAGCAGATTCACAGCTGATGCAGCAGGGCCCTATAATGTCAAAGGATATTGCATGGGATTGTGTCTCCATGTCTATGCAGCTCTATTATGTGTCTCAAATCCCAGCCCAGCAAACAACATTGTTATTGCCATGCTGCCAGAGCTACAATATAGCAGCCCATAGCCAAGGTTCAGCTGCAATTCAGCTCCTGCATCCCTTCCTGTCTTGTTTTCAAGTTGTCCACAAATATTATGCCACAGCCAGGATGACTTGGGGAAAAGTGTTGGTAAAATAGCATCCCCATCTGACAGGCCTATCAAAGACATAGATGGCCTATGACATATTCAGCACTTGGCATCCAGGTTGATGAGTGACAGACAGTCCCCACTTGCACCTCTTTGTACACACACCATCCCAACCGCATCTGGGGCTCTCCATACACCTCCACTGTTGTTGCAGGGTATGCATGTTCTGGATTGTCATTGTTAAAATAACAGGCAAGAATGTGATATAGGGCATGTCATAGGTAATGAGTGTCGGTGGCTCATAATAAACCACATACTGTCTACACACAAGCTCATGACAATCAGGCCTGCAGAATGTAGGACTGCAATGAGGGGCATACAGAACAATGTACATAATCCAGCTCCTACAAGAGATCTGTCCTGGAGATGAGCTTTGGACATAGCACTGAATGTACAAGGGACCTGTTGGAAACATACCTTGTGTCCTTCAAATATCTGCACTACATACCAGCCCATCAACTTCTGACATGAGGAGGTGCCTACATGTTCACACGTTACAGGCAGGCAAGTACTGTTGCATTGTTTGCTGATTTTCCACAGTTAAACGTTGTAAGGGCCTAGCATCAGGGTTCCTGCACTGTCCTTGTACACAGCACTGCCCAGTGGAAATTAAATTTGTTGATATGCATCTGTATATACCTGCTAACAAAGGTCATTTCCCATGTTCTCTTTCATACCATATAGAGGGCAGAGACATGCATTTGAGGCCATTTCAGTTTTGGGTGAGATTTGGGAGATTGCACAGGGTTGTTGGTATGAGGGCAGCAGATGTCTGACACATGCATTTAATATGAGTCATGTCTGATACCCAAACTATGATCTCAGATACTTTAAATCATGACAGATATGTTCACAACATTCAGGTCAATCACGGTCCAGTGAGACTGAGCTGAGAACCTGCTGATACATAGTAGGCAGATACATACATTCATTCATTCCCTTTACTAGTATGTCTTCCCATAGCACGTGCTGTGTATGGTTAGCATAGTGGTTAGAGCACTGTGTTTGGACACACCAGAGGCCAGGTTCAATTTCCACAGGGTTTTTTCTGTTCATTTTGTTCTGGGCTGGTGCAAATACCATCCAAAAGGGGTGAAGGTTCTGCACAGCCCCAGGCACCCTTGCATCTATTCAGTGTGAGCTATTTTATGCAGTCTCTTTTCAATCCAGGCTATTAGCCAGGCCGAATGTGTGGCCTCAGCTGGGCTCACATCCCACTTACTGACTACAATATCAGATGGCAAAGGTTCATCTGGTCTATCAACTACCACCTATCGGTCCATCCATCACCTTCAGATTGTCTTCCCATTGATGCTCCTTTATCCAGCATTAGGGCTACAGCCATTTTCATGCATTTAGATCAGAGGTTCCCAACTCCAGTCCTGGAGGGCCAAACACCATTCAGGTTTTCAGGCTGTCCCTAGTGAATATGCATGAGATATATTTGAATACAATGGGGGCAGTGCATGCAAATGCATATCATGCATATTTATTAGGGACAGCCTGAAAACCTGAATGGTGTTTGGCCCTCCAGGACTGGAGTTGGGAACCTCTGCTTTAGATGCATGAGTGTCAACTTGAAGCACCTTAAAACCCTTGGCTATCTTATGTTCGGGCACCTAAACCCCTTAGGGCACCTTATCTTCATGTGTCCTAACCCCTCAGGTCACTTTAACCTCAGACATCTTAACCCCTCAGGGTGCTTTAACCTCAGGCACCTTAAAACCCTCAGGGTTCCTTAACTTCATGTGCCTCAAGGTGCCTTAGCTTCATGTGCCTTAACCCTTCAGGACACCTTAAACTCAGGTGCCTTAGGTTGAAGCACCTTAACCCCCTTGGGTACCTTAACGCTTGTCACCTTAACGTGAGATGTGCCATTAATATGAATTAAATGGTCAGTGTGCCCTGTTCCATGCGTTACATGGCCTATAACTCCCTTTACATTGGACCACCCCCACCCGCTTATAGCCTTATATGGCTTTGAGAATCTTAGAACAGCCCTTACCTCTGGTGACTTTACCGCAGTTTAGTAAACATCCCTCTATGTTCACATAACCCCTCTTCTCAAGTCACGTCACTGGCTCCCTATCCATTTCCACATCCAGTTCAAACTTCTCCTACTGATCTGTAAGTGCATTCATTCTGTAGCTCCTCACCAACTTTTATCTTTCACTACACCCCTCCTCGGGAACTCGGATCATCTGGCAGATCTCTTTTATCTGTGCCCCTCTTTGCCAATGCCAAATCCAGACATGTTCATTTGACCTTGCTGCTCCATACTCTTGGAACATACTACTTGTGTCAGTATATCAGGCTCCATCTCTGGCCGTATTCAGATGCAAGCTAAAAATTCACCTCTTCAAGGCTGCTATTGAATCCTGATCCCCTTATATGCCTGCTCACCACCTATGTGAATCTTTATCATTCCCTCTTTTTTTTTTTTTAAGTGCCATCAAGTCAATGCTGACTCCACACAGCAGCCGCTGGACTTTCTTGGAAAGATATGACCAGAAGTAGATTGCCAGGTCATTTCTTCCGAGGCAATGCAGGGTGAAGTACTGTACATAAGAACATATTGTAAGAGATACCATACTGGGTTAGACCAAAGTCCATCATGCTCAGTATCTTGTTTCCAATAGTGGCCAATCCAGTTTACAAGTATCTGTCAGGGTCCTCAAAAGGTACACAGATTCCATGATGCTTATCCTGGGGAAAACAGTGGGTTTTACTAGTTCTCCTTAATAATGGTTTATGGCCTTTTCCTCCAGCAACTTGCTCAAAACTTTTTTTTAACCCAGCTACACTAACAGCTTTTACTACATCCTCCCATAATAAATTCCAGTTTGATTATTCATTTAGTGAAAAATATTTTCTCTTATTAATCTTAAATGGGCTACATTGTAGTTTCATTGATTGTCCCCTAGTGTTTCTATTTTTTGAAGGAGTGAACAACCAGTCTTCATTTACCCATTCCACTCCATTCATTAATTTATAGACCTCTATCATGTCAGCTATCTCTTTTCCAAGTTGAAGATCCCTAACCTTTTAAGCCTTTCCTCATAAGGGGACACAAAATTATTTAAAGTTGTTAAAACACAAGAGAATCGTGAAAAATTGCAAGAGGACCTTGATAAATTGGGAGATTGGGCGTCCAAAGGGTTGATGATATTTAATGTGGACAAGTGCAAAGTTAGGCACTTAGGGAAGAACAACTCAAACTACAGTTACACAATGCAAGGTTCCACATTAGGACGCACCATTTAGGAAAAGGATTTAGGCATCGTCATGAATAATACATTGAAACCCTCTGTCCAATGTGCAGCGGCGTCCAAGAAAGCAAATAAAATGATAGGAATCATAAAGAAAAGAATACAGAATATAATGAAGGATATTATAATGCCTTTCTATCATTCCATAGTGGGACTGCACTTTGAATATTGTGTGCAATTCTGGTTGCCATATCTTAAAAAGAATATAGCAAAATTAGAAAAGATAAAGAGAAGATACATCAAAATGGTAAAGGGGATGGAAGGATATCTTTTTCAAAGAAAGGCTTAAAAGGTTTGGGGTCTTCAACTTGGAAAAAAGAAGCCTGAGGGGAGATATGATAAAAGTCTATAAAACAATGAATAGAGTGGAATGGATAAATGTAGTTTGGTTGTTTACTCCTTCAAAAAGTACAAAGACTAGCGGGCATGCAATAATGCTACAATGCAGCACATTCAGAGAAAATATTTTTTCACTCAATGAGTAATCAAACTCTGGAATTTGTTACCAGAGGGTTTAGTAAAAGCTGTTAGGGTTGTTGAATTTAAAAGAGGTTTGGACAAGTTTCTGGAGGAAAAATCCATAAACCATAGTAACATAGTAAATGATGGCAGATAAAGACCAGTATGGTCCATCTAGTCTGCCCAGTAAGATGGCAAGAGTAGGTGCACCTGCCGCTCCGTGCAGGCCACCCCTCCCCATGTCTTTGTTTTAGGAGTGAACCCACCGCTCCGTGTTGAGAAATTAGTTAGTTAACTTTATTTTGATTTTATCCTGTTGCTGTAAAGGGATCCACTATGTCTGTCCCATGCCATTTGGAATTCTGTCACTGTATTAGCCCCAACACTTCCATTGGGAGGGCATTCCAAGCATCCACCACCCTTTCAGTAAAAAAGTATTTCCTGACATTGCCTTTCAATTTACCCCCTTGCAGCTTCATGTTATGCCCTCTAGTTTTGTAGCTTCCCCATCTTTGGAAGAGGTTTGTTTGTTCATTAATACTCTTTAAGTATTTAAAGGTCTGAATCATATCTTCCCTGTCCCTCCTCTCCTCCAGAGTGTACATATTTAGGTCTTCAAGTCTCTTCTCATAAGGCTTCTTATGCAGGGTCCAAATCATTTTGGTCACCTTCCTCTGAACCGTTTCCAGTCTATTTACATCCTTTGTGAGATATGGTCTCCAAAACTGAACACACTATTCCAAGTGGGGCCTCACCAGTGGCATTAGTACCTCTTCCTTTCTGCTGATAATTCCTTTTTGTATGCAACCCAACATCCTCCTGACTTTTGCCACAGCCTTGTCACACTGTGTTGCCACCTTGAGATCCTCAGAAATAAATCACACCAAGGTCCTTCTCCTGGTCCGTGCACACCAACCTATCGCCCCCAATCACATTCATTTCCCTTGGATGTCTGTTTCCCAAGTGCATGACACTGCACTTCTTCACATTAAATCTTAACTGCCAAGCATTAGACCATTCTTCCAGCTTTTGTAGATCTTTCCTCATGTTACCCACTCCCTCAGGGGAGTCCACTCCATTGCAAATGTTCGTGTCATCTGCAAAAATATTTTTCCATTCAGTCCTTCAGCAATATCACTCACAAATACATTGAATAGTGCTGGTCCCAGGACCGAACCCTGGGGCACCCCGTTAATCACCCTCCTTTCATCCGAGTGAGCTCCATTTACCATCACCTTCTGACCTCTGTCAGTCAACTAATTTCTGATCCAGTTTACCACCTTGGGACCCATCCCCAAAATATTGAGTTTATTGATAAGCCTCCTATGAGGAACAGTATCAATGGCTTTGCTGAAATCCATGTAGATGACATCCATCTCATGCCCCTGATCTAGTTCTCTGGTCACCCAGTCAAATAACTCAATCAGATTTGTTTGGCAAGATCATACTTTGGTAAAACCATGTTGCCTTGGATCATGCATCCTGTTGGTTTTAAGAAAGTCCACTATTCGCTCTTTCAGGAGGGCCTCCATTACTTTTCCTGCCACCGAGGTAAGGCTCACTGCCTGTAGGTTGTCACTTCTTCCCTGTCACCACTTTTGTGAAGTGGTACCACATCAGCCCTTCTCCAGTCCTGGGGAACCTCTCCTGTTTCCAAGGAACTGTTAAAAACATCCTTCAACGGCCCTGCAAGATCCTCTCTGAGCTCTTTCAGTATCCTAGGATGTATCCCATCCGGTCCCATGGCCTTGTCCATTTTCAGTTTTGCAAGGTTTTTTTTTTTTATTGAAGTTTTCAATCTTATTCCATACAATAATAAGCAAAAAGCAATATGTAGGAAATTTAAATCACATAAAATAATACTAAGAACACCAACCAAACATGACTATCTTATAAATCCACATAAAATACATACAAGTCCACATTATGAGAGAGTGGAAATCCAAAAAGAAAGAAAAAAACATATAAGAAAAACATCAAAAGTCACAAGTAGCGTGCAAAAAACCCCAAAACAACCCTATTATACTAACCCATCACTGTAGATTGAGACTTATTTTTAGTAAGAAAAACCACCAATTGATTGAGTTCCAAAAAGACATAGTGCTTCCCAAGATGGCCTACTACACACTTGCATGGGAACTTAAGAAAAAAAGTAGCCCCCATAGCTAAGGTGGGCCTCCATTACTTTTCCTGCCACCGAGGTAAGGCTCACCGGTTCTCACTTCTTCCCTGTCACCACTTTTGTGAAGTGGTACCACATCAGCCCTCCTCCAATCCTGAGAAACTTCTCTTGTTTCCAAGGAACTGTTAAAACATCCTTTAATGGCCCTGCAAGATTCTCTCTGAGCTCTTTCAGTATCCTAGAATGTATCTCATCCGGTCCCATGGCCTTGTCCACTTTCAGTTTTGCAAGTTATAAAGAGGACTGGGGAAATCCACTGCTTACCTATTGGAAAGGCAGCATGGAATCTGTGTATCTTTTGGGAACCTGACATATATTTGTGACCGATATTGGCCACTGTTGGAAACAGGATACTGGTTTGATGGACCCTTACTCTGACGCAGTATGGTATATATTATGTTCTTATGCAAGCAACAAAGATGTCACAGCATTTGTCTGGGATATAAATCAGTTCTATCCCAATCTGTCCAGTCACCTAAATCTGCTATTCAATATGAGAATGTCTGCTCAATGATGGCCTGGTCTATCTGTGTGCCCTGTTGTTATTTCTGTAATGCTGGATAAGCAGATCATCAAGGGACAGCCTTTGTCAGCTATGTAGGAGGTCAGAAAATGTGGGCAAGATGGGATCCTGGCATCCGCCACCCTTTCTTTGTCCTCATCCATGTACCTGGAGCTTTAAGTGGGTTCAATGTGTCTGCTGTATGTGTGACTCAGCTGTGTGTGTGGCTAAGCACTGTTTGTGTCTGTGTGCCTAAATTGTGTGCCTAGGCAGTATGCATGTGTGTATGTGTGTATGTATGCATACCTATGCTGTTTGTTTCCCAGCTATGTTTATGTCTGTTATCAGTGATGTCTTTGAGTCTCTTATCAATGTGATTTGTGTATCTGTTGTCAGTGCAGTGAATGCGCCTTTCATTCAACTTAGAGGAAGTGCACCAGCAAACAACTGTCATTGTTTGATGCTGATGCTACTCTGTGTTGGGGAAGACAATGAACTGGGGGTCAGTTCTTAATAAGGCTTCCATGATGTGGCTGCCTGGGTGATGCCTGCTGTGACTGCAAGGGGTGTTGGAAGATTCCTGTGGCTGGAAAAGCCAGGGATATTATCACCTTCAGGCACACTGGAAGAACTCTGCCCTTCCATGCTGTGGGCTCCAACATAAGAACATAAGATATGCCATACTGGGTCAGACCGAGGTCCATCAAGCGCAGTATCCTGTTTCCAACAGTGGCCAATCTAGGTCATATGTACCTAGCAGTTTCCCCAAAAGACACAGGTTCCACAGTGCTTGTACTGGGTCAAGCACTGATTATCCTGGATCCCTTTTTAATAGTGGTTTATGGACCTTTCCTCCAGGAACTTGTCCAAACCTTTTTTAAACCCAGCTACACTAACAGCCCTTACCACATTCTCCGGTAACAAATTCCAGAGTTTGATTACACGTTGAGTGAAAAAATATTTTCTCTTATTTGTCTTAAATAGTTTACCCTGTAGCTTCATTGCATGTCCCCTAGTCTTTCTATATTCTGATAGCGTAAACAATTGATCCACATTTACATGCTCCACTCCATTCATTAATTTATAGACCTCTATCATATCTCCCCTCAGCAGTCTCTTTTCCAGGTTGAAGAGCCCCAACCTTTGCAGCCTCTCTTCATAGGAGTAGCCTTCCATCCTCTTTACCATTTTGGTGGCTCTTCTCTGTACTTTTTCTAATAATGCTATGTCCTTTTTAAGATACGGTGACCAGAACTGCACACAATATTCAAGGTGCGGTCGTACCATGGAACGATACAGAGGCATTATAATATCCTTTGTTTTATTTTCCATTCCTTTCTTTATGATACCTAGCATTCTATTTGCCTTCTTGGCTGCCGCTGCACACTGGGCAGAGGGTTTTAACATGTTATCCACGATGACTCCTAAATCATTTTCCTGGGTGGTGGTTCCCAATGTGCAACCTTGCATTGTGTAACTATAGTGTGGGTTGTTCTTTCCTAGGTGCATAACTTTGCACTTGTCCACATTAAATTTCATTTGCCATTTGGATGCCCAGTCTTCCAATTTATCCAGATCCTCCTGCAGTTTTCCACAATCCTCTTGGGTATTAACAACTTTAAACAGTTTTGTATCATCTGCAAATTTGATTACCTCACTCGTTATTCCCTTTTCCAGGTCATTTATGAATATGTCAAAAAGTAGCGGACCCAGTACAGATCACTGGGGTACTCCACTATTCACCTTTTTCCATTGGGAATATTGGCCATTTAGCCCTACCCTCTGCTTTCTATCTTTTAACCAGTTCCCGATCCACAATAGTACACTGCCTCCTATCCCATGACTTTTTAGTTTCGCCAAAAGTCTCTGATGAGGGACCTTATCAAAAGCTTTCTGAAAGTCCAGATACACTATATCAACTGACTCACCTTTGTCTACCTGTTTATGCACACCTTCAAAAAAACATATCAGATTAGTAAGACAAGATCTTCCTTGTCTAAAGCCATGTTGGCTGTCTCCCATTAGGCCATGACTATCTACATGCTGTGTAATTTTGTTCTTTATGATGGTTTCTACCATTTTCCCCGGTACCGACGTCAGACTCACCGGTCTGTAATTTCCCGGGTCACCTCTGGAACCCTTTTTAAAGATTGGTGTTACGTTGGCGACCCTCCAATCTTCAGGTATTACAGATGATTTTAATGAAAGTTCACAGATTACTAATAGCAGGTCCGCAATCGTATATTTCAGTTCTTTCAACACTCTTGGATGTATACCATCCGGTCCAGGTGATTTGCTACTATTCATTCTCCTGCTGACTGCACAGATGCACTGTGGCCTCTTTGTCAAATCTGTACCTCTGCATGAATTCCTCATCCCTGAAATCCAGAAATTGTGTTCTTAACAGAAAGTGCCTCCTCCTCTTTATCTGTTGCCTCTCTCTCTTTTAGCCATGAACACACTCAGTAGCCACTGCTGGGCCACACTCATGCTTGCCTGTGGTCTCTGCTGCAACATACCTTTCCACTAGCACATAGACTCACCACCAGCATCAACACTTCGCAACACTTGGTACCCTCACATTGAGACAGACACCTACTCAGACAACCACATACGACTGACACAGACTGGCACCCACACTTGTACATGTACACTGACACATGCACAATGCAACATCAAATGGTGTGCACAATCAGTCACACGTGGGATGGAAAAGGGTGGAGACCACAAGAGAAGAGGCAGCAGTGAGTTGGTGGGGACCTGTTGGGCTTGATACTTGAGGGGATGCTCGCAACGTGGAGGGGTGGGGGCAGCAGGATAGAGGCTATGGGATTTGGATTAGAGGAATGCTTCAGGACAAGGGATGTGGAGAGATATAGAATTGTCCACTCAGTAGATCACCAAATACAGCATCAGCAACTGCCAGCAATTACACTATAGATCGTTAAAGATACCCCCTGGTCTGGTCAACATATTTGGTAGGCGTAACAGTGGGCATGGGACTTTGCTGATGCATGCAAACATGACACTTATAGAATGCGATATCCATATGTAAATTCCTGACATACCATACACACCTATTCTCCTCCCTCCCCATGCCCCTTTCTCAGCACATACTTTTGAACTTTTCCACATTATGGAATTATGCTTCACATGTAGAACCTCTTTTTGCCATGTGAATGGTTCATCCCCATGCATAACTGGTATGTCTCTCTTATAAAATAAATCCCATAGTGCCATTGAATATAGGAATAATTTAAAACATCTAGATTAGAATTTTCAAATTATTCTTAGACATTAGTGAAAATTGACACCTAGGTTTTCCTGCCACTTGACCAGGGTTATCAGATTGAAACTTGGTGCTGAAATTTTGTTTTTGGAATCAAGATTTGTTCTATCGTGGTTACAGAGATAATGACTCTGATTTCAAAAGGGGCACACTTGGGCTGTCTGTATGGCTCTGAGCAGGAAGGGCCCATTAGGACCTGATTCTATACCACGGGAACAAAACATTCCTGTGGCATACAGAATTGGGCCCGAGGTCGGCCCAGCAGGCCCCTGCATGCCTACGGGGATGTCTTCCTTGCAGGCTCCCCTGGCTCCCATGTCTCGGACCTCCCTCTTCCTCACCGCCTGACCCATTGCTGGCCAGCCAGGGCCTAGCTTGGATGGCGGAGACCCCCCTGCACCTGGCCCCAGCCCTGGGAAGGGATCTCCAGCCCCAATCTCTGGGTCAGTGCTGATTATTCCACATTCGAGGTGGAATAATCAGCACGTCACCTCTGACCCCGCAGGATGTACAGGGTCATGACTGGAATCGGCTCTGTAAATCCTGCTGCTTTGGCCTGTCCCCGTTACACCCAGACCCCATTCCTCCCACCCCCTGCTGGTCTTCCCCATCCTGCGGCTCTAGACATCTGGGGAGAGCCAGAGAGGGACTTGTGAGGAGAGCCGGGACTCAGAATCGGGCTCATAATCTTTATAGATTTTTCCTCTCAGGCTTTGAGGAAAGAATTTCTTCAGTTAATCCAACAGACAATTGTCTTAGGGACTATTTTTTTTATAAAGTTGCTTACCAAAATGTGATTAAATTTCAAGAAAGGATTTATATCTTTGTGGATCAGGTCAGTTATAGGATTTTCCTTTGTATTATGGGTAATAATTTGGGGAAAAGGTCTTCTGTAGAGAGGATTATCTCTACTTATATAGGTTGTTATGCTAGACTGAAGTAATGCACACTTATGTATTCATAGGAGCCTTTTTATTCTAAAGGAAAGATCTCTAAAGGAAAATAAAAGAAATGTAGTAGTTGGTATGGAAGGGCAGACTGGATAGCTGTATGGCCTTTTTCTGCCATCATGTTTCTATTTTGCAACTAATGTGCATTAGGGATTGGCCCTTAATGCACATTTAGAGCAAAAACTAACTTGTATTATGTGTAAAGCCTCCATGGTAATTGTCAGGGGCGTGAGCAGCATGTATCCAGCAATTAATGTGTGGATGCCATATCTTTATGTAAGGTGCTGTTACTGCAAATACACTTACATCCACCTAATGGCCACATTGACAGTATGCAATATATACCCCTGCACTAACTGCAATGTTCTCATTGTGCCCACTTTCAGCCCCTAACCTGCCCTTTTAGCGACCTAAAACGCAATTGGGAGTTAGCATGAAAATCAGAATACATTAACTCATATTAGTACTGCACAAATAGTAGGGGGACAGATGTGCATGTCCTCTCAATAGCGGGCATTCTGTGATAACGTTTGGGTCCCAACACATGCCGCCAGCATGTTTCTTAGTAAACATGTCCCAAAATGTGCAAAATATTTTCATGCCCATAAACCCAAAAATCTCAAGAATACCTTGGAAAGCTGGAGTCAGATTTCTGCCTTACTGTCTATATACCGACCTCTTTGTGGTGTATGTTATTTGTATCTTCACTCTCAAAGTACTTTCCCAGCTTCCCTTATCTTTTGTAGATTTTGCCACTTGTTTTCCTTTTCCTATGACTTCTTGTAGTTATAAAAGCTAATTTTTCCCTTATCTTTTAACATATCTTTTATTTATATTTTATAACAACAACAGAGTTTAATTCATTGACCCCTAATTTACAGTGCGTAGCTGGGATTTCTCCCAGCCTAACTTTCTTTCCCTCTCTATCCATCCCTGGCCACATCTACATTTTAGCCACTTAAATTTATAGTTAGCTCAGTTCAGCTTTTGAATGGGACTGTTTAAGGGCCTAATTCCCAAAGTTAAGTGTCTCAAGCCCTTTGAAAATGAATCCCTTAGTGCTTTAGGCCCTATGTCACAATGGATGTTTTACTGCCATCGCCAGTCAGAAAAAAAGAATTTATTTTCTAGTACAGTCAGGTTTGCTACTAAGTTTATAATGTAATCAGGAGAAATGAATAAAAAAACCTAGAATGCATAATGGATCAGATACCCTGGGAAAGACTAATTTGAAGCATCTTGAATCTGCTGATGTTATACATTCTGTGAAGTGGTCATGGTGATAAAACCATATGAAAGACAATCAATGTCAACAAAGAAGAACAGAAACACTGAGCTCAGCATCAATAAAAATTAATGAGCTGATGGGTATTTGATTCAATGACTATTTTGGGTGCCATAATTGGAACTGTGAGAATTTTGTGAATTTCTTCATTGTGATCACTCTCATTTTCATTTTAAAAAAGGTGTCCCAAACAATGTTCAATTAAATCAATGGAGAAATGAAAAATGAGAGCAGATTATCATAGAAGAAAATAATAGAACCCCAACATTGGTTAGATGATATTTTCCTTGCATGTGGTTGACGATGATTTCAGTCAGCTGCTGAATAATGGAAAATCTCATAGAACATGATGGAACAGAAAGACCCTTCCACAAAAACTGCTCAGCTCTTCGATCCTTTCCTCTCCTTTAAAAGAACTCTGATTGACCTGTGCCTTCTTGAATTCACCACCTCCACGCTGAAGCTGTTCCATATATCTACCACCCTTTCAGTAAAGAAATATTTCCTTGGGTTACTCGTAAATCTCTTCCTTTCCAACTCATCTAAAGACCATCATTCTGCAGTCTGCTTCCTAGTAAAAGAAGCTCATCTCCTGTTTGTTTATACCATGGGGGAAGTATTTCAGAAATCTCTATCTTCACTTTTTCACCTTTCCTCCAAGGTATCCATGCTTAGATTTTTGAATCTGTTCCCATATACTTTATTGTGAAAACAGCCCTCTGGACCACTCTATTCAGTTTATATCCTTTTGAAGATCTGGCTTCCAGAGCTCTACACGGTACTCCAAATGCGGTCTCAACTGAGACTTATACAGAGGCACTATCGTCTTCCCCTTTCCTGTTAGTCATTTCTCCCGCTTTCCACCCAAGCAACTTTCTGGTTTTTACTGTTGTCTTATTAATATGCTTGGCCTCCTTTAGGTCATTTGGCATGACCTCAGATCCCTTAACCCTCTATATTGTACCAACCGCATGAGGTTTTGCAACTGAAATGCATGACTAGCTATTTTTAGCATAAACTTTTAATTGCCATATTCTAGATGATTTCACAAGTTTCACTTGATTCCTTCTCATGTTTTAGAACTCTTTCAGGATGTCTAACTTGTTGCAGATTTTTGTGACATCTTCAAATGGGCAAATACGTTTTATAGCCTTTATGCAATATGGCTTATAAAAATGTTGAAAACAAACTGGACCTTTTATTTTTTATTTATTTAACAGTTTTTATATACCGCACTATTCATCATCAGTGTGGTTTACATTAAACAACAACATACCTGTCAATATATAACTGATCTAGGTTTACAGATAACAGGGAAGGTAAACTGGGTGCAAACTGGGGAATAACTATATACAATTAAATATGTTACATCAAGGTTTGGTATTTGATGAAGTTCGGTATTTTCCCATTTTAAACCTCTGTTCTGGGTTGTTGATGTGTGTAAGAGTTAGTTGAGTGATGCGGAAGACAGTTCTCTGGTGTGTATGGTAGCTTAAAGTGCAAAGTGAATAAATAGTGCTTGAGGGACTTTCTGAATTGGGTGATATCTCTGATTGATCTGATGCTGGGGGGTAGTTTGTTCCAGCACTTGGGGGCATAAGACACAAAAGCTCTGTTAGTGGTTTGTTGTGTCCATTTTGTGGAGATACTAGGAGTGACTAGTGTATTTTCTGCTACTAGTCTTCTGGATCTATCATTCGGTGCGTGAGTGATTAGATTTGAGATTGATGCAGGTGATATTTTATTAATAGCCTTGAATGTGATGAGGAGAGCTTTGTATATTATTCTGCAGTTTATCGGGAGCCAGTGTAGGTCGACCAGTATTGGTGTTATGTGCTCTCTTTTTGAAGCTCCGGATAAGATGCGGGCTGCCGCGTTCATCGCCAGTTGTAGTGGTCTTAGTGTATTCTTGGGTAGGCCGTGCAGGATGATATTCGCATAGTCGAAGTGCGGTGTGACTATTGCTTGGAAAACTGTACGGAAATCTTTGGTCTCCAGCATTGGTTTCAGGTGTCGCAGTGTTTTTAGTTTGTAATATATTGACCTTACTGTGTTCTTTATGTGCTCCTTAAGATTGAGTTTCTGATCGAGTGTCACACCGAGGTACTTTTTTTTTTTTTTTTGAAACTTTTATTTTCATTTTACAACAAACAAAGGAACAACACACCAAAAGATACAAAACAAGTATACAATAAGGAAAAGTAAACCCATTACCCCCCACCCCGGTGCTTCTTCTCTACCCGTTTGTATCAGCAGGTGAGCGCTTCCCGTTAACAGTGATTATACATCAAACAATCAAAAAATATCCACAATACAGCATGATCATGAGACAGAGATAGATACAAAGTTAGACAGTCAGATGAGAGCATTTAGCAAAATGTACATAGTCATTGAACATCTTCCATTAAGACCAATAAGAAGGAGTCTGAACGGAGGAAGCACACAGACGAGGTATTTGTTCATATTTACTGTAGAGACAGGCATGATTCCACCATGCAGTGAGGCTCAGATGGGAACTAATTTCCCAGTATTACTCAATGAGGGAAACAGCAATGCCAAGCATATAGTTCAAAAGGAGATAAGCCATTTCTTGGGAGAGAGGGGATCCCCGCAACTGGGCGAAGTCCCACTACCCTCCGAGAAAGGGACTCCGGAGAGTGCAATATAGACTAAATACGACCCCAGTCCCGACGCCAGTGATACTGTAGTGCGGGATATTCATGCATAACATGAAATGAAGTAATAAACCAATGGCCACAGGACGTGTCCAGCAACCATTACCCTGAGTAGTGTTCCATATGTCTAAACTGTGAGGAATGTAAAAACACCGGTGGGCTAGAAAGAAGAGGGTCTGAGTGAGTGAGGCGGGTCAGAAACCCGTGTCCCTCTGCTCCAGATAAGGCTCCATTGCTCCGAGGTTAAAGTCACATGCAATTCTCTCTCCCATACTCTCTGCGCTATAGAGGTATCTCTAGTGATAGCATTACATAAGGTTTAGTAAAATTGGATGCTACACCCGGTAAACTACCGAGAGATCGGAAGTTTCCAATCAACCTTATGCAAAGAGTGCCGATGGCGGGAATACTCTAGTGCTCCGAATGCAATGCTAAAGTTACACTGACCAGAGTCGGGAGTCAAAAGGTTGCATAGGAATATTAAAGGCACCTAAAGTGTTCGAAAAACATTGGTGGATAGTGGGAGTCTAATGGGAGAGTCATACCAGGGAGTAAGGTAAAAGGAATCGGTGAGCAAAGGCCCGCTACTATATCTAGCCACACGGGTCTGCTCGGTACAGGAGCTTCCAACCAACAAGCACCTTGTTTGAGAAGAAAAGATTGAGGGAGCACTTGAATAAAATCGCCACCAAGTATTAATGGAGCATTAGCGGAGGCCGAGGCCAACTGAGCAAAACTTGCTTAGTGAGCAGGGTTGTCCACATTCGGGAACATAGTGCAAATACACGTGAATTCACTATCTCCAACCTCAAGGTGTACACGGGCCCATCTACCCTCCATGTCAGCGCTAATATCAGGTACAGTAGCGTGCAAAAACTTCTTGACCAGAATGGCTATCCCGTATCATTTGGAAACGGTGGGAGAGTAGGCAGCTACCATGTGAGGCCTAGCATTGAGTTTCAGTGTTTCAGCAGAGTGTAGTGCGTTTCCGAAAGAAACACCTAATCAACGTGCTCGTGTCTAAGATAGCTAAGGATGTTCTTTCTGCGGAGTGGACCAGCGATGCCTTGTACGATGAATAATAAGATTTTACATGAGGCCATTCAGAAAAGTTAAAATTCTGAGCATGATAGCACACATAGTTTTACGGTGTCCCTCAAACTAACTGTATCTGGCTGTACACATGACATAGGAAAATAAGCTAATATAATACAATGAAGCGCCCCACATTAACAAAGATAACCGCAGTACGGTAGAGGAGAAGCAAAACCCCCAAAATTACTGGCGACCATGTGTCTGCGGGGAGAAACCCCAGAGAAGGCCGAAATTGAAAAAACATATAACCTGTAGGACTGTGCGTGCTCCGAATCCGACCGAGGCACACATCATGAAGGGATAGGAGACCAAAGACATAAGTCATACAGAGAAAGAAAGAAAGTCCAGGCTATTTCTGTGCTGGGCTATGATCGCCGCATCGGGCCCTTCAAAATGGCGGACAGAGCCGGCAGATAAGAGTCCAAGATTTGGGATTAGCGCATCTGTTCTGCTTCTTTGGAGTCCAAAAATGTTGATAATAGATCAGGATCCTCGAACGTCCTGGTCTGGTTATGGAGAGTCACTCGGAGTTTCGCTGGATACAACAGGCCAAAGCGAGCCTGTAGCTGTTGAAGTCGAGGGCGAAGAGCAAGGAGTTTCTTCCGACGGTCAACGGTAGGCTTTGCCAAATCCGGAAAGAAGGAGACCTTACGACCTTCATATTCCAAATGATGATTCGCTCGAGCAGCATGTAAAATTTGTTCCACTTGTTGATATCGTAGCAAGCTAAAGATAATAGGCCGGGGGGTCGTGCGGTTGAGCGCCATGCGGGCAGGAACACGGTGTGCTCGATCGATTTCCAGTTCTCTGTGAAAAGTAATCTTCAGCAAGGAGGGAAGAGTTTTGAGCAAGAATTCTCTTATATCTCCTGCTTCCACTCCCTCCGGCATTCCAAGGAGCCTCACATTGTTGCGACGGGCGCGATTATTGCTATCTTCCAATTCCTTTTGAAGATTCTGTATCTGGCGCTCAGCCTCATCCAGTTTGCCCAAGCGCACCTCGTGCGAGTCGAGGACCCCCGCCATATTGTCCTGCCGTAATGAAAGACCTTCAAGTCGGTCTTGGAGCACTCCAAAGTCTTCTCGCATGGCTCGAAGCGCTTCTCCATTAGACTGCACCAATTCCTTCACGCCGCGTATTTCCTCCAAAATCTCCAGGTGCATTGCGGGGTTTTCACGAAATGGAACCATCTTCTGCGGGGAGGATACCTCCGTTTTGGAGCGTTTTCCGTGAGAAGAAGAAGGAGACCCGAAGTCCAAGCGCGCTGGTTTGTGGGCCGCCATCCCCCCCGAGGTGCCCCGGTCAGCTCGGAGCAAAATAGTAAATTTATATAGGTATTAAGTCAGGATTCTGAGTAGGCCTCTCGGGAGCTTCAACGCAAAGCGTCCTACCCGCTGGACATCAGGCTCCGCCCCCCCACACCGAGGTACTTTATGGATGCCTTGATCGGGAGCTCTGCATCTCTCACTATGAGGGTGGTTGGTGGCGAGAACTGTTTGTTTCTTCTTCCACTTAACAACTTCTAATCCAGTCAGCATATAGAAAGGCATTTAAGTAAAATCTAGGATGTCCATGTCAAAATATCTGGTATCTTGTGGAAAGGGCATTAGCAGGGCTTCATTGCCACCACTTCTTTTCAGACTCCAGAACAGATTTCAGTCCCTCCCTCCTGGGCAGCCTGCAGGGAACATGAGGGGAGAGGATGAGCCTGGAGCAGAGCAGAGAACAATTCCTTTACTTCCCAACCTACCTCCTATTTTATTGTTTGTCCTACTTCAGATCTGCTTGACCCCTTCTCCAGCTTCACAATTCTGCTCCCTTTTTGTCTACAAATTAAGCACCAAGTGGCAGTGAAGGTGAGGACATGTAAATACCATCTAAAGTCATCCTATCTCTGCTCCAATAGATACTAACTTGGGACAGGGACATGCAGAATAAGGGCCAGACACATGCAGAAAACCGTCCAATTTCAGACATGTGCAAATGCGAGATATAGACATTTGCAGTATCAAGGATGTGCAGCAGTGCAGCAGCAGATAATAAGACCTTGCCATGTACCTACTAGGTTTTTTGAGTTGGATAAAAATAATGGGTGAATGAAGGGGCATTCTCTTCTTCTTTGTGCTGTTGATAGCTGGCAAAAATGAGCACTGTTCTAATTTATTTATTTATTATATATTTATTTATTTAACTTGTTTTTATATACCACCTTATCAAAGGTGTCAATTCTATGAGAGTGATATCATTGAAAGCTGGGCTTTTCATTGGTTCTTTGTCTCCACCAATCTGCTGGTAGGGGAACACAACCCGCTTATCGGGACTGGTCTAGTGGGACTCAAGAAAGGGACATTATCTGGTAAGTAAAATGTCACCTTGTGCCTTTACAATATCTACTTTCAGTTTTGCCCACTGCTAGTCTACTTCCTATAGTTTTCCCACCCAGTTAATGACTTCTTGAAGTATCTTAACAAAGTCAATTTTCATGAAATCTAGGACTCTTGTCTTTGACTAAACTGTTCTCTAATACTACATTACACCATCCAGTTATCACTGGATCCCAGATCATCATGCACTGCGACATTAGAAATATTCTCCCAGTCATAAGTCCCAAGTCCAAAATTGCTCCCTCCCATGTGGTTTTAGTTACCAGTTACAGGAAATGTTCTCCCTATAGAAAATAAAAAATTGCCCTACGTCTACAAGACACCACAGCCAAGATGTCCCAATCAACATATTATAGATTGAAATCACCTATAAATAACATATTTCCTTTCATAGCAATTTTGTAAATGCTTTCTTCTGCCTTTATAACACACCAATATAAATAGATGCTTCTTTCCTCTTTATATATTAACCTGCACCGCTTCCTTCTTACCTTGCAAATTCTGTAGTTCTGTTGCTTTAACAGAATTGTTTATATATAGTACAACTTCTCCACCATTTCTTTTCAGCCTGTCCTTCCTGAAAATATTCGCAGACTGGTGTAGAAGGCAGACATCAATGGTATCACAAGATTTATGTAAGATCAGCAGCATAAAGCTAAAAAGTGAAAGTGAAAACTGAGCCTTATGAGAAATACTGTCCAATATTCAAAAGCACTTATTTGTATAGCAGCACTTGCTATTGAATAAATGCTCTATCCATGAAATTTCAGTGGCAGAAACCATTCAAAGTAGCATTTTAAAAAGGATAACCTGGCATCCAGGGCCTTACCAAGGGCTGTGAGAGCAGTTCCTGCTCATGACCCGTTGATTGGAGGGGGGGGGGGGGGCAGATTCACAAGTCACGCAAGGTGCATTTCTAGCTTGGTATGGTCCTGATGGCATTGGGAAGAGCATACAAATAAAGATGTGCTGCAAACTGAGGCAAATTCAGTACCAGGCATATGAACATTCAGGTGCCATCTGAATTCACCATGTGAATGTCTGGGAATTTGCAAGTAGGGTGCTAGGATGGCAATAGTACATGCTGCCCATGGAAAGACATATTGATGGAGACATGCAAGGACCTGTTAACTATCATGGGGATGTGGATGTGCATGCCCTATGTAAAGTACTATGGCATGCAGGTGCACACACGGGAGCATTATGACTACTCAGACACTGGAGAGTCCCAGCACTAAGCTGGGAACCCTATTAAACTGTTATCTAAGGCTATGGCTAGAGGGAGACAGGGATCCTTTCACCCAAAGCATCTAGGAGCCACTAAAAGCAGGTAATCAAGAGTTACTTCATGGCTCTGGGACAGAGAGTGAATCAGATAGGGGCACAGGTGGTGTTCTCTTCAATCGTCCCTGTTGAGGGCAAGGCAGAGAAACTTGCATCCTGGAGATGACTGACCATATCCAAAGTGACTTCATGGCCTTGGGACAGAGGGTGAAGCAGAAAGTGGCGCAGGTGGTATTCTCTTCAATTCTGCCTGTTGAGGTAAAGGCCAAGGCAGAGAAGCTCGCAACCTGAAGATGAATGCATGGCTGCATGGAAGGTGTCATCGAGAATGTTTTGGTTTCCTGGATCATGGGATGCTGTTCCAAAGGTTGCAGAGGAGAGATGGCATCCATTTGTCCAATAAAGGTTGACGTGCCTTCAGTAGCAGACTGGCTAATCTACTAAAGAGTGCTTTAAACCAGATTTGTTAGGGATGGGTGAAGAAAGCCCCCAGGTAAGTGAAAGCCCCCAGGTAAGTGAAACATTAAATGCCTTTATGGAAATAGGTAAAAGGGGCAACATATGGGAAGCAGTGGGTATAAATGACCGTAGCATGGAAAATAAAATCCCAGATGAAGCTTTAATGGGAGTGGCTGACTTGGATTTAGTGGAAGTTACAGAAATATGGTTCACAGAAAACCATGACTGGGATGTAACTATACCTGGCTATACTTTATTCAGAAAGGACAGGGTAGGAAGAAGGGGAGGAGGAGTGCCACAATATGTAAAAAAATAATATTAAAGCTTTGGAACTACAGTGCTTAAAAGGGAGAGAGGAGGCACTGTAGGTTAAACTAGAAAGAAGGAAAGAGAAATCTCTTTGCATTGGTGTGATATACAGACCTCCCTTACAGGAGGAAGAAATGGACGGAAAGTTAATTGAAGACATACACATCATTGCTAGGAAAGGGGAAGTGCTACTGATAGGGGATTTGAATATGTCAGATGTTGATTGACACATTCCTGCTGCAGTATCATCAAGAAGTAAGGAGATCCTGGATTCTCTACAGGGAGAACTATTCAGGCAACTGGTAACAGAACCCATATGTGAAGGGGCCATACTGGATTTGGTGCTTACCAATGGTAAAAATGTTTCTGATGTTATAGTAGAAGATCATTTTTCATCCAGTGATCACCAGATGGTGTGGTTCAGTATTAGGACTAGGGCTGTTAAAAAACATTCAAAAGCAAGGGTCTTAGACATTAGGAAAACTAACTATGACATGGTTGGCCAATACCTCAGGGAGTCATTAGCGGGTTGGGAGCAGCTGGGGGATGTAGAAAAACAGTGGGCAAAACTGAAAGGGGATATATTAAGGGCAATCAACCTTTTTGTTAAAATGGTAAATAAAGGTAAAAGGAATAGGAGACCGCTATGGTTTTAGAAAGAAGTAGCTGAAAAGGTGAAGAAAAAGAGGGAGGCCTTTATGAAATACAAGACATCATAGAGAGAGGAAGACAGACATCTATATTTGGAAAAACTTCGAGAAACTAGCAAAGTAGTCAGGAAAGCAAAGATTCAAAAAGAGGAGGAAATAGCCAAAACAATAAAATGGGAGGATAAGACATTTTACAGATATTTAGTGAGAAGAGGAAGGGCAAAAGTAATATCAGACTCAAGGGTGAAGGGAAGGAATATGTAGAAGCTGATGTGGATAAAGCGGAATTGCTTAACAAATATTTTGTTATGTGTTCACAGATGAAGAACCAGGAGCAGGACATCAGAAAATACCTACAAACAGGAAGAGAAGCGAGGGGCATCTTGAACAATTTTCAGAAGAATATGTAGACAAAGCAATGGGACCAGATGGGATACACCCTAGAATACTGAGAGAACTTGGGGACGTTCTAGCAGCTCCACTGACCAACCTTTTCAATGCCTTATTGAAGTCGGGAATGGTGCCAAAGGACTGGAGAGAGGCACATGTGGTCCCTTTACACAAAAACAGTAGTAAGGATGTGGTTGAAAACTACAGGATAGTTAGTTTAATTTCGATGGTGAGTAAATTATTGGAAGCGCTGCTGAAAGAGAAAATAGTGAGGTTTCTGGAGTCCAGCAGATTACAGGATCCAAGGCAGAATGGATTCACCAGAGGCAGGTCTTGCCAGAAAAATATTATTGATTTCTTTGACTGGGTGACCAGGGGGTTGGACCAAGGGAAATCCTTAGATGTAATGTTTTTAGATTTCAGTAAAGCCTTTGACACCATTCCTCACCGGTGACTTATAAACAAACTGAGCACCCTAAGGATGGGCCCTAAAGTTACTGCTTGGGTTAGAAATTGGATGAGTGGGATGCAACAAAGGGTACAGGTAAATGGAGCTCACTCTAAGGAGAAGGAGGTTACCAGTGTTGTGCCCCAGGGATCTGTCCTTTTCAGATATGTTAGTGAGAAGAGGAAGGGAAAAAGTAATATCATCAGACTCAAGGGTGAAGGGAAGGAATATGTAGAAGCTTATTTTTAACATCTTTGTTAGTGATATAGTGGAAGGGCTGTTGGGTAAGGTTTGCCTCTTTGCAGTTGATACCAAAATCTGCAATAGAGTATACACCCAGGAAGGTGTAGATAACATGAGGCGGGATCTAGCTAAGCTTGAAGAATAGTCTAGAATTTGGCAGTTGAGATTTAATGTTAAAAAATGCAAGGTCATGCATTTGGGCTACAGCAATCCAAGGGAGAAATATAGTATAGGGGGTGAAGTACTTTGTCCACTAAAGAAGAGCGGGACCTAGGCGTAATTGTATCTGTTGATCTTAAAGTAACTAAACAGGTAGAAAAGGCAATGGCAAAAGCTAGAAGGATGCTTGGGTGCATATGGAGAGGAATGGCCAGCAGAAGAAAGGAGGTGATAGTGCCTCTATATAAGTCTTTGGTGCAACCTCATTTGGAGTATTGTGTGCAATTCTGGGGACCGCACCTTCAAAAGGATATAAACAGGCTGGAGTCAATATAGATGGTGGCTACTAAAATGGTTAGTGGTCTTCATTATAAAGCATATGAGGACAGAGTTATGCATCTTATTTATGTAGCTGTGTTTATATACTGCTTTTTCACCAGGTCAAAGTGGTTTACAGATATATTCTAACAGGCACTTTTTATTCCTTTGTCCCTGAAGGGTTCACAATCTAAGTGTATTTGAGGCAATGGAGGGTTAATTGGCTTGCCCAAGGCCACAAGGAGTGGTCATGTGACTAGAGACTCCAATCCTTCTGGCCTGAAGCTATTTATCCCTACCTGGGAATTGAATGTGTGGCTCTCCAACCTGGAGTAACCTATCCCAACCACTGAGCCACTCCTCCTTAGAAGAAAGGTGGGATAGACGTGATATGATTGATATGATTGAGATGTTTAAATACCTCCGTGGCATAAATGCACAGGAGAGCCTCTTTCAATTGAAAGAAAGTTCTACTGTGAGGGGACATGGGATGAGGGTGAAAGGGGATAGATTCAGGTGTGATATGTGGAAATATTTCTTTACAGAAATAGTGGTGGATTCTTGGAATAGTATCCCAGTGGAGGTGGTAGAGATGAGAACAGTATCTGAATTCAAAGAAGAATGAGACAAATACAAAGGATCTCTAAAGGAAAAAATGGGACTGTTGTATTGGTTGATATGGAATGACAGATTAGATAGGCCATGTGGTCTTTTTCTGTCATCATGTTTCTATGTTTCTAGCAAGGCATGGCTCTTAGGTTCAAGCATAAAATCGATGAGGGGCAGAGGACTAGGGAGGCCCTGGGAAAGGAGAAAGTGCTGTCTCCATGTCCCTGTCAAGGAGTAGACAGGAAACCCATTGCTTAGCATGGGGTATTGAATGCTTCAGGACTGTCAAGGAGGTTAATGGCTTATAAGCTCAGAAAAGGAGGTAGAGCAAGGTAGGAATTGCTACAGCATATTGAATCCTTTAGGTGTGGTAAGGAGGGGAGAAGGCTCATACCTTAGGAAGGGGAGGCAGAGCAAAGTAGCATATGAAATCTTGTGCTATGAGTGGCAGGAGGAATCGAGGGAAACTGTGGACCCAGAGGTGGAGTGTTAGTCTCTAGACCATTGCTCAGGAACCTCCAGAAGTACCTGGTAAAATGAGGTGGGGAGGGGCTTAAGCCTACAGTAGCTGCAGGTAAGCCTTATTTATTCTGTTTCTGGGAAAAGGGAAGGGAAAGTTTTCACCGCTCCAAATCCAGACATTGGGAACCAGGAAGTAAGCTGGTTAAAACCAGCAAAGGTCATTCTAAGTTAGAATCTCCCTGAACTGATTCATGGTTGTTTTGTTATTAAAGAAACTGTGCTTGATAGCAGGCAAAGGCATTTCCAGACTGCAACAAGGGTGTAGGCTGGATGGAAACTCCACTCTGTGCAAGGGTCTATAAGCCTGGCCTGGATCATTGTCATAGAAAAGAGAATGGGTTCAGGGAAAGGGGAGTGGGTTCAAGTCCTGCTAGCTTACACTAAAGAGGGAGTTCAAATCCCACTAGCTCTAACTAAAGAGTGGCTTCATATACCACTAGTTCAGAAAAGGTGGTATATTGTACAGTACTGGTGTTGCTAAGGAAGAGAAACAGTAGAATGAACTGTCTTTAAATTGTGAAAAATCCCAGCTAAACACTTTGTTAACAGAAGGAGCTGGAGTTGTTGAAGAAGAGTTTGAGAGAACAATGTTATAATGCCGAAGTACAGGAGTATAGTGTAACATTATTAATTCTGGCACAGAGTAGAAGTTATATAACTGTTTTAACTAGAAAGTGCTTGCACAATAGGCTAGGAGTCCATGACAGCAGTAGGCTGAATCCTCTTTTATGTTTACTAGACAAGAAGTCACTTTAAATTTGTTGTGGCCAATCTTTATATCCATTGTGTTGGCATCTTGACTATTAAGGTAGTTGTGCATGTTAAAGTACCTCGTGAAGTGTGGTTAATGCTTGGAAACCGTATATGCTAACAAAGGGAAAGAGGCCACGTAGTGTAGAGGTGGTTTGAGTAAACCCAAATTTGTAGCACAGTGCCTCCTAGCTGTGACAGTATGCATGTATGCACTGCCATACACATCCCCAGCATGAGGACACAGCAGGGCAAGAAGGAGATGGCTACACGGCAGCCACACTTCTCTTGTGCTAAGGAGCAGCTGTATGCAGCACACAAAATGGGACCATACAGCACAGTAGCTCAGCGGTTAAGGGGAAAGGTGGGAGTAGCCTCTCTGAACATATTAGAGGCAATGGGAGTGACACAGCATCAAGATGGCAGATAATGTCAGAAACTGGGAAAAGAGGTGATCCAGATAGGAATCTGGACACAGCCATAGATGAGAGCACTTGGAGTTTGCACTATGCATCAGGAAGGAGCCTGTAGATGAACCTAGCACAGAAAGAAATCACACATACTCACAGAAGGCTTCAGAGGAACTGGAGTGGAGGGGAATGTGGCCATGCCCCCCACCCCCCAACCCAGACAGGGTGTGAGCCATGGTCTACCAACAGCATGCCGGGCAATGCACGTCCAAAGCTGAAGTAGGCAATGGGTGATATATGGAGCATAAGAGAGGGATGATAGGGCATGCCATAGTTAATGGATGACTCCAATTAGCATGTTTTTTATATCCCTTTCCCATAGGAGATAATGGATAAGGTGAGAAATTCAAAATCAGAAGGCATGCTTCAGATGACAGCAGCTGTGGTACTTCCAGTGGCTTCAGAGGGAGTGGCAAGAGCATGAAGGTATGTAGCATGTCTGTGCCCACAGCTGAGATATCATGTACAGGAGCCCTGTCTGGGAGAGGTCCTGGTGGGGGGCAGCTGTAAACGGCCGGGGCAGGTGGTATACATAGCACTGTGAGGGAACAGCTATCCATGACTTTCACTGACACAGCACGAGCAGGATCCAAAGTAATAGGGACTCAGAGCCAGGTATGGCTCAGCAGGAAAGAACATTGAAAGGCAAGTCAGATGAAAAGCATGTGTCTCAGGCAGAGACTGCTGCAGCACATGGGACCACCCTGTTGGAGGAAATGGCAAGGACACAGATGTGAGTGGCAGAGGGAAGTGATAGCAGCACAAAGATGACACTGTGGAAATGGAAGCAGGACAGGTTGTGCATGTGCAATGGATGGCAGCTAGAGGTAATAGGTTGGTTCAGTCGTAGGGTGTGGTAGTGGTACCATGCATATACAGCATTTTAACACTCTGGGACATGGGCTAGAGGTAACAGCTGTCAGATAATGTAATGGAGGGACACATCAGACCACATGGCCCTCAGAATGCAGGATACCAAATGCCCCAGTCTGCCATCCCCAGCTTCATGTGGGTGCAGTTCAAATATGTTAAAATTATAACAGCCTCTGTTTTGTATTATTTATACACCTTATGGTAGACACGACAATGACTCTGAGGCAGGCTGGTTAGCACACAAGTGCCACATCCAGTTTGCCATTCTGGGATGTCCATCTCTTGTTTATCTCTTAAAATAGTGCATTGAACATTCATATCTGGATAGTGCCAGGATGGAAAGAGGTGAAGCCAGAATGGAGCGTGGGTATTCCATCTACTATTCATATATCTATGAGGTTTAATTTTGGACAGTTAAAAGGCTTCCTGACTTAGGGGCTTGTTTACAAAGCCGTGGTAGTGGTTTCTGATCGTTATCGGAGCCGCAGCCCCATTGAAATCAATGGGGCTGCGGCTCCGATAACGATTGGAAACCACTGCTGCGGCTTTGTAAACAAGCCCCTTAGTGTAAATCTATTTATTGAAACTGTGAATGCTGAACAAAGTAGCCAACATACAATTGTTAAGATTAGTTGATTTTTCTGCTTCAGTTCTGAGTTTGCAGTTAAGTTCAAGTGGATTAGTGTTGGGCTTTGGGGTTCAGTATAAGCATATAGTTTCTGTCTATGTTACTTTGATGTTTTGTTTGTATTTTATTATTATATTAGATTTTTGTGAACTAAGGGGTCTATTCTGTCTCATGAATAACGGGGATGGACGCGCCTTTGGGACGTCCATCCCTGCTATTTTCCCCCTTCTGTTCCCAGCAGAAGCCTCCCCATATGAACAAGTTCACAAAAATATAGTATACAGGGAGTCTTAGTCGGGATGAGAGGGGGCATTGCGGAGGCAGAGTGAGGGTGGGCAGTGGGCAGCCCTGTACATCCAGCGTCGGCAAACTGGACGGGGGAAAGACAGGCCTGGGCGGTCTCAAAAAGGTGAGGGGTGCAGGAGATTTGCCGCAGCCCAACCCTAGCCATGGAGGGCAGATTAGGGGTTGGGTTATGGGGAAAAAAGAATGTGGTTGGCAGTCGGGGATCACGGCTCTTGAATGGAGCTGCGGTGCCATGGCAACGGAACACAATGGCACCGTGGCTCCATTCAGGAGCCTGACTGTGTTAGCCGGGCAGGGTTCTGTATGTGCAGGCCGATCGGCATTGCTTCCGACCTGCATGTACAGACCCTAGACATGATTCTGATCTGCGGGGCCTCCACATGAATATATGTACGGGAATGTGGTATACAAACTTTTCAAAATAAATAAGTAAATGTGAAGAAGTACAGAGTGATGCACTTTGGATGCAGTAATCTAAAGGAGCTGTATGCTATAGAGGGTAAGAGGCTAGTGTGCATAGAACAGGAGAGGGACCTTCGGGTGACAGTGTCTGAGGATGTCAAGGTGGCTTTGTTGTGATAGGTTAAAGGTGTTATATCAAATAATAAAATAAACCATAAACTAATATGACAAGGCAGTGGCCAAAGTCAGAAAGATGCCAAGATGCAAACAGAGAGGAAGAACCAGAAGAAAGGAGGTATTAATGCCCCTGTACAAGTCATTGATGAGTCTTCACTTGGAGTATTGTGTTCAGTTTTGAAGATCATACCTTACAGAGGATATTAAGACTTGAAACATTTCAGATGAAGGTGACCAAAATGATATGGGTTCTGTACCTGAAGATGTATGAAAATAGGCATGAAGACCTAAAATGTATACCCTAGAGGAAAAGAGTGAGGGGGGATATGATAAAGCTGTTTAAATACTTAAAGGGTATTAATGAATAAGCAAACTTTTTCAAGAACGGGAAAGAAGTAGAACTAGAGGACATAAAATGAAGCAGCAAGGAGATAAACTTAAAAGAAAGATCAGGAAACGCTTTTTCATGGAAGAGTGGTGGATGCCTGAAATGCTCTCCCAATGGAGGTTCTGGGTGCAACAATAATGACAGAATTCAAAAAGGCATGGGACAGATACAGAGGATCCTTATATGGCAAGAGGATAGAATCAAAGTAAACTAAAATAGAGGGGGCAACCTAATGGAACAGCAGTTACAACCCTAAACAAAGGCATAGAAGGGTAACCTGCATGGAGCAGCCAATACAACTGTACAAGAAATTTAACTACTGTGCCGGCATGACCATTAGGTGAACTAGGCAGCCACCTAGAGCACCAATAGTCAGAGGGTGCCCATTGCCGCTGCTACTGCCCAGGATGTGACGTGGCGGCAATACTTTTCAAAAAGCACCACAGTGCCAGAGTCACCTTCTCCTCTGGCACTGCAGTGCCATTAGTGCTTCCACCCCCTCTGATGTCACTTCCTTTTGAAAACAGGAAGTGGAATCAGGGAAGGCAGAAGCATGGATGGCAGCGCAACACCAGAGAAGGTGACTCCAGTGCTATACTGCCATTTTAAAAGTATTGCGGTTTCTGCACATCCTGGAGAGGGGTGGCAATGGGAGCAGGAGCTAGAGCAGGGTGGTGCTGGGAATGAGATTTTCCTGGGTGCCTCATATCCTTGTGACCGCGCTGCCTCACTGGGTCTAGATGCACCATGCTAGTCTTTTTTGCTACAGAAAAACTGCCAATTAACTATTTACAAACAGAAATATTCCAAACAATATCATGCAAAACGCCATGCAATACCCAGCAAGTCACAGCTGCTGTGCTACGTCTATGGCCATTACACACAGGGCGTTGTTATTTGCCTTTCATGTGAGCTTTTCAGATAAATTAATTTAATTTATCTTTTATATTGCCTATATACTCTATTTTTAAAGTGAAATTTTTTGCAGAGTTTTATTAAGAAGAACATTTACTGAGACAGATGATTAAACCATGAGAGATAGATAAAAAGCCGCAATTTGATGCAGTATTTATATCCTTAATTTAGGGCCTTATATGTCATTTTCCAGGTGTTTTTGTAGGTTATTCCTGTATATCTGTCTTTGACATTGATCTTTTCCTTTCAGCTTTCTTCAATTTATTTTTCTGCTTTAATCCTTTCAGATATCACTTCTCCCTCTTTTATTGAAACTACCTACAGCTTTTCAGTTTTCCCTTACCTCAGCACTCCCAGTCTCCTTCTTCTTCCCCAGTCCTTTGCTAACTCTCTCCTCTCTCCCACCCTTCAAGCCGCATCCTCTCTCTTCCTCTCCCACCTTCTGTCCAGCATCTTCTCTCCCTTCCCCTTCATCCAGTGTCTCTCCTTGGTCTCTCTAATCTCCCTATGTCCAGTATCCTCCTTCTGTGTCCCTATTTCCCCTCATATCTAGCATCCTCCCTCTCGGTAGGTATCCCCCTCCTATGTCCAGCATCTCTGTCCTGCCCACACTTCCATGTCAGCATTTCCTATCACTCTATCCTCCCAGTTTCCAGCATCCCCTCTTTGTATCCGTATCTCCCCCAATGTCCAGCATCATTCCCCTCTCTTCATACTCCTACCCCAATGCTCAGCATCTACCCTATCTCCCTATTCCTCTGATGTACAGCATTCCCTTTGTCTGTCCCTATCCCCCTCTTATGTTCATTATCCCCTGTCTTGTTACACCCTCCCCCATGGTCCAGCATCTTCTGCCTTCCTACCAATCCCCTTTATGTCCAGCATTTCCACTTTCAGTCAACTCCTCCCTCCCAGTATCCCTATGTCTTTATCTGTCCTTTGGGTCTCTATCCCCTCCCTAGCCACTATTGTCTCTTCCTTCTAATCTAGCATATCCCCTTTTTTACCCTCCCCCAAATCAGTATCTTCCTCCCCCCCCCCCCTCCAGTCTTTTCCCCAAGTACCTCTTGTTTTGGCCTTCCATACTAATCCAGCAACTCCCTTCTCACTGTATCCAACATCCCCTCCTTTCTCCTCTGAGCAAGTTTCTGTTCTCACTCAATCCAGAATCTCCTCTTGCCTGCCTCCGCATCGATCGGATACTCTCTTTTCTCTGTTGCCTGTCTTGCCAATTCTGCTTTCATGGATGCGTGGCGGCAGTAAAAGAGAGAGAAGGCATGGGGCCATTAAGCTTCTGACCCCTTAGAAATGGGAAGTGTTCATTTATTAATTTTATTTATCTAGATTTGTATACCACTTTCTCCTTTAATCAAAGTGGTTTGTTGGATGAGGCAGGACTGACAGAACCTTAGCAGTGCATGCTGGCTTGATGGCCCTGTGCCTTCTTTCTCTTGCCGCTGCCATGCACCCAGAAGCGTTGCAGGCAGCAGAGAGAAGAACAAACATGCAGCAATAGCAACAGAGGAAACGATGGCAGCCTCATCGGGAGCTAAGTGAGGCAACGAATGTAGGAATAGGAAGTTCATATCAGCAGTTGGAACGGAACCTGATGCCACTTCCTTTGGGGGCTCAAGAAGTGCTGGAACTCCATTTCACTCTGTTATGGCACAAATTAAGCACTAGTCCTCTCACTCTGGATCTGTCATTCATAGACCTTTGCAAAAATAGTGAAAAGTGCATGCCAGGCACCTATTCAGAGGTATTCAGTCACGTGGTAAGGTGAAATGTGGAAAAGAGGTTTGTCAAGGAATTCAAAGGAGTGCAGAAGGGAAAGGAGTAGAGAGGAGAGATTCCAATATTTGGGGACATGTTTACTAAGCTGGGCTAACATATTATTCAATGGGACATTGTTACAAATAACCCCGGTGAATCGTTAGCCCAGCTTAGTAAACATATCCTTTGGAGAAACAAGCATAACAAGGGCCCTTGGAGAAATCAGAAACTCTAACACCAGCCCAAAGAAAAGACTCAAGTCCAGCGGAGAAGTAACAGCGACCCGGGATCATGCAAAGTACAGAAAAACCTAGTCTGTTTTGTATCAATATTCAAGTGAAGTTGCACCTAAGATTGTTACAATTTGGACTGTTTAGTGTTGAAGAAAATTTTTGCAGCAAAGTCTTTTATTTTGGAATAGCAAATACCACGTGCAGTATTTCCTAGGAACTGCTTCAAGGTGAACATCGCGGACCCTGAAGGAAGAATCCTTGACCTTAGAAATGGCTCAGAAGGGGAAGAATTTAAGTTTATCAGATGGTTATTTTAAATCAAATTATGTAACTTTAGATACTAGGGATGAGCACAGGACAAGAAATTGATTATTTTAGTTCATTTGGACTTTTTCCAGATGTTTGAACTTTCTGAAGTTCATTTCGCTCATTCAATAAAAAATTTTAATTCAGAAAATGGGGGAAGTACCAAAATGGTAGCCACAGTTTGATCTTCCCTGGTCCCACTGAAGCTCTCCCTTGAATTGCTTTAATCTTCTTTCGTTCTGCTTGATACTATGACTAAACACAAAGTTCCTGGGTATTGCAATACTTGAAAAATTCTTGCAAAACATACCAATGAATGCAGATGACTCAGCAGTTCATACACATCCCATAGCTAAATTTCATCAAAATGGGAGGTACCTACCTGTAAAAATCTGCCAATTTTCTAATAAAAATGAGTAAAGTTGATTTCTTTAGAACTCTCTTCTCACCTTGTTAATGTGCCTAATACATAAAAAGCATGAGGTGACGTGCTCAGATTGACCAGTGTGCCATCATCTTGTTTCTGACATTTATGTCTTTGTCATTTGGAGAGCCCAGCAGATCCCACTAGGATGAAGCATTCCATGTCCTTTACACCTAAAAGTATGGAGACACTCAAGACAAGCAAAACAAGCAAGCAAATATATAAAGATTAAATATTACCCAAGAGGGATTTAATATATATGAAATGGGGAATATGCATTAGCCATCATCTATTTATTTATGTATTTAGCTAGGCTTATCTACTGCTTAGGAGTATGTTTATTAAACCATCTTAATGTTTCCGGCGTTAGCTCCAGCAATAATGTGAAGAATGACATAAAAGGAGTGGGCATTCCGGTCTTAAGGTAGCAATCGTGGGTTATTGCGTGATAAAGTGCGCCGCGCACATTATCGCGTGATAGAGGGAGCTGCACATGTTTACATGCATCAGCCTTAATTAGGCGCGCTGACCTGCAAACATAGCAGCAGAGGTGTAGCACACTGGCTATTACAATGCCTGTTGAAACAGGGGTCATGAGTTCAATCCCCCAGTGGGCCTAATGAATAAGGTTGGCCAAGGCAATTCCTTTTCCTGCTAGCAACAGTACAACAATCTGTGCTGCCAGCTAAAAATACCCGCACCCCAATGCCATAAACGAATGCACTTTTTAGGGCACACCAGAAGGCACATCCTAAACCACCACGTCAGCCAAGGCGGGTTATAATGTGCCCCAGAGGCCATGTCGAAAGGTTGCCAACTCCCAAGGCACCATAGTAGGCACCCCATAAGCTGGCTGAATCTAAGGTGTGGCTTAAGATGCCCCAAGGATGTATAGGTGACCCCAAAAATGTTGGCCAAGGGCAGTAAGGTCCCCCCAGTTGAAAAGCAAGAGAGGTATGGGCCAAACACAGATGTAACCCTAACAATGCACAGAGCAACAAGGAAAGACAATGCACAAGTAATGGAAGGAAGTAGATCTGAGCTGATGGACCAGACAAATCTGCGTCCAGCCCATGTGGCAGCTGGAAAAAATTATTTTTATTTATTTATTTAGCTGTATTTATATCCTGCTTTTCACTGGGTCAAAGCAGTCAATTGTGAGATACATTTAACACAAGGGGATATGACACACATACACTAATACTTACAGGGAACATGGGCAATGGAGGGTTAAGTGGCTTGCCCAAGACCACAAGGAGTGCCTATAGGACTAGAAATCCCAGTCCCTCCAGCCTGAGATTACTGTCCCCAGGTGGGACTTGAACCCCCAGCCCTCCAGCCTGAAGTACCTTGTCCTAACCACTAGGCCACTCCTAATGGACAAACATATCAGGGGCAGCTGTAGCAATGCACAGAGTGATGGTAATGTACCATGCAATAATGACAGTGTGTGGCAGAGGATGGGAAGGCGTGTCCAGCAGAGGAGGTAGAAGTGGCTGGATAGGCGCAATGACAGGAGGACAACGGAGTAGCACTGCCATGCAGAGCACACACAGGAGAGGCAACCAGGGAGAGCTGCAATGTAGAAATGTGTAGCAGTGCAGGACGTGGGGTAGCAGCATGCACATCAGGGTAGGACGGCACACAGCTGGCAGACACACATAGATGGACAGAAGGATGGTTGACAACTGTGATAAGGGTACAATGTGCTAACAGCACAGATCTGCACAGCTATGACTGTCACAGGAATGAAAAGTAGCTGTGCAGGACAGGCATACCAATGAAAGAGAACAGAGAGGAATCAAACCTATGACCATTAGCACAAATGTCAATGAACAAACAGGTAGGCCACACCACCAACATGAGGTCATTAGCAAAGGCTGCATAAAAGAATACTGCAGGGCATCACTCAAGAAGCCTGCTGGCTGCCAGGATAGGCAAACCTCCAACAGTAACCATGATGAAATGCACATGCAGATCTGGTGTGTACAGATCAGATCACAGTCTGTAATTGGGACCAGAGCCACATATAACTACATGCACACACAAAATGAAATGTTATGCAGTTGATACAGCATGCAAAAGAGAAAAGAAACTAAACCCAAAGGGCAGCAGGGGATGCTCTGTGGAGCAGGGCAAAATATGGAACAGAACAAGAGAGAATTGAACCTGCAAACAGGTGTGCTACAGACCAGCAGCAATGCCAATCCCCCAAGTGGACTACCATGTAGACACCATAAAGAAAGAGATATATGTAACAGCTAATATGTGATGGATAGGCAGCACAGAGGGCACACTTTGGTGTACAGTGAAGAGATGGAAGGGTTTGTGCATTGGTGATGAACCTGCAGGTACCTAATGGTCATGTTAGCACAACAGAAAAAAAAAAAGTAAACCCCATGTGGGGATCAAACCTGCAACCTATGGTATCATAACACATGTCTGTAACCACTATCCCAAACAACCACAATGAGCATAATGCAAAAATTGTACCTCAAAGGGAAGGTGTGTATGGGAACCGGTAACACCCAATGATGTGGCAAACAGCTGGCAGATAGACAGCTGGCACCGTACAAGGATGTGAGCACAGGTGGGCCATGTACATGACCAGGAAGTCATTAAATACAAGTGTCAGTGTGATCAAGCAGCAGCAGAGACAAATGTACGTCAAACACATATTTTTATTTTGGTAAATCATCACAGATAGTGTAGATACCGCCATCATAATATCAAGGTGAGTGGATCCCAGGTGAAAGACGGAAAACACATTTAGCAGGGCAGCAACCCACATCTTACAGAAAGGTCACTGGCCTGTCTACAAATGATGGGCAGGAGAGATAATGTGCATCAGGTGCATGGTGTGCAGTATGCATTAGGCCCCCACCCCTCACATGCTGCTGCATGCCCCAAATGTGTTAGTTACATATGTGTGCATGTAGACAGTAGGCAGTGCATGATGAGGGCCCAACACACATCAATCATGATCTGTTCCTTAAAACATATCTATCTGGCAACACAGGAGGCACACAAATGAAAAAGCATATGTTGTTAAAATTTTGAAAGTTTAAACACACATATCAAAATTTATGTTACAGCTGTCACATAATGCCTGATATAGGAATCAAAGCTGCAACAATGTAACCCTAAACAATCATCAAATGCACAATGAGGATATGCTAACAGGTATCGAGGCACATGAATACAGAGAATTCAAAAGAAACCATCTGCACAAACAGGCAGAGATAACACTATGCAGAAGGTCCCCCTGCACTGGTTGGTGTGGATACAGTGTCTGTACACATATATCACGGTACATGGAATGCATTAATGAAGGAAGAAAATGGACACTCACACTGCCACACTCCAAATATAACGGGGCAATGTGAGTGTCGTTGCCTCAGGGGATAAATAGGACTGTGCAGACATGCGATGCTAGGTTTGTAAATTTAAAAAAACAACAAAAAGGGGGTGAAAAAAAATAATGAATGGACCTGTACCTCAATGAGAGTCTTATCTCTTACGTGTCCTTATTATACTAGCCCAAAAGCGGGTCTGTAATAACTGAAAAGGACAAAACCAATATGACAAAATGTAAAATAACATTTTAAATCAGGAGTGTGACTGCTGTTAAATTATAAATCAAACAAAACAAATAAACTGTAGCTTATGTATCTGCATTTGAGTGGAGCGCGATCCACTGTATGTCCAAAATATGTATGCAAATGATCCTAAGAACACCTACACATGCGCTTTTAAAGAGAAGAGCTGCTAAGCGCGGGAAACGATGCCGGCTCAAAAATGCCATTGTGCTGTAATGCAATGTATAAATTGTAGCATATATAGATAAGTATGAGTAAAATGTAAATTGCTGGCTAAAGGAAATATCAACTTAAACCAAAAGGAGAGGAATATTCATTAAAACACACGATGCCCTTATAGTAACATTTTAAATCAGGAGTGTGGCTGCTGTTAAATTATAAATCAAACAAAACAAATGAACTTTGCAGCCGCATTAGAGTGGAGCGCGATCCGCTGTGTGTCCAAATATTTATGCAAATGATCCTAAGAACACCTACATATACGCTTTTAAGGAGAAGAGCTGCTGAGCGTGGGAAAATGATGCCGGCTCAAAACTGCCATTGTCCTGTGAATGCTATGTATAAATAGTAGCATATATGAATAAGTATGAGTAAAATATAAATTGCTGGCTAAAAGAATTATCAAAAATATCACAACACAGCGAAGCACAAAAAAAGGACAAAAAACAACAAAGGAGGGCCTTATAAATCATATTGATTTAAAAAAAACCTGTTAGTTTTAAAGAAAAACATGTCCAGCAAAAACAGAGAATCCATTTATCGAGGAAAAGAAGTCATGTCAGGTACTGCTAGACAAACCATTATACACTGCCACTAATCATAAAAATGGGGAATTATGAACACTTGAAATTAATAAGTAAAAATAAAAAATAATAAATAAAATAAAAAATATATATATATAAAATAATAATACATAATAAATAATAAATAAAAAAATAAATATATAAATACATGTATATAAAAGACCATGTATGTGTGGTGAGATAAGAGGGGTAAAAAACGACACAATAATAGGCCTGACAAGGACCCCTTAGGTAGAATTCCTGCATAGGCATAAACATGTTGTTATTAAATAACATATGTCAACAAACCACATTAAAAATACCTGAGGATAAGCCATAACACCATAAAGAAACTCAAAGATAGCAGATTATATCCATAAAACAATAAGAAAATATTATGGATTTAAATTTTTTTCTTATTAAGAAAGTTAAGATTAATTGGTGTGGTGGTGATGTTAACAAAACAATCATGAGGTTAGAACAAAGATATATTTTTTTACTTAATTCTCTCACCCCTAGTGGTCTTAATAATGAGAGTGATCTTTCAGTTTTCCTTTAGCCATCACTATTCCCTTTTATTTTCTTATTGTTTTAGTAAGTGCAGAAAGTGAGCACTCCAAAACTGATATTCTCATTCACTTGGGTACAAATGACCTGGATAGAAACAGTGTCTCTGCAGTTCAAAGGGACTTCCAGACTCTGGGAGAGAAACTCAATCCCATTGTTAATACTATAGCATTCTCAGAAGTTCTACCTGTTCATAGTAAGGGGGCAAAAAAAACCTTGAATACATGGCTCCAAACCTGGTGCAAACAAGAAGGATTTAGATATATAGGCAAGTGGGGAAACACATGAACCAACAAAAGACTATACTGCACTGATGGACTACATCTCTCTGCTGCAAGGAAAAGAATCCTAAGTGGAAAAATTCATTATGTGGACAGGCATTTAAACTAGGGAAAGGGGGTGACAGATAGAGGACAAGTTCAGTATGTCACTCCCAGCAAAAGCAAAACAAAATTGGAAACAGACACTCTTTTGAACACCTCAATGGCAAGCGGGAAGGGGCGTGTAGAACCAAACCTATGCAAAAGGTAGGCAAGAGATTTAACAAATGCTGGAAAGCAATGAGTACAAATGCTCGAAGCCTAGCCTACAAAGTTCCTGAACTGGAAGCCCTAATGGTGAAAATGGGCTTGGACATTGTGGCCATTACAGAAAAATGGTTTAATGAGTCACATGAAGGGGATATAGCCATAGCTGCCGATAATCTTTATCTTTATCTTTATTTACATGATTTGAATGACCGCCCGGGCCGGAGCATCAGGGCGGTGCACAATACAAAAAAAAATAAGGCTGCAGGAAACAAAGTCAGAAAGGGAACGCCAAAAATCGACAGGACAGGAGAGACAGATTAAAGGCAGAAAAGAGGAAAGGCCCAGGGGGGCAGGAGGACGAAAGGGCAGGGGGGGAAAAGGGAAAAGGGAAGTGGACCAGCGGGGGGAGGGTTATGGAGGGTGGAGGGCGAGGCTCTGTGATGGGACACCATCGTCGGGGGGGGGGGGGGGAAGATCGAAAGCCTGGCAAAAGAGGTGAGTCTTGAGGAGAGTCTTAAAGCGGAGATAGGATGGTTCTAGACGAAGGGGCAAAGGGAGTGAGTTCCAGAGAGCGGGACCCAAAAAGAAAAAAGCGGAGCGACGTGTCAGTTCAAGGCGGGCCTGGGCAGGGGAAGGGAGAAAGAGGCGGTTACCGTGGGCCGATCGGAGAAGACGTGGGGAGGGCTGGAGGTGGATAATGTCCGACAAGTATTGGGGGGTGCTGGAGTGGATAGCTTTGTGAGTGAGGATGAGCACTTTAAAGACAAAACGGAACCTGACCGGAAGCCAGTGTAAGGTGAGAAGGCAGGGAGACACGTGAGAGCGAGCTGGGGAACCAGTGACAAGACGGGCAGTGGCATTTTGTACTAGTTGAAGGCGTCGAATCTGAGAGGAGGGGAGGCCTGCATAGATGGCATTACAATAGTCTAGCTTGGTCATTACCAGGGACAGGATGAGGGTAACCACAGAGGAAGGGGGGAGAAAGGGTTTGACGGCCCGGATCCGACGTAGATGGAAAAAAGAGGTGCGTATGACGGAGGAGATGTGTTGATGGAAGGAAAGGGAGGAGTCCAAGGTAACACCTAGATAACGGAGAGTTGGGACTAGGGGAATGGAGCGAGAAGACATAACAGGCGACAAGCTAGGGGAAGAGAGCCCAAAGGAGATCCAAATCGCGGATGATTTGGCGGGGTTAACATGCATGAAATTAGAATCGAACCATGATGCAACAGAGGAAAGACAGTCATTGAGCGGAGTGAGGTCAGGGGCAGAAGAGGAGGTATGATGGACCAGCAGGATATCGTCGGCGTAAATGTACGTGGAGATGCCAGACTGTTGGATGAGTAGGGCCAGAGGCGCGAGGAAAGCATTGAAGAGTAGGGGGGGCAAGAATAGACCCCTGAGGAACACCACAGAGGGAAGGGGATGGAATGGAGGAGGAGCAGCCAATGTGAACTGAGAAAGTGCGAGCAACCAGGAAGGAACGGAACCACTGCAAGACAGTCCCACGAACCCCAAAGTCAGATAGACGGGACAGGAGAGTGCGGTGATCGACAACATCAAAAGCAGAAGAAAGATCCAAGGACACCACAAGAGAGAAATCACCACAGTCATGCGCACGGTGAAGCTCCGACAGTAAGGCTGTGAGAATAGTTTCAGTGCTATGGCCTACACGAAATCCAGATTGACGGGGGTGAAGGGCAAGAGTAGAATCGAGGTGTGTTGCAAGTTGGGAGAATACCAGTTTTTCGAGGATCTTTGAAAGGAAAGGGAGGTTGGTGACAGGTCGCCAATTTGCGGGGGTGGCAGGATCAAGGGTGGGCTTCTTCAGGAGAGGGCGGACAATGGCGTGTTTCCAGCTGGAGGGAAAAAGACCAGAGGAAAGGCTAGCGTTAAAGATAGAGACGATGTAGGGCACAAGAGCAAGGTCTGGGTTAAGCAGCCAGGAAGAAGGCAGGGGGTCAAGAGGACAGGTAGTCTGGTGGGCTGATGAAATAGCCTTGAGGATTTCAGGGGCGGAAACGGGCAAGAAAGTACACCAAGTATGGGGGAAAGTGTGAGAGGGGGATGGAGGGCTGGCAGGGGGGAAGTAGAAGGGGAAGGGGAAGCAGGGGGAGGGGAAAGAGGGAGAGGACAGGCGGGAAAGGAGGAACGGAGGGAAAGGACCTTGTTGGTAAAAAGGGAAGCAAGGGTAAATGGGCTGGGGGCCGACGGAAGGGCCCGTGGGGGAAGGGTAGACAAGGAGGAAATGGATCTGAGAATGAGAAATAAACGTCTAGAAGAATTAGAAGAGGAAGATATGAGCTGAGAGTAATAAGACTGTTTGGCCGATGATATCAGGGAACGGTAGGAGAGATGAGCTTGGCGGAAGGCTAGGTAGGCGGCAGTGGAGCGATGCTTTCTCCATAAGCGCTCCGCCCGACGTAGGTGAGAGCGGTGGAGGAACAGTCTGGGATGGTACCAGGGATGGTGAGATGTAGGGCGAGGGGATACAGGACGAAGAGGGGCAAGAGCATCGAGAGTGGTAGAAAGAGCGGAGGACCAGGTATTGACCTGTTGGTCAACAGGGAGAGAGGAAAAATCTGGCAGGAGGAGAGAGCTCGCAGGGGGGAAAGAACGTAGGGTATGAGGAGAAAGGCGTCGGCTAAGGGATAAAGTGGAGAGATCGGGAAGGGGAGTGTTTAACGGCACAGGGGAGGGGAAAGGGAAGGAGAAGAACAGGCAGAGGTGATCGGACCAGGGGACGGGAACGGTATGAATATTAGACGGTAGATAGGGAGAGGGATCGAGAGTGAGGATGAGGTCTAATGACCGACCGGAAGCGTGGGTGGGACAAAGGACATGTTGGGTAAGGGCCAAATCAGAAAAAAGAGAGATGAGAGTCTTATTGTGTGAGCGCAAAGGGGAAACCCAGTGGACATTGAAATCGCCTAGGATAACTAAATGGGGGGACAGAAGGACGGAGTCAGATAGGGTAAGCTGAAGTGAGTCCCAGAGATCAGGGCGCATGGAGGGGGGAACATACAGGAGGAGAAAGTAGACTGGGATGGAAGAATCAGAACAAACTAGGAGGGATTCGGGATAAGCTGGAGGGTGAGACACCTGCAAGAATGCAAGGGTTAATTTGAAAATTAAGGCCACCCCGCCCCCAGAGCGCCGGAGGCGCAGGGTATGAAAAGCTGAGTAGCCGGGGGGAAGACACTGGTGAAGAAGGGCATCCTCTCCCTCACGGAGCCAGGTCTCTGTGAGAAAGAGGGCGTCTAAGGAGTGCTGAACCAGGAGATCATGAACAAGGTGGGTCTTGGAGCGCAGGGAACGACAATTTAAGAGGGCCAATGAAAATGTAATGAAGGAAACGGCTGGAGAAGGCAGGGATGAGGGGGGAGTGGGAATTAGAGGGGCTGATTTGGGGCAACAAGGGAGGAGATTGGCAAGATTACGGGCAGGGAGACCAGAGGGGGGGGGAACATTCTGCAACGGCCGATGTCCCCAGATAACGGGAATAGTGGCCATACCCGAATAAGTAGGGCGGAATGGAACAAAGGACAACGGAGCAGCCATAGGGTGGGGGCTATATGGGGTAGAAAACAGACTAGAGGTGATCGTTAGGAGGAAAAGATATAGCCAGAAGATAGAGGTGTGAGGGGAGAGTCGACGGTGCCACTCACCCCAGTCGTCGCCCCAAGGAGCTCGCCCAAGGAGCAGGACCTGCTCCTTGTGCGCGCACCGCCACAGCGTGGAACGCCGCACCAGGAGACTTTAAATACCGGGAAGTACCTGGATGATGACGTGGACACGTTGCACGCATCCGTGTCACTTCCGGGAGGCGGGACCTCACGGGGAGGCAAGGAGAGAGGCAATCCAAGGCAGGCAGGTACCGGGTATTCTGGATGATGACGCGGAGATAGAGAGGGTAGAAAAGGAGGAGGAGTAGCTCTAAATTTCAAAAGCAATATTAAAGCTGCTGAAATGCAGGGGATGTGGGGAAAAAGAAGAAGTGTCGTGGATTGTGTTGGAAAGAGGAAATGGCACTGTCATCCATACTGGTGTGGTCTACGGGCCTCCATCTCAAACCGAAGAAATGGATAGTGAATTGATTGTTGATATTGCAAAGATAGTCGTGAAGAGGGAAGTGATCATATTGGGTGACTTTAATCTACCCAAAGTATTGGAGTGTTCCTTCTGCAAATCTGGAAAGAAGTAAAAAAATTGTGGATGCCTTCCAAACAGCATTGCTTATGTAAACAAATGGTGATGGAACCGACCAGGGAGAGCTCCGTGAGGGATTTAGTGTTCACCAACGGAAATAGCATGTTGATTATCCAGGTGGGTGCCCATGTGAGCAGCAGTGATCATCACACGGTGTGTTTTGAGATAAAAGCCAAGGTGGAATCCAATCACAGCAAACTCAAAGTCTTAGACTTCAAAAACGCTGACTTCAGTAAAATGGCCAAGTACTTGAAGGAGGAGTTGGTAGGGTCAGAGGGATTAAGGGAAGTGGAATTGCAATGGGCTAAAGAAAGCAATAAAAGGTGCAACAGATACATACGTAAGGAAAGTAAATAAAAACAAGAGGAAAAGGAAACCTATTTGGTTCTGCAAAGAAGTGGCTGCACAAATAAAGGCAAAGAACACAGCTCTCACAAAATTCAGAAGCTCACAAACAGAGGAACACAGAAAAGAATACAAGATCAAACTAAAAGAGACAAAAAGGGAAATAAGGATAGAAAAATCAGAGGCATAAGAAAAGATGGCTAAAGATGTGATGTGTGGCAACAAGACTTTTTTCAAGTATATTCGGGAGAGGAGGAAAATCAGAGGTGGAATTGCAGGACTCATAAGTGCTGGGAACGGATTCGTGGAAAGTGACATTGAAAAAGCGACAATGCTGAACAAATACCTCTGCTCTGTTTTCACTAAAGAAAATTTTGGAGAAGGACCACCTGTGATTGACAAATATATAAATGGGAATGGAGTAGATACCGCACCATTCACAAAAGATGATGTGTCAGAACAGCTTGCAAAACTGAAAGTGGACGAGTCTATGAGACCAGATGGGATACACCCCAGGATACTGAAAGAGCTCAGAGAGGTTCTTGCAGGGCCTTTGAAAGATGTTTTTAATAGATCCTTAGAGACAGGAGAAGTTCAGCAGGATTGGAGAAGGGCTGATGTGGTACCTCTCCATAAAAGTGGTAATAGGGAAGAAGTGACAAACTACAGGCCAGTAAGCCTTACCTCGGTGGTGGAAAAGAAATGGAGGTGGTCCTGAAAGAGTGAAAAGTGGACTTCCTTGAAACCAACAGGTTGCATGATCCAAGGCAACATGGTTTTACCAAAGGATTATCTTGCCAAACAAATCTGATTGAGTTCTTTGACTAAGTGACCAGATCAACGGCATGCGAAGGATGTGATCTACCTAGATTTCAGCAAAGCCTTTGATACTGTTCCTCATAGGAGGATTATCAATAAACTCAACAGCTTGGGGATGGGTCCCAAGATGGTGAACTGGATCAGAAATTGGTTGACTGACAGGCAACTGAAGGTGACGGTAAACAAAACTCACTTGGATGAAAGGAAGGTGATTAGTGGTGTGCCCCAGGGTTTAGTCTTGATACCGGTACTGTTCAATATATTCATGAGTGATACTGCCCAAGGGCTGAATGGAAAAGACTGTCTTTTTGCAGATGACACCAACATTTCCAACAGAGTGGACTCCCCTGAGGGAGTGGGGAGCATGAGGAAAAATGTACAAAAGCTGAAAGAATGGTCTAATACTTAGCAATTAAGATTTAATGTGAAGAAGTGCAGTGCCATGCACTTGGGAAGCAGAAATTCAAGGGAATTGTATGCGATAGGGGGTGAGAGTTTGGTGTGCATGGACCAGGAGAAGGACCTCAGTGTGATTGTTTCTGGTGATCTCAAGGAGGCAAAACAGTGTGACAAGTCGGTGGCAAAAGCAAGAAGGATGCTGGGTTGCATACAGAGAGGAATTACCTGCAGAAAGGAGGAGGTACTAATGCCACTGTATAAGTTGTTGGTGAGGCCTCACTTGGAGTATTGTGTTCAGTTTTGGAGACCGTATCTCACAAAGGATATAAAAAGGCTGGAAGGGGTTCAGAGGAAGGCAGCCAAAATGATTTAGAACCTGCTTCAGAAGACTTACGAGAAGAGACTTGAAGACCTAAATATGTACACCCTGGAGGAAAGGAGGGACAGGGGAGATATGATTCAGACCTTTAAATACTTTAAGAGTATTAATTGACAAACAAACCTCTTCCAAAGATGGGGAAGCTGTAAAACTAGAGGGCATAACATGAAGCTGCAAGGGGATAAATTGAAAGTTAATGTCAGGAAATACTTCTTCACTGAATTGGTGGTGGATGCTTGGAATGCCCTCCCGATGGAAGTGGTGGAGGCAAATACAGTGACAGAATTCAAAATGGCATGAGACAGACACCATGGATCCCTTTATAGCAACAGGATAAAATCAAAGTAAGCATAACTATTTCTTATATCTGAACTAATAGGGGTGACCAACATGGAGCAGTGGGGAAAGGTGACCTGCACAGAGTGGCAAGTGCACCTACCTTTGCCGCCTTGCTGGGCAGACTAGATGGACCATACTGGTCTTTATCTGCCATCATATACTATGTTACTATGTTATGTTATTTGACACAACATTGGAGGGAAAGCCAATGTAGCTGCTTGAGAATGGGGGTAATGCGGTCCCTTCTGTGGGTGCCCTCCAGGACTCTGGATGATTTGAGTCACAGGATTTATATTAGGATTTAGTAATCTGTTGGGGTAAAGATTAGATCTAGTCTCTTTCCTCCCATGTGAGTAATTTATTGACAATCTGCTTGAAGTCTAATGATTTCATAGCTTCTATTAATGCATTTGCATGTCTTAGTTGCTGGGCAGAAAGATTGAAGTCACCTAATAGAATGAGTTGTTTGTTTTGAGAGGTGTTTGAACATGCTATTTCCAGAATGCTAGACAGCATGTGCTGCGTCTTATTCATAAATAAAATACAAAGACTAGGCTCTCTTTCTTAAGCTGCAAATTGTTTTACTTAAAGAGAAGTATAGGCTCATGCAATAATTAGAGCACTCAAAAATATTCATATACATTTTTTGGGGAGCTTATACAAGAATATGCAACAAGAGAACTGTTCAAATCCTGAATTACTGATTATACTCGATCAGTGTGAACTTACTGTGTCTGTTTCTTGTCAGCATGTTCTCTATCTCTCTGGAATTTCTGGAGATAGTTCCGTAGAGATCATCTTTTATTTATAGAGGGAAAGTTTGTGATTTTGTATTGAAGAAGGTTTTCTTCCTTTCAGAAAGGATGGAAAAGCGATCAGGTCTTGCCCTCTCCCCAGCTGAAGAAACAAAACCATCGAGAGAATGGGATGAATCTTTATATTTTCTTATGAGCTTGTGGGCTCTGATGTCACATACCATGTGGTAACCAATCGTATAGCGCAAAACATTGGAGCTAGAGAAGGAGGTAGAAAGGTACTCCAGACTGGCTCAGCTGGTCACATCTTTCCTTGCAGATCAGGTGTTCAAATAACATATCCAGAAATGTTCAGATTATTATATTAGAGGTCTTCAGCACTTGGCCCTTAGTTATCATGACAGAAAAGATTCTTCAGGACTCTTGTCTAAAAAGAAATGTGTATCACAAAAGAAAAACAGGTCAATCTAGGACGATACCTAGACCCTTTTGTTTACTGTGAACATGCAGAGAAGATGAAACATCAAGGTCCTTTTCTTTCAACTAGGCTTGATCAAGTTCTTTTTAAAGGGTTGTCTTTTTATTATCTGTAAGGCTGTTCTCACACCTCTGAGAGTCAGAGATGGGTTTAATTACTTTAAGCAAATGGATTTCTTGTTCCTGCTTACATTCTTTTATTCCCCTTTGATCCATTATCAGTTCTCATGAACCATCCTTTGTTAGATCTGACTTTTGCTATCTGGTGGTAGGCTATAATTAACATTAGATAGGAGAGCGTTGCATTGCTTGCTTCTCAGTATTCAGTACAAATGACATGTTTCTCCTGGCAATTCTTATAGTTTAGAATGTCTAATATTCCTGAATCCAGTAAAATCAATAATTCAACTTATCACTCTGCAGATAAAGGAAAGACCTCAGGGAGACAGCCCTTGTCTGATGTGGAAAGAGCCCAGCCATGGGCATGGGACTGAGGTGTGGGAAGAAAATAGCGTTATTGGGCCTCATTCGTCCTTTTAGGAATGTAGTTTTAAATTGTGTGCATTGACAAAGTACACATACACTTTTCTTTTTGCAGAATTGTCAGATTTCAAAGTGAAATTACAAGTGCACTTTGGCTTTAAGAAGTTTGGGCCCGATATTTGAAGTGATTAACATGGTTAGTGCTGCTGAATATCTGCGGGTGCTGTCGCCACGTGGCCCAATGCAAACCGATTAGTACTGGGGCATTCTGGGGCTGGAGATTGTTCAGCCGCTGCCTGGTTATTGCTAAGTGGCAAACGTCAGGCACCGTAAAGGCTGGCCTAACGTTTGCCACTGAAGCTAACTGGGCAACCTGGATATTCAATGCTGGGGTCTCGATATGGCCCCAGCATTGAAATGTCGGGTTTAAAGTTCAGTGGCGGAGGCTAGCCATTTTAGCAGTGCTAGCTACCGCCATTGAATATCGGGCCCTATGCATTTATATTCCCACCTACTCTTTGGGATGCACAATGCTTCTGCATTAATTCATACATATGCTGAAGAGGTACAAACCCCTTGACACCCCTGCCTTTTCAGATGCCATTTCTAACATGGGGTAAAGGTATGTACTGCATGCAGACAAATTATAACAAGCTATTTCATTGCATAAAGAACCACTTTACTCATGAAAATGTCTTTAATAATTATTCTCTATCAGTCAGCAGCGGTATTACTACTGCCAGTCATGTACATGTGTCATCAGCCACGGTAAAATCCACTGTAAAAGAGGCTTAGTGCCTTCCAAGAATCAAGCCTTATAATCCTGATTAATGCCAGCTTTAAAATTAATGCATGATTTTAACAGAGCTTAGTAAATAGTTAATTTTAGAGTTAAAAAGCACTGTTGATATCAGGCATAAATGCCACACAGTCAATAGGCTGTAAGACTATTTTCTTTAATATGAAACTTATCCAGGTCCCTGATATTACTGTACAGCTATTCGCTGCACACCTAGGTCTATAGATGAATTGGATCACATTTTCAGAAGGAATGTCTATGCACTATGGTCAATATTCCAAGCTTTCTATCTGACCAATGATTATTGCAGCTTTCCAGGCCAGGTTTTACAGGAATACTATTTTATCAACTCAAAGGTCATGGAATCTTCAAATCATGACCTACTCACCAGTTATAATTGCATTTTTCTGAACATTTGGCATCCCAGAAAGGGAAAATTGGTCTACCAACAACACTGAAAATCTTAAAGCAACTTATATTCTTTCTACTACAGGATCATCATAAATTATATCAACAGTTTACAAGACAGATGTTAAAACAGAGGACCTGCAAGATCATATATGAATACTCTTTTTTGGACCAGGAAGAAGGAGGAAATTCGTAACCACTCCCTTTATTTTCTTACAGCAGAAGGGGAAGATGGGAATCCCTGGCAGGTGGCTGGTCAGATGAAGGCATACTGCGGTATCTAATTAAGGCCAGCCAAGTTAGGTGGCTATCATTGAAACCCAGAGCTAATCTCTGAACCTAAGTCTGCCCCTAGGCCCACCCAGGATTTGACTGACTAAATGTATTTGTGTAGTGAAACTCAGATGGCTAAGGGGACCTTTGACTAAAGCTTGGTAAATGGTTAACATGTTTTAACAAGTGGTAACTGACAGATAGGAACACTAAAGTGGGAGAATACCAGTGATCACACATAAAAGTGCCCAGTAATTGTCCATCGTGCAACAGAGTTGGGAACTGGTGGAGTTTAGATGTGGAAATTTCATTGCCGCTAGCATGAGGGCAATTGCCACATGCTCATTAACAATGTGGCAGTATGACTGCAACAAATGACACCTCTGTAGGTTTGTGTTAAGTGTGCCACACATTAATGTTCCCACTCATGCGCTTCCTGCTGGGAACAAGCTGGGCATTCCCTTGACAGCGTATGAGGGGGGCACTTAATGTACAAGGACATTGCTGCTAATCAAGCAGTAAGTGTACATTTTTAGTAAAAGGGCCCCTAAATGTAGCTGCTCAAACTGGTCAAATTTTAACGGTTTTCATTTGATCCTTCTGCTTATTGTGTTAATGTGCAGATTAAAAAGTAATTTTATAGAACTTTCTCCACATGTAAAACATGCTCTGTGTATGGAAAATAGCTGTTATAAAATTGCACGGGGATCTGCAGCTACTGCTGTGCAAACTGCACATAGACATTTTTGGAGCATTGAGTGAAACAGGTGTAAAATATGCACTATTCAGCATCAAGTCACACAGGTGCATATCTTGCCTATATATAAATAAGAATAACATGGGCATCATTTTTTGGCATTTCACATTGGTTCCTTGTTGTAAATTATCCCTTAAATGACAATAAGCATTATGGATGCCATAATTTATCAAGTTCACTAAAAAATGTTTCATCTTATACTTAGCAGATGCTAAGAGGCCGTTATTCAACAAAAGCCAAACACGTAAATTTAGGAAGCTATTTCAAAGTGAACATAACACACGTGGAGGGTAATTCTCTAAACCCTCACATATGCACATGTGTGTCACCATGTGTGTGCATCCACCCTATTTTACAAAGTCCTGCTACTTTATAAAACTGCAGAATACTAACTTGCCATGCTCTGATCATGGCTGTTACACCTCCCTAGAGCAAGCATAGCTGGCCATGTCTAGATGATCACAGGGACATGCGTATGTCAGTGTTCTATAAGGTGAGTGTGTCCTTCAAGGCCAAGCCTTTGCTCCGACCTTGCCCTGCTCCCATGCATGTCCCTATTGTACACATAAGCGTTGGGCACTTCTATGCACTTACAGAATAGCGACCAGCCAATGCACACATGGAAGTGCCATTCACTCACATAGGTCCTCTAAAATAGGAACTTATGGGCATAAGAAGTGCACATCTTTCCACGACTTCGTCATAATATCACATCCTAAAAGGCTGATAGTCAAAAAATGTGTTCAAGTAACTTTGGGAGTTACCCATATAAATCATTGGGTTTTAAAATTCCTAGTCCTCCATCCCAGCGCAGCAGTCAAATATGTGCTGCTGACTAACTTGTGGTTGCACAAAGTTAGCCAGTTAAGAAGGAGAAGGATAGGTGCCTTTACGCAGCTTGGCAAAGCTTTAGGCAGTGCTGATATTCACTAATATACAGACAGTTATCTGACTATATTAAATCACTGATACAGAAGGTTTAAGGTAATATTGATAAAGTTATGCAGATAACTTAATTTCATTGGGTTTTTGCATTGTGGATTTGGGCATGTGCAGATTGTTTGCAATTTAGTGGTGATTTTATTATATATGATAACTTTAATTGGAAATTTTGTGGGTCTTATCTGAACAAATGCTTCCGAAAATATTGCGATAAAGTTATCTACACTTTACCTCACACTGGATTACTGAACATTCACTTATTTTTTTCAGTTGAAAGTTCCCCTATATTTAGGTCAGGAATTCATTTGCCTAGATTTACACTAGTCCCTATAGGTACTGGCCTGTAGTGCCTAAAATCAATGCCAGCTTCCTGGCTCTCCTCCACCCCCATCAGCAGATCTTCCCCATATCAATCCACTTTTTAGACTTCAACATTTAGTGAACATAGGATGCAAAATTTAGCAACCGAGCCCCTGTTATTTCTCAAAGGGACCAATTAAGGATCCTAATGTCCAATGCTAGGATCCGAAATCCTTTGGGACTCAACCTTTAAACATTTTAGAATGTGTTTGTAGGAAAAATGTGTGTGTTTCAGTATCTGAGTCTTTAGTTAATTGTAAGGCTAATGAAACTGTAATCTTTCAAGAATACTATGATCACGTCCCAAGGCAATGCTTGGTCTTTTAACGAATTATATGCAATTATGATATATATGTCCAAATAACATTTACGGGAAATAAATCTGTTTCTGAAAATTTTCATTTTGCATTCAGTTATATTCTCAATATGATTACTGCTCTAAACGTGTCATTAAAATAGAACTAATTTGCCCATCTTGTGGAGAGATCTCTCTGCAAATGTTAGCTTAGCGTTTCAGTTTTCCCACTGGCACTTTGAAATCCCCTGCAGCTTGGCATCCCATGGTTGAAAATGCTTACTCACATAATATTGTTCTCACAAGGCCCTTTCATAGTTTTGTAAATAAGCCAGCCTGGCCAAATCAACATTTCCAGCTATTTCAGCAAATCTATTTCCTTAGCTCTATTGAGGGGAAAAGTGCTAAACAAACCATGAAAACCGCCTCAGGTAACCTACAAAGAAAAAGAAGAGACCACTGAGGGGTAGGGATCCTTTATATTCATGTTATATTAACTGTTAATCAGGGCTGAGCGGCTAGAGTATGTTGAAAGCCACATTAAGGGAAGAGATTTAGTTCACGCCTTTCTCGGGAATAGCTCAAGGCCAGCTGCATTCAGGTGCAGTAGGTATTTCTTCTCTCCATTGGAGGGCTAACTATCTAAGTTTATACCCAAGGCAATGAAGGGTTAAGCACCTAGGAGCCTATTTATTAAGTTGTTTACGCCTGGGAATTACCACACTAACAGTTAACACAGGACTGTACTAATAGGTAATGCAGCATGTAAACTGTTAACATGCTTTAATTCCCATGTTAAACAGTTAAGAGAGTGCAGGCTGTTTGGGGGCATGAATGATTAGGCAAAGGGTTGGAATTGTGCCTTATAGTTTATGTGGAGATTGTTACCATGTGTTTATTGAGGCAGATAATGCAGAGCAGAGTGGTGATTTCCTTGGCATTAACTGCAAAGCAGCCCTCCCAGAAATGCAGAGAACATCTTCAACGCCTAATACAGGTTTTTCAGTTACTACAGGTTAATTTTTGGAAATTATTGCATGGTAACTGTCAAACCTTGCTGCACTCTGGTCAATAGTAGCCCTAAAACAGTTTAGCAAATAGCCCCCCCAGTGATATAAATTTGAGCACTTTAACACTCATATTTGTACGTGCTTTAAAACAAAATACAAGGGAACAAAAGCACCCACGTTCCACTGCTAGCCTGTGTTTTCAAAAGGAAGCTCGATGGAAAGTTTCCCTGTGAAAATCAGCTTGCAGACCTACAGGTACAAAGTATCTGTGATCCTACAATACCACAGGCAGTTTCAAAATTGCCCTCCTTATCTGTATTAATATGTGCCTGGTACTCGTGGCCTGGATTGGCCACAGTTGGAAACAGGATTCTGGGCTTGACGGACCTTGGTCTGACGCAGTAAGGCATTTCTTATATTCTTATGGGCTCCTTTGGTTGAATTGCATTAAGCAGCTAATGCAGGAATTAGCCTAGGCTAACATCTAAAAACATACAAACAAAAAATAGATAAGTTCAGGGTTCTACACATGTTGGAATTTGGTAGATTATTGTGTTAACATCTAATGTAGCAGGTGAAACTTAGCACATGCTAATTCCTGCATTATCTGACAAACATGGAATGGGCTGGGGAATGTGCCTTATACTTGTGCAGGGTTTATTTTATAACAGCACACCTAGGTTTGGAAATAGGGGAAGTGCCTATATTAAGCCTATTTTATAATGACACATAGGTGCCCCTTGTCTTTATAGAATACTAGCACCAATGGCATTTGGTTTGAAGGCACAGACGTTATGTCTGTTCTTGAGCCAGTGTAGACTTAACATAAGCATTTGCATCCCTCATTGCCTTCTCTGCTTGTTTCCATCAACCACTTACTCAATAAGTCACCATAAGACCATAAGGTAATAGCAAAGCTTGGCCGTAGCTTCATTAACTCTTATCAACAATTCAGATTAATTCATAACCTTGCTACACTCCCAAATCCCTCAACTATTATTTCACGACCTTGTTACATTCCAAAATCCCTCAGTGCCCCAATCTGCAGTGGCACAAGGATGCCGGCTATCGATACAGCACTTAAAGAGCCTTTCTTGGAGCACCCTACTCTCACACAGCAGTGATACTTATGTCTGCCAGAGTTTCTAGCATAAGCCCCATCTCCATCCCGTCTACAAGCCAATTTGGGAGTCAAAGTTATTGGGAGATACCAATTATTTCCCAGCACACAACCACAAACAGGGACTGTCCCAATCTATGAACTGTGCCCCTAAAAGCTCTGGCACTCCCCTCTAACATATCCTGAATTGTACTCAGAACAACAACAGATATAAAAGACAACAACAGATATAAAAGAATTCCAAAAACTGCTGAAAACCACCCTATTCATTGAACAATTCAATGAAGACCACCAATCACCCTAATCACTTTACAAGCCAATTTACACAAACCATGACACCCAAGATGTACATAGATATGTTACAAGAGACTATCCAGGTTTTTTGAAGTTATAATGTTACTTTTGATATTTGCAAGTTCTTTGAATAAGTTGATATTTGCAAGTTCTTTGTATAAGTTGAAGTGTATTGTAAACCGCCTTGATTGACTGAAAAGGCGGTATAGAAAAATTGTTAAATAAATAAATAAATAAATAAATAAATATCTTGACCGATATCAGATAGATGAACACCATTCAAGTGATAAAATCCAGGACAGTTAGCAGACACTAACTAATGGGAAAGTACCAGCCCTCAAAACAACACTACGAATTTAGACATTTCCAAATGTACACTTCTCTGCAGCTTTTCAATGACCTTTGGTCTAATAGCATCTCTCTATACCTTCCTAGGAATAACTTGAGACCATATAATCACCGTATAAGGAAAATCACATTGAAGCAGGAACAAATCACACTTCATTTGATGAATTAGGTCAATCCCTATTAACTCACAAATATCAAAATGCAATGTATGCCTTTGAGTCAGTGCTGACTCCTGGCGACCAGTACCGTACCTAGCCCTGTACGAGCGGTGCAGCAAAGGCTTAGGGGGTGCATTTCGGCTGCCTGTTGATGCCCTGCCACCATCACTTTTTTTTCTCTCAGTGGCAGCAGGGAAACAGCAGGCAACTGAAATGCACCCGCTAAGCCTTTTGGCGGGTCTTTCTGCAGGTCTGATTCCTCCCTTCTCTGACGCGACAGCAGAGTAGGGACAGATCAGATCTGCTGCTGCTGCTGCTATCGCTACCATGACTTGAACATTTGGTGTGCACCACCCCCATACCTCCGTCCAGCACTGCCTGCTCCTGTCCTGCTGCCGCTGCCGCCATGGAGAAAACAGAGGGCGGCAGCAGCAGAGCAGGAGCAGCCAGAAGCTGGACAGAGGTATGGGGAGGAGGGGGGCGTGCATCCGATGTGCAAGTCACACAGAGTGCAATTCTGGCTCAGTATGGCAGTAGTTCCTGGGTTTTCTTAGCAGTACATTGCCAGGCCTTTCTTCTGAGACATTGGAGGATTAAGTGGTTAGCCCAAGGCCACAAGGAGTCCTAGTGGGAAATGACACCTGGTCCCTTAATTAGCAAGCCACTGCTCTAACCACTAGGCTATTCCTCCACTCTCACAAACATCATTTCCCACCAAATGAATACATAAGCATTACGAATTATAGGACCAAGGAGTGTCTAAAATAAAGGAAGTCACGGATACCATCATGTCAAGAAGTTGAGCCACTGCCTATGAATATTCTGAGAAGCAAGAACCAAGTGCCGCCCCCATCTTGAGTTAACTGTTCTCTTCCTAGGTAAGAGCACAAAGGACTTCCCACACGTCTGGCTGTATAAGCAAAAAACTGAATGCTGACTCCACATCAGCTTTTACCATCAATGCACCCTGTCCAGAGTGTTTTAAAAGTTCAACAGCAAATTCAAAGAGCTGAACCAAAGAGCTGGGTCAATAAAAAAAATAATACCATACCCATCAGAGCAGTACATTTTTCCTAGAAAAAAAGTGCATATCCAGGAGCTTTCATTAATACAGTGTTTGAGGACTATGGGTCAATTTTAGCAGGCAATGAAAACAGTGCCCAAACTACATACCACTATATACCCTCTCAAAAAAAAAACCCCTGCATCAGAGTATGATGCTATGAATTAACCAAAACTTTCCTTGCTTTCTTCGGAATGATGCCCAAGGGAGAAACCGCTAGATTGGGAAATGGAAGGGAATCAAATTGGCACACTATTCTTCCTAAGACCAAATCCATCTGTAATTTTAAGGTGACAGTGCCCCTCAGAGATTGCACCAAAGGAGAATTCCTGGCCTTATGGTCCATTTATGGCTCCTCCTATTGAAATCGTTCCATTGCATGGTTCAGATAATCCAAAAACCATTTCTGCAATGCCAGCAAGTTTATCCGCAAAGAATCCTTGAGTAGGGATGAACTGCTGGTCAAAGTACAGACCTCTGTTTGGCCCCACATCTGCCGAGGAACAACAAAAAGCAGGATGTGTTCCCCCAAACAAACTTTAATTATATCAAAAGTAACATGATTCCCTCTCTCAACTCCTACCATTGTATTGAAAGCATGAATTTCACAGTCCGCCAAATTGAGGGTCAGCCAGAATACTTGGATTGACACTAGGTCTGCTGAACCGTATGTTTACCATCCGCACCATGAACTCCACGGTTAAACAAAAAACAATGGCTCCCAGTGGCCAAAGTGGTCTGCATATTACCAGACGTTCTGGCATACCCAAATTGTACAGGCATCATTTCCATGAGCCAAATGTCCACATCTTTAAATTCCCATTCATCTGATTTCTCCTTGGTCAAACTCAAAATTGTTCATTGTATTTCCACCATGCCCATCCCCACAGGATTGCCGAGTTCTCTGAAGTTGTGTCAGAGGAAAGTCTATGTGTAAGGAAGCATATGGCCTACCGCCGGACTGAGCTGCCCCCAACCCCGCCGTTGGAATCAGCGGCAGCAAGGGGTGATGGCACAGCTTGGAATGGGGGGAGACACAATGCGAGAGGGGTGGCACAGCTGGGGCTTCTGCCTGGGGCAGCAGAAACTCTTGAGTCGCCCCTAGGAAAGAGGAAAATTAATCCAAGAAGTCTTCAAAGGTTAGTGCGAACTGTTGGAAAAACACCTGGAGCAATCTGGAGTAGTGGTTTTAACCTGCACTATACATTGTACACTAAACATAGAAGGACTTCATGGGCGAAGGCCAAGGAGGAACCCACTACTCACAGACAGACATAAATGCACACCTTGAGAAACCACAATCATTCTGGGAAAATGTTCTGTGGACAAATGAAACCAAACTTGAGCTTTTTGGCAATGTAGACCAGTGATATGTTTACAGGAAAAGAAATGAAGCTTATAAGTTAAAAAAACACCCTTCCTACATTTGAATAGAGTAGTGGTTCCATAATTTTGTGGGGCTGTTTTTCTACTTCAGGAACTTGAGGCCTGGAGTGTATTAAAGGACTCATGAAGTCAGAGGACTACCAAGATATTTTGGAGCAGAATGTGCTACCTAGTGTCAGAAAGCTAGGTCTGGGTCAAAGATCATGGGTCCTCCAGCAGGACAATCACCCAAAACATTCATTCAAAAGTACAAAAGAATGGTTAAAAAGGAAAAAAAAAATGGACTGTTTTAAACTGGCCAGCAATGAGTCCTGATCTCAATCCAATCACAATCCAATCAATAACCTTTGGAAAGAGCTGAAATCTGCCATTGGTAAAAAGAATCCTGCAAACATTCATGAGCTGGAACAAATCACAGTTGAAGAGTGGGAGAAACTACCAGCAGACAGATGAATGAAACTTATAGATACCTACAAGAAACGTTTGGAGGCTGTCATCACTGCCAAGGGTTGTGCCACCAAATATTAGTGAGGGGTTCCATTAATCCTGCCTAGGTCATATTTTGCTTTTTCTCAGTAATTGCTATGTCTAAGTTTCAGAGCCATCTTTTTTGTTGTTGTTGTATGCCTTTGAACAAACTATAACAGTATTATGATGACATACAGATGGAATATTTCCAATTATTTTTCAAGATATTATACACAACATACCTAAAATGCAAGGTTACCAATAATGTTGATCACAACTGTACTGTATTTGTATGCAGCCTTACCTGAAGAAAACTATAGCACTTCCCAGAGATGTCAGTCTGAGGAGCTCCATCCACATCGGGATTTACACCTGCTTTTGAAATGAATAGGTTTTTGAAAACGCTTTTGTTTCTTCCAGTCCTTTACAGGAAGAATTAAGATGGATATCCCCATTAATCCTCCAAATGTTTATTTCACCTTCCAAATTGAAATGAGGTAAACAAATAGGGCTCTATTCTGTCCTGCGAATAGCGAGGATGGATGCCCCCTTGGGACGTCCATCTCTGCTATTCGCCCACCTGCCGGCCCTGTCAAAATCCTTCTCATACAAACAAGGAGATTGTATGGGGAGGCTTAGATGGAGGTGGAAGGGGACGTTGCAGAGGTGGAGTTAGGTTGGGCGGTAAGTAGGTGGTCCGCGATCCCAGACATTCAGGGCCGATCGGAATCGGGTCTACCTCTTTGCATCCCAAATCTGATCGGATGTACAGGGTCCTAGATGCAAATGTTGGAATGTGCCTCAGAGTGACTGCATGTCTATGTTTACAAAATAGCCAGGATACATGTATATAGTAAGTGCAAACATTTACAAGTGCCCGTTCTGCAATGCTGGCACTTAAATGTGTAAGCTGTTGGGGTTCTAATGCCAATTTTTCCCACATGTATATTTGTGAAATAGCATCTCCCGCTTCACGTGGATATCCATCTCTGTCCTGCAGGTCCATGGTGAGGGGCATAGATATGTTGATTTTACTTCAGATTCTCTTTCTCAGATTAACATAGATTTGCAGACAATTTCAAATTGAGATAAATGGTCTTTATTTGTACATCACTATCTTTAGATCATTCTTTGATTCATGATGAAAATTCCTTAGAGTTATGGATCTTTTTATTATTTACCACCCATCCATAAATGGCTCTGGACACTACTCAGATCATATAAAATAAAACATGAATAAAAAAATAGCAAATACTTATTTAAGGGTGCAAAGATTTAATAAAGAATTTGATATAAAGCAACATTATAAATACCAAGATATACAGTACTGGGTGGTTAAAAATCTATAAATACAATAATTGAATTCAAAGAACAACAACATAATGGTCCTACAAAATCCATAAAATCAAATAGAATATAAAATGGGTTACATTCAAGAACTTAAGCAGATTCAAAATGTTATAGTAAAGAGTCACGCCTTGCAGCCTTTTTGAATGTGTATTATTTTTCATCAAAAAATATTCCTACAAAATGAATGCACAAATACCAATGTATAATTTGTAGCTATAGCACATTTCAAATTGAAAATACATGTGCACTTTTTCTTTCAAAACTGCTATAATAATAATAATGCCTGTAGGTGGAAAGGACCTAGTTTTGGTTTATTTATTTTTACTATTTAGCTCATGCCTTTCTAGTAGTAGTAGAAGGGAAGTTACAATCAGGTAGTCCCCTGTCCCCAGAGAGCTTCCAATCTAAGTTTGAACCTGAGGCAATGGAGAGTTAAATGGCTTGACCAAGGTGTGCCAGTAGGATTTGAATCCTGATTTATTTGGCCACAAACCGGTGCTCTAATCACTCCTCCATTCACTGTAACTGTTTGAAAATTGCCTTGTGTTTTTAGTTGCACAGGTCCCAATCTTTCCCCCTTCATGTGCTGCTCTGATAAGTATATTGTCTCTGCTATCTTAGCCATCTCTCTGCTATCTTAGCGAAAAGCGGTATATAAATACAGCTAAATAAATAAATAAATTAAATTCTGAACTCTTTGTCCCAAAGTTCTGTATGGGGCAGACAGCAGAGAAGGCATGTATAGCTTGGAAGAGGCGATTAGTGATGCCTTGTCAAATACTGGCAAAAGTATTGTGAAAAATTGCAAGAGAAATTTATTAAATTTGAAGTCTGAACGTCCAAATGGCAGATGAAATTTAATGTGGACAAGTGCAAAGTTATGCACCTAGGAAAGAACAACCCAAACTATGGTTACATGATGCAAGGTACCACCTTAGAAACCACCACCCAGGAAAAAGATTCAGGTGTCATTGTGGATAATGCATTGAAACTCTCCACCCAGTGTGCAGCGGCAACTAAGAAAGCAAATAGAATGCTAGGAATCATAAGGAAAGGAATGGAGAATAAAAGCAAGGATATTATAATGCCTCTGTATCATTCCATGGTGTGACTGCACCTTTAATATTGTGTGCAATTCTGGTCACCTTATTTTAAAAAGGATATAGCAGAATTAGAAAAGGTACAGAAAAGAACCACCAAAATGGTAAAGGGGATTGAAGGATACCCCTATGAGGAAAGGCTTAAAAGGTTGGGGCTCTTCATCTAGGAAAAGAGATTGATGAGGGGGATATGATAGAGGTCTATAAATTAATGAATGAAGTGGAATGGATAAACATAGATCAGTTGTTTACGCCATCAAAATGTAGAAAGACTAGAGGAATGCAATGAAGCTATAATGTAACCCATTTAAGACTAATAAGAGGAAATATTATTTTAGTCAATCAAGCTCTGAAATTCATTACCAGAGAATGTAGTAAAAGCTGTTAGTGTAGGTGGATTTAAAAAAAGGTTTGGTCAAATTCCTGGAGGAAAGGTCTATAAAACATTATTAAAGAGGACCCATGAAATCCACTGTTTACCCCAAGATGAGCATTGTGGAACCTGTGTGCTTTTGGGAACCTGCCAGGTACTTGTGACCTGGATTGGCCACTGTTGGAAATAGGATACTGGGCTTGATGGACCTTGGTCTGACCCAGTTTGGCATTTCTGTTTTGTTTTTTTTTAATTTAAATTTTTGCTTAATTACACACTAAGAAAGGTAATATACATATTCCAGAACAGTATCAGAAAGCAAAAAACATGTAATACCCATCATAAAGAAACACATCAAGGGGGCATTTCTTATGTTCTTATGTTCTATGTCCTTTGAGCAATGATCAGTGTAGAACCTAAAATATTTAAATATTGTATTTATTAGGATTTATTAGTCACCTTTATGAAGAAATTCACCCAAGGTGATGTATAACAGGCAACTTACAATAGCAAAAGAACCACCATGTCAGCATAATAGACAATTAGAACAGTGAGATAAATTCAGAGGTAGGCAATAATAGATAACATGATACCATGTCAGTAATGTATACCTTAAAACAGTATGGTAGAACATTCAAATAACAGAATATGACACATTGTCAGTGCAATAAAAATGATATAAGAAGCCCTGTAGAACACTCAATAACAGATGAAAATTTTAATCTGCAGGGAATTTTGAGTAGGTGGCAATAATTGCCCCTATACTAACTGGCCATCTTGCAGTTAACTCAGGCACACAAACTACAAGGCATTTTCCCTACCCGCCCACTTACTCTCATAACACGCCATGGACAATAAGCATGTAAATCCAGCCACTTAACAGTCATGGCCCAGCACGAGCTGTCAACAAGTATCCCAGTGCGTCTTTATTGCACTTCACAACAGTTTGCTGACAGCTAGTGTCCTTTAATACAATACTCTATGTGTCTTTTTAAAATTGCCCATGGCACTTAAAAATATTGAAGCTAAAATGAACCAGCATTTATTTATGCCTGCTCAGAAATAAACATAAAAGTGCATGCGTGTGTATTTAACTAATAAGTAAATGCAAGAATACTACATTAATTATGACACACCATACAACTTATATAATGGCTTAAATGGTAGTCTTGAAGAGATCTCAAATAACTTCATGATGTAGCACAATCTTCATTGACTATATTCATTATTGCTCCCTGGAAATTGTGTTTTCTTAATCTTTTAAGAATATGCATTAACAATGTATTTTATTCTTTTTCTTATTTTTATTGTAGTCTTTTATATTTTCAATAGCATTTATTGTCCTCAAAATTGTATCTTGTTTTATTTAAACAAAAACATGTGCATAGAAAGCAGTTGCAAATACTCTGTGTGTCGATAATCAAAGCAACTGTATTGGCATGCTTTAGTTTTGATTATTGGTCCAAATACTGTTGGTAAAACATAGAGGTTTTGCTATTTTTCTTATCTTTCTGGAAAATTTGACTTTCTACTACTATTACTACTACTATTGATCATTTGTATAGTGCTACAAGGCATACACAGCACTGTACAGAGACATGTAAGAGGTGGTCCCTTCTCATCAGAGCTTACAATCTTGTCAAGACAGACAACATAACAGCTTAGGACTATGTAGATCAGATTCCAAAAGCAAGCTCAAAGAGGTGAGTTTTTAGCCTAGATTTGAAAAGGGCCAGAGATGAAGCCTGACATACTGACTCAGGTAGTTTGTTCCAGGCATAAGGAGCAGCAAGGTGGAAAGATAAAAGTCTGGAGTTGGCAGTGGAAGAGAAGGGCACAGATAGAACCAATGGAACATGGGATGCTGGGAGAATTGTGCATGCTGTGCACGGGTAGTAAGGGATATGAGGCTGAAATTGTGGTGCTCTGAGGGAGATTGAAAGTTTAACTTGAAATCACAATTGCTGAGAGATATCGTCTGTGTAGTCCAGGGGTGGGTAACCTGCGGCCTGAAGGCCCCATGCGGCCTTTTGGAGCATGATGTGCGGCCTTCTGCGGCATTCTTAAACAAGTTTTCATATTGTTATATATATGACATTGATTAACATATGTGAACTAATTTTGGCAATATGGCGATTCCGCTAAGAGATGATTCTCGGTAAAAGCCGTTATCTGGCCGCAATAAGGTAGTATCGCTTATCTAATTGTAGTTCTTGGAGGCGATAAAGGGGTCACCCGAAATGTCTGTTGCCGGCGACGTCGGTACGGGGAACTGGCGATAGACACTACACCCACTGACAGACGTGGAACTGGCGTGGCATAACATCACACCTTCGGATAAATATATCACAATGAAACTCTGAGGAGAATGCGGAAGAAGAGTAAGGGTTGGATTTTGAATGAGAGAACGCATTAGTAAATCAGTTTGTAGTTGGCGGTGAAGTGTAGTGGTCGTGCGTGTGAGTCGAAGTGTGTCGCGTAGAGGAGAGTGTGCCTCAGCCTTGGCGCGTGTAGGACGTAAAACCACGGTACGAGGAGGTACCTGGTGTGTGACATTGAATAAATTCTCAACATTTTTGTTCAAATTTATATGTGAAGAAACAAATTCATGATTGCAACAAAAAAGAATTGGCGCTAGTTTTGAAACCAAAATTTCTTCTTCACTTTCTGGCAACACTGTGGTGACAGTTACTAACTGGCTGGTGTAGTATTAGTAATCTGTGAACTATCATTAAAATCATCTCTAATACCTGAAGATTGGCGGATTGCCAATGTAACACCAATTTTTAAAAAGGGTTCGAGGGGTGATCCGGGAAACTACAGACTGGTGAGCCTCACGTCAGTACCGGGAAAAATGGTAGAAACCATCATAAAGAATAAAATTGCTCAGCATGTAGATAGTCATGGCCTAATGGGAGACAGCCAACATGGCTTTAGACAAGGAAGATCTTGTCTTACTAATCTGTTATGTTTTAATGAAAGTGTGAATAAACAGGTGGACAAAGGTGAGTCGGTTGATATAGTGTATCTGGACTTTCAGAAAGCCTTTGACAAGGGTTTCTCATCAGAGACTTGGCAAAACTAAAGAGTCATGGGATAGGAGGCAGTGTACTACTGTGGATCAGGAACTGGTTAAAAGATAGAAAGCAGAGGGTTGGGCTAAATGGCCAATTTTCCCAATGGAGAAAGGTGAATAGTGGTGTACCTCAGAGATCTGTGCTGGGTCCGCTGCTTTTTGACATATTCAAAAATGACCTGGAAAGTGGAATAACGAGTGAGGTTATCAAATTTGCAGATGACACAAAACTATTTAAAGTTGTTAAAACCCAAGAGGATTGTGGAAAATTGCAAGAGGATTTTGATAAATTGGAAGACTGGGCATCAAAATGGCAGATGAAATTTAATGTGGACAAGTGCAAAGTTATGCACCTAGGGAAGAACAACCCAAACTATGGTTACACGATGCAAGGTTCCACATTAGGAACCACCACCCAGAAAAAAGATTTAGGCGTCATTGTGGATAACATGTTAGAACCCTCGGTCCAGTGTGCAGCGGCAACCAAGAGAGCAAATAGAATGCTAGGTATCATAAGGAGAGGAATGGAAAATAAAACAAAAGATATTATAATGCCTCTAAACCGTTCCATGGTGAGACTGCACCTTGAATATTGTGTGCAATTCTGGTCGCCGTATCTTAAAAAGGATATAGCGTTATTAGAAAAGGTTCAGAGAAGAGCCACCAAAATGGTAAAGGGGATGGAAGGATACTCCTATGAAGAAAGGCTAAAAAGGTTAGGGCTCTTTAACCTGGAAAAGAGACGGCTGAGGGGAGATATGATAGAAGTCTATAAATTAATGAACGGAGTGGAACGGGTAAACATAGATTGACTGTGTACGTTTTCAGAATATAGAAAGACTAGGGGACATGCAATGAAGCTACAGGGTAAACTATTTAAGACTAATAAAAGAAAATATTTTTTCACTCAATGTGTAATCAAACTCTGGAATTTGTTACCGGAGGATGTAGTAAAGGCTGTTAGTGTAGCTGGGTTTAAAAAAGGTTTGGACAAGTTCCTGGAGGAAAGGTGCATAAACCATTATTAAGAAGGGACCCAGGATATCAATGCTTGACCTAGTACAAGCATTGCAGAACCTGTGTCTTTTGGGGAAAGGTACGTATGACCTAGATTGGCCACTGTTGGAAACAGGATACTGGGCTTGATGGACCTTGGTCTGACCCAGTATGGCATATCTTATGTTCTTATGTTGTTATGTAGAAGTGATCTGCTAGAGGAGTGGAGTTCCCAAGGAAAGGTGTAGTGAGGGGTAAGGAGGATCAGTAGAATGAATGTACTTATAGGTCAGTAGGAGAGGTTTCAACAAGATACAGAAATAAAGAGAAAGCCAGTGAAGCAAGATAAGAAAAGGAGTTAAGTGAGCATAGCGAGATGGGTGGAAGACTACCTGTGCAGCTGAATTTTGAACAGATTGAAGGAGAGAGAGATGATTTAGAGGGAGATCAGCAAGGAGGATGTTGCAATAGTAGAGTAGATAAGTGTCATAAGAACGTAAGATATGCCATACTGGGTCAGACCAAGGTCCATCAAGCCCAGTATTCTGTTATTATTCTGTTGTCTTATTAGTGTGTTCAGAAAGGAAGGAGCAAATCTTGTTGATGTTGTAGAGAAAGAAATGACAGATTTTAGTGATCAGCTGGATGTGTTTGGAAAAGGAGAGGGAGGAGTCAAAGATGATCCCAAGGTTGCAAGCCGAGGAAACAGGGAAGAGTAGAAGATTATCCATAGAGAGAGAGAAAGGAGGAAGGGGGAGGTGTGTTTTATGGGGAAAAATAAGAAGCTTGGTTTTGGCCATCCAGGCAGCAATGTCAGATAGGTAAGGAGAGATAAGGGCCTGGATTCCTGGAGAGATTTCAGGTGTAGAGAGGTAGATCTGAGAGCCATAAGCATAAAGATGGTACAGAAAACCACGGAAGGAGATGAGTGCACCGACGGACTGGGTATATATAGAGAAAAGGAGTGGCCCCAAGACAGATACTTGGGGTATACCAACTGAGAGTGGAATAGCAGTAGAGGAGGATCCACCAGAACAGACCCTTAAAACCAAGTGAGGACAAGGTATCGAGGAGAAGGTGGTGGGCAACAGTGTCAAAAACAGCAGAAAGGTCAAGAGAGAGGAGAGGAAGAGGGATAATGGATAGGGGAAGGATGGAGTATGGAGGGAGCGAAAACCATGTTTGAGGGAATAGAGAAGAATCCCTACTCTCTTAAGTCCTTAAGAGCCTAGTGAAGTTGTGCTTTTGTTGACACATACTGTGAAGCATATCCACATTCTCTCTCACTCCCTCTCACTCACAAACTCATAATTCGGACCATGCCTAGCATTCTAGTGCCAAACAATCCAAACTGCAATTTTTATTTCATATATTAGAAGAGAGTAAGATGGTTCTTGTTTCCACTGTTCTCTTCTTCCCACCAGCCAGTAGGGTAGGGGAAAGTTATCAAGGTCAGAGTGAAAGGGGGAGGAGAGGATCAGAGGAAGGACCCCAGCATGTGGTCAGCTGCCTGTATGACTCCGTTTCCTCATGATTCTACAACGACCTGACAATGTTATGATATGGGCCGTATTTTGCAAGCTCATTAAGGAGATGAAAGCAATTTTGTGAAAGATATAACTTGATAATCTTATATTTAAACATATTTACTCTGTATAGTACACTTGGGTCATCCTGTCTTAGAAAGAGTAGAGTGGAGACATGATTTCATATTATAAAAAGTGGTAATGCATTATTTATGAACAGGAGGTTCTTCTTTCATGTGTTCTATAGATGAAGCCTCAGTGAATTCAAGCAAAGTATTCCTTGTAAGTTAATGAGAGTGAATGAGACATTTCATGAGCCCTTACCTTTAATATGCAGACATACTCTATGAGATCTCTAGGATTCCTGGATCACATTTTCTCATTTATTTCTAAAGGTTGAACTCTGTAAGTGGCTTTGAGTCTATTTAAAATAGAAAGTGAGGCGATTGAAATGTAGGTGATTGAAGTAGGTTTAGATTCCTGATCTTGGTTTAAGTTGACTTCATTATATATAGGAACATATTCATTCTCTTCATTTACTCAGTTCCAGGTACTGATAATGTCACAAGATTTACTGTATTTCAGAAAGAGGATTATGAGCAACATACATATTGAACTGAAACTGATTCTGCATTACATTATTTGGTCTAAATGTTCTTGATAACATAAGAATATAAGATATGCCATACTGGGTCAGATCAATGTCCATCAAACCTAGTACCCTGTTTCCAACAGTTGCCAATCCAGGACACAAGTACCTAGCAGGTTCCCAAAAAGACACACAGGTTCCATAATGCTTGTCCTGGGCTAAGCGATGGATTTCCCAGGTCTTTTTTAATAATGGTTTATGGACTTTTTCTCCAGGAACTTGTCCAAACATTTTTGAAACCCAGCTACATTAAGAGCTTTTACTACATCCTCTGGTAACAAATTCCAGTTTGATTACACATTGAGTGAAAAATTATTTTCTCTTATTAGTTTTAAATGGGTTATGCTGTAGCTTCATTGCATGTCCTCTAGTCTTTCTACTTTTTGATGTCGTAAACAACCGATCTATGTTAAGAGCTGACTAGATGGACTAGATAGACCATACTGGTCTTTATCTGCCATTATTTACTATGCTACTGTGTTACTAAGAGGGTTTATTTGGTTTTATGGAGACATGCAGTCACTAGGCTTCATTTTTTCAACCTAAGATTAGATTTCTTTCATTCTTTGAAGTTTCCAAAACTTTCAGTCAAAATTTTCACCTGGCCAGTAAATCAAACTCTTGCATTCTGTAACCTTTGACTTAACACTGATTGAGGCATACACAAAAAAAGAAAAGGCTTTCTGTCTGTCTAGAATTCATCAATCATCACCTGCTGAATTGTATTGCCTAAGACTATGGATGTATTTTTTTTTTCTCAAATTATGCTTACACCTAGAAAAAAACAGCACCTAAAATACCTGTTCACAACTGCCAACTAAGTACATTTTTAGTTGAAGGGGTAGATAGGTTGATTAATTACTCATGCTGTGGTCCAATATAAAAACTGCTTCAAAAAAGACCTTGCTGCTTTCAAGCTCAAAAATACTGAGGCAGCAGAAGTTCAGTTTTAGCCCTGGAGCAGAGGCTTGATACATTGATGGAATAGAACCAGTGAAACATTTGGAGTCATCATCTGAATCTTACTGTACTATGCAAAGATTTCATCTCAGCAGGTATACCTTTTGTGAATTATTAAAAGTGTTTTCTTATTTTACTCTTAAAAATTAGCATAAAAGTAAGCATCCTTTTTCTCAGCTGGGCTGAATGACTTGCATCTATGTGAATTTTCAGTGCATGAATGGATATTTTTCATAGTCAGCTACAAACAATAAAATGTGTTCATATTTTCAGAGCCCAAATTCACAAAATGAAATAATTTAGTAAACTGTGGAACCAAATGTTTTCAAAAGCAGTCTGAAATGTTTAAAATGACAGTTGGTTTCATATATATATTGTATGCATGGTTAATATTTTAAGGTACATTCTACAATTGCATCCAAGTGCAATCTGGGACGTCCAAGCCAGAATATCTGAAAAAAAAAGGCACTTCCAAGTTCAGGCACGATTTCACAAATACGGACATGCCCGATATGGACGTATGCAGGGGCATTTATATAGACATCTGCAGATTAATATTCCAGACCAGGGATTTCTAGCAATAGTCTAATGCTTAGAGTAGTGGGCTAGGACCAGAAAAGCCAGAGTTTGAATCCAACTGCTGCATGATTGTGTAGCATCCTGGGGATGGTAGAGTACCACCTTCTCGACATCTGCAGGATGTTTCATGGCCAAACAAGAACTTTCCTAATTCCTAATCATGCCTGGAGCAGGTCCAAACCTGAACAGGGTCAGAAATGTCGAAATCCATTAAACACGACCTCCACACCCCCTGCCTAGTTGGCTGTCCCCATACTGGAGATGTCTCCAGGGACCATTGGTAAAATAGCCTGGGGAAATCTCTGTGATTTTGATGTCCATATGCATGTTTTCGGACATCCAAAATTGTGACTAAGGGGTATGTTTACTAAACTCCGTTGCTGTGCGGGTCCCCGTTAGTGTGCTGGTGCCATATAAGGAGTGGGCGAGCCAGGCAGAAAAAAGCAAAAAACCGGACCGTACGTGTGTGCGTCGCGCTAATGTGCGGGGCCCACATTAGCGCGTGGGAAGGCTAAGTGGTGCGCTGCTGCAAAACCAAACAACAGAGCCGTAATACAACGGTGAAGACACCGACCAATGGTGCAGGGGCCAGGGGTTCAAACCCCCATTGCACTCAACAGAAAAGACCAGCTGAGGCACCAACATTTATGGGCAAAAGTGGTTAGGAGGCATATTAATTTTGGGCGGCAGAAGGCGGCGCACTGTTATTTTTATTACGGCATGAGGCAGCGCACTGTTTAGTGTGGGCGGCAGATGGCGGCGCATTGGTAAGTTTGGGCGGCAGAAGGCTGTGCGCTGATAAATGTGGGCAACAGAAGGCAGCGAGCCGGTGGGCAGAAGGCGGCGCGCTGATGTGTGAGGGGGCAGTCCAATAGTGGGAGGGAGAAGTGGCGCGCTGATGTGCAAATAACAAGAACGGAGCCATAGCACAATGGTTAAGACACTGACCACTCGTGCAGGGATCATGGGTTTGATTCCCCACAGTGCCCATTGAAGACAGCTGGCTGAGGCATTATTTTAGGGGCATTTCCATGTTGTGCGGCATAAGGCAGCGCGCTGTTAATTTAGTGCGCCACAAGATGGTGCGCTGATGGCTACAAGGCTGCGCGCGGATGCACAAACACAGGAACAGAGCCACAGCACAATGGTTAGGACACTGACCAGTGGTGCAGGGGCCAAGGGTTCAACCCCTCACAGTGCCCACTGAACAAGGCTGGCTGGGGCAGTATGTATCATGATGAGGAGTGCTGTAGGAGGCCTTCCATTTATATTTTATTTCCCACCACTAGTAAACACACTCTCACAGTGTGTTAACATACGGATGCCTGTAAGGCACATGTTACAGTGCACTGTCCGCCAAGGCACCCTAGAATGTCCCCTATAGGGCACCATGTATGTTGCGACACAGGATAATGTATAGTGCACCCTATATGGATGGCAACCATAAGGTGGCCTATAGGGCGCCCTATAAAGCACCCTCAGAGGCACCTAATGGGTATAGTAAGCTGTGCGTGGTTTTGCCGGCATAGACATATGTACAGTAAATAAAAATAAAGCTATGGACAGCCCTATCAAAGGGCCCCACTGTGGGTTTGAACCCATGACCTCTGGCTGTATAGGGAGTGACATAACCATTGGGCTACAGCTCTATAGCTGACAGAAAGCCCCTCGCTGGCTGCAGAGAGCCTGCATGTCACCCCACAGACAGTCTGCTGTTGTAGACAGGATAGGGTTAGGCCACCCGTACCCATGATGCACTGCACATGCAAATCAGCTGTCCACAGATGCACACAAGATGGGGAATGCACCCCAACAGCTACCCGGCCTGGTAGGGGGAATTGTCCATGTGCACACAAACAGCACCTCGGCCTGGTAGGGGGTCCTGAGCGGGTGGACTACCAGCAAAGAGTAGCTACACACCGTCACATTGTGCGGGTACTGTGCTCACCCTGAGGGTGTGATGTGCCGGCCAGGACCAGGTCCACAACACCAGCCATGACAGAGCTCTAAAACAGTACTAACCTGTGAGATAGGAAGGTGCTGCAGAAATATCTCTGTCTGTCTCAGTTAGTGGAAACCCCCATGGACCCCTAGGTGGTCAAAGTACCCGCCCCCCACCAACAGATCCCCATCCTACTACACCCCCACCCTGCACCAATGGCAGCAAAGTGGACCATCAAACCCCAGTCCTGCTGGGGAACAGACACCCTACAGGGCAGTCCAAGCAGCTCCACACCCATCCATAACACACTATCACACTAGGCCTGGATATCCAAAGATGCACCCCAGCACTATCTGATATTCACCTGCAACAAGCCATCAGCCACTGCACCCTGCAAGGCACTCCATCAAGACACATACCAGCTGTGAACAGTCTGCTGGTTAGCCCTGATGGAAATGCATGCACCCAAAACTGGGGTGGCAGCACACACAAGCAGAGAGTTCTGTGAGGAGGCCCCAACAGGAAACCCATATATAACACAAGAGAGAAACACAATACAGCACTATGGGGGTGCCTAGCCATGCTGTCATCACTGCACACTCAGGGTGAGAATGCTCCCCCAGCAGCACATACAGAGGTCACCCTGTCTGTGTAGGTGGTGGCCTGGCACTACAATGTCACAGCCAGTGCCCTATGCCCTGTGCAGATGCATCCTGGCCAGCCCACCATGTCTGACCTATACCCATGGTACCTTGCTGCTCATTATGCACATTGGCAGGCCAATACTGGCAGTAGTGCTGGCAGTGTGGGTTGGGGAAGGTGTTTGCAGCCAACACACACTGTATAGACAGACACACACTCCCACACCTATGCCATCATTGTGCTACTATTGAGGGGGTGATTAGCCTTGGCCACCACACCGGTCCTGGGCACGGCACAGGCATGGATATGGTACGCAGTACTGCTGGGGGTCACTCCCCAGGGTGGTGAACACCGTCAGAGGCCAGGCCTGGAGCACGCACCGCAGACACCAAACAGATTGTTCGGATGGGGTCAACTAGCAGTATGTTCATAACGTAGGGATATCTATCAGCCTGTACTCTTAGCAAACGTTTCAGAGCTGTGTACCTCAGGTGTAGGGTGACATTGCTAAGGTATGCAGGTGCTGGTATTGGGAGATGCACGCAGGGTCCAATGTTCTGCCTCTACAGGAGACATTGGCCAATGGGGCCTGTGGGTGTGGGTGTGGGTGTGTCTGCCCCTGTTGGCTGCTGCTTTACGGCAGCGCTTCCCCACTCCAGCCCAGTTTTGCATCACACTGTTCGGGTCTTCCTGCTGTCCCTCATGAATATGCATGAGCTACATCTACATGCTGTGGGGGTGGTGCATAGATATACAGCACAGGCATTTGTATGAGTGGCAGCATGGAACCTGACTGGTGTGTGGCCCACCAGGACTGCATTTGGGGGATTCTGCTGTAGGTTCTGCCCCTGTTCATGGTGTCTGTGCTCAGTGGGGTAAAAGATAGATGTATTACCATTGCATATGTCCTCGTCACGAAGGGTGTGTCCTTACTGTCACTGTTTATTTGTGGGGAAAATATGTGGGCAGGATTGCCGGTAGCCCCAGCTGGTCTTTGAACCTGTGACCTTCTATTCTTGCATGCACTGTCTGTGTGCACTGCACCACTGTGTAGCCACAGCTTGGCTGAATTCCCTGGATAGTCCATGACTGTGGATCCGGCAGGGACTGTCTGTTGCTGTGGACAGTGCCAGCCTGCACATGGCTAGGCCTCTGTCTTCTGTCGCTAGCAGCCACTGCCCCCTGCACCACATGTACTCGTCCGCCAACATGCTGGCATGAGCTTCTCCCATAAAAAGCAGGTGACCTGATTGGAATGTGGCAGTACGGGACTGCATTTGGGGTACTTGGCTGTGGGTAATGCCCATTGTTGTGGTGTGTGTGCGTTGTTGGGTAAAATATGGGTGTTTTCCCCATGCTTATGTCCCCTGCAATACAGGGGTATCTGCGCTATCTGTGTTTAGTGGTGGGTAAAATATGGGGACTGGGCTGGCAAGTGCCCCAGCTGGGCTTTAAACCTCTGACCCTCTGGTCCTAGAGGTACTGACTCTGTCTGCTGCACCACACTATGGCCACATAAACAGTGCAGCCCCTGGAGGTAGTAAGCCTAGCAGGATGGAGTTACAAACCCTGCTCTACGCAAATTTACTGTGGGCATATGCACCCTGTCTGGTGACAAACGTGCACATAAACCCCGGAAATGACCACGGGAAATGGGGGACAAAATATCACCATGCTGGGCAACAGTGATATTAATGGGCAACCATAGCAAACACTCCCAGGAAAGCTCCACAAAAGGAAATGTTTTTTGGAAGAGTCTCCGCTCCGTAAACCCTTCCAAAATTCATTTCTTTTTTCTGGAGCTTTGCTGGGTGTGTTTTCTGTATTTGCCCATCACTATAACTGTTCCCCAGCTGAATTACTATTTTAATAGTTCTGTTGTGGTCATTTTCTATTTTTATTTGCACTTTTGTGCTGTGCACATGTATCACACTGCTCACGTTTTGCTGGTTTCCCCGGTTTTCCTGTACATTGCTGACGGAAATGGTTTCTCTTCCCTTTAAATGCTTTCTACCGCGAGTGTTTCCCTCGCGGTAGTTTTTACATGCAAATTCGGGCCCGATACTGTGCGGGGAGCCTCTCCCCTCCCACTCTCCACCCATTGACCCCGTCCCTCCGCCCCTCCGGAGCCTTCCTCCGCCCTCCTTTAGCCGTTCCACGCCTCTATCGGACATTTGCGGGCCCGCACTTGTACGGGGCCCATTAGTGTGCCGCGCACCTTTGCGGGGGTGACACGCACGTGTGCGGGGCGTTTAAACGTGTTTATTAGCGTTTCAGTGCCGCGTTTCCGTGCGCTATTTTGCGGCGCGCACATTTCCGGTTTTTAGTAAACATCCCCCTTAGGCTTTCAAAATGACCTCCTTAAAAAGCACTTATAAATTATGTGCCATGTCAAAAGTCTAAATGCTTTTTAAAACAGATATGGCACCATCATACATTATCAGAATATTTATATTTAGCTATACGTATAATGCTATATTTAGAGTGAGGAGGGCAGGATCGAAGCATTCTGCGGGCAGGGCCATGAATCAATTTAAGCTATATAGGCACAGATATTTATACAGTTGGCTTTGATGTGCCAAAATCAGGTATAACTTGGGCCTTCCAAGCCAAATATATAGGGTCTCATTCCATTGGAGACATGCAGACCCTCTATATGTCCAGTCTGAGCTGGATATACAGAGGGGTTCACAATTCTGAACCCGCAGGGCATGTCTAGCCCCGCAGTATCAGAATCGCAAACAGGCCTGTACGTGCAGGCTGGGACTGTGATTCAGCCCAGCCTGCATGTACAGGCCTGTCCCTGACTAACTCAGTCAGGGCTCTACAAGGGATCCACGGCACCATGGCATCTGGTTGCCATGGCACCGCGGCTCCATTGTAAAGCCACGATCCCCGGCACTGGCACAGAAAACCTTTCACCACAACCTGACTCTGATCTGGCCTCCCAAGGCCAGGGTCGGCTGCGGGGAATTTCCTTTGCCCTCTGCTGCTTCTTTTGAGCCCCGGGCTACCATTCCCTGCAAGATCGGGGAACTTATTCCACCTCAAAGGTGGAATAAGTTCCCTGTCTAAGCCGTTGGCTCTGGATACACAGGGCCGACATTGGAATCAGCCCTGTACGTCCAAGGAAGACAACCGCCCACCGCCCGCCCTGCCTCCATCCCAATCCAACCTTTCCCTGCCTCCATCTATCCTCCCCATACAACCGGCGGGGAAGTTAGATGCCAGCGGGAAGGGCACGAATAACCCCCATAAGCTTTACATATAGCACTGATATTTGGGGCCTTATGTGTATACCTTATATCTCACAAAGGATAGAAAAAGACTTGGAATGCTTCAGAGGAAGGTGATCAAAATTAATTGGAGCCTGTGCCAGAAGACATATGAGAAGAGACTTGAATACCTAAATATGTACACTCTGGAGGAGAGGAGGGACAGGGGAGATATGATACAGATGTTTAAATACTTAAAGGGTATCAATGAACAAAAAAAACCCTTTTCCAAGAAGGGGAAGCTGTAAAAACTAGAGGGCATATGATGAAGCTGCAAGGCAGTAAACCTAAAAGCAATGTCAGGAAATACTTTTTCACTGTAAGGGTGGCTGATGCTTGGAATGTCCTCCCGATGGAAATGGTGGGGGCAAATACAGTGACGGAATTCAAAATGGCATGGGACAGACACGGTGGATCCCTTTATAGCAAGAGGATAAAATCAAAATAAACTTAACTATTTCTTACACCTTAACAAATAGAAAGGGGTGACCTGCACAGAGCTGCAGGTACAACACTAAACAAATGCATAGAGGGGAGTGAACTGCACAAAGGGGCGGGTACACCTACTCTAGCTACCTATCTGGGTAGACTAGATGGACCATACTGGTCTTTATCTGCCATCAATAACTATGTTAGTATGTTACTATTTATAGGCATACCATTATTTGGTACTTCCTTTTATAAGTATAATTAATAATGATATATTCAGTGGCACTAGCTATACTTAGGGGTATGTTTACTAAACTGCGCACTTGTGCGGGGCGCACTTGAGCGCTCTAAAATGATGCATTTAAGTGCTCTTAAGTGCCCCGCATGCGTGCGCGTCACATTAACGGGCCCCGCACACGTGCGATGAAAACGCGCACGTTTGCGGTGCGCTCATGTGCGATAGAGGCGGGGAAAGGCTAACGGAGGGCGGAGGAAGGCCCCCGAGGGGCGGTGAGACGGGGTCAATGGGTGGAGAGTGGGAGGGGAGAGGCTCCCCGCACAGGAGCGGGGCCGAATTTACATGTAAAAACTACCGCGAGTGAAACACTCGCGGTAGAGCGCATTTAAAGGGAAGAGAAACCATTTACGTCATCAATGTACAGCAAAAGCGGGGAAACCTAAAACACGTGAGCAGTGTGATACATGTGCACAGAAGTAAATCGCAAATATAAATTGAAAATGACCACAACAAATTCCAAATAAATTATAATCCAGCTGGGCAACAGTGCTATTAATGGGCAACAATAACAAACACTCCCAGGAAAGCCCCAAAAAATAGAAATGATTTTTGGAAGGGTCTACGCTCCGTAGACTCTTTCAAAAGCACTGCAATGTAATGGAGCTTTCCTGGGAGTGTATTTCAGGTTGCCCATTGATATCACTGTTGCACAGCTTGTTGTTATATCTTTCTCCCCTTTTTTGAAGGGCATATTTGAGTTTTTTGTGCACCCTTGTCCCCATACAAGGTAAACGAGCCCACAGTAAAATTGTGCAGAGCCGGGTGTCTGACTCTTGCGGCCAGGTTTCCTATCTCCAGAGACTGCACTGTCACTGTGGCCACAGTGTGGTGCAGCGGACACAGCCAGTACCTGTAGGACCAGAGAGGTACAGGTTCAAATCCCAGCTGGGGCTCCTGCCAACCCAGTCCCCATAGTTTCACCCACCATTAAACAGTGAGAGTACAGATACACTTTTATTGCAGAGAACATAAGCATGGTCCCAACACTTATATTTTACCCTACACCGCACACAAACCATAACAATGGGCATTACCTACAGCCGAGTCCCCCAAACTCAGTCCTGGAGTGCTACAACTCACTCAGGTCATATGTTTCTCCCAGATAGGGACATGTCTGCATGTTGGCAGAAGGGTACAGGTGGTGGAGGGGGCGGTGGCTGCAAACCGCAGCAGACAGTGGCCTAGGCCTGTGCAGGCTGGCACCGTCCACCACAACAGACAGGCTCTGTTGGATGTACAGTCATGGACTCCCCAGGGAACACAGCATATCTGTGGCAACACGGTGGTGCAGTGCACACAGACAGTGTGTATAGAAACAGAAGGTCACAGTTTCAAATCCCAGCTGGGGCTACTGCCAATCCAGTCCACATATATTTCCCACAACTAAAGCGTGATAGTAAGGACAAAACTGTATAGCTAAGAACATATGCATTGGTCATACGCCTATATTTTAACACACCAATCACAGACACCATGAACAGGCGCATTACCTAGAGCAGAGTCTCCCAAATGCAGTCTTGGAGGGCCCCACACCATTCAGGTTCCATGCGGCCTCTAATAATGATGCCTGTGCTGCATAGGGACAGCATGAAAACCCAAACAGTGTTTGGAACACCAGGACTGGAGTTGGGAAACCCTGCCGTAGAGCAGCAGCCAACAGGGCCAGACATACCCACACACACACCCACAGGCCCCATTGGCCAATGCCTCCTGGAGAGGCAGGACATTGGGCCCTGCCTGTATCTCCCAATACTAGCAGTTGCATACCTCTGCAATGCCACCCTACACCTGGGTATACGGTACACAGCTATCAAACGTTTGCTATGATAACTGGCAGATCTCCAGTCCTACGTAAAGCACAGTTTGTTCATGGAGCTCCACCATAACAATCATTCAGATGTCTGCGGTGTGTGTTGCAGGTCTGGTCTCTGACAGTGTTTACCACCCTGGAATGTGACCCCTAACAGTAATGAGTACCATATCCATGCATGTACTGTGTCCAGGACTGGTGTGGTGGTTATGGCTGCTGAACCCCTCTATAGTAGCACAATGCTGGCATAGGTGTGGGGGTGGCTGTCTGTCTATCCAGTGTGTGGTGGCTGCAAACACCTTCCACAGCCCACACTGCCAGCAATGTTGCCAGTATTGGGCTGCCAATGTGCATAATGAGGAGCAAGGTACCATGGGTGTAGGCCGGACAGGGTGGCCTTGCCAGGGTGCATCTGCACAGGGCATAGGGCACTGACTGGGACATTGTGGTGCCCGGCCACCACCTACACAGACAGGGTGACCTCAGTATGTCCTGCTGAGAGATCACTCTCACCCTGACCACAGTATGGCTAGGCAACCCCATAGTGCTATATCAGGGGTGGGCACCTCCGGTCCTGGAGGGCCGCAGACCAGTCAGGTTTTCGGGATATCCCTAATGAACATGCATGAGATATATATGCATTAGAGATATCCTGCCAACCTGACTGGTTTGTGGCCCTCCAGGGCTGGATTTGGAGACCCCTGCCTTACACCTCTGTCATTTAAGATCGTGAGTGGGCAAGGTACAGATGTCCTAGACATCGAAAGGGTATATAGAATGTGTCACGTTCCTCCTCGATTCTCACCACCACCAAAAAGTTGTCTAATAGACAATTTTTTGGTGGTGGTGAGAAGTTAGGAGGACTGTGACAAATTCTATCTAACCTTTTTGATGTCTTGGACATCTGCACCTTGTCCACTCACTATCTTAAATGACAGAGGTGTAAGGCAGGGGTCTCCAGATCCAGCCCTGGAGGGCCACAAACCAGTCAGGTTGGCAGGATATCTCTAATGCATATATATCTCATGCATATTCATTAGAGATATCCCGAAAACCTGACTGGTCTGCGGCCCTCCAGGACCAAGTTTGCCCACCCCTGTGCTATATAGTATTTCTCTCATGTGATATATATGGGTGTTCTTTTGGGGCTCAGTCACTGATATATCTGTGTATGCTGCCATCCCAGTTCTGGGTGCATGAATCTCCACTGGGAACATGCACTATGGACTAACTAGCAGACTGTTTGTAGCTGGTATGTGTCCTGATGGAGCAGGGTGCAGCGGCTGATGGCTTGCTGCAGGAGAATATCAGATAGTGGTGGGGTGCAGCTTACCATATCCTGGTCTAATGTCTGTCTGCTATTGTGTTATGGATGTGTATAGAGCTGTATTGACTGCCCTGTGGGGGTGTTTGTTCCTCAGCAGGGGGGGGGGTGTGTGTGTGTCTATGTTCCCCTCTACTGCCACCTTTGCAGGGAGGCATAAGGTGGATCTATTGATGGGAGACCATGTTTGCCACCCCAGGGGGGGGGCGGCGCAGGGGAGGTGGTGCATATCCCACCTGTGAGTCCATGGGGGCTACACCTGACAGAGACAATGTTTGTGCAGACACTGCCTATCTTACACATTAACACTGCTTTGGGCCTCCCTCAGCCATGGAAGGTGTTGTGGACCTGGTCCTAGGCGCCTCATCGCACACTCAGAGTGAGCTCAGTAAACACACAATGTGACGGTGTGTAGGTACTCTGTGCCAGTAAAACACCCGGTCAGTACCACCTACCAGGGCGAGGTGCTGTGGGGGTGCACCATGTCATTTCCCCCTACCAGGCCGAGGTGCTGTGGAGGTGCATTCCCCATTTTGTGTTCATCTGTGGACAGCTGATTTGCATGTGCAGTGCATCATGGGTACTGGTGGGCTAACCCTATCCTGGTGAGCACAATAGACTGTCTGTGCGGTGACATGCAGGCTCTTTGCAGCCAGCCAGGGGCTTGCTATCAGCTGTAGCGCAATGGTTACTTCACTGCCTATGCAGCCAGAGATCATGGGTTCAAACCCACAGTGGGGTAATTTGCTTGGGTTTTCCACAGCATTATTTTTCGTTAATGTACATATTTTGATGCCAGCAAAAACACCCTCAGCATACTGTACCCATAGGGTGCCTCTGAGTGCACTCCATGGGCCCCCTATAGAGCACCTTATGGTTCCTGTCCATATAAGGTGCACTATACATTATCCTGTGATGCAACTTATAGGGTGCCCTATAGGGGACATATTAGGGTGCCGTGGCGAACAGTGCACTCTATAATTTGCCCTATGGAGTGCCTTATAGGGTGCCTTATACGGCACCTTCACTTACGGCACGTGAGGGCGTGTTTGCTGGCAGCAATTAATAAAATAAACATACATTGCTGCAGGAAAAAATATGTACATTGCAAAGCTGATGCCACAGCCAGCCTTACGTATTAGGCACCCTGGGGAGCAAACTCATGACCCCTGTATCAGCAGTCAGTGCCTTAACCATTGTGCTCCACTGCTGCTCCTCCTTGCATATCAGTGCACCTACTAATGCTTTTCATTCCTTAAACTGCACAGTGCTGCCATCATAAACAGTGCTCTGACTTGCGGGACCTCATACGGCACCCTCTAAAGCGCCCTATAAGTTACATTCTAGGGTGCCTTGGCGGACAGTGCACTTTGAAATGTGCCTTATGGGGCGCCTCATGTTAACATGCTTTGAGGGTGCATTTGCTAGTAATGAAAAATAACATGCCCCCTAAGGCACTCATGCCCATAATACACAATGCCTCAGCCAGCCTTGTTCATTGGGCACTGTAGGGGATTGAACCCCTGTTCCCTGCACTATTGGTAGATGCCTTAACCATTGTGCTTTGGCTCTGCTCCACTGTTCCCTCTAAGCTGTGCGCGTGTGCGCGCGCACACACCTCGCCGAGTGAGCGCACATACTTTACAACAGAGCGCACAAAAATTACGGTTCTGATTCTGATAGAAAACAACACAGACGTTCTTAAAATTGAAAAGTTGTTGTGTATTTATGGTTTTCACAAGTTCTACAATATTTTCTAGTGCAATCAATGTGGTGTACATACTGTATTCTAACTTGTAGTCAAATTTTAAAGTATATAACTCTGAGTGTCGTTATGTGGCGCACAAAAATTTAACCTTCCTTCAAAAGCTGCACAGCTGATATTTTATGCGCACACAGCCTACAGAAAATTAGAGGGAACATTGCTCTGCTCTTCTGTTTACTCAGCAGCGCGCCACCTTATGCCGCCCCATATTGTGATGTCTCCTAAAACAACACCACGCCTTATGCCCATTAGCGTGCCTCCTCATGCCGCCCAGTATTCGACTGCCTCCAAAACATTAGCGCGCCGCCTTATGCTGCCCATTATTTCAATGTCACCTAAATTATTGCATCAGCCAGCCATCTTTATTGGGCTCTGTGGGGGATTGAACCCGTAATCCCTGTACCATTGGTAGGTGCCTTAACCATTGTGCTGTGGCTCTGCTCTTTTGTTTGCTCAGCAGCGTACCACATATGCCTCCCGCGCAGCCATCTGATGCGCTAAGGTGCGGGGCGCACCTTAGCGCATATGCAAATCACGGATTTCCTTCTTCAGCGCGAAACGCCCACTCCTTATATGGCACCCGCACTCTACCGCGGCCACGCACAATTTCGCAGTTTAGTAAACATACCCCTTAGATTAGTAATTTTAAAAGGAGCCATATAAAGCTATGTGTCATCTAAGTGTGGAAGTCATGTGTTTTTCATGACATGCACGTGGATGGGCCTTTCTATGCATAGTTTAGGTGATTGCTGTTTTATAAGAATGTGCATCAGGCCAATGATGCATACTTTTGGAATGGGTGTGCACAGGAGCAGAGTGTAGGTGAAGTGCAAACGTATGCACATACGTTACAAAATATCATAGCTTACGCGTGTTCCTTAAAAATTTAAGTGTGGGCATTTACACTAGCTCTAGGGCTGATGTAAGTGATTGCACCTAGAGAGAGTGCACATATCTAACCACCTACACCCCTGTCTTATAAAGTCAAGTGCAATTGCATTTTATGTTATAAAATAGGCATGAAATATGTGCATTGCAATATATTTAAATTCTGCAGGAGTTTACAAAATTACCCTCATACTGCTTCTGAATATAGGAATAATTTGAAATGGCTAGATAAGCATTTCAAATTATTCCCCACATGTTTGAATATAGATAGATAGATAGATAGATAGATAGATAAACATGAGCAATCACACCACACTCATAGTTCCCTCTTTATGTAACAAACAAATGAAGGTTGTTGGCACAGAATGATGCAGTTCATCAACATCAGCAAAAGAATTGAAATACAACAACTACATAAGTTCTTTCTCCCTGACTCATTTCCCACTCACAGACTCCATCAGCCCACATCCAACTCATACATTTGACCAGTTGGTAATAAACTAGCTGCAGCGAGGTATTGAGTACTTCGTGGATCTCTTCTTTCCCTATTATCAGCCTGTAGTGAGACAAGCTGTGACCTTCTCTAGATAAAGTAGAGAGATGGTCCCCCATGTTCAACAGCACACGACAATGACACAAGCAAGTTTCCTGGAAAGAAATATGCTTAGCTCAACTTCCCTTTCACCATACCTACAAGCCATGTGTGGGGAACAGGGGTGAAGTTATGAAGATCCTAAGTCCTACTAAAGATGTAACAACAAATCCCCTACCCTCATAGCCCAGAATCACTAACGTCCTGTGACAAGGGATGAGCAACTCACTGCCAAGTCACTCCACTGTCCACTCAATCCCACTTAAAACTGCACTCCAGCATCTAGCCCCTTCTTCTAGATAAGGCATGGGATTGGCCACTGTCCCTTAAAACTCCACTCCCACTCCCACTCATTTTCCCAACCCTTCCCCCCATGACCTTGACAAAGTGATGAATGAAAGCAACAAACCCACAGGCTGAACCCTGTTAAGGTGCTCTCCCAACCAGGGCCGGCCCGTCCATTGAGCGAGAATGTTTTTTGCACAGGGCCCCGCGTTTCAGGGGGCCCCGCGCAAAAAACATTCTAATCCTAAAGTAAAATTTTTAAAAAGAAAAAAGAAGTTGTCTTCTCCGGCAGCCGGGGCCGCCGCGGCAGAATCGAGTGTGCCGCGGGGCCCCCCCTGCCCAGCAGAGCCTGCCCTCCCGAGCCTGCCCTCCCCTTTATCACCTGTCTTCGCAGCTCTAATCAAACGCGCCGGCTTTCAGAGCGCGAGGGAGAGTTTCTCCCTCGCTGCTCTATTAAGCCCGCGGGGGCTGATGGGAAGTTCCCATCAGCCCCCGCGGGCTTAACAGAGCCGCGAAAGGGAAACTAGCCCTTTCGCGCTCTGAAAGCCGGCGCGTTTGATTAGAGCTGCGAAGACAGGTGATAAAGGGGAGGGCAGGCTCGGGAGGGCAGGCTCTGCTGGGCAGGGGGGGCCCCGCGGCACACTCGATTCTGCCGCGGCGGCCCCGGCTGCTGGAGAAGACAACTTCTTTTTTTAAAAAAATTTCCCTGGGCTGGGCTGGGCGTTAGGAGTGGTGATGGGCTATGGGGGGCTGGGGGGGGGGGTTGGGAGTGGTGAGGGGCTATGGGGGGCTGGGGGGGGGGTGAGTTGTGGTGATGGGCTATGGGGGGGCTGGGGGAGGGTTAAGAGTGGTGATGGGCTGGGGGGGGGTTAAGAGTGGTGATGGGCTATGGGGGGCTGGGGGGGGTTAAGAGTGGTGATGGGCTATGGGTGGGCTGGGGGGGTTAAGAGTGGTGATGGGCTGGGGGGGTTAAGAGTGGTGATGGGCTATGGGGGGGCTGGGGGGGTTAGGAGTGGTGATGGGCTATGGGGGGCTGGGGGGGTTTAAGAGTGGTGATGGGCTATGGGGGGGCTGGGGGGGTTAGGAGTGGTGATGGGCTATGGGGGGCTGGGGGGGTTTAAGAGTGGTGATGGGCTATGGGGGGGCTGGGGGGGTTAGGAGTGGTGATGGGCTATGGGGGCTGGGGGGGTTTAAGAGTGGTGATGGGCTATGGGAGGACTGGGGGGGTAGGAGTGGTGATGGGCTATGGGGGCCTGGGGGGGGTTAGGAGTGGTGATGGGCTATGGGGGGGCTGGGGGGGTTTAAGAGTGGTGATGGGCTATGGGGGGGCTGGGGGGGTTAGGAGTGGTGATGGGCTATGGGGGCTGGGGGGGTTTAAGAGTGGTGATGGGCTATGGGGGGACTGGGGGGTAGTATTGGTGATGGGCTATGGGGGCCGGGGGGGTGGTTAGGAGTGGTGATGGGCTATGGGGGGGCCTGGGGGGGGGTTAGGAGTGGTGATGGGCTATGGGGGGGCTGGGGGGGTTAGGAGTGGTGATGGGCTATGGGGGCGCTAAGTCTGTATATGGGCTGATGGGATCAGGACTGAAAGTGAGTTGATGGGGAGGTTAGGACTGGTAATGGGGTATGGGAGGGCTTAAACTGAAAATTGGGTGAGGGGGATTAGGACTGGAAATGGGCTGGTGGGATTAGGACTGGGAGTGGGCTGGTGGGATTAGGACTGGGAGTGGGCTATGGGGGGCTAGGACTGGTAATGGGTTGGAGGGGTTGCTAGGACTGGAAATGGGCTGGGGGGAATTAAGACTGGAGGTGGGCTGATGGGGTTAGGACTAGTAATGGGCTGTGGGCTGTTGGGGGGGGGGTTAGGACTGGTAATGGGCTATGGGGGGGCTAGGACTGGAAATGGGCTGATGGGGGGGTTAACACTGGAGGTGGGCTGATGGGCTTAGGACTGGTAATGGGCTGGTGGGATTAGGACTGGGAGTGGGCTATGGGGGGCTAGGACTGGTAATGGGTTGGGGGTTGCTAGGACTGGAAATGGGCTGGGGGGATTAAGACTGGAGGTGGGCTGATGGGGTTAGGACTGGTAATGGGCTGTGGGCTGTTGGGGGGGGGTTAGGACTGGTAATGGGCTATGGGGGGCTGACTGGAAATGGGCTGATGGGGGGGTTAGGACTGGAAGTGGGCTGATGGGGGGGTTAGGACTGGAAGTGGGTTGATGGGGGGGGGGGGCTAGGACTGGTATTGGGTTGGGGGGTTGCTAGGACTGGAAATGGGCTGATGGGGGCTAGGACTGGAAATGGGCTGATGCAGGGACAAGAAGGGAATGGATGCTGGGTGAGACTGGAACTAGAAGGGAGCTGATGTTGGGGGAGGATTAGGGGAGGATTAGAATGGGATGGGGCTGGGAGAGTAAAATGGAGAGGGGAAAAATATTTTGTGTGGTAGGGGTAAAAAATCTACACTTAGCTGGGTATTGGGAGAGTAAGTGGGGATTGAGGATGGAGGGGTAAAATGTGAGTGGATGAAATAGGAATGAGGAAAGAGCAAAAGGAGAAAGATTAGTATGTTAAAGCAGATGTAGAGAGAGAGAATGGAAAAAAAACTAGAAGAGAGAAGAGACAGCAGATGATGGAGAGTTAGCAGAAAACATGAAGAAACCAGAAGAAAGTGGCTGGAGCAATTGCAACCGGAAAAAAATGCACAAAAGGTAGAAAGATATCTCTTTATTTTGAATTTATTAACTGGAATATGAAAGCTCTGGGAAATGTGCATCATTAACGTCTGCGCTTTGTTTGGTACAAGAGGAAATTAATTTATAGTTTTATTTCTACAGTTGTTGTACATTCCAAGTTTGGCTTTTGGGGTTCCCAGTTTAATTATTGCCTTCCTGTTTCTAAATTGTGATTCCTTGTTTGGTGATGGTCTATGTTCTGCATGTGTAACTGAGCTGAGGTATTCTGTTTATGTAATTCCTATTTGACATTGCCACTTGTTCTCTTTCCCCAGTAGGTCATGTATTGTTTTTCTCTGAAATGTATTGGTTTAATATTTGCAGTGTTGCCTTTTGATAGGTAGGGTATGGTGCTTTGTGAGTTCTGGTAGTGCTGTTAGGATACGGCGGGTTTGCTATGGGTTCTAAATGGGCAGTGTTTGTAGTAGTTCCTAATGTGCCTGGCGGTTGGCACTGGATTATAGTAATGTAGAAATCTTTTAGTCTGTCTTTATCCATACACACACTAACTTTTAGTAAACATGTCTCTTAATGAATGTTAGCATTATGCAAATATTTATGCAAATAAGGCCACTTATGCAAATGAGGCCCCACACCGAGTCTCCGCACATGGCCCCGCACCCCCCTTGGGCCGCCCCTGCTCCCAACACTTTGAAATGATGAGAGGGACCTTTAATTAAGATGGACATTCACACCACACTTCAAGCTTCACCATTATATAACACACAAGCAAGGATTGCGTACATAACAAGGCTGCAGTTTTATTGAATACTACATAACTTCAATTTCCCCAGTTCATTCCCCATTCACAGACACTCCATCAGCCCATAGCTGACTCAACCAATTGACCAATTGATGACATCTAGGCATGAGCATTACTTTTCATATGAATGATTGGTGCAGGTTTTAGGATTCTAAGGGAGCAAAAGGAGTTTGGCTCTGGCAGGGGTAGGACTGAAAATAAAAAAATAACTCACCAACTTCAATAGTGGCATTGGTGCTACTGCCATAGGGTAGTGTCTGGGGCAAGATCTTCTGCTACTACTATTATTTGTATAGTGCTACAAGGCATACACATCACTGTTCACATAAATGTAAGAGACAGACCCTTCTCAACAGAGCTTACAATCTGTGCAAGACAGACAAACACAATAGACATATGACTAGGATAAAACCAAGGGAAAATGATTATAACACACATAGTTGATAAAAAGGATAAGGGGGTCGGGATCCAAAGGCAGCCTGAATTTAAATAGGATTAGAGATGGAGCCTGACTTATCGACCCAGGTAGTCTATTCCAGGAATACGGTGAAGCAAGGTGGGAAGAATAGTCTGGAGTCAACAGTAGAAGGGAAGGGTATAGATTAATGTGATTTTCTTGATGAGCAGAGTTGCCAAGAAGGGGTATAAGGAGAGATAAGAGAGGAGTGGACGTGAGGAGGAAGGGATTTGATTGGTGTCTGAGGGGGGGGGGGGTGGTCTTTGTAGGTGGGAAGGTTCATGCATCTTTTTTAGCAAGCACTAGCATCCTTTAAGAAGGCTTCCTTGGAGCATCAGACCATGGTCCTGGTCTGATGCTCCAAGGGAGCATGGTCCCTTGGAGAGCAGAATACTGCAGCTTGTAAAGTTGATTGCAAGTTGCATTATTTATCCCTATCCTGCAGTACTGAATTAAGATAGGTTAGCTACTTCCATGACAAATTAGGCTATAATAAAATGAAAAGATTTTCTGCAGCTTAGTAACTTCCCTGCTAAGCTGAGGTGAGAATAGGGAAACTGTTGATCCTTTCTTTTTTTTTTGAAACTTTTATTTTCATTTTACAACAAGCAAATGAAACAACAAACCAAAGGAGACAAATACAAATATACACATAAGGAAAGCAACCCCAATTACCCCCCACCCCTAAGCTTCTTCTCTGGAACTGAGGAGTATCATCAAAGAGGCGTATACACATAGCAGTGATTGTACATCCAAACAAACAAAAGAGTATCAGCAATATAGACTGATCATGTGAAATAGATTTAAACAGTCAGATGGGAGCATTTAGCATTTTAGCATTTTAAACATAATCGTGGAGTATCCTCCATTCAGACAAATGATAGAGGGTCTGAACGGAAGAAGCCAACAGATGAGGTATTCGTTCATATTTACTGTATAGACTGACAGGATGCCACCATTCATTGAAATTAAGAGGGGACCTATTTTTCCCCCAGTATTTTCCAGTAATATTGTAGTACCGGGCATTCAAACATAATATAAGTTAGCATGTGAATGGCCGTGCGGCATATCCAAAATCTGTTGCGCTGGGTAGCGGTCATTTGACTAACCTATCAGGAGTATAAAAACTTCGGTGGATTAAAAGAAAAAAGGTGTCTGAGTAAGTGAGGGAGATCGAGAGATCCATGTCAACCTGCACCAGGCTAGGCTCCCATGCTCCGGGGTCAAAGCTACATGCAACTCCCGTTCCCAGAATTTCTATGCTGTCTGAGCGCATTGGTGGATAATGGGAGTGAGGGGAGAAGCAGCCTCCATATATCTTCTAGCGCAAAATCTGTTATCAAAGCAGTAAAAGAATCAAGACTCTTGGGTGGACCACTCGTTCTGGGCGGCACAAGCTGTCAAGGGCTCAAGTACTTGGTTGAAATCGCCGCCGAGCATTAATGGAGGGCTGGCAAATGCCTGTGCTAACTGCATAATACTTGCAGAATAAACAGGATTATCCACATTCGGAGCATAAATACCAATACACGTAAATTACAGTCTCAACCTGAAGGTGTGCACGGGCCCATCTATCCTCCTTATCAAAGCTAACATCCATTACAATAGCTTGCAGAGACTTCTTAACCAAAATGGCTACCCCACACCGCTTGGAAACAGCGGAAGAGAAGGCAGTCGCTATTTTAAGCGTGATATTGAGTTTCAATGCCGCAGCGGAATTTAAATGCATTTCCTGAAGAAACATTAACTTAACATGCTCATGATTAAGATAGCTAAGGATTTTCTTTCTTTTGATTGGACTATTAATGCCGTTTAAGTTTTATGAGAAGATCTGACACAAGGCCATCAAGAAAGATTATAAATTCTGAGAAAGAACACAATAATGCACACAGTTTCCCAATGTCCCTCATCTTAACTATGTAGGACTGTGCACATAACATAATGATCAATGAGTTAATGAAAATCATGGAAACGCCCCATATAAAAAATAAGCACCGAAGTGCACCAGAGAAGAAGCAAAACCCCAGAAATTACTGGCGACCTAATGTCTGCGGGGAGAAACTCCAGAGAGGGCCCAAGCTAAAACATATAACCTGTAAAACTATGCATGTTTCGAATCCCACCGAGGTGCACATCATGGAGGGATAGAAGGCCAAGTAAATTATAGATAAAAAGAAAAGTCCAGGCAGTCTCTATTCCAGACTGGGATCACCGCGTCGGGCCGTTCAAGATGGCGGGCAAATCCGGCGAATTACAGATCAAAATTGTTGAATCATAGTTGTTGGATTAGCGCATCTGATCTGCGTTATTTGGAGTCCAAAAACATTGCTAGCAGATCGGGATCTTCGAATGTTATGGCTGGGTTATGGAGAGTCACTCTGAGCTTCACTGGATATATTAGGCCAAAGTGAGCCTGTAGTTATTGAAGTCCAGGGCGAAAAGCAAGGAGTCTCCTCCGTCGGTCAACTGTGGACTTTGCCACGTCAGGGGAAAAGAAACTTTATGACTTTCAAATTCAAGATGATAGTTCGCCCGGGCAGCAGTGCGAATTTGCTCTACTTACTGATAGCGCAATAATCGAAAAATGAGAGCCCGAGGAGTCGTCAGATTGAGCGCCATATTAGCAGGAACACAATGCGCTCGGTCAGTCTCCAGATCTCTGTAAATAATAATCTTTAGCAAGAGGGGGAGAGTTTTGACCAAGAATTCTCGCATGTCTCCTGCTCTCACATCCTCCGGTACTCCAATGAGCCCCATATGGTTGCAACCAGCTCGATCATTGCTATCCTCCAGCTCTTTTTGAAAATTCTGTATCATACGCTCAGCCTTGCCCAATTTCACCAAGCGCACCGCGTGCGAGTCAAGGACCTCCGCCATGTTGTCCTGTCGTAGTGGGAGACTTTCAAGCCGGTTCTGAAGTGTGCCAAAGTCTTCACGCATGGTTCGGAGCGCCGCTCCGTTGGATTGTACCAGCTCCTTCACACCGCGTATCTCCTCCAAGATCTCCTGTGGCGTTGCGGGGTTTCCCCAAAGTGGGGCCATCTTTTGTGGGGAAGAACTCTGTTTTGGAGCGTTTTCCGTGTGAAGAAGAGGGAGACCTGAGGTCCAGTCGCACTGGTTTGTGGCCCGCCGTTCCCCCCGAGGCACCCCGGTAAGTTCAGAGCAAAAAAATGAAATTTATGCAGGTATTAATTCAGGATTCTGAGTAGGCCTCTCGGGAGCTTCAACGCAAAGCGTCTATCCCGCTAGACATCAGGCTCCGCCCCCCACTGTTGATCCTTTCTATGACACTACTGATGTTTGACCCAGATGATCAATAGACCATGAGATTCGGTCAATTATGTGGCTGTAAACTAGACAATATGCAAATGCAACTTCAAATTAGTGCTGACTCCTGGGTTTCTTGCCATTGTGACCAAAAGTAGATTGCCAGGCCTATCAGGGGTAGGTGACTTGCCCAAAGCCACAAGAAGTACTAGTGGAAATCAAACCTTGATTACTTGGTTACCAAGTCAGTGTGCTAACAACTAGTCTACTCCTCCACGCCTGCATAATTTGGAGCTGGTTTTATAAAGGAACTGCATAAAGTTGCATACTATTTATGCACATAAGTCCCTCTTTTCAAGGATTTCCATGCATGAATGTGCACTTATGTTTGTGCTTTAGTCTGTTGTGCCAAGGGGAGGAATTTGGGCAGAGCATAGGCTGAGTGGACTTTTACGCATGCAAGTTATAAAATAATATAACCAATGTATCCTATTTTATTGAGTAAATGATATGCATACTACACTTTATAAAACCACACTCATGCAAACATGTGTTTTTCTGCATGGAAGTTCATGACATTACACTCTATGGGGCATGTTTACTAAACTGCGGTAATGTCATTCCGCGGAAAAGGTAGAGATGCCCATATAAAGGAGTGTACTACCTTACTATGTATGGTCAAAATTTACTAAGCAAATCACTACAAAACAAAACTTTGGTTTATTGCTTAAAATTTTACCTATTAGGAACTTACAAAGGCTTATGGGTCTCAGTACAAAACGTTGTGGTCTTATGCAAGGGTCCAAAAATCAACACTCTTGCTAGACTACTGTTTACATCAACGACCCAACCATTAATGCCTTTGAAATTATATTATAATAAGGTTAACCACGTTTTTCTAAATTTTTTCTTTTTTCTTCTGTTTTTTCTTTTCTCTATTTTTTTCACATTATTACTATTTTCTCATTTCTACTGGTTCAGCTATAAACATATATCTCCGTGCTTCAATATATTGCAAAACAATGTCCCATATATGTATACTGATTGCCAGTGTGATCAATGTTGCAAACACCACCGCAAAGTCCAAACTTAAACCATTTTAAAATGTCCGAAGTGATGAAGTTCATAAACCTTTCAAAAAAGCTTGTTTATCTATGAAGCTTGAACACTTATCTTCTCCACCGCTGACATCTATCTTCTTATCGTTAAGGTGATCTTTTGCTGGCGGATATGCACTCAATCTGCAGTCAATTCCCAACGCCGATATTCTAAGGCGCCCATGGGTATGGCGCAGCGTGAAGAGGCCTTGGTGTAGTGAAACATTCCCCTGAAGAACCTCATGGAGAGAAACGCTTGGGCGCCTTAGAATATCGGCGTTGGGAATTGACTGCAGATTGAGTGCATATCCGCCAGCAAAAGATCACCTTAACGATAAGAAGATAGATGTCAGCGGTGGAGAAGATAAGTGTTCAAGCTTCATAGATAAACAAGCTTTTTTGAAAGGTTTATGAACTTCATCACTTCGGACATTTTAAAATGGTTTAAGTTTGGACTTTGCGGTGGTGTTTGCAACATTGATCACACTGGCAATCAGTATACATATATGGGACATTGTTTTGCAATATATTGAAGCACGGAGATATATGTTTATAGCTGAACCAGTAGAAATGAGAAAATAGTAATAATGTGAAAAAATAGAGAAATCGAAGGCCGCGGGCCCACGTGCCCGGCGGCCGCATGTAACCAGGGGGGCGGAGTGGTGCGGGTCCCCGTAGGTGGCATGAGGCGCATGCCCGCGGGGAGTGTACATTTAAATTCATTGGCTCCCGCGGGCCCGGGCGGCCACGGGAGCCAATGAGGTAGGCGGGTGTGAGGTGGCTAGCGAGGGAGCAGGCAGGCAGACGCCAGTCCTTCGGAGCTGGGGAAAAGGACGGGCGTCTGGCTGCAGTTCGTGGGAGACGTTACCTTTGCGGCGTTCGAGGCTGCGGTGGTCTAGGAAGCCGGCATCGGAGCAGTAGCTGTCCCGTGGGCATCCTTCCGGTCCGGTCGGCGGCGGCTGCCTGATCAGGTGCTGGGGGGGGGGGGGCTCCATTGCTCCCTTTGCTCTCTGCTCTCCTCTCTCTTTTTTCTTGCTGGTGTTTTTTTTTTTTTTTTTGCTCGGTTGCACTGGTGGTTCTTTGTTTTTTTTTTCTTGTTTTGTGTGGTTTTGGGTTCCTTTTGGGCAGTTTCTGTGAGCAGTGCAGTGGGATGGTGGGGATAGGGGGCGCTGGAAGGGGGGCAGGGGAATGAGGGGTGGTAGGAGGCCACTGGGACGGTTTAGGGAGGCTCCGGAGGACAGGTTAGGGGGAAGAAAGGGGCCCCACGGCAGGCTGGACCTGGAGACCCAGGCAGGCGGGGTGCTTCCGTGCCCTCTGGTGCTCCCGGTAGGTCCCGCGTGGGTAGGGCAGGCCGTGGCCGGGGGGTAGCGCAGGGGTCCCTGCACGGGTCTGTGCTAGGTGAGAGTAGGATGGCGGGGCCAACAGGGGGGTCGGCAGGCAGTGCTGCTCCGCCCCAACCAGTGGTGGACCCATCAGGCTTGGTGGGGGTGACGCAGTTCCCGGCAGGGTGGCAGGGTTCAGCTGGGAGTCAGGAAGGGTGGGTTGTGGGGGGCCCTGGGGTTGGCCTATTGTTACAGGGGGTGGGGGGCTTTCTGGTTGGGACTATTGGCGGGGAGGGGGACAAGGACCCTCCAGGGTGGATTGAACGGGGCCTTGGCAGCTTCCTTGGGGTGTGTCGGGTTCCCCTGCCTTTTTGCCGGTGTCTCCACAGGTGCAGACTGGCGATGGGAGGGGAGCGACTACGAGCAGTGAAGTGGTGATGCAGAGTGCAGGAGCGGCTCCTACTGAAGTGACAGGCACGGAGGTGGAGGAACTGCGGGAGGTGCTTCCGGCGGATTCAGCAACCTGCTCTTCTAGACTACCACCACGGAGTTCAGCGTCTGGTGAGTTACATGAGCATATGGTGGAACCGAGCGGGGAGGTTAGCCAGGCACGGGGGGTGGGAGGTGAAGTGAGAAAGAAGAGCCGTCACTTGCATAAGCGACGTCGGAGGGGGGGCTCCTCTTTGTCGTCGTCCTCGTCGGGTTGTGGGGGGGCGATCGACCCGTGGGGGGTGGGGGGTGGTAGTGGGAGGGGTGGGGGTGCTACGCTGGCTTCGTTTTCGGAGCTGTGGGAGGGGGTTCTGCGTAAGCTGCGGCGTAGGATATGGAAGCGGAAATATATAGATATATTCCGCCTGTTCGAGGGTAGGAAGCGTTCGGGGGAGAGCAGGTGGAAACGGAAGGCGGACGAGAAGGCGGGCAGGGTCAAGAAGACTTCTCGGAACGTCATCAACTGGATGAGAGCTTTCCTGCGGTTAGCTAGCGTGTGGGGGCAGCGTTACCCGGGGCAGCACGGGATGTTACTTGCCTATGCCGACTCGATTCTCGAGGCGGCTCAGACTCATGAGGGTTGGGCGTGGCTCAACTACGATGAGAAGTTTCGGGATAAGATGGAGGAGAATCGCGCCTTGTCTTGGGGGACACAGGACATCAGTCTATGGTTGACGCAGATGTCTGCAAAAGGGGGGGTGGGTGCTGGGGGGCAAAAGGGGGCCCCCGGCGCATTGGCGAGTGCAGGGCGGCCCTTTCGGAGCGGCCCGGCTCCCGGGTTGCAAAAAGGCGCTGGCGAGGGGGTCGAGGACGTCTGTTGGCGCTTCAATAAGTTGACTTGCCCCTTTCCGGACTGTAAGTTCCGGCATAGTTGCTCCATCTGCGGGGGAGGGCACTCCGTGCTCCGTTGCGGAAAAAAGGTGCCTAACCCCCCTGCCGCGAAGCAATGACTGTGGGATGGAGTTGGCCCCTACCCCGATTCGTTTTGCAGCACTACGGCCTTGGTTACGGAGATATCGGAGGGTTAGGGCTCGGCGTGTATTGGAAGGGGGTTTCCAGTTCGGGTTCCCCATACCAGTGGTGGGGGCAGGGGGCCCAGAGATGGCGCGCAACGCATCATCGGTCAAGCATCTAGCGCAGGTGGTTAGGGGTAAGCTGGCCACCGAGCTGGCCTTGGGGAGGATGGCCGGGCCTTTTGTGGACCGGCCGTGCCGGAATTTCATGGTTTCGCCTTTGGGCATTGTCCCAAAGAAGGAGCCCGGGAAATTCCAGCTCATTCACAATTTGTCCTTCCCTGAGGGTGCATCGGTGAATGATCTTATCCCAAGGGAATTGTGCATGGTGCGTTACGCGTCGTTCGATGAGGCGGTGCGGTTGGTGCGCGAGTGTGGGCACAGGTGTTTGCTGGCGAAGGTGGACATTGAGTCCGCGTTTCGACTGCTGCCGGTGCATCCTGGTTTCTTCCATTTATTGGGTTTTGTGTTCGAGGACCACTTTTACTTTGACCAGTGCCTGCCGATGGGCTGTTCGGTTTCTTGTTGTTATTTTGAGATGTTCAGTTCCTTCATGCATTGGGCTCTGGAGGTGTCCGTCGGCTCTCGGAATGTGGTCCACTATTTGGATGACTTTCTCTTCGTCGGTGCGGAGCAGTCGGGGCTCTGTCGGGAGCTGCTCGAGGGTTTTACGCAGCTCGCACGGGAATGGGGGGTCCCGCTGGCGGCAGGCAAGACTGAGGGCCCTTCCACGCGACTCACTTTTCTGGGGGTGGAATTGGATTCTGTTGACATGGTAGCATGCCTGCCGTATGATAAGGTGGTGCGATTGCGGGTCTTAGTGGCGAACATCTTGGGGTCGGCGAAAGTCACGTTGCGGGAGATGCAAGCCTTGTTAGGCTCCCTTAACTTCGCCTGCAGGGTTATCCCGATGGGCCGGGTGTTCCTACGGCGGCTGGCAGCAGCTACATCGGGAGTGCGGTGTCCGCATCATCGCATTAGGGTTTCCCGGAGCATGCGGGTGGACTTGGGGGTTTGGGACCGTTTCTTGAGGGATTTTAATGGGGTTACGGTACTACTCGCCCAAGAAGTGTCTACGTTCGAACTGCAGATTTTCACTGACGCGGCGGGTGGGTTCGGGCTAGGTGTATATTTCGGGGGTGCATGGTGTGCGGAGCCGTGGCCGGCGGCTTGGAGGGCGGCGGGCTTAACCGACAGCATAACGTTCCTGGAGCTGTTCCCTATTTTGGTGGTTCTGGAGCTCTGGCCAGAGAGGCTGCATAATAGACAACTGTTGTGGTGGTGTGACAATGAGGCGGTGGTACATGTCATCAGTCGGTACGTTCCACGTTGCATGCGAGTGGCGGCTTTGATGAGGGAGGTGATTTTTGCATGTTTGCAGTTGAATGTGGTTGTGCGGGCCCGGCATGTGCCAGGATATGCTAACCAGGTCGCTGATGCTCTTTCTCGTTTCAAGTGGGATTTGTTTCGGCGGTTGGCACCAGAGGCGGACTCGGTGGGATGGTCGGTCCCAGAGCGTTTATGGCAGCTTGGCCTCCAGGTATCCTGAGCTTGCTACGAGGCTCGGTGTCGTCGGCAACCTGGCACTCTTATTGTAAGGGCTGCAACAGCGTGGTGGATTTCTTGGTGGCGCGCGGATGGCGTCATGGCCCGGTGCCTGAGCATCTCATTGGTGCTTACATCGTGGCAGCAAAGGCTGCGGGGTTTGCTAAATCCACTGTGCGGGGTCACCTGGCCGGTTTTGCATTTTTGTCAAGGGCGGTTGGGTGGGATGTGCACCATTGGGGATTTCTTTCTCGCCGGCTATTGTTGGGGTGGGAGCGCGTTACCCCTACCCAGGTGGACGCCTGACGGCCAATTACCCCCGATCTGTTGGGACTGTTGATTGATGCTTTGCCAGCAGTAGTGGAGTCCGGTTACGAGACTATGCTGTTCCGGCCTGTGTTCTGTTTGGCTTTCTTTGGAGCTTTCCGGTCGGGGGAATTGGTGGCATCCAGCCGGGCCGCTGGAGGTGTGGCTCTGCAACTTCAGCATGTGCGTTTGGCGCAGGGGCAGCTGAGCTTATGGCTGGCTAGGTCTAAGACTGATCAGAGAGGGTGGGTGGTGTGGGTGCATTTACGGCAGCTGGTGGCTTCTGCTATTTGTCCCGTTGCGGCAATGGCGGCTTACTTGCGGGTACGTCCGTCGGGGGGCGGGATGCTATTCGTACATGCGGATGCGCGGTGGCTGACACGGTTCCAGTTCGCGGCCGTGCTGCGGTTGGTGGTGCGGCGGATTGGCTTATCACCTGGCGACTTTGCCCCGCATTCCTTCCGGATAGGGGCCGCTACTAGTGCGGCGGTGGCGGGTTTGCCGGCGGCCGAGATTCAGCGGATTGGCCGCTGGAGTTCCAACGCCTTTAAGGGATATGTTCGTTTGTGAGCCGGGCTGTATGGGTCTTGGGTTCGGGGTGCTGTGTTTTTTCTTTTAGATGGGATTCCAACAACGGTTGCCTGCTGGATAATCGGCCATTCTTTTGTTTATTGGGCCGGCAAGCAGGCAGCTTTACGGCCGCTCGGGGCGAACCTTGGACTGCAGGCTGAAGAGGTGGCGTTATCATGGCTGGGCGAGCGCGGCCTTCGCTGGTTGCAGCTTCTGCCTTTGCTCCGGCACCATCAGCGCGTCAGAGGATCCCCGGGGTGCTTGTTGCTCCATCTCGGCGGCAATGATTTGGGGTCTTGGACAGTCAAGCAGCTGATTAGAGCGGCTCAGCGGGATTTGGGGGAAGTCTTGTTAATGTTCCCCGGTATTGTATTGTTCTGGTCCGACATAATTCCAAGGCCTGCTTGCTGGGGTCACAGGCGGTGGTCCCGTGGGTTGGTTAAGGTTAATCTGCAAATTGGCCGTTGGGTGGGGGCACATGGGGGTTATCAGATTTTGCATCCCTGGGTAGAGGTCGAATGTGCGGGCCTTTATCGTTCGGATGGAGTACATCTTTCCCCAGTTGGGATGGATTTACTCCTGAATGATTGGCAGGAGGCCTTGGAGTTGGCTGTGTCGGACGGTGTGGCTGGTCGCAGCTTTGAACTTTGTGGGGGGGGGGGCTCGGGGACAGGTGTCTCTAAGCCTGTGGTGGGATCCCGGAGGTGTCTGGGGTCCGGAGGCATGGCAATATGCAGGGCGGGGGTGGGGGTACCCCCGACCCGGAGAAGCCCTCGGCTTTTGCTAGTAATATGGCGAAGCCGGAAGAGGGGAATGGAATTGCCGGGGAATGGTTCTCGGCGGAGGCGGGAAGGAACTCACTTTGCTACCCATATGGCTGGTGAGGGATTGTCCCGCTGCCGGAATCGTAAGTTATGCAGTTATGGTTGTAAGGTTATGTTGTGCTTGTTCAATAAAGCTGCGACCAGTTTGTTTTGCCAATAACTGAATTCTGTGGTGGTTATTTGAAGGGAAAAGGGGGGGGAATGTTTGGGTGGGGGGGGAGAGGGACATGTCCGCCATACCTGGTTAATCGAAGGCCGCGGGCCCACGTGCCCGGCGGCCACATGTAACCGGGGGGGGCGGAGTGGCACGGGTCCCCGTAGGTGGCATGAGGCGCGTGCCCGCGGGGATTGTACATTTAAATTCATTGGCTCCCGCGGGCCCGGGCGGCCACGGGAGCCAATGAGGTAGGCGGGTGTGAGGTGGCTAGCGAGGGAGCAGGCAGGCAGACGCCAGTCCTTCGGAGCTGGGGAAAAGCACGGGCGTACCCTCCCTCCCTCCCTCTGATGGGGTGCGGGGCGCGGTAGGCGGGGGGTTGCAGCTGGTGGGGGGGGCGGGATCCCGGAGGTGTCCGGGGTCCGGAGGCATGGCAATATGCAGGGTGGGGGTGGGGGTACCCCCGACCCGGAGAAGCCCTCGGCTTTTGCTAGTAATATGGCGAAGCCGGAAGAGGGGAATGGAATTGCCGGGGAACGGTTCTCGGTGGAGGCGGGAAGGAACTCACTTTGCTACCCATATGGCTGGTGAGGGATTGTCCCGCTGCCGGAATCGTAAGTTATGCAGTTATGGTTGTAAGGTTATGTTGTGCTTGTTCAATAAAGCTGCGACCAGTTTGTTTTGCCAATAACTGAATTCTGTGGTGGTTATTTGAAGGGAAATGGGGGGGGGGAATGTTTGGGTGGGGGGGGGGAGAGGGACACGTCCGCCATACCTGGTTAAAGAAAAAACAGGAGAAAAAAGAAAAAATTTAGAAAAACATGGTTAACCTTATTATAATATAATTTCAAAGGCATTAATGGTTGGGTCGTTGATGTAAACAGTAGTCTAGCAAGAGTGTTGATTTTTGGACCCTTGCATAAGACCACGACGTTTTGTAGTGAGACCCATAAGCCTTTGTAAGTTCCTAATAGATAAAATTTTAAGCAATAAACCAAAGTTTTGTTTCATATAAAGGAGTGGGCAGGGCAGCAGTAAAGCTGTGTGTCAGATAAGGCGCGTTATAAGGCACCATAGAAGGCATGTGCCGCCTGTAGCCCTCTGTATCCCCTTTTCCAGCATCTGTCCAATTGCCTGTTCCGACATGCCCACCCTGCTGTTGCGGAACATGTGCATGCCATAGAAAACCTGTTCAATAACAAGGGGAAACCGTGATCAGCGTTATTTCACTGTGGGATCATTCACCTTGTATGGGGACAGAGCATAGACCCTTCCAAAATTAATATCCTTTTTTTGGAGCTTTCTCTGTAGTGTTTTTTGATGTTTCCCATTCATATCACTATTGACCTGCTTGGTTATGTTTGTTTTACATTTTGTTCAGGTCATTTTCAATGTTTTTTTGCCCTTTTGTTCTGTGCACATGTATCACACTTGCTACTTTTTGTAGGTTTCCCTGGCTTTGCTATACATTGCTGACTGAAATGTTTTTTCTCTCCTGCAATTGTGTGCTAACGCCTGGTTTTCAGTTGCGTTAGGATTCAGCCCTTTATTCCTCCGCATTAGTGTGAAAGGGGCCTCTCCCCGCCCACTCCCTGCCCATTGACCCCTTCTCCCCGCCCTCTCTCCACCCTTTTCTGCACTTAATGCGGCCGGGAACGTTATGGCGTGTTAAGGGCTGTTAAGGCGCCTTAACGTTACAGAATGTACCATTAGGGCACCTTAAGGCTCTTTAAGGTGCCTTAATGTAGCCGCTGCTACGTTAATGCAGTTTGGTAAACATGCCCCTTAGGGGCTTGTTTACAAAGCCGCGGTAGCGGTTTGCGATCGTAATCGGAGCCGCGGCCCCATTGATTTCAATGGGGCCGCGGCTGCGATCGCGATCGCGAACCACTACCGCGGCTTTGTAAACAAGCCCCTTAGTCTCCATCAGCCCAATATTCAAAAGGGTTTATATGGTTAGAAACATTCACAAACATATAAACTCTTTATCTATGAATTTTCAGTAGCACAAGATGGATAGTGCCATTATTAATTCTTATAGACTGCCCTGGCACTTATCTAGATGAATTAAGGGCAAAGCATGGATATTCTGCCTAAGTCTATGGATTGACAGTGAAATTAGCTGCTATCCCTAAAGTAAATGGATACATTTAGGCCAGCACAAAGGGTTCCCTAAATTTATCCATATAGGTATATGGATAGTGGCCAAATTTCTCTGGATTTCTGTATGCTTCTCTATGTGCATATTCAGCACCACTATTTCTGCAGATAGTGACCATTAATATGTATAAAATATTTAAATGCTACAGCTGATATTAAAACAAATATAATGCTGAACATTGATTTTGAATATAGGCCTCCTTGTTTTTACTCACCTGGAGCCTATGCATCAGTCTTAAGATCAGTTCACAAGCTATTGCAATAATCAAAATGAGATAGAACAAAAGCATAAAAAACAGTTAGGAAAGACTTCAAATCCAACAATGACATCCTAACATCCTAAAATCATCTGTAACATTTAAAAAATGCATGCACTAGCCCAGCAATATATTTTCTAAGTTCCAATTAGCCTGCACGGCAGCCTTAAGTTTTTCACATCTTACCCCTTGGAAACTACATTGAACAAGATGGGACTGGTTACCCCATCTCCTTGTCTCACCATTAATCAAACAGCATGCAAAAGCAAATTGTCACCAAGCAACTAATTAGAAACCATGCATACATTCTGATTAAGGTAATTACATGTGGGCATTTCATGTGGCTCCATAGAACAAATAATTGGGACATTACATAAATAAATCCATTTAGATCCAAAGTATGAAAGAGCTCCCATACTGTGGTAACCACAGAAACAGACTGAATAAGATCTGAGGTAGGGAGGAACCCTATAGAACTATTTATATAAAATAAAATGATGAAGACAGTGAGTTCTTGGTCAAAACATTTTTAACATCATAGCCAATAAGGGCCAATTGATTGCATTGTAGGTGATATAAATGGTCACTATTCCAAAATTTGCAAATGAGCAGGTTACCGTAGTGTTTCCCATTCTTGTTCTGGAGGCTTTCGGAATATCCACAATGAATATGCATGAGAGAGTACTGCATACTTTGGAGATCAAAAAAATTAGAAGCTATTTCACATATATTCATTGTGACTATCCCAAAAAACTGATTGACTCATAGAGCTAAAGAAATAGTGACTTGACAACCAAACATAATTGCAGAAGTGTAATATTATAAATGTTACACTTCTGCAATTATAAATGTTACACTTTATAATGTGTATAAATGCCCATAGCATGGGAAATAAGATCCGAGATGGGGACTTTCCAGTCTTTTGCACTGAGTGTCACATATATGATTTTCTCCCAGTTGGTGAGGGATCATACGTATGCTTTTGCTCTCAGGGAATGAGTCCAATCTATAGAGGCTGGAGACCGATCTCTGGAGGACATAAGGAAGATAAAGAGGTACATAGACAAAACTTACAGGGTGTAGTACTGAAGTCCCACCTCCAGGAGGAGAGAGGTCATGAGACAGAAGAGCATCGCTCTGGTGTGGCGGGAAGTGATCCTGTAGCTAGGACCTGTCCTCCAAGTGATGTAAAATCCTCTCACACTGAGGAGGTTTCTCCAGGGCCATGTGCCCATGAGGGAAGGGTTAGGACAGCCGTTATGGTTGGTGAGTTGATCATTAGGCATGTAGATAGCTGAGAGATGGGTGGAAGTGTGGATCGCCTGGTAATATGCTTGCCTGGTGTGAAGGTAGCAGACCTCACGCACCACCTAGACAAGGTGTTAGATAGTGCTGGGGGGGGGGGGGAGGCTGCTGTCTTGGTGCATGTCGGTACCAATGACATAGAAAAGTATGGTAGGGAGGTTCTGGAGGCTAAATTTAGGCTTCTAGGTAGGAAGTTGAAATCCAGAACTTCCAGGTAGCATTCTCCAAAATGCTTCCTGTTCCACACGCAGGACCTAAAAGGCAGGCAGAGCTCCGGAGTTTCAATGGTGGATGAGACAATGGTGCAGGGAAGAGGGTTTTGGATTTCTTAAGAACTGAGAAACATTCTGGGGAAAGGAGGGGCTTTTCTGAAGGGATGGGCTCCACCTTAACTGGGATGGAACAAGGCTGCTGGCAATAACTTTTAAAAATGAGATAGAGCACCTTTTAAACTAGATAATAAGAGAAAGATGACAGTCGCCCAGGAACGAATGGTTCAGAACAATGTATCCTTGAAGGATACTAGCAAAAGACTGAAGTTAGGGCATATCAGCAGAGATGTTCCAATAAAGACAAAAGTACCCCAAATTCCCTTGAGTACAGAGCAGACAGAGCTTTAAGATTCCAAATTAGCCCTGCCTACCAATAGCCAGATTAATATGAATAAAATACAGCCTCTAAAATGCTTGCATGCAAATGACAGAAGTCTAAAAAATAAGATGGGAGAGTTAGGGGCATGTTTACTAAACATTCCTAACGTGCGGGGCTGCGGTAGTGTGCGTGTGCCATATAAGGAGTGGGCGGTTCAGGCAGAAAGAAGAAAAAAACCCGACCGTACGTGTGCGCATCGCGCTAATTTGTGGGGCCCACATTAGCGCGTGGGAAGGCTAAGTGGGGCGCTGCTAAGCACATATCAGAACAGAGCTGTAGCACAATGGTGAACACACTAACCAATGGTGCAGGGGCCACAGGTTCAATCCCCTATTGTGCGCAACAAAAAGGCCAGCTGAGGCAACACCTTGAATGTGTAAAAGTGGTTCAGGAGGCAAAGTACTTTAAGGCAGCACACTGTACTATCTGGGCGGCACAAGGCTGTGCACTGTTCTTTTTGGGCGGCACACTGTTCTTTTTGGGCGGCACAAGGCGGCGCACTGTTCGTTTTGGGCTGCACAAGGCAGCGCACTAATTGTGGGCAGCAGAAGGTGGCGCGCTGATGGGCATAAGGCGGCGCGCTGATGCTAAAGCAAAGGAACACAGCCACAGCACAATGGTTAAGACACTGACCAATGGTGCAGGGACCAGGGGTTCAATCCCTCACAATGCCCAGTGAAAAAGGCTAGCTGAGGCAGTGTGTTATATGTTGTGGAGTGCTGTAGGAGGCTTTTTAATTTTATTTTGTGATAACTACTTGCAAACGCACTCTCACAGCATATTAATATAAGGCGGCCCATAAGGCACATGTTACAGTGCACCGTCTGCCAAGGCACCCTAGAATGTCCCCTATAGGGCAGCATGTATGTTGCGACACAGGATAATGTATAGTGCACCCTATATGGCTGGCAACCGTAACGTGCCCTATAGGGTACCCCATAAAGCACCCTCAGAGGCACCTTATGGGTACAGTACGCTGAGGGTGGTATTGCTGGCAGCAACATATGTACAGTAAATTAAAATAAATCTGTGGACACCCCTATCACATAACCCCACTGTGGGTTTGAACCCATGACATCTGGCTGCACAGGCAGTGACGTAACCATTGGGCTACAGCTGTAAGCAGCCCCTGGTTGGCTGCAGATAGCCTATACGTCACCTCACTGACAGTCTGCTGTTGTAAACGACCCATACCCATGATGCACTGCACATACAAATCAGCTGTCCACGATTGAACACAGGATGGGAAATGTACCCCTAAAGCTCCCCGGCCTGGTAGGGGGAAGTGTCCATGTGCACCCACACAGCACCTCGGCCTGGTAGGGTGTCCTGAGTGGGTGGACAAACGGCAAAGAGTAGCTAAACACCATCACATTGTGTGGTTACTGTGCTCACCCTGAGTGTGAGATGTTGCACCCAGGACCAGGTCCACAACACCAGCAATGGCTGAATGTGGCCATGTCAGAGCTCCAAAGCAGCAATAACCTGTGGAATAGGTAGGTGCTGCATAAACATTTTGGAGATCTCTGTTTGGCTCAGTTAGTGGGGACCCCCAGGTGGATAAAACAGGGCTTCTCCTCAACTAGATCCCCACCCTGATGATGGTAGTAGAGTGGACCATCAACCCCAGTCCTGCTAGGGAACAGACACCCCACAGGGCAGTCCAAGCAGCTCCACACACATCCATAACACAATATCAGACAGACATTAGACCTGGATATTCACAGATGCACTCCACCACTATCTGATATTCACCTGCAGCAAGCCATCAGCCACTGCACAGCACTCCATCACAACACATATCAGCTGTGAACAGTCTGCTGGCTGGTCCTGATGGACATGCATGCACCCACAACTGGGGTGGCAGTACACACAGACAGATAAGTCCATGAAGAGGCCCCCACAGAACACCCATACATATCACATGGGAGAATCACAATATAGCACTATGGGGGTGCCTAGCCATGCTGCCGTCACTGCACACTCAGGGTGAGAGTGATCCCCCAGCAGCACATTCAGAGGTCACTCTGTCTGTGTAGGTGGTGGCCGGGCACTACCATGCCCCTGCCAGTGCCCTATGCCCTGTGCAGCTGCATCCTGGTCAGTCCACTCTGTCTGAGATATACCCATGGTCCCTTGCTACTCATTATGCACATTGGCAGGCCAATACTGGCAACAGTGTTGGCAGTGTGGGCTGTGGAAGGGGCATGCAGCCAACACCCACTGTATAGACAGACACACAATTCCACACCTATGCCATCATGGTGCTACTATTGAGAAGGTAATTAGCCTTGCCCACCAAACCGGTGCTGGGCACGGCAAGGCATGGATATGCTACGCAGTACTGCTGGGGGTCACTCCCCAGGGTGGTAAACACCGTCAGAGGCAAGGGCTGGAGCACGCACCGCAAACACCGAACAGATTGTTCGGATGGGGTCAACTAGCAGTATGTGCGTAACGTATGGATATCTATCTGCCAGTACTCCTAGCAAGCGTCTCAGAGCTGTGTACCGTATACCTCAGGTGTAGGGTTACATTGCTAGGGTATGCAGGTGCTAGTATTGGGAGATGCACGCAGGGTCCAATGTTCTGCCTCTCCAGGAGACATTGGCCAATGGGGCCTGTGGGTGTGGGTGTGGGTGTGTCTGCCCCTGTTGGCTGCTGCTTTACGGCAGAGATTCCCAACTCCAGTCCAGGTTTGCATCACACTGATCGGGTTTACCTGCTGTTCCTCATGAATATGCATGAGCTATATCTACATGCCATGGGGGTGGTGCATAGATATACAGCACAGGCATTTGTATGAGTGGCAGCATGGACCCTGACTGGTGTGTGGCCCACCAGGACTGCATTTGGGAGATTCTGCTCTAGGTACTGCCCCTGTACATGGTGTCTGTGCTCAGTGGGGTAAAAGATAGACGTAGTACCATTGCATATGTCCTCGCCACGAAAGGTTTGTCCTTACTATCACTGTGTAGCTGTGGGAAAAATATGTGGGAAGGATTGGCAGTAGCCCCAGCTGGGCTTTGAACCTGTGACCTTCTGTTCTTGTATGCACTGTCTGTGTGCACTGCACCACCTTGTAGCCACAGATTGGCTGGATTCCCTGGAATGTCCAAGCCTGTGGATCTGGCAGGGCCTGTGTGTTGCAGTGGACTGTGCCAGCCTGCACATGGCTTGGCCTCTGTCCTCTGTGGCTAGCTGCCACTGCCCCCTGCACCACATGTACTCGTGCGCCAACATGCTGGCATGAGCTTCTCTCAGTAAAAGCAGATGACCTGATTGCAATGTGGCAGTACGGGACTGCATTTGGGGGACTTGGCTGTAGGTATGCCCATTGTTGTGGTGTGTGTGCGGTGTTGGGTAACATATGGGTGTTTCCCCCATGCTTATGTTCCCTGCAATACAGGGGTGTCTGCTCTATCTTTGTTTAGTGGTGGGTAAAATATATGGACTGGGCTGGCAAGTGCCCCAGCTGGGATTTGAACCTCTGACCTTCTAGTCCTAGAGGTCATGGCTATGTCCTCTGCACCACACTATGGCCACAGAGACAGTGCAGCCCCTGGAGGTAGTAAACCTGGCAGGATGGAGTCACAAACCCTGCTGTATGCATTTTTACTGTGGGCTCCTTCACCCTGTGTGGTGACAAACGTGCAAATAAAACCCGGGAATGACCACGGAACAAAGAGGGAAAACATATACCCAAGCTGGGAAACAGTGATATTAATGGGCAACCCTAGATAACACTCCCAGGACAGCTCCAGAAAAAGGGAAATGTTTTTTGGACGAGTCTCCGCTCCGTACACCTTTCCATAAATCATTTCTTTTTTTTGGAGCTTTCCTGGGTGTGTTATCTAGTTTTGCCCATCACTATAACTGTTCCCCAAATGAATTACTATTTTTCATATTTTTGTGGTGGTCATTTTCTATTTATAATTGCACTTTTGTGCTGTGCACATGTATCACACTGCTCACGTTTTGCAGGTTTCCCCGGTTTTGCTGTACATTGCTGACGGAAATGGTTTCTCTTCCCTTTAAATGCATTCTAACGCGAGTGATTCACTCGCGCTATTTTTTTTTTTTGGAAATTCAGCCCCGATAATGTGCGGGGCGCCTCTCCCCTCCCCTTCCCCGCCCATTAACCCCTTCTCTCCGCCCCTCCAGGGCCTTCCTCCGCCCTCCGTTAGCCTTTCCACGCCTCTATCGGACATTTGCGGGCACGTACTTGTGCGGCACCCGTTACTGTGACTCGCAAGTGTGCGGGGCTTCATCGCACATTTGCGGGGTGTTTAAGCGCTCTTAAGTACCGCTTTTAGTGCGCTATTTTGCGGCGCGCTAATTAGCGGTTTTTAGTAAACATGCCCCTTAGAATATATAGCACTAAATGAGAGGTTAGATATGACTGGTATCTCAGAGATATGGTAGAAGGAGGATAACTAGTGGGATACAGTGATACCTAGGTATAAACTATATCATAATGATAGAGCAGATCAAATTGGTGGTGGGATTGCACTCTATGTTAGAGAGAGCATTGAGTAACAAAGGATTAAATATTTGCAGGAAACAAAATTCACTGTAGAATCTCTACAGATTGAAATTCCATGTAAAAAGGGAAAGGGGAAGGCAATGGCAGTAGCGGTGTACTATCGACTGCCTGGCCAGAGTGAACAAATGGATGATGAAATGCTCAAAGAAATCAGTGAAGCTAACAAAAGTTATAGCACAGTAATAATAATGGGTGATTTCAATAACCCCAATATTGACTGGGTGAGTGTCACGGCAGGACATGATAGGAAGATAAAGTTTCTATATGAAATAAATGTCTGCTTCTTGGAGCAGCTGGTTCATGAACAGAACAGAGAGGAAGCCATTTTGGACAAAGTCTTTAGTGGAACACAAGATCTGGTGCAAGAGATAAGGGTGTTGGGGCCACTTGGTAATAGTGATCATAGCATGATCACGCTTGATTTAATAAATGGAGGAAGGACGGTAAGGAAATCCACAGCACTACCTTTTAATTTTCAAAAGGAAGACAATGATAAAATGAGGAAAATAGCTAACAAAAAACTAAAAGGAGCAGTTACAAAGGTTAAAGATTTACATCAAGTATGGGTGTTATTTAAAAATACTATCTTGAAAGCCCAGACTAGCTGTATTCCATGCTTTAAGAAAAGTGGAAGGAAGTACAAAAAACCATCAGCATGGTTTAAAGGTGAGGTCAGAGAGACTGTTGTTGCCAAAAAACATCTTTCAGGAAATCAAAAAAGGAGCCAAATGACGAAAACTGGAAACAACATAAGCACTGGCAAGTTAGGTGCAAGGCATTGATAAGGCAAGCAAAGAAAGAATTTGAGAAGAAGCTTGCTGTGGAAGCAAAAACACATAATAAATATTTTTTCAAGTACATTCATAGCAAAAAACCTGTGAGAGAGTCAGTTGAATCTTTAGATGATAGAGGGGTAAAAAGGGCACTAAGAGGGGACAAGGTCATAGGGGAGAGATTGAATGAATTCTTTGCTTTGGTCTTTAATGAGGAAGATATAGGATGGAGTGGAGGAGCAGCCTAGTGGTTGGGGCAAGGTGCCTCAGACCAGAAGGTTGGAGGTTCAAATCCCACTAGAGGATAGCAGCCATGGGCCAGAAGGACTGGAGTTTCCAGTCCCACAGGTGCTCCTTGTGGTCTTGGACAAGCCACTTAACACTCCATTGCCCATGTTCCCTGTAAAATAGTTATCTCCAAGTTATAATGCCCTGTTCAATGTAATTTCAGTTTGTTCAATGTAAACCACACTGATGCAGAATAGCACAGTATATAAGAGATTGTAAATAAATAATGTTACCCATAATAGAAATAGTATTCAAAGGTGATGCCACAGAAGACTTGAAAGAAATATCAATACACCAGGAAGATGTATTACAACTATTTGATAAACTGAACAGTTGCAAATCACCAGGACTGGATGGTATATATCCAAGGGTGTGGAAAGAACTGAAATATGAGATTGCAGACCTACTATAATCTGTGAACTATCATTAAAATCATCTGCAATACCTGAATATTGGAGGATGGCCCATGTAACATCAATTTTTGAAAAAAGGTTCCAGGGTTGATACAGGAAATCACAGACTGGTAAGCCTGACATCAGTACTGGGAAAAATGGTAGAAACCAATATAAAGAACAAAATTACTGAATATGTAGAAAGTCATGGCTTAAAGAGAGACAGCCAACATGGCTTTAGCCAAGGAAGATCTTGTCTTACTTATCTGTTATGTTTTTTTTAAGGTGTTAATAAACAGGTAGACAAAGTGAGTCAGTTGATATAGTGTATCTGGATTTTCAGAAATACTTTGACAAGGTCCCTCATGATAGACTTTTGGTGACATTAAAAAATCATGGGATAGTAGGCAGTGTACTATTGTGGATCAGGAACTGGTTAAACGATAGAAAGCAGAGGGTAGGGCTAAATGGCCAATTTTCCCAATAGAGAAAGGTGAATATTGGAATACCCCAGGGATCTGTGCTGGGTCTGCTGCTTTTTAACATAATCATAAATGATATGGAAATGGGAATAATAAGTGAGGTAATCAAATTTTCAGATGACACAAATTATTCAAAGTTGTTAAAACCCATGAGGATTGTGGAAAGTTGCAAGTCAACCTTGATAAATTGGAAGACTGGACATCCAAATGGTAGATTAAATTTAATGTGGACAAGTGCAACACAAACTATGGTTACACAATGCAAGGTTCCACATTAGGAACCATCTCCCAGGATAAAGATTAAAGTGTCATTGTGGATAACATGTTGAAACCCTCCGCTCAGTGTGCAGCGGCAGCCAAGAGAGCAAATAGAATGCTAGGTATCATAAGGAAATGGAATGGAAAATAAAACAAAGGATATTATAATGCCTCTGTATTGTTCCATGGGGCAACCGCACCTTGAATATTGTGTGCAATTCTGGTCGCTGTATCTTAAAAAGGATATAGCGTTATTAGAAAAGGTTCAGAAAAGACCCACCAAAATAGTAAAGGGGATGGAAGGATATCCCTATGAAGAGAGGCTAAAAAGGTTAGGACTCTTCAGCCTGGAAAAGAGAAAGCTGAGGGGAGATATGATAGAGGTCTATAATTTAATGAATGGAGTGGAATAGGTAAATGTAGATCGATTGTTTACATCATCAAAATATAGAAAAACCAGGGAATATGCAATGAAGCTACAGGGTAACCTATTTAAGACAAATAAGAGAAAATATTTTTTCACTTAACTTGTAATCAACTCTGGAATTTGTTACCGGAAGATTTAGTAAAAGCTGTTGGTGTAGAGAACCCAATGGCCTAAGGAGGCAAGATGGTGGCGGTGATCTGCTCCGGGTTACCTGGCTCCCTCGGAGATGTTCTGCTTCAGCGGTTTTGCGGCTTCTGGAGGTGGTATGGGAAGGAGGAAGTGCAAACAAGCCTCCCTACCCTCGGGAGAGGTTCCTAACACTTCCTGAGCAGAAAACGTTGCTGACATGTGGCTTTGTTCTTCCTGGATCGGGAGAGGCATCTTTGGCGGGTTTGACATTTTCATCTGAACTGAGCACATCAGGGGTTTTGCTTTCCCTCTGAACAGCAGGCTCCCTCACCATGCCCTGGAAGTGATGTGGCCACCAGCGGAGTGCTTCCCTCCGGCATGAAGACTAGCATGCCGTTGCAGGGAGGTGAAGAGGGCTCCGTGGCTGGTTCTGCTCACCTGCTTGAAATGTCCGGGGAAGGAGTGAGAGCTGAGACTGCTTCCTTTTTGAAGTGTAGTCTACCTCAGGCTGTTCCAAGTATGTTGACCATTGTAGGAGCTGGTGTGTTGTTGAGAACCTCAAAAGTCACTTTGGAAGTGCTGTGGGACGCTATTTCAACTATGTACTCTTCCCTTGTGTCTATTGCATCATTTATAAGTATTGAAACTAAGGGGTATGTTTACTAAAGTTTCCTAACGTGCGCGCTGCATTAGTCTGCAGAATGTCATATAAGGAGTGGACGGTCCGGCCAAAAATAGAGCAAAATGGGAATAGCACGCGCCGCGCGCTCTTGTGCGCCGTGCACAGTAGCACATGAGGAATGCGTGCAGGAAGCATAAGCAGGCGCGCTGATGTGCAAGCAGAGGAACAGGGCTGAAGTACAATGGTAAAGACACTGACAGTTAGTGCAGGGGACATGGGTTCAATCCCCCACTGTGCCCAATGAAGAAGGGTGGCTGAGGCACTACCATTTATGTGTAATATTGCATTATGAGGCTTTTTAATTTTATTTTAAGTACTGCTGCTAGCAAACGCACTTCCAAAGTGCTGTAACATAAGGTGCTGCATAAGGCACCCCATAAGGTACCCCAGAGGGCACATTTTAAAGTGCACTGTCCGCCACGGCACCCTACAATGTTGCTGAAAGGGTGGCCTATAGGGCACCATATAGGGTGCCCTATGAGGCACAGCAAGGTCATAGCACTGTTTTTGATGGCAGCACTGTGCATTTAAATGCATGGAAATCGTAAGTAGGTGCGCTGACATGCAAGGAGGAACAGCAGTGTAGCACAATGGTTAAGGCACTGACTGATGATACAGGGGTCATGAGTTCAATCTCCAGTGTGCCTAATATGTAAGGCTGCCTGAGGCATCAGCTTTGACATGTAAGTATTGTTTCCTGCGGCACTTTATTTGTATTTTATTAATTGCTGCCAGCAAACACACCCTCATGTGCCGTAACCTAAAGTGCCGCATAAGGCACCCTATAAGTTACTCCATAGGGCACATTATAAAGTGCACTATCCGCCACGGCACCCTATAATGTCCCCTATAGGGCACCCTATCAGTCGCTCCATAGCATACTGTATAGTGCACCTTATATGGACGGTAACCATAAGGTGCCCTATAGGGCGCCCTATAAAGAGCCCTCTGAGGCACCTTATGGGTATAGTACGCTGAGGGTGTTTTTGCTGGCAGCACTAATGTACATTAAAAATAGATAAGGCTTTGGACAGCCCTATCAAATAACCCCACTGTGGGTTTGAACCCATGACCTCTGGCTCCACCAGCAGTGAAGTAATCAGTGGGCTACAGCTCTATAGCTGCTAGCAAACCCCTGGCTGGCTGCAGAAGGATTGCAAGTCACCACACAAACAGTCTGCTGTGGTCACCAGGATAGGGTTAACCCACCGATACCCATGATGCACTGCACATGCAAATCAGCAGTCTACAGATGATCACAAGATGGGGTATGCACCCCCACAGCACCTCGGCCTGGTAGGGGGAACTGACCATGTGTGGTACTGGCACAGAGTTGCTACACACCGTCACATTGTGCAGGTACTGCACTCATCCTGAGGGTGAGGTGGGGCGCCCAGCACCAGGTCCACAGCAGAGATAGGCCATGCTGCAGGTCCCCAGCAGTGCTAATGTGTGAGATAGGTAGTTTCTGCAGACACACCTTGGATATATCTGTATGTCTCAGTCAGGTGTAGCCCCTATGGACCCCTAGGAGGATTATGTACCACCACCCTCCTCCAGGGCTGAGGGTGGTAAACAGGGTCTCCCACCAACAGAGCCACATTCTACCTCCCTGCAATGGTGGCAGTAGAGGGGACCATCAACCCCAGGACTGCTAGGGAACAGACACCTACAGGGCAGTCAATGCAGCTCTGTACACATCCATAACGCAACAGCAAACAGACATTAGGCCTGGATAAGCTAAGCTGCACCCCACCACTATCTGATATTCTCCTGCAGCAAGCCTTCAGCCGCTGCACCCTGCAAGGCACTCTATCAAGACACATACCTGCTGCAAACAGTCTGCTAGCTAGTCCATAGTGCATGTTCCGGGTGGAAATGCATACACCCAGAACTGGGATGTCAGCATACACAACAAGCAGATAAATCAGTGACTGGGCACCAAAAGAAAACCCATAAATATCACATGAAAAGAATGCTAGATAGCACTATGGGGGTGCCTAGCCATGCTGTGGTCACTGCACAGTCAGGGTGAGAGTGATCTCCCAGCAGTACATGCTGTGGCCACCCTGTCTGTGCAGGTGGTGGCCGGGCACTACAATGTCCCAGACAGTGCCCTATGCCCTGTGCAGATGCATCCTGGCCAGGCCACATTGTCCTGGCTGTACCCATGGTACCTTGCTCCTCATTATGCACATTGGCAGGCCAATACTGGTAACAGTGCTGGCAGTGTGGGCTGTGGAGGGTGTTTGCAGCCACCACACACTGGATAGACAGACACACACTCCCACACCTATGCCAGCATTGTGCTACTATAGAGGAGTTTAGCAGCCCTGGCCACCACACCAGTCCTGGGCACAGTGCAGGCATGGATATGGTACGCAATACTGTTGGGGGTCACTCCCCAGGGTGGTAAACACTGTCAGAGACCAGACCTGAAGCACACTCCACAGACATCAGAAAGGTTGCTATGATGGAGCTCAATCAGCAAACTGAGCGTAGACCCTTCCAAAATTCATATTTATTTTTTGGGGCTTTCTTGGGATTGTGTTTTGATGTTTCCCATTACTATCACTATTGCCCAGCTTGATTATGATTTTTTTTAATTTTGTTGGGGTCCTTTTCAATGTTTATTTGTACTTTTGTTCTGTGCACATGTATCACACTTATCACTTTTTTGTGGGTTTCCCTGGTTATGCTGTACATTGCTGACAGAAATGGTTTCTCTTCCCTTTAAATCGACTCTAACGCGAGGTTTTCACTTGCGTTATTTTTGGCCTCGAATTTCACCTCGCTAGTGTGCGGGGACCCTCTCCCCTCCCACTCTCCACCCATTGACCCCTTCTCTCCGCCCCTGGGGAGCCTTCCTCCGCCCTCCGGGAGCCTTTCCCCGCCTTCAGCGCTTGTGTGCGCCGCTGCGCGCATGAGCGCGCACTAAAGTGCTTTTTTGCCCCATAAAGCATCATTAGCGTGCGCTAAGGTACCTTAGCGCGTGCTCTTGCACGCCGCGCACGTTAGGAAACTTTAGTAAACATACCCCTAATTCTTTTTGTATACAATTTCAAAGAACAGGAGGGGAAGTTGGTGCAGTTGGAAGGAGAACTTAAACAACCTCAAGGTTTACACAGTGCCCATATAAAGGACCGCAGTGTGACCTTTAGGAGAATGGAATATCTTGAGAACCATGTCCGGAGGAACAATTTGAGACTTATTAACTTTCCTAGATCTCCGTTGCAGTCGCCTATGGAGATGGTTTGCAGGTATTTCCATGAGGTCTTGAAGATCTCACGGGATGATCTGCCACCATTAACAAGGGATCAATAACTTTCTGTGGGCTGGAGTAACCTGGAATTAGCTGTGAGACTCCTGCAGAGCCTGGAGATCTTACGGGGTTTCTGGAGAGTTCTGTGGAGTTTATCACAGCTCATACCACTCTCCTTATTTGGCTCTTGAATCTGATAAATCGTTAATTCTTCGATCTTATTTTAGAAATTTCAGTGAGCAGTTTATGGGCTCTCATGTCCGCATTTTTCCTGATCTTGCTAGGGATACCCAGCTGAGGAGAAAGGAATTCCTGGGCTTTAAGCCCAGGGTACTTTCCCTTGGCGGTACTTTTTTGTTGAAATTTCCTGCTAGATGTCATGTTTCCTATAAAGAAAAATTATATTTGTTTTTTGAACCTCGTCAGCTGCTGGAGTTTCTTATGGCTAGGGAGGATCCTATGCTTGTTCTTGCCTCCCATAAGGCTGACGCATAAGTCTTGCACTGCTATGATATGTCTATTTTTCCTATGTTGATACAGGTTTTCCTGGTGCCTTCTCTTTTTAAATAATATGTGGGCTAATTTAGGCTAATGTTCATTTTTCCTTGTTGATAGCTTATGCTTGTTATTACTGATATTTGTTTGCCGTTCTGCTTTCATTCATCTTTTCTTGAATGTATTTGTATATTCAATAAAAATATTAAAGAAAAAAAAGAAAAGCTGTTAGTGTAGCCAGATTTATTATTAAAGGGGACCCGGGATATCTACTGCTTGCACCTATACAAGCATTGTGGAACCTGTGTCTTTTAGGGAAACTTCTAGGTACTTATGACCTAGATTGGCCACTGTTGCAAACAGGATACTGGGCTTGATGGACCTTGGTCTGACCCAGTATGTCATATCTTATGTTCTTATGTTGAGGCTTTAATGGGAGAAACATAGAAACATAGGGGCATGTTTACTAAAACCCCGTTAGGGTGCGCGCCGCGCTAGTGTGCGGATGCCATATAAGGAGTGGTCATTTCAGTCAGAAAAAAGCAAAACCGGGATTAATCATGCGCTAATGTGCGCTGCGCTCATGTGCGCCCCACACATTAGCGCATGAGAAAGTTGCGTGGGAAGCATAAGTGGCGCCCTGATGTGCAAGCACAGGGACAGAGCCACAGTACAATGGTTAAGACACTGACCAATGGTATCGGGATCATGGGTTCAATCCCCCACTATGCACAATGAAGAAGGCTGGCTGAGGCTCTATGTATTATGGGGAAGATTGCTTTAGGAGGCATTTTATTTTTATTTTAATTATCTCTACTAGCAAATGCACTCTCAAAGCGTGTTAACATAAGGCGCCCCATAAGGCACATTTTAAAGTGCACTGTCCGCCAAGGCACCCTAGAATGTTGCTTATAGGGCGCTTTATAGGGTGCCGTATCAGGTACCGCAAGGTCACAGCACTGTTTTTGATGGCAGCACTGTGCAGTTTAAGGAATGAAAATCATAAGTAGGTGCGCTGACATGCAAGGAGGAGCAGCATTGTAACACAATGGCTAAGACACTGACCAATAATGCAGGAGTCATGGGTTTAATCCCCCACTGTGCCTAATGAAGAAGGCTGGCTGAGGCATTACCTGTTATAGGTAATATTGCTGTAGGGGGCATTTTATTTTTATTTTAAATAGTGCTGCCAGCAAACACCCCCCCAAAGTATTGTAACATAAGGTGCTGCATAAGGCGCCTCATAGGGTACCCCAGAGGGCACATTTTAAAGTGCACTGTCCGCCACGGCACCCTACAATGTTGCTGAAACGGTGGCCTATAGGGCACCATATAGGGTGCCCTATGAGGCACAGCAAGGTCATAGAACTGTGTTTGATGGCAGCACTGTGCATTTAAACGCATGGAAATCTTAAGTAGGTGCGCTGACATGCAAGGGGGAACAGCAGTGTACCACAATGGTTAAGGCACTGACTGCTGATACAGGAGTCATGAGTTTGCTCCCCAGTGTGCCTAATACGTAAGGCTGGCTGAGGCATCAGCTTTGCAATGTATGTATTGTTTCCTGCAGGTGTAGCTCCTATGGACCTCTAGGAGGATTATGTACCACCACCCTCCTCCTCCAGGGCTGAGGGTGGCAAACAGGGTCTCCCATCAACAGATCCACATTCTACCTCCCTGCAATGGTGGTAGTAGAGAGGACCAGCAACCCCAGTCCAGCTGGGGAACAGACACCCTACAGGGCAGTCAATGCAGCTCTGTACACATCCATAACACAATAGCAGACAGACATTAGGCCTGGATATGCTAAGCTGCACCCCACCACTATCTGATATTCTCCTGCAGCAAGCTTTCAGCCACTGCACCCTGCAAGGCACTCCATCAAGACACATACCAGCTGCAAACAGTCTGCTAACTAGGCCATAGTGCATGTTCCTGGAGGAAATGCATGCACCCAAAACTGGGATGTCAGCATACACAACAAGTATATAAGTCAGTGACTAGGCCCCAAAAGGAAACCCATAAATATCACATGAAAGAAATACTATATAGTACTATGGGGGTGCCTAGCCATGCTGTGGTCACTGCACAGTCAGGGTGAGAGTGATCTCCCAGCAGGACATGCTGAGGCCACCCTGTCTGTGTAGGTGGTGGCCGGGCACTAAAATGTCCCAGCCAGTGCCCTATGCCCTGTGCAGATGCATCCAGGCCAGGCCACCCTGTCCGGGCTATACCCATGGTACCTTGCTCCTCATTATGCACATTGGCAGGCCAATACTGGTAACAGTGCTGGCAATGTGGGCTGTGGAGGGTGTTTGCAGACACCACACACTGGATAGACAGACACACACACCCACACCTATGCCAGCATTGTGCTACTATAGAGAGGTTTAGCAGCCCTGGCCACCACATCAGTCCTGGGCACAGTACAGGCATGGATATGGTACGCAATACTGTTGGGGGTCACTCCACAGGGTGGTAAACACTGTCAGAGACCAGACCTGAAGCACACACCACAGACATCAGAAAGGTTGTTATGATGGAGCTCAATCAGCAAACTGTGCTTAACGTAGGAATTGCTATCTGCCAGTAATCATAGCAAACATTTGATAGCTGTGTACCGTATACCCAGGTGTAGGGTGGCATTGCTAAGGTATGCAAGTGCTAGTATTGGGAGATGCACGCAGGGCCCAATGTCCTGCCTCTCCAGGAGGCATTGGCCAATGGGGCCTGTGGGTGTGGGTGTGTCTGCCCCTGTTGGCTGCTGCTTTACGGCAGAGGTTCCCAACTCCAGTCCTGGTGTGCCAAACACTGTTCGGGTTTTCATGCTGTCCCTCATGAATATGCATGAGATACATCTGCATACCATGGGGGTGGTGCATAGATATGCAGCACAGGCATCTTTATTAGAGGCAGCATGGAACCTGAATGGTGTTTGGTCCTCCAGGACTGCATTTGTGAGACTCTGCTCTAGGTAATGCGGCTGTTTATGGTGTCTGTGCTCGGTGGGGTAAAGTATAGGTGTATTAACCATGTGTATGTTCTCTGCAATAAAGGTTTGTCCTTACTATCACAGTTTAGTTGTGGGACAAATATGTGGACTGGATTGGCAGTAGTCCCAGCTGGGCTTTGAACCTGTGACCTTCTGTTCTTGCACACACTGTCTGTGTGCACTGCACCACCATGTTGCCACAGATATTCTGCATTCCCTGGGGAGTCCATGACTGTACATCCGACAGGGCCTGTTTGTTGCAGTGCACGGCACCCACCTAGACAGGGCTAGGCCATGGTCTGCTGTTGCCACCAGCTACTGCCACCTCCACCACCAGTACCGCTCCATCCTTAGATTTGAGACAGCATAAACCCTGAAGGATTTGTGGCCCTCCAGGACTGCATTTGGGGGAATCTGCTCTAGGTAATGTGCACGTTTCTGGTGTCTGTGCTCTGTAGGGTAAAATAGAGGTGTTTGAGCCATGCTTATGTTCTCTGCAATAAAGGTTCGTCTTTATTATCACAATATAGTTGTGGGTAAAATAAGGGGACTGGATTGGCAGGAGCCCCAGCTGGGGCTTGAACCTGTGACCTTCTGTCTCCAAACACACTGGTTGTGCACACTGCACCACCGTGTTGCCACAGAGACAGTTCCCTCCCTGATGATACCATGACTGTTTGTCCGGCAGGGCCTGTCTGGTGCAGTGCATTGCACCCACCTACACAGGGCTAGGCCATGGTCTGCTCTGGGCAGCTGCCACTGCCCCCTCCACCTCCTGTACCCCTGTGCCACCATGCTGACATGCCCTTCTGCTGGTGGTGCTGGTGGTACGCAGTCTCAGGTCATCCTGTGTGCGGGTAGGCGGCTGCCTATGGTGCGGGTTCTGGGGTAGGGGTGCCTGCATATCTCTCCGCACATCCCCCAATCACCACCTGCCAATGTTCCGTGCCCTTGGGGGTACCTGCTGGGTACTATCCCCTGTGACACTGTGCTAAACACTCTCATGCCCATGTTGGGCCCTCATCAGTTGCTGTCTGGCTGCTGTTCAGTTTCAGCATTCCTAAGTGCCATCTAGGCATCTGCCTAGTCTGTACTGTGCCCCAGCTGCACCACAGCATGTGCCGCCTGCAGCCCTCTGTATCCCCTTTCCCAGCATCTGTCCAGTTGCCCATTCCGACCTGCCTGCCCTGCTGTTGTGGAACATGTGCATGCCATAGGTAACCTGTCCAATGGGGAGGTAAACCCTGATCAGTGTTATTTCACTGCGGGATCATTCACCTTGTATGGGGACGGAGCGTAGACCCTTCTAAAATTCATATTTATTTTTTGGGGCTTTGTTGGGAGTGATTTTTGATGTTTCCCATTACTCTCAGTATTGCCCATCTTGCTTATGATTTTTTTATATTTTGTTGGGGTCATTTTTAATGTTTATTTGCCCTTTTGTTCCGTGCACATGTATCACACTGCTCACTTTTTGTAGGTTTCCCTGGTATTGCTGTACATTGCTGACATAAATGGTTTCTCTTCCCTTTAAATCGGCTCTACCGCGAGGTTTTCACTCGCTGTATTTTTTTGCTTGAATTTCAGCCCCGCTTGTGTGCGGGGAGCCTCTCCCCTCCCAATCTCCACCCATTGACCCCGTCTCTCCGCCCCTGGGGAACCTTCCTCCGCCCTCCGAGAGCCTTTCCACGCCTTTATCGCACATCAGCGCGCCGCGCACATGAACGGGCACTTTAGTGCGGCGCACACGTGTGCGGGGCACAAAAACGCATCATTAGCATGCGCTAAGGTACCTTAGCGCACGCTATTGTGCGCCGCGCACTTGAGCGCAGTTTAGTAAACATACCCCATAGAATCATGATGACAGAAAAAGACCTCATGGCCTATCTAGTCTGTCCTTCCATATCAACCACTACAACAGTCCCTTTTTTCCTTTACAGATCCTCAGTGTTTGTCCCATGCTTCTTTGAGAAACTATTCCATGCATCCACCACTCTTTCCATAAAGAAATATTTCCACATATCACTCGTGAATCTACCTCTTTCACCCTCATCCCATGTCCCCTCGTAGCAGAGCTTTCTTTCAATCAAAAGAAGCTCTCCCCTTGTGCATTTATGCCATGGAGTTATTTAAACACCTCAATCATATTGCCTCTATCCCTAAAAAGGTAGAAATGGCTACGGTGAGAGTTAGAAGGATGTTTGGGTGCATAGGGAGAGGAATGGCCAGCAGAAAAAAGGAGGTGATAGTGCCTCTGTGTAAGTCTTTGGTGCAACCTCATTTGGAATATTGTGTGCAATTCTGGAGACCACACTTTCATAAGGATATAACAGGTTGGAAGCGGTTCAGAGGGTTGCTACTAAAATGGTTAGTGGTCTTCGTTAAAAAGCATATGAGGACAGACTTAAGGAGCTTTATATGTATACTTTAGAGGAAAGGCAGGATAGAGGTTATATGACTGAGATGTTTAGATACCTCCATGGCATAAATGCACAGGAGGAGAGCCTCTTTTGATTGAAATAAAGCTCTGTTATGAGGGGATATAGGATGAGGGTGAAAGGGGATAGACTCAGGAGTAATATGTGGAAATATTTCTTTACAGAAAGAGTGGTAGATGCGTGGAATAGTATCCCAATGGACGTGGTAGAGATGAGGACTGTATCTGAATTTAAAAAAGCATGGGGCAAACATAGAGGATCTCTAAAAGAAAAAAAGGGGACTGTTACAGTGGTTGATATGAAAAGGCAGATTAGATAGGCCATGTGGTCTTTTTCTTCCATCATGTTTCTGTGTTTCTATGTTTTGCTGTGTATACTTTGGAAGAATGTCTAGCATGCTCATTCAGGTACACTGCATTCTAAGGCAAGCTGTAAATCAGATTCAATTGGGTTCTAAGCACCATTTCTAGCCTCTCTAATGCCAAGTGGGGCATGTTTAATAAAGGGTGCTAATGGTTAATATGGGGTTTACTGTGCAGTAAGCATACTATGCAAAATGGGGACCAGAAGTAGAGATCTCACACTAACTGGTTAGTTTGCGAATGGGAGCGGACTGGGTGGATTGGGCATTGATGGTAGAAGCTGTTAGCGGGAGAATCTATCATATGCTAACAGCAGCTGTTACCATTAGTGTGGGTGTACTTAATGCCACTTCAAAGGGTGGTGATAAGTGCACTGGCATGCCAGTTAGTGTGGTGCCATGTGGTTGCAATGTGCTAAGAGTAGGGGGCAGAGGTTAGCGTGGGCCCCCATGCAAGATTTGCAGCCCGATCGCGTGCTAACGTAGCTCTGTAGTAAACATGCCCCTTCATAACTAAAATACAGAAAGACATTGTGATGAAATCACCAGATCAGTGTCTCAAAGTGCTTGAGTTCGCAAACATTGATCCTACTTCAGACAAATATTTTTTTAAATAATATTTCAATGTGACAACGGTCATGTTATTTTTAGAGAGAAAATATTGAAAACTATTTCCTCAAGTAAAGCAGTATATTACCTCCAGAAATGGGCTTTTATAAATGTGCCTACCGTATAGGGGGGTAAAAGCATGCGTGCCGTTTTGTGCATTCTTCTACCACTGTAGGGAAAGCATTCCTAGAAGCAGGATTTGAATTGGGTTTTAGAACTGCACACATGTTTTTGAATTTTCAAAAATCTGTTTACAATAGCTCAGAAAACCTACTTACACAAGATAGTAGGCATATATGTTTCTAGATACTTTTCCTTGGAAAATTTTCAAAGTGAATCTGTAGATGTCTTTTTAATTTGATAATTTGCCAAAGCTAATAGAGGAAAAAGTATACACGCATTTTTTTACAATAAAGGCAGTTTCCAAACCAACCCCTTGATGATCAAAATAGTTGGTTTACTCTCCAGAATAAGCTTACTTATGAGTCTATGTACTAAAACTTCAAGGCTTGTTTTCAACTGCAAGTTCGAGATTTTAAATACTCCCAGTTGGCTGCTCAAGCCGGCCTGCAGCTGAAAAGGAAGCCGCAGGAGGTTACAAGAAGCAAATGTGACAGCATGAACTTGATCAACACTTATTTCAGGCTGCCATACTACTGTATGCAGAAGGAGTGTTTCACTTTTCTGGCATTATAGCTGTTAACCGTTCTCCTCCTGTTGCTGTCTTGCAATGATTTTGAAATACATTTTTATAATGGTGGAAATCTGTTCATTTGGCAGCTTTTAATATCCATTAGGCCCCATTTCAGCAAAATTGCTGAAGCCAATGTTATTTTTTCTGCCAGAAAGAAATATTAAAAATTGTGATAAATAAAAAAAAAAATGAAGCTAGACTCCAGGGATATTTAACTCTGTCTCAAAGAGAGATTTTCTGGTGCATGGTTTTCGCTAATCAGAATGTCATAGAATAGGACCTTACTGTTTATTGATTTTATTTTCTGACAGATGCCGTTAAACAATATACACAGAGGGAATTTTAAAAAATGCATATGACCATTTCATCTATGTTCTTTCAAGAGGTGCAAAGGACGTTACTAGTTTAGATATAATGATGAATATATTATGGTCATTAATGGTAAAATATACATATTATGCATTAAGGGGGTCATTCTGAGCTGTGTTTAGTGGGTCTGGACATCTGATCTGGATGCCTGGACCTGCTAAATGCCCAGATCACCCTTCCTGTAAGAGAACTCCCCGCACGTAGTGCCATTTCGTACGGGGAGCTCTGTTTGTGGGTGGGAGTTGGAGGGTTGTGGGAGGAGTGAGGGCTGGTGGTGGGCGGCGACTGACCCCAGATGTACAGGGCTGACGTTGTGGTTGGCCCTGTAAGCCCGGGGTCAGCCACTTAGACGATGCAGGAGGTGGGGGGTAGCAGGGAGGTAAGGGGATGCAGGGGGATCCCCGCTGCCCGACCCTGCCCATGGGAGGCCGGTTCTGGGGTCAGGCTGTGGGGAAAGCAGTATCTTGATTGCGGCTGGGGAGCATGGCCCTTGAATGGAGCCATGGTGCCATGGCAATTGGATGCCTTGGCACTGCAGCTACGTTCAGGAGCCTGGCTGAGTTAGCCGAGTATGGGGCCGGGTCTGCACATGCATGTCTAGCCCCCATGGGATCAGAATCAGGTCTACCTCTGTACGCCCCAATTTTGATCAACCACACAAAGGGCTGGGTGGCCAGTACAGAATCAGCCTCTTAGACAATAACATCACATCAGAAGCTTGATTTGCAAAGGCATTTTTCCCATTCTGTATCTAAGAGAGAAATGTTTAGAAACTCAAGTCCATGATGAGGGCTGAATTATTTAAAATTCTGGAATTTTGGACAGTAGTACAATTAAAAAAACCTTAAGCGGTGTTACCTCTAGTATAGCATAGTGGCTTCCCTCTGCACCTTCACCCTATATAGGTTTAAGTTATAAAAAAAACACATCTACACACGTATATCAGCAATGCATATGTATATGTGCTGTTGAGTAGGTATAAATGTAAGTGATTCCATTTTAAACCTTAACTTCTGCAACTTTTCTGAGACAATTTGATAGGCACCAATTTGTCTTTATAAAACAGATAGGGCCCGATGCAGAGATGCGAATAGCAGGGTTAGACGTCTAACCCCCGATCTTGCCCGGCATGCTGTGCAGAGTCCAGCACTCCCTGCAAGTACAGAGGGTTAGTGCGGGGAGCTCTAGATGGGGGCGGGAGGGGGAGGACCAGAGGTGGACAATGGACGCAGTGGGGGCAGGCCAATGCACCTGGATATACAGGACCTATTCTGGTCAGGGCCCTGTATGTCTGGCGATCTCCTAGGATGCCTAGCTTATCCCACCTTGGCAGTGGAATAAGTGCAGGGCATCCTTGCGATTAGGCCCGGCAGCCCCCCCTCAGGACATTAAGCCACTGAAGGTGAGGACCCTCCTCCCGATCCCGGCCCTGGCAGACCATGCCAAGGGTCAGGCAGCGGGGAAAAGACTTTGGTGTTTGTGTCGGGCCTTCAACGCTCCTGCTGAGCATCCCATGGCGATGGGATGCCATGGCACCAGCACACCAGCAGGAGCATAGGGCTGGCTGGTTGTGTTGCAAAGAGGATGTCTTCAGCGGCAGATTCAGAGGCATGCCAGGCCATCTCAGTGCCCAATCCTGCAACCACAGGAACGTCTAGCTCACATGGTGCAGAATCGGGCATGATCAGGGCCAGTCCAGTTTTTGGACGTCCAGACAGCCCGGACGTGCGCCTGTTAGAATTGGGCTCATAATGAATAGGCACCTACTTGACCTGTTAAGCTGCAGCTTTATTAATCATAGAACTGATTAATTAACTAAAGCAGCCCGAGCTTAATTAACTAAAGCAGCCCGCCATTGCTCTAATAGCTATCTGCTTCATCCTAGCAAGATGTCTTACCTTTAGGCCATACAGCCTATTGGCAACAAGCAACCCAAGTCATCTTCATGCAAGACCTCTACCATGCCCCAGTAAGAAGGCTTATACCAAGTGTGACTGAGCCCAGCAACACCATATCTACAAGGTTTCCTTGTATCATCATCCTGCCTGCCGTACCATTCTGTCAGCACTATTTTACACACTAACCCCACTCAATTATACTGCCATAGACATAGGACAGTCAACAACTTATTCCATGGCCACTCAAAAGATATGGCCTAAGATTTATGGTCAGAATATCTCCCAAGTTCTCCTAAATTTAATTGTTTATGAAATCCTGTTTCACATCTGATAAAGGCCTACCATCATGTCCTGAACAGGCTATCAGACTCATCCAGTGCGCAGTTATGCTGAATGTGTCGACCTGCTCTGCTGCACAACCATGAGCCTGACTATTAAGCTATACCTGGCTCTATCCCCAAATTGTCTTGCCTTGCAGAGAAGGCGGCCATTTCGCACTGGGTTAAGGCGGAGGTTGCCTCAGCATTCTGGTGGTGAGGTTCTACAACTTTGACATGCCCAGTCTCCAAGCTGCAGGAGGAGGTGCGATATCGGAAGCTCTAACTGACTTGAATAACCCTCTGGATCACTGTTCCCTCTAAGCTGTGCACGTGTGCGCGCGCACATACCTCGCTGAGCGAGCGCACATACTTTACAACAGAGAGCACAAAAATTACGGTTCTGATTCTGATAGAAAACAACACAGACGTCTTAAAATTTAAAAGTTGTGATTGTAATTACTAGAAATTTTCCGCTTTATTTAGTAATCGTCTATTTTCATTTAATTTGATTAAAATCAGTGTGGTGTACATACTGTATTCTGACGTGTAGTCAAATTTTAAAGTATATAACTCTGAGGGGTATGTTTACTAAACTGCGGTAATCGTACATAACGCGCGTTATGTAATGTTAACGATCGTAAGCGCATCATAACGTGCGTTATGCTGCGCTTACGATCGTTAACGTTACATAACGCGCATTATGATGCACTAACGATCGTAATGCCCCGCGGCGTGGTAAAACACCGTAGAAGGTGGAGAGAGGGCGGAGAGAAGGGGTCAGTGGGCGGAGAGTGGGCGGGGAGAGGCTCCCTTCACACTAATGTGCTAATATGAAGAGCTGAATTCCAACGCGAATGAAAACCTGCCGTTAAATGCACATTACAGGGGAGAGAGACCAGTTCAGCGTCAGCAATGTACAGCCCAGGCAGGGAAACCAAAATTAAGTGATAAGTGTGATACATGTGCACAGAACAAAAGGGCACAGAAACACTGAAAATGACCCCAACAAACTGGAAAAAAAACATAACCAAGCTGGCCAATAGTGGTATCAATGAGAAACATCAACCCCTCCCCCCCCGAGTAAGCTCCATAGAAAAGATATAAATCGTGGAAGGGTCTATACTCTGTCCCCATACAAGGTGACAGGAGCCCACAGTGAAATAGCGCTGCTCAGGGTTTCCCCCACAATCGGGCAGGGTTCCTATGGCATGCACATGTCCCGCAACATCAGGGTGGGCATGTCAGAACGGCAACTGGACAGATGCCGGAGAAGGGGATACAGAGGGCCGCAGGCGTCACATGCTGTGGTGGAGCTGGGCCACAGTGCGGACTAGGGTGATGCCTAGGTGGCCCATACGAATGCTGAAACAGCAGAGCAGCCAAACAGCAACTGCTGAAGGCCCAACATGGGCACGAGTGTGTTTTCCACAGTGTCACAGGGGATAGTACCCAACAGCTACCCCCAAGGGCACGGAACATTGGCAGGCGGGGCTGGGGGGAGCGTGGACATCTATGCAGGCACCCCTACCCCAGAACCCGTACCATAGGCAGCCGCCTACCTGCACACTGGATGGCCTGAGACTGCGCACCACCAGCAGAAGGGCATGTCAGCATGGTGGCTGAGGGATACTGGTGGTGGAGGGGGCAGTGGCAGCTGCCCAGAGCAGACCGTGGCCTAGCCCTGTGTAGGTGGGTGCCGTGTACTGCAACAGATGAGCCCCATCTGACGAACAGTCATGATATCACCAAGGAATGTACTGACTCTGCAACAATGAGGTGGTGCAGTGCACAAAACCAGTGTATTCAGAAGCAGAGGATCACAGGTTCAAGACCCAGCTGTGGTTCCTGCCAACCCAGTCCCCATATTTTACCCACTACTACAACATGGTAATACAGACAGCACCTTTAGTGCAGATGACGTAAACATGCCCAAGACACCTACATTTTACCCTACAGAGCACGGACACCATAAACATGCACATTACCTAGAGCAGAGTCTCCCAAATGCAGTCCTGGAGGGCCAAACATCATTCCGGTTCCATGCTGCCTCTGATAAAGATGTCTGTGCTGCATTTCTATGCGCCACCCCCATGGTATGCAGATGTATCTCATGCATATTCATGAGGGACAGCATGAAAACCCAAACAGTGTTTGGCACCGCAGGACTGGAGTTGGGAACCTCTGCCATAAAGCAGCAGCCAACAGGGGCAGACACACCCGCACCCACAGGCCCCATTATCCAAAGCCTCCCTAAACCTGGGAATATGGTACACATCTTTAAAAAGTTTGCTGTAATTACTGGCAGATAGCAATTCCTAGGTTAAGTACAAAATTCTGAGTGAGCTGCATCATAGCAAACTTTCTGATGTCTGTGGAGTGTGCTACAGGTCTTGTGTCTGACAGTGTTTACCAACCTGGGAAGTGACTCCTACAGTATTGCGTACCACAGCCATGCCTGCACTGTGCCCAGGACTGGTGTGGTGGCCTGGGCTGCCCAACACCTCTATAGTTGCACAATGCTGGCATAGGTGTGGGGAGTGTGTGTCTGTCTATCCAGTGCGTGGTGGCTGCCAACACCCTCCACAGCCCACACTGCTAGCACTGTTGCCAGTATTGGCCTGCCAATGTGCATAATGAGGAGCAAGGTACTGTGGGAATAGCCTGGATAGGGTGGCCTGGCCTGGCCGCATCTGCACAGGGCATAGGGCAATGGCTCGGACATTGTAGTGCCCGGTACCACCTGCATGGACAGGGTGGCCATAGCATGTCCTGCTGGGAGGTCACTCTCACCCTGACTGAGCAGTGACCATGGCATGGCTAGGTTCCCCCATAGTGCTAAATAGCACTTCTCACATGTGGTATGTATGGGTTTCTTTTTGGGGCCCAATCACTGATTTATCTGCTTGGTGTGTATGCTGACATCCCCGGTCTGGGTACATGCAGCTACTCCAGAACTATGGACTAGCTGGCGGACTGTCTGCAGCTAGTATGTGTCTTGCTGGAACACCTTGCAGGGTGCAGCGGCTGGAGGCTTGCTGCTGGAGAATGTCAGATAATGGTGGGGGTCAGCTGAGCATTTCCAGGCCTGCTGTCTGTATGCTATTTTTGTTATGGATGTGTACCGCTCTGTTTGTTCCCCAGCGTGACTGGGGTTGATGGTCTCCTCTACTGCTACCCTTGCAGGGAGGTAGACTGTGGATCTATTGGTGGGTGATCCTGTTTCCCACCCTGAGCCCCAGAGAGTGGGTTGTGTGGTGGTACATGATCTGCCCATGGGTCCATACACACCCCCCCCCTTCACCTACAGCAGGCAACCATGGCACCAACACAGGATGTGCACTATTCTGGGTGCATCATTGCCCATAAGGACTGGACATGACCGAGACATACAGCAGGACACAGATGTATCCTAGGTGTGTCTAACGGACCTACCTATCACACACTGATGAGGACCTGCAGCATGGCGTATTTCAGCTATGAAAGGTGCTGTGGACCTGGTGCTGGGCACCCCACCTCAACCTCAGGGTGGGCACGGTACCCACACAATGTGACTGTCTGTGGCTACTCTGTGGCAGTACCACACATGGTATGTTCCCCCTACCTGGCTGAGGTGCTGTGGGGGGGAATACCCAATCTTGTGCCCATCTCTCGACTGCTGATTTGCATGTGCAGTGCATCATGGGTACGGGTGGGTTAACCCTATCCTGGTAACCACAGCAGACAGTTTGTGTGGTGACGTGCAGTCCTGCCGCCAGCCAGGGCTTTGTTCACAGCCTTATAAGGTGTCCTATAGGGGACATTATAGGGTGCCTTGGCGGACAGTACACTTTATAATGTGCCCTATGGAGTGCGTTATGGGGTACCTTATGCAGCACCTTAGGTTATGCCAGAGATACTCAAATCCGGTCCTGGAGGTCCGCAACCCTGCACGTTTTCGGGATATCCCTAATGAATATGCATGAGATATATATGCATTAGAGATAGCCTTCCAACCTGATTGGTTTGTGGCCCTCCAGGGCTGGATTTGGAGACCCCTGCCTTATACCTCTGTCATTTAAGATTGTGAGTGGGCAAGATGCAGATGTCCAAGACATCAAAAAGGTTAGATAGAATTTGTCACATTCCTCCTCGCTTCTCACCACTACCAAAATATTGTCTATTAGACAACTTTTTGGTGGTGTTGAGAATCGAGGAGGAATGTGACACATTCTATCTACCCTTTTGATGTCTAGGACATCTGCACCTTGCCCACTCACAATCTTAAATGACAGAGGTGTAAGGCAGGGGTCTCCAAATCCAGCCCTGGAGGGCCACAAACCAGTCAGGTTGGCAGGATATCTCTAATGCATATATCTCATGCATATTCATTAGGGATATCCCGAAAACCTGCAGGGTTGCGGACCTCCAGGACAGGATTTGAGTAGCTCTGTGTTATGCCACCGTGAGGGTATGTTTGCTGGCAGCACAAATTAAAATACATGTCAAATGCCTCAACAATCACTACTTAAATGTAAAGGGTGCTGCCTCAGCCAGCCTTATACATTAGGCCCACTGGGGAATTGAGCCATGACCTCTGTACTATCCGTCAGTGTTGTAACCATCATGCTACAGCTCTGTTGCTGTGATTGTATGCCTGCGCGCCTTCTTAAGATTAACGCGTGGTAACGTGCCCTGTAGTGCTCGTTCATTTATGGCGCCTTGTAGCCCACGTTCTCGGCGCGTTCTCAGCAACGATGTACCGCCCATGTCCTTATTTGGGGTTTCTGTCTCTACCGCAGCTCCTAACGCAAATCGCACTAACGCAGTTTAGTAAACATACCCCTGAGTGTCGTTATGTGGCGCACAAAATTTAACCTTCCTTCAAAAGTTGCACAGCTGATATTTTATGAGCACACAGCCTACAGAAAATTAGAGGGAACATTGCTCTGGAAACCTCAGGGTAAGCCATTAAGATAAAATCTTTTAGATAACATTCGGCTTTCCTTTGTACTGGAACTTAAATAATCCACAATCTCCTGTATCTAAAGAAGCCACAGTAAGAATATAAACCACAACAATATCCTCCGCTCAAAGTCTTAATAGTTACTAACAAGTAATCTGCAGAAAAGAATCTGTATTGATAACTTTGTACTTTAAATAGTTGTAATAGCTGCAAACATGCATACAATTTACCAATTCGTTCTTTTATATTTTAGTATGGTATTCCTCACCCAACAGACTCTACCCAACAATTTAATACCAAACCCTTTAATGCCTATGCATGCAAGTAATAATAACCTCAATAAACAGAAACTCTATAGAAATAAAAACAAAAGACCAACCAAGATTTCTTTCCCCCCATCCAAACCTACCAAAAATAATGCAACACTTAGGGGTATGTTTACTAAACCATCTTAAAGTGCGCTCTGTGACATTATCGTGCGATAAGGTACCTTATCGCGCGGTAATGGTGCTTTTCCAGGCGCACCGGTACCTTAGCGCGCGCTAACATGCGCAGCGGCGCAAACGAGCGCTGAAGGCAGGGAAAGGCTCCCGGAGGGCGGAGGAAGGCTCCCCAGGGGCGGAGAGAAGGGGTAAATGGGTGGAGAGTGGGAGGGGAGAGGCTCCCCGCACACTAACGCTGTGAAATCCGAGGCTCAAAACTAACTCCAGTGAAACCCTGGCGTTAGAGCTAATTTAAAGGGAAAATAAACCATTTACGTCAGCAATGTACAGCAAAACCAGGGAAACCTACAAAACGTGATAAGTGTGATACATGTGCACGGAACAAAAGGGCAAATAAACAGTGAAAATGAACAGAAGAAAATGGAAAAATAAAATAACCAAGCTGGGCAATAGTGATCTCAATGGGAAACATCAAAAAACACTCCCAAGAAAGCACCAAAAAAAGGATATGAATTTTGGAAGGGTCCATGCTCCGTCCCCATACAAGGTGAATGAGCCCACAGTGAAATTGTGCTGTGCAGGGTTTTCCTCTCCATCGGACAGGTTTCCTATGGCGTGCACATGTGCGGCAACAGCATGGCGGGCATGTCAGAATGGCCAACTGGACAGATGCTTGAAAATGGGATACAGAGGGCTGCAGGTGGCACATGCTGTGCTGCAGCTTGGGCACAGTGCGGACTAGGCAGATGGGATCTAGGTGGCACTTAGGAATGCTGAAACTGTACAGCAGCCAGACAGCAACTGATGAGGGTCCAACATGGGCATGAGTGTGTTTATCACAGTGTCACAGGGGATAGTACCCAGCAGGTACCTCCAAGGGCACAGAACATTGGCAGGCAGTGTTGGGGGGAAAGCGTGGATGTCTATGCAGGCACCCCTACCCCAGAACACACATCATAGGCAGACGCCTACCTGCACACTGGATGGCCTGAGACTGCGCACCACCAGCACCACCAGCAGAAGGGCATGTCAGCATGGTGGCAGAGGGGTACTGGTGGTGGAGGGGACCACAGAGCAGACCATGGCCTAGCCCTGTGTAGGTGGGTGCCATGCACTCTAACAGACAGGCCCTGTCTGATGGACAGTCATGGTATCACCAGGGAATGCACTCTCTCTGTGGCAACACGGTGGAGCAGTGCACACACCCAGTGTGTTCAGAGGCAGATGGTCACAGGTTCAAGTCCCAGCTATGGTTCTTGCCAATCCAGTCCTCATATTTTACCCACTACTAAAACATGCTAATACAGACAGAACCTTTATTGAAGATGACGTAAACACGCCCAAAACATCTACATTTTACCCTACAAAGCACAGACACCATAAACATGCGCATTACCTAGAGCAGAGTCTCCCAAATGCAGTCCTGGAGGGCCAAACACCATTCAGGTTCCATGCTGCCTCTAATATAGATGCCTGTGCTGCATGTCTATGCGCCGCCCCCATGGTATGCAGATGTATCTCATCCATATTCATGAGGGACAGCATGAAAACCCAAACAGTGTTTGGCCCACCAGGACTGGAGTTGGGAACCTGACTGGTCTGCAGCTCTCCAGGACCAGGGTTCGCTACCCCTGCTCTGACCTAAAGCAGCAGCCAACAAGGGCAGATACACCCGCATAGGGTGCCTTATGCGGCACCTTAGGTTACGGCACTTGAGGGTGTGTTTGCTGGCAACACAAATTAAAATAAAAATAAACTGCCTCAAAAAGCAATACTTACACATAAAAGCTAATGCCTCAGCCAGCCTTATGTGTTAGGCACACTGGGGGATCAAAATCATGACCTCTGTACCATCAGTCAGTGTATTAACCATTGTGCTACACCTCTGCTTCTGTGTTTACATGTCTGCACGTCTACTTAAGATTACTGCGCGTTAACGTGCTTAGTGACATTTCGCCTGATAATGTGCACAGCGCACGTTATCGCGCGATAATCCCGTTTTGCTACGTTAAGACCGAAACACCCACTCCTTTTATGGCAGCCTGCACACTATCGCCGGGCGCACGTTAAGATGGTTTAGCAAACATACCCCTATGATAAAATTTGTAAATTTTTTAGAACAAGATTAAAGGAGTGATGACAAGGGTCAAAAATCTGCACACACCCATCCTATGTTCCCTCATTGTAGAATTTACTTTCAATGTAAAGAGGCTCTCCTCCTGTGCATTTATGCCATGGAGGTATTTAAACATCTCTATCATATCTCCTCTATCCTGCCTTTCCACTAAAGTATACATATTGAGATCTTTAAGCCTGTCCCCATATGGGTTACTGTATAATGAAAACCACTGACTATTTGGTAGCCACCCTTTTCACCAACTCCATCCTGTTTATATCCTTTTGAAGGTGCGGTCTCCAAAATTGCACACAATACTTCAAATGAGGTCTCACCAAAGACTTATACAGAGGCACTATCATCTCCTTTTTTTTTCTGCTGACCATTCCTCTCCCTGCACCCAAGCATCCTTCTGGCTTTTGCTGTCACCTTGTCTACCTGTTTACCCACTTTAAGATCATCAGAAACAATCGCGCCCAGGTCCTGCTCTTCTTTCATGGAAAGAAGTACTTTCCCCTTATACTGTACCATTCTCTTGGATTTTTGCAGCCCATATGCATGACCCTGCATTTTTTAGCATTAAATCTCAGCTGCCATATTCTTGACCATTCTTCAAGCTTAGCTAGATCCCTCCTGATGTCATTTCTGGGTGTCTACTCTATTGCAGGTTTTGGTATCATCCACAAAGAGGAAAATGTTACCCAACAACCCTTCCACAATATTACTAACAAAAATGTTAAAAATAATTGGACCAAGGACAGATCCTTGCAGCACACTGGTATCATCCTTCTCCTCAGAGTGAGCTCCATTTACCTGTACCCTTTGTCGCCTCCCACTCAACCAATTTCTAACTCGGTCAGTCACTTTACGGCCCATCCCTAGGGTGCTCAATTATTTATAAGTCGCCTGTGTGGAACGATGTCAAAGGCTTTACTGAATCTAAGTACAGCACATCTAGATCTCTACCTCAATCCAACTCTCTAGTCACCCAGTCAAAGAAATCAATCAGATTTGTCTGACAAAACCTGCCTCTGGTAAACCCATGCTACCTTGGATCCTGCAATCCATTAAACTTCAGAAACCTCACTCTCCTCTCTTTTAGCAGCATTTCCATTAATGTATTCACTACAGAGGTCAGACTAACCGGCCTGAAGTTCTCAACCCCATCCATAGTTCCACTTTTAAACAAAAGGACCACATGTGCCTTTTTCCAGTCCTCAGGGACTACTCCTGACTCTAAAAAAGCACTGAAAAGGTCAGTGAGTGGAGCTCCTAGAACTTCCCCAAGTTCCTTCAATACTCTGGGATGTATCCCATCTGGCCCCATCACTTTGTCTATTTTTAGTTTAGCTAGTTCCTCATGAACACAGTCGTCTGAAAATCATTCAAGATCCCCCCCCCCCCCATGCAATCTGGTCAGCAGCAGTATTCAGCCACTGGCCAGAGTGCAAAATCATGTAAAGTTAGGACAACTGTTCTGCTGTCCTAACTTTAGCTGGTTAGGGCTAACCAGACAGCAGCTGAATTTTACTGCTGCCCAGTTAACCCATGGTGCCACCCCCGCTCCACCCCCAGAATGCCCCATAGCTAGCTACTTAGTATCAGGGCATTCAGTGGCACAAATTGGATATTCAGTGACACTAACCAGGTTAGTGCTGCTGAATGTGGTTTTCAGTCTGCAAACAGTGTAAATGCCTTTGAATATCTCTCCTCCCCCCACCTAATTTTCTTTAGAACTCTGCCTCCTGATGTAAAGTGACCATTCTATCGATGTCATCTATGGTCATGGTAAGTACTCTGGAAACTTTAATTACACAGGTACACTACCAAAAAACTGCCTCCAGTTTTGCAACTGATTCCTATAGATTTTGGGGTGCTGAATCCAGGAAAAATAGCCAAAATGTTCCATCACGTCACGTTTTCTTGCAAAATTAGATTTCTTACCCATATAAGGAATGTTCACATAATTTCTTTTTAGCCGACTGCAGTTTATTTTCTTGGCCCAAAATAGAGGTTGTAATGGTTAACTAACTAGAAACACTCCCTCATGATATTTTAGAGTGTTTTGTATTCATTTTATACATTAACAGGACAATTGGGAGGCGGGGGGCTAAATCCAGTACTCGCGCTGGCGCATGTTCTTTCCTGTTGCCTCGCCTCGTTCGCTCGCTCAAACACGGTGGTTGCGACATGAACGTTCCTGTCAAATTTCAGTTTCTTGCAAGTTCATTATTACCTTTTGTTTGCTCAGTCGTAATCCAGCTTTATTCCGAAGTGGTTCACTACAGTTGTAGTTTGCAGTGCTGTGTATTTGTGATGGCTCACAGAGCCAGAGGTTGCGTCAACTCTCCGGACAGTTTTTGTTTTATTTGTGGGGAATATACCATGAAAAAGCGGCAGAGGAACATTTCTGCATTTATTTAAAAAGTATATTTCGCCTATTTCAGTTTGAAGTTAGGTGATCAAGACAAACCGTGGGCTCCTCACAAAGTGTGCAAGACATGTGAGGAAGATCTACGCTTATGGATGAAAGGTAAAAAACAAGCATTTCGTTTCGGAATACCTATGATGTGGCGTGAACAAAGAGACCACAGCAGTGACTGCTATTTTTGCTCTTGCATTGTGAAGGGATACAACTTAAAAAATAAGAACGTAATAAGTTACCCCAACCTTCCCTCAGCAATTAGGCCTATGCCTCATAGCAACGAAGTACCTGTGCCTGAACCACCAAAATCTTTGGATCATATTTGCGTGGACGGTTCTGATCATGATGAGACTCATCAGATGGCTTTTCCCGATGAGTCCAGTACTTCCGAGTTTGAAACTGAACCAGATCCGAAACCTGAACTTTTCTCTCAAGCTGAATTGAATGATTTAGTCCGGGATTTAGGACTCCCAAAAGATGCTGCCCAACTGCTAGGTTCTCGGCTTAAACAGAAAAATCTATTGTCACCAGGAACAACTTTTTATTGGTACCGCAACCGCGAGACACAATTTTTGAAGTATTTCAGCAAAGAGGAAGATTTGGTATTTTGCAACGATATATACGGAGTGATGGAAAAGTTTAAACTCAAGTATGATCCTGCTGAATGGCGGCTGTTCATTGATTCGTCAAAAGACAGCAAAAAAGGTGTTCTTCTTCATAATGGCAACACATTCGCTTCAGTTCCTATTGCTCACTCTGTTATTCTCCAAGAAAAATACGAGAATTTGGCCCTGATTCTTCAGAAGATTCGTTATGATGAGCATAAGTGGATGATTTGTGGAGACTTTAAAATTCTATCCATGCTATTAGGGCAGCAATCCGGTTTCACCAAATATCCCTGTTTCCTTTGCTTGTGGGATAGCCGGGCCCGCGACCTACACTGGGGGAAAAAAAACTGGCCATTTCGGAAGTATTTGAGACCCGGTGAGCAAAATGTTCTTCATGAGAGCTTGGTACCTCGTGATAAAATTCTATTACCACCTCTCCACATTAAGTTGGGTCTCATTAAGCAATTCATCAAGTCCCTTCCAAAAGATGGTGAGTGCTTTCGGTACCTTTGCTCAAAGTTCCCCCGACTTTCTGAAGCAAAGCTAAAGGAAGGAGTGTTTGTTGGCCCTGATATAAGGAAACTCATTTCAGATGGAGCATTCGCTGAAATGATGTCTGAGAAGGAAAAAGAAGCCTGGGATTCCTTCAAGGATGTTGTTCTCAAGTTCTTGGGGAACAGGCGGGATGAGAACTATAAGGATGCTCAATGCCTTCAAAGAACAAGTCTGTAACATGAGCCTGAAAGTCCATTTCTTGCACTCCCATGTGAACTACTTTCCCGAAAACTTGGGGGCGTACAGTGAAGAACAAGGTGAAAGGTTTCACCAGGACATCAAGGACGCAGAGAGAAGGTACCAAGGAAGATGGAACACCACTATGATGGCTGATTTCTGCTGGTTGCTGCTGCGGGAAACCCCAGATGAAAAATACGCCAAGCAGCGCACCAAGAGAAGCATTCGGGGGAAGAAGAAACGGGCCCACCAGGAGATTGATTGACCCAAGAATGACTTTAAAATCTAAACTGTGTTGACAAATATCGTGTTTTTACTAAACTTTGAAATAAAAATTTGCTAGTTATTACCACAGTGTCGGATTTCATTTATTAGAATTTTATTTTCACACCATCGGGTGTTTGTCTTCATGTATTGCAATGGTGCGGTTTGCGTTTTCTATTCTTACATACATACCTGTACAACATTTTTTGCACATTTCTTTGCTTTGCTTTGTGTCTAACCTCGCTCTTATATGCTCAATGTTTGTGCACATGTATGTGGCTGTTTTAAGTGCAGACAATTTTGCTACCATCACAGTGTGTTTTGTTGACATTACTCTATTCTTATGTGCTGCCTTGTTACAATTTTCTTTATTCTTATTTGAATAACTACTAAACAATTAGTATAAAGAATTCATCCAAGAAACTTTTATCTCGATCGCACTCAATCTGAAACGTTCACCTCAAACTGCTAACCCAATGTAGCAAAAAATCTGTACGTGATGGAGCAAATTGGTTACCAGATTTGGATTCAGCACACCAAAAAACGTAAAAATCAATCAAAACATTAGAGGCAGTTTAAAAACATTTTTTTTTGTGTGTACCTGTGTTATTATAGCTACTCGCTCACTGCTCTTGTGTGTCAGTTCAGTGTTCACCCTTTGTCTTCATCGGTTACATCTTCTCATAGTATAACTTTTTCCATCAATGTTGGTTTACTCAGTCTTAGGTCCTTTCATGATAAGGGGCTATTGGTGTAAAAACATATTATGGATTCTGCTTTTGATAGTTTCTCTAATTGAAACATGGTGAAAAGTATTTTTAACAAGCACCTCTGAGTAATTTATTTTCATTACATTCAAACCATATTAGAAGGTTAGGTGACGGTGTTGCTGAATTCTTTAATAATTCATTTAGTATAATTGAACTATACTTAGTTTCCTTACATTATTCTGAATCATTCCTATTTCAAATAAAGATACAACTGTTGCTTCTGTTTTTTTCTTCTCTATCACCCACATCATGCTTCAAGGACTGTTATAAAGACCTATTGAGTCTGATTTCAGATATCTGTTCATGATTCACTGATTTAATCATTCTAAAGAACTTTAATATGCACATAGCTATCCTCCAATAACTGTACTGACAGGGGCTTCTCCTTTATGAGTGATTTGGGTTTGAAAGAACATATGCTGACCCTAACTCATAAGGCTGGGCATATTTTGGATTTAATCTTTACTTCTGCAGCTGTGGATCTTTCCAGTCTTGATTTTCCAGTCTCCTGGTCAGACCATTGTCTACCATCATTTAATGATTTTTTATTTGCCTTCCTTTTCTTCTACAGCTAGAATTACTGAGTATTCACTGAACTTTCATAATATACATCCAGAAGAACTCACTTGTCTTCAAGAACTATTTCCCTCTGATTTTGTTAATCTAATTTTAGACAGGCAGGTGGATGTTTGGCAGACCACCATGACACAAATCTTGGACAACATACAATAGCGCCTCTGAAAGAGCAGTTCCAGAGGGCTGAAGACCCTGGTGTATTTCTAGGTTTCCTGAAGGTGGTAAGATTTGCAAAGAACATCTTGCAGATTATCCTAAAGCTATCAAACTGGCTAAAAAGAAATACTACTCTGCTCTTATTCAACTGAGTTCTTGCTCTTCTAAACAACTTTTCCATATTGTGACTGATTTAACGGATTCTATTCCTTCATATGCACCTACTGCTTTGTTTTCACCTCATGACTTTGCTCAGCATTTTGGTTCCAATATACTTAAACTTAGGAACAATTTATGCCCCCACCCTAAGTTATCTGTAACAAATCAGGTTACATCTTCTAGCTCTTTTTCTTCTATTCCTGTATGGCCCAAAATTCATCTGGGAAGGCTAGCCCTAACTGCTGACCCCTAACCCTGGATATTCAATGCCGTGGCGATGGCATCGAATATCCAGGTTTAGCACACAGAGGAAACCACCACAGAGCCTAACCGGGTAGCAGCGATATTGCACCGCTACCCGGTTGGCATCCATGGCCAAAACTAGGCGAGCCAAAAGCCTGTCTAGTTTTAGCCACGGATCACTAACCGCTACCCAGTTAACGGCAGTCTCCACCTCATCTCCATCCTGGAATGCCCCCAACACGCCACAATGTAGGGGACTTAGACAGGGACATTCAATGGCACTAACCATGTAAGTGCCATTGAATATCCCCATTTAAGGCATTTACACGGTTTACTGGACCGCAAACTGTGTAAATGCCTCTTGAATATCCAGCCTGTAATTTCTTCTTCTCAGAATGATAAAAAGGTCCTACTAGGAGACAATGGTTATTTCCCAAAAGGGCAAATTAGTCCTGATCAGTGGCACACCAAGGGCGGGATTGTGGATGTAGCCCACCCCGAGTGCTGGCCAGGAGTGGGGTGCACTCCCGACAGGCCCACGGAAGCAATGTGGCAAACTTACCATGAAGCTGTCTTTGCTGGACTGTCTCTGCTCTATTCCTAGCCACTCTTCTATCCTGGCCAAAGTCTCGTGAATTGCGAGACTTCGGCCTGGAAGAGAAGGCTGGGGCTGGTGGCAGCACAGCAAGCCAGCTTTATGGTAAGTTTGCCATGCTGCCTCGATGGACCCAGCGGGGAGTGTATATCGCAATGCTGTCATGGGAGGGGTATCAGACATTCAGGGAGGCACCAGTCCCAGGTGCCAGGGGAGCTAGGAACTTCACCGGTCCTGACTCATAATAGGTCTTCATTTAACCCAGTTTCTGTTCTACTTATATCTAAAGTTCTTATCATGCTTAATGCTACAACCTCTTCCCTCAATCTATTGCCTTCCATTTTGTTTGAAATTCACTTCTTGAACTTCTGCCATTCATGACCAATGTGATCAATAATAGCCTTACAACAGGCATTTTCCCAACTGCCTGGAAACATCTCATTGTTCATCCCATTCTTAAGAAATCCCAGGATGGGGGGTCAAGATGGTGGCAGGATGTGGTGAGTCGGCAGATGCTCAGCAGTGAGTTCTTCTGTTGTTAGTGCTTAGAAGTGAATCTTGCCTCGGTAAAATGGGGCGGAGGAAAAGAAAGCAAGCGCACCTACCTGGTGCTCCCTCGCTGCCTTCTGCTACTGACCAGAGAACCTTGGACTCATGGGTGTTTGCGACCGCTGGCCCTGGAACAGCGTCTTCGCCAGCGTGGCAGCAAGAACTGTTGGCTGCGCTGGGCGTTTCAGGGGTGAGTTTGTCACCGGAGCAGTGGGTTCCCCCAAAACAGCCGGGGAGTGGGTCAACACCCGATGGCATCTTTCTTCCTGCTTTGCCGGGCTTGCGGATGAGTTCCCCGGAGCTCTTGGAAGTGGGAGTGGTGCAATAACGGACTCTCTCGGATTCCAGAGGAAGGAATCAGCTGATCGGAGGTGAAGAGAAGGACTCACTTTCGGTCTTGGTGAATGCACGGATGTTGGAGCCTGGAAGAGAGATGTTACCGGTTCACCAGGAAGTAACAAGACCCGCGGTAATGACTTTGGATGCGCTATGGGATGCAATATCCGCAATGTCGTCGACTCTTTCTACAGTTATGGGAACTGTTAACGTGGAGTTTTCCAATGTTAAATTGGCAGTTTCTGAGGCTTCAAGTGCACAAGTGGAAGAGGCAGCTGCTGTATTACATGTGAGGGATGATTTGAGGAGTCTTCGTGAGGAGCATGTAATGCCGATGAAAGTAAGGTCGGTGCTGGCTCGAATGACTGAGTATTTGGAAAATTTGGCACGACGGCACAACTTGAGACTGTTGAACTTTCCGAGATCCCCATTGTTTTCCCCCCTAGAGATAGTATGAAAGTATTTTGTGGAGGTACTTAAAATTCCAACTGAACACCTACCACCTTTGGTTAGGGCACAGTATCTCAATGTTGGTAAAAAAAAGGAGAAGTGTGACATCATTGGGTGGTATAAGTGATTTAACTGGTTTTCTTGAAAGTTCTTTGGAAGTAGTAACTGAAAGGTCCACTCTGCTTGTATCCTTTGCACTTGAGCCAGATAAGGTTATGATTCTTAAATGTTTTTTCAAGAATTTAAATGAGAAGTTTTATGGCTCGCAAGTGCGCATATTTCCTGATCTTTCTCGCAAGGCCCAGTTGAGGAGAAAGGAGTTTCTTAACCTTAGGGCTAGGACCATCTCCCTGGGAGCAAATTTTCTGTTAAATATCCTTCTTGATGTTTTATTTCCTTGCATGAGCAGAATTTTCTTTTCTTTGAGCCTAAACAGCTTCTCGATTTCATTAATGCTAGGGACAAGGTTAAGGTGGATGTGAATATTCCTACAGCTGATGTTTAAGTCTTATCCTTCCTATTGTATGATTTCTATGTTGATTTCTACTTGTATTAGGTAGAATTACAATTTTATTTCCTATTGCCCCCCTCCCTTTTTCTTTTGTGGTCGAATAGTTTGGCTGATGCTAGTTTACTTATTTGAAATAATTGTGTAATGATATTGACGTTGCCTTTTTTCCTTCATTCATCTGTTTAATTGGATGTTTATTATATATTCTAATAAAAATTAAATTAAAAAAAAAAAGAAATCCCAGGATAATCTTTCTAATTTTTATCCTGTTTCCAACTTGTCATTTCTTTCCAAAGTGATTGAGAAAGGAGCCTTTTTTATTCAGGGCACACACTGACTTGGCCCTTTTAATCTGTTGTCCCCTATCAGGGTAGTTTGTACCAATAGACCAATAAGGACATTTTCAGAAGAAAACTCCCTATAGCTTTGTAGTTTCTTGATAAATCTATTGTACTTCACCCTAGGCAAGCAGATTTCTGAATGGGCCATAGTATCATAACTCTTTTCTTTGTTTAACTAATGAGATTATGTGGGCATTGGATGTGTGCAAAAAATGCCCTGTTAGTAACTCTCAATCTAAGTGCTGAATTTGATTTGATTGACCATCAATGGAATAGTCTCCCAGTGGAGGTAGTAGAGACAGTATGTGAATTCAAAAGAGCATGCAACAAACACAAGATCTCTAAAAGAAAATAAAAGACTTTGGCATTTGATATGGAAGTGCAGACTAGATAGGCCATGTGGTCTTTTTCTGCCATAATGTTTCTATGTTTCTAATTATTTAGCCTATTTGTCTAATATTGAGTTTTGAATTGATTCACCTCTTATCTTTATCAATGCACTTTTACATTGCACTGTGGGTCCTCCTCAGAGTCTGTCCTACTTGTACATGGTATGCCTTGGGGGTCAGTTCTTGCCCCAGTCTTGTTCAATAATTCAAGACTTTTGTTGACAACTTACAGACCATGACATACACTGACTCTCACTTCCCAGATATTATTTATTTATTTAGACAGTTTTGTATACCACCTTATCCTTCAATTAAAGTGGTCACAACACAATTGGGGGATACATTTAACATGAGGGGATATGAGACACATACACTAATACTTACATGGAACATGGGCAATTGAGGGTTAAGTGGCTTGCCCAAGACCACAAGGAGCACCTGTGGGACTAGAAACCCAAGTCCTTCTGGCCCAAGGTTGCTGTCCTCTAGTGGGATTTGAACCACTGACCTTCTGGCCTGTGGTACCTTGTCCAAACCACTAGGCCACTCCTCCCTCTATGGGGGGGGGGGTCTATTCTGAGCCCTAGATAGTGGGGATGTATGCTCTGCCTGGATGCACATCGCAGCTATACGTCCCCCTTGACGTCCCCATGCATGGCTCCCTGTATGGACAGCGGGGGTTGTACAGGAAGCCTTATATGGGGGCAGGAGGGGTAGGCAGGAGGCGGAGCAAGGTTGGTGTATGGCTGGGTCATCACCCCGGGCATATAAGGCTGATTCTGAGGTTGGCTCTTTGTATCCGGGGTAGACCAGTTAGACAAGGGACTTATTCTGTCTCAGAGGTGGAATAAGTACCCCTGGATATGTGGAAGCAGCGGTGGCCAGCGGGGATAAAACGTGAAGGCATGCAGGGGGAGTCCTGAGGCTGGACCCTGGCCATGGGAGGCCCAATATGGGGACTGGATGCGGGGAAAGGACATTCTCCATGGCTGCTGGCAATCATGACTTCTGAATGGAGCTGTGGTGCCATGGCAACGGGACATCATGGCATCGCAGATCCATTCAGGAGCCTGTCAGGGGAAGACATGGATGTGCCTGGACATGCAGCCTGTCAGAATCAGGGCCCGCCTGAATGTACAAGCCAGTAGACCCGATTCTGATCCCATGGGGATGCCCCCACAGGATCAGAATTGGGTCTAGTGCTATACGCCCTGATTCTGATAGGAGATACATGGGCTGGACATCCAGTTGGGAATAAGCCTCCATGTCATTAAACAACGTTTTGCTGTTGCCGCTTGACTTTATGACTGCAAACTGAAACTGAATCTTGAAAAGTCTGTGGCTATTTGATTCTCTATTAGGCCCTTCAAATATCGCCTCCCCCAAGTTTTTAATTGGGTCTTAAAATTTGTTAATGAAGGCTCAGTCCTCATATAAGAAGGTAAGACATTCTATGCAAATGGAACTAAGCCAAAGAGGACTGTTGTATATGTTCAACTCCAAACCTGGCAGATAATTCATAGCTTTCTGCTATAACTAAAAGGCAGCCCCACCCTGTTCAACCCCAACCTGGCAGATAATTCATAGCTTTCTGCTATAACTAAAAGGCATCCCTACCCTATTGAGACTTAAATATCATATTTAGCTATTTGAATTTTATACAAAATTTTACTGGGAGCCTATGAAAGCTCCTCAGCATCAGCGATACATGATCCTATTTTCCTAAACCATCAAACAACTTTATCTGCATTCTCTGATCAATCTGAAGCTGAATAACTGACTTCTGTGACAATCCTACAAGCACACTATTAGAGTAACACAGCCAGGATACAGTAATATCCAAGCCTGGGTTAATGTGCTTAAGTCTAAGAGTCACGCATACTAATGGATGCATTGGTCACACATGATTATGCCACCAAATTAGCGCAGAAGCCTGTATGAATATTTGGGGGCATGTGCACCCACCCCCCTGCTAATAGCACAATGCTAACATGCAGCATTGTGCTATCTGGCGCAAAGGTTCACTTATGCTACCAACATTCACAGTTAACACATGCCTATAGCTCCCATGTTAACAGTGATATTCTATGAATGTCCATATTCCATGCCAAACACATCCAGCTCCCACCCAATCACATGCTAACTGATTAACATGGCATTTTTAGCATGAAGCCCCATGCTAACTATTAGTGCAGTGCCCTTATTGTATGACAAATCCCACAGTAATAGAACTGGACAACAAATATTTTGCGTCCTGAAATCTTTTGGGTGTATCATATGGATTTTGGGTTGCTGATCACGAAAATCACCTTGAAATTTTCCTATCAGGTACCATTTCTTTGCAATTGCCTATTCTTGTGATTTCCTCGCATATTTTAAGCCTACTCATATGTTGTCTAGAAAGTCAGCTGTCTTGTTTAGTCCAGGCATGCCGGGGCATGCACTCAGTGCAGGCTCACAATGCAATGGAATGCAATGGAAATTCTACTTAGGAATGCATGGGCATAAAGATGCTATTTATGATGTTGATAGTAGTTTTTGTACTTAATAATAGCATTTACATGTAAGCTTATTGTCTAAATGATGATTCACTACAACAGAAATGTCTCATCAATGTCGCATAGCAGTGATGATGAGTATACACTTATGCCTCAAAGACACAGCATGTCTGCACTTATTAAGAAAGTGTATAAGCTCTACTTCGTTTATAAAGTTGGTGATCAAGACAAATTCTGGGTTCCTCACATTTGCTGTGCAACATGTGCTGTCCATCTCAGAGCTTGGCTAAGAGGTACTCGGAAATCAATGCCGTTTGTAGTCCCGATGATATGGCAAGAACATAAGGGTCATGTGCAGACTGTTACTTCTGTCTGACCAATGTATCTGGCATCTATGCTAAAAATAAGAAATCTATTGAATACCCTAGTCTGCCTTCAGCCATGAGACCAGTGCCACATGACGACAGTATGCCAGTACCAAAGCCACCAGAGACATGTAGCTTAGATGAAGCAGACAAAGATGCCACAATGTACGAGCCAAATGTGGAAAATGACATGAATTCAGATTTCAAATTGTTTATGTCCAGTGTGTCTCTTCTGATAACACAGTCCGAATTGATTGATCTGGTGAGGGACTTAAGTTTGTCAAAAACAAAATCTGAACTAGTTGGTTCAAGATTGCAAGGATGGGGTTTGCTGTCACCAGGTACGGAAATTTTGGACCCACTAAGAAGATATGAAAATTGTTTTTGCGCCAGTTGACAACCTCTCTTTCTGCACTGACATTGATGGGTTGTGAGCATGACCCACAAAAAGGGCACCGTTTTATCGATTTGTCACTGTTCAGCCTGAAAGCTATCTCGTTACAGAATAGCAGTGTCCACCCTTCAATACTTATTGTTCATGTAGCGCACATGAAAGAAACCTATGAAATCATAGAACTGTTGTTGAAACACATACAGTACAACAACTATAACTGAGACATCTGTGGAGATCTAAAAGTAGTGGCACTGCTACAAGGAATGCAGTTAGGATATACCAAGTACTGTTGCTTCATTTGTGAATGGGAATCCCATGCTAGAGAGTCTCGTTACATTAAAAAGAACTGGCCGCTCCGTAAGCATTTGGTTCCAGGATAAAAAAATGTGGCACATGAACTACTTGTCAACAAAAGTAAGATATTTTTGCCTCCTCTTCATATAAAACTCGGACTGATGAAAAATTTTGTGAAAGCAGTAAACAAGGAAGGTGAAAGATTTCGATAGTTGAGACAGATGTTTTCAAGAATAACTGATGCCAAGATTAAGGAAAGCATTTTTGTGGGTCCACAAGTCAGACACGTCATCAGTGACAAACGTTTCGAAGATTTGCTAGTGTGGCCTAAGAAAATCACAATGAAGGCATTCAGGGATGTTATTGAGAATTTTATTAGCAATTACAAGGCATCAGACTACATCCAGTTGGTTGACAACATGCTTCAAGCATACAAAACGATGAAGTGCAACATGTCACGGAACATTCATTTTCTGTGTTCACACTTGGATTTCTTCCCTGCTAACCTTGGTGCAGTCAGCGATGAACATGGTGAAAGGTTTCACCAGGACATTGCAATGATGAAAAAGCGGTATCAGGGCAACTGGAACCCATCAATCCTGGACAACTATTGTTGGACATTGAAATTTATTTTATTTATTTTATTTTTATTTATTTATTTAGCAAACATTTATATACCGCTGCTTCCAGCGATCAGCAGCGGTCTGATTACACAAGGGGAACATAAAGAGGACTGTCAATCAGTACAGTAAAATTTGGGTGTGTACAGGTTGATCAGGAGGGTAGGCACATCACACGAGGGGTTTGTTAGGTATATGAGTACTAATTACATATATACATATATACATTATACAATATGCGAGCAGGAGTACATAAATATGTTCTGGACTTAGACCCCTTAGGTTAATTCAAATTAAAATGACTCTGGAAAAGATGAGTCTTGAGGTTTTTCCTGAAGACAGTTAGGTCTTTGCAATCTCGTAACTCTGGCGGCAGATGATTCCAGAGTGTAGGTGCTGCGTATGAGAACGCTCTATTGCTAGTATTGGTTTTAACAGTTCTTATATCGGCTGGAATGAGGAGGGTGTTGGTGTTGAAGGTTCTTCTGCTTCTGTTGGGTGGTTGTGAGCATATCAAGGTGGAGAGGAAGGATGGAGCAATGTTATGTAGGAGCTTGAAGGTGGTCGTGAGTGATTTGTATTTTATACGAGCCGTGATGGGGAGCCAGTGGAGCTCAATCAATACCGGGGTGATGTGATCAGCAAAGCCTTTTTTTCGTGATGACCCTAGCGGCTACATTCTGCGCCATTTGCAGAATGTTCAGAGTTTTCTTTGGGAGACCCTGCAGGATGGCGTTGCAGTAGTCGAAATGTGGCATGATGAGTGCCTGGGCAATGGTCCTGAAGTCCTGAGGTTCGATAATGCTCCTTAGCGGTTGGAGGACCCTAAGCTTGTGAAAAACAGCTTTGTTTGTTTTGCGGAGGTGTTTCTCCATTTTTAGATTGCTATCGAACGTTACTCCCAAATATTTTATTTCCTCCTTCGTTTGGTAAGTATTGTTACATAAGGTGATTGTTCCGGGGGGATCGAAGTTTGGCTTTCTGGAGATGTACATTACCTCTGTTTTTTTGTGGTTGATCGTCATGTTACTTTGGAGTAACCAGGCTTGCATCTCACTTAGGCACTCTTCGAGTTGGGTGTAGTTTGGGTTGGCAGTGTCGAGTTGAGTGTACAGCATAATATCGTCTGCATAGACGTGGTATTTGATATTATGATGTTGGAAAATTTTGCAAAGTGGTTGCATGTAAATATTGAACAGGAGTGCTGAGAGAGCCGAACCCTGTGGTATACCCTGTGTTTGTGTGAATGCTTCTGCCTTTTCTCCGTTGAACTGGACCTGTTGCATTCTGTTTGATATGTACGAGGAGAACCATTTTAGAGGGGTTCCTGTTATTCCAATGGATTTAAGCCTGTTTAAGAGGGTGCCATGGTGAACTGTATCGAATGCTGCAGATATGTCTATGAATATGAGTAGAAACATTTTCTTTTTGTTTTCTAAACCCTTGAGGAGGTTGTCAAGCAGCACTAGGAGTAGTGTTTCAACGCCGTGGTATCGTCTGAATCCATATTGCTGTTTATCCAGGGTTTCGTTGTCATCCAAATGGTCTTGCAGTTGTAATAACACGGCCTTTTCAATGATTTTGGCCAGTAACGATATGCTCGATATTGGTCGATAGGAAGCAGGGTCTTCTCTATTGCTTGTTTTGTTTTTTAAGATAGGTCTTATGATAGACTTCTTTAGTTGTATGGGCATGATTCCTTGTTGCAGTGATAGGTTTACTATGTGCGAGACAAGTTGAGTGATGTCCTGTTTCACTGCCTTGATCCAAGTGGCTGGGCAGGGATCTAGTGGGGAGGTGGTGGTATTGATGCTTGTGATTATGTTAGTTATTTGTTTGTATGAGAAGCATCAGATTGCTGAATACAAATGAAAATCAGGAGCAAAACATTTTTAACTTAGGTGAACTAGAGCAATATGTCCGCATCATCCAAATTCCTATGTGATACAGTTAACCTGAAGTTATATTTGTGTTCAGCTTGAAGCTATCTATCATAATCACCAAACATTTTTCAGGAATAAAAACTTTTGAACAAATTTGTTGTCCAGTATAGTTAGCACAGTTTAGTAAAGGCCTGTAAGATATTTCAGTATTATTGGAAAACAATCTGACTCATCTTTACAATGTGGACGTGCATCGTTATACCTGAATCCAACCATTAGCCTAAACCCCTCATTGCATCAGTATTAGGGAGCTTTTCAGTTCTAAATCAACCCTCATTAACCCTCCTCTCCTCTTCTCACCTACTCACAGTACTTCAGTCTTGGCCATGTTCAATTTTAATTTGCGTTCCCTAAACCAGTTCTGCACTTCTTGCATTACTGATACAATCCTCCCCAAACTCCCCATAGATGACAGCCATTTGAGAAAAAAAATCGGAACATCATTAGCAGACAAATAGTATAGGTCCTGCAAAGGAAATGTTTAACAGATATGGTGAAAAAAGTGATCCCTTAGGCACCCAACTCAGTAGAGATAAGGGAGCAGACTTATTTTCCTCAACAAATGCCTGGCACTAAGAGATATGACTACATTATTCCAGCACTTAAAATGCTTCATTATCTCCCAATTGATTTCAAAATATGTAACCGAGGTATCCGGATGTCCAGCCCTGCATACTCCTTCATAACCTTAGCCACATCTGAGCTCCACCCCCCTGCCCCCCCCCCCCTTGCTCATCATTGCCCCATTCACGGAACACACACTCACTGAGGTTTGCCATAACAATATTTTATTGGTCGCAGCTACATAACCATAAACCAACACCAGCCCAACATGGGCCAATTCAACGTTCTTAATTCCACACAACAACTCCCCCCCCACCCCAATCCAGATGATGCCCCCCACCAGCCGTTTTTAGCAAGGTGGTGCATCATCCACACCCATACCCCCTACCGCCCGCCTCGCCGTGCTATTAGCAAAGGCCGGCTCCAGTTGCCTTCCTCCGGGCAGAGACCCCAACAGTGATGTCTCTCCCAACCTAAGGAGCACACCGCTCCCCTGCAAAGTGGCATCAGCCGCCAATGCACCGCTGGGTCGGCGAGCGCCAGTTCACTACCCCGCCACCGGCACAAGGTAGGCCCCTATCCTTGTGCTGCCCCCCCCGAAACCAGCTGCGACCAATGCCAACCTTCGAGCGCCTCTTGCCAGTCGTTCAGTAACAGGTCTTGCCCCACCGGAGCGAGGTGCACACCATCCAATTGATACAAACCCACACACTTAACCTCAGCCCAAGAGTGCAACACCTGACACCCACCAGTCTGCATCACCCAACGCCCCATCTGCCGACTAATCTTCACCAGACCCCGCGACCACCGCCTCTGGAGCCAGCACGCAGGGCGTGGAATTTATTTATTTATTTATTTACATTCTCTTATATACCGCGCTATTCTGCATCAGTGCGGTTTACATTGAACAAACTGAAATTACATTGAACAGGGCATTATAACTTGATGTCAGACCAAATAATGGCAACCCCCGGAAGCAATTCACACAACAGTCCGATGTCCCTCTGCACACTTCTGATAAGTTGCCGGCATGACCAGCTCAACAGATCATTTCCACCCAGGTGGATCAGCAGCCCGACTGGCCGCTGCTGCTCTTCGATCTTCGCCTGAACACAGGCAATCAGCTGCTGCCATAGCATGCCACGTTGTCCCATTCTGCAAAGCCGAATACCCGAAGCAGCCAGCCCAAGGTGGATGCCCAATGGCCGCACTGCTGCCTTGCACTCAGCCCAATAAACAAAGGAATGCCCGATGATCCACCACTCTCCGGAGCATGAACCATCTGCAAGGAGACAAATCGGACTGCAACCAGCGGCCTCTTCTGCAATAGGAAGCAAAAAGGATTAGAACCCCCTTTCCCCCCCCCCCCATGCAATGAAGGCCAGCTCCCATGGCGCCCGAGATCTGACCCAGGACTGTCACGGGCACACGTATCCCTTGTATGCACCCGAGCGCCACCTACCAATCCGTTGAATAACAGGGCCCTCAAGTCCCGCCGCGGCCACGCTCGTGGCAGCACCAATCCGGAAGGAGTGCGAGGCATAACTCCTCTCATCACAGCCCAGGTAACGTAATACCAAGTGCAACACCGTGGTAAACTGGAACTGCGTTACCATTTTTCCATCCTCATGGATAAAAAAGTAGACCGAGGCCTCCGGTCTCCGCTGCAAGTAACTCCGCAGGCAAAAAACCGGGCAGGATGGCAAGGGGGAAATTGCATTCAGGATCACACACGCGCTGTTACCTGACTGGTCCGTTTTGGAATGCGAGACAAGGATGCGTACCCGGGCCGCCTCCACCGCCACACAATTGGCATCCAGCCCACCGCAAGCGCCCCTCCTCGCAGACCTTGGAAAGAGCTCACAAACACGGAAAGCCCTGAAAAAAGCAGTCGCAAACAACGCCTGAAACAAAACCGCCTCGAAAGTCGAGGCCGCGACCCGCGGTAACACTTCACAAATCTTGAGGAGAAGATCGTGAGAGACTGGAAGTCGCCAATCCTGCAGCTTAGGGTGCACCCTGGCCCACCCAGCCAGCAAGCACTTGACTAAAAAGGATGTGCAAGGGTTACCCCAACCGGAATGCAGAAAAAGGAAAACCCTGCCAATGCCGCGCCGACCGCCGACCGGGCTCAACCTTCCCTTTTTGCCTACAACACGAATTGGCTTACAAGCCCGTCATGAACACTCCCCCCTTTCTACCCTCTCGCGCCCAAAAATTCACTCACCTGAGAATATCCTTGCCAATACTTCGCCCACGTTCCGCGCGCCACTGACAAGGACAGCAACGCCATCACGTCAGGGTCCCAACCTGCCAAAGATGGCCCGGCACCGCTGAAGCAGCCATGTCTGCCTCTGGAGCCAATAGCCTGAACTGCAACCACTGAAAACGGGACAGAGCATCAGCAATGGAATTTTGCACACCCGGCACATGTCACGCTCTGGCGGTGACGTTCAGGCGCAAGCAAGCCAAGACGAATACTCTCATCAGCGCCGCTACCCTTGGGCACCTGAGCACGTGTCGGTTGATGACCTCGACCACCGCAGCATTGTCACACCAAAACAACACCCTCTTATTCTGTAAGCGCTCCTGCCATACCCACAGCGCAACCACTATGGGGAAGAGTTCCAAGAAGGTAATGTTACGGGTCAACCCGGATGCCACCCATTCGCTAGGCCACGCCTCTGCACACCAAGCTCCTTGGCAGTATGCCCCAAAACCAGAAATGTCCGCCGCGTCGGTAAACAAGTGCATATCTGCATTCGACTGCTCCAGCCACTGCACAACCCTGCAGCCATTAAAGTCTGCTAAGAAGGCATCCCACACCCGCAAATCCTCCCACATTCCGGATGACACCCGAATACGATGATGTGGCCTTTGCACGCCCGCCATCGCCAATGACAACCGCCGCGCAAAGGGGTGCCCCATTGGCAGCACCCTGCAAGCAAAATTGAGATGACTGACTAAAGACTGCAGATCCCGAAGGGTGGTTTTGCCCGCTGCCCCTACGAACGCGACCAGATTCCGGAGTCTCTCAACTTTCTGCAGCGGCAAACGCACTAACATTTTGTCTGTGTCAATCTCTATTCCCAGGAAGGTAAGGCATGTGACAGGCCCCACCGTTTTGCTCGCCGCTATGGGTATACCGAAGTCGCCAGCCAGGCTATGAAAGGCGCCCAGCAGCTGGGCACAGGTCCCGGTCTGCCCGGGCCCTACGAACAAAAAATCATCCAGGTAATGAACGATAGTGGACACACCTGTCTGCTGTTCCAAAACCCAGTGGAGGAAGGTGCTGAAGGCTTCAAAGTAAGCGCACGACACCGCACAACCCATAGGCATGCACTTATCATAGTAAAACTGTGAATCAAATCGAAAGCCCAACAACATAAAAGCAGAAGGGTGCACCGGTAACAAACAGAATGCAGATTTGATGTCCACTTTCACCAGCAAGGCCCCCGCCCCGCACTGCCTTACTAATGCCACAGCCACATCAAATGACGCGTAACGCACCGAGCACTGCTCCCGAGGAATGTGATCATTCATAGAGTCCCCAGGGGGGCAAGATAGGTTGTGAATTAGCCTGTATTTGCCCTGCTCCTTCTTGGGGACCACTGCCAGTGGCGAAACAACAAACGGAGAAAACAGGGGATCACGGAAAGGGCCAGCTACCCACCCCAACGCACATTTGTCCGCAATCTTCCGACGCACGACCTCCGCCAGAGCTGCAGCTGAACTGACATTTTTAGAGCATACCCCTCTTGGTGCCCCCCAAAACGGAATACGAAAACCTTCCACAAAACCCAACAAAATCAGTCTTCCCACTTTTCCCCGACGGGACCCCCCATACCTGACAAGCCATGGACGCATAACGTCAACCCTTACGGGGGTCGGGGCCAAAGCCCCGGATGCTGCATCTCTTACCCCCCGCCGTGGCTCCTGCCACTCCCTTGTGGCTACACTTTGTGGTGGCATGACCACCTCCACACAAGAAACAGGCATGTTTAAACTTGCAGTCGGGGAATGGGCATGACGACTTGTTGAAACGCCAACAGACGTCTCCCCCAATTGCCCCCCTCTCGACTGAGCAGCTGATGGCCCTGGTGCCCGAAAGGACTGCAAACCGGCCAGGGCCACAGTGACCCCTCCTTTTGCCCAGCCCTGCCCCGGCGCCCCCACCCTACTCTTAGCAGACCTCTGGGTGAGCCACAGATTAATGTCTTTCGTCCCCCATGACAACCGGCTGTTTTCCTCCATCATATCCCTGAATTCTTCGCCATAATTTAACCATGCCCACCCCTCGTGCACCTGTGAGGCCGCCAAAATTGCGTCCGCATAAGCCAACAACGCGCCATACTGCTCAGGAAAATAATGGCCCCATACACTAGAAAAGCGCAAAAAAGCCTGAGTCCAATTGAGAGTATTACGGGAAGCCTTCCGCACACTCCCCGCTTTTTCATCCTCCTTGCGCTTCCTTTTGCTATCACCTGAGCGTTTTCTACCTTGCAGCAGATGAAAAATATCAATATACCGTCGCCGCTTAATGCGATGCCAAAATTTTTTTGGTACCCCTTCCCACAACTCCGAACAATGCACTACCGTGGTACCCACCCCCTCACCCCTTTCACCCCCCTCCAGCGCAGAATTGCCCGAAGACTCCGCAGATGATGTCGAGGTCGACGACGAAGATGAGTCGCGCCGACGGCGTCGACCACGCATGCGCTTTGCCTTCGCCTTTCCACCATCCGCGATACCAGACCCTGAAGCATGTACCCCCCCTGGGAAGTATCCCCACTCCCCGCATACTCACCAGTCTCCGCATTGGACGTCACAGGCGGGAGCACTGCTGCCGCTCCAGCTGCCCTGTCGGTCTGTTCCTCAACCTGCCCCGCGGGTGCTGCTCCGCTGTCTCGCTCGTGTTTGGACATTCTCAGTCAACGCCCAGAATTCTCGGGTACCTGCATAGGGAAAGACGGAGAGAAGCCATCAGCAACTGCCCCGAGAGCCCTAGCCGCCACATTCGGCCCTCCCCCCCAGCTCCAGGCAGATGAACCTTGACCACCAGCCTCCCAACCCACCAACCCACTTCCAGGCAGCACCCCTGACCCCACTGACCCCGCGCTGGACCAACCACCCCAGCCACTTCCCCATGGACCTGCTACCCCATAGGGACTGGCCCCAAAGGCCCATGGTCCGGGGGACCCCGTGATACTGTGGACGAAACACCCGTCCCTCAGGCATGGTGTATAACACAGGGGGGGAAGGGCATCCCCAATGGTCCGCATGCCACGGGATCAACCCTAGGCTCCCCGACCTGACTAGGTGAGTCGCCCGCTGCTCCGTCTGCCCGCACCGGCTCCAGCACCGCCCCGCAAGGTTCAGCACTGGGCAGTACAGGGGGGCTGACCATCTCCTCCCTGACACCCGCGGGCCAGGCAGGCCCTTGCGCCACCAACCCTGCCTCACAAGGGACTCTGCTGTCACTACCCGTGGGGGCCTGCCCGATCTACCCCGGGACTCCGCCCACACCTGCCGCCCCCTGCCACATGTCTGGCAAACTCGCCTTTGACCCCCTGCCACTGCTGCACCCACAGACTCTGACCTACCTGCCCCTGCCACCGAACTCCCACGGCTACCAGCCCCCCACCCACTGGCTTTTGCTCCAGCAGGGTCAGCCCTCCTATCCGCCCCTTTTCTCTTCTGAATGCAGGCCATGGATGCCAAACCCCCAACTCCCTTCACAGTCCGCAACCACAGCACCCCCTCCTCCAAGTACCACCCCCCCCCCAAGGCCTGGGAAGATAAGGCTCAGGGCCCCAGCTAAGGCCTGCACACCCTTTTGTTCAACTGCCCCCACCTTCCGGGTTTTTTTTATACTTTAAACCGTGTTTGCCCCTCTGTCTCACCTTATTTTATTTTAATATTATTATTTTTTTGTTATATTTTATTTTTGTAATTGACGCCCCGCTGAGTTGGCTGCCTCGCAGCATGCCACCGCCCCCAAAACGTCTCTCTCCCGCTCCCTTTTAAACTAACATGTGCCCCCACTCTCAGCAAGCCCGCAGCCCCCCTCCGTGCCCTGGCCTCAATTGTCATTAATGCGCTTGATTTAACCCTGCTCTGCGCCCCCCCCCCCGCACCTCCGATACCGAAAACCCCCCCACCGCCGAAGGAGCCCACTGCCGAGACACACCTGGTAGATTTTCCGGCCATGACAGGAAGAGGAAGATCACAGGCTGGCGATCTCCCACGCTTCCTGGTCGGCTCCGCCTCCCATGGTGCCGGCTCCAATCGGCTCGCCCCACGTCACAGCATGGGTGCGATGCCGGTGGTGCCGGCACGCTTCAGCCCCCCCCCCCCCAGCATGAACACCAGCGGGCTCGACCCCCGGTTACCCGGTTACTCCGCCGGCCTCGGGACTGAACCCAGCGGCACCACGGGATATCTAAAACATTATTATTTGTTCACAAATCCTTCACAGAGGAATCCCAGAATTTCTTTCCAATTTAATAATATCACTTGGTTACGCAAATCCTATATACTTTCAAAATATTAAGCAATTAGCTATGTACACTCCCATCTAATTATCACTTTGATATAACTGGGTGGCCAACCTTTTCATTCTATGGCCTGCTATACTGGAATTCTGAGTCCAGTACCATACGAAAGGGAACCAAAACACATCCACTTCAAGACAGCATTAGAAACTTACAAGTGACTCTGGCTTTTTTGAGAACCTTAGGGCTTGGCCTGGAATCCAACATCCTCTTTATTTCTTTTAATCTACTCCTAATTGAAGTATGGTAGCTTCCCTTGCCCCCATTCTCTTCATTTTTCTAACTCGTCGTAATATTTTTTTTCTATTATTCATTTAATATGAACTGTTTTGCTGACTCCTGCAAGTGATTGAATAGACTAAACTCAATTAATTGAGAATTAACAATAATGCAAAATATGATTCAAGGTGTTGGAACAACTTGCTAAACTGAAAGTGGACAAAGCCATGGGACCAGATGGGATTCATCGCAGGATACTGAAAGAGCTCAGAGAGGTTCTTGCAGGGCCGCTAAAGGATGTATTCAACAGATCCTTGGAAACAGGAGAGGTTCCTCAGGACTGGAGAATGGCTGATGTCGTACCTCTACACAAAAGTGGTGACAGGGAAGAAGTGTCAAACTACAGACCCGTGAGCCTTACCTCGGTGGTGGGAAAAGTAATGGAGGCGCTCCTGAAAGAGCGAATAGTGAACTTTCTCAAAACCAACAGGTTGCAAGATCCGAGGCAACATGGTTTTACTGAAGGACGGTCTTGTCAAACAAATCTGATTGAGTTCTTTGACTGGGTGACCAATGAACTAGATCAGGGGCTTGCGATGGATGTCATCTTCCTGGATTTCAGCAAAGCCTTTGATACTGTTCCTCATAGAAGGTTTGTCAATAAACAGTAGCTTGGGATGGGTCCCAAGATGGTAAACTGGATTAGAAATTGGTTGACTGACAGACGACAGAAGGTGATGGTACATGGAGCTCACTCAGATGAAAGGAAGGTGATTAGCGGGGTGCCCCAGGGTTTGGTCCTGGGCCCGGCACTGTTCAATGTATTTGTGAGTGATATTGCTGAAGGACTGAATGGAAGGGTCTGTCTTTTTGCAGATGACACAAAATTTGCAACAGAGTGGACTCCCCCGAGGGAGTGGATAACATGAGGAAAGATCTACAAAAGATGGAAGAATGGTCTAATGCTTGGCAATTACAATTTAATGCAAAAAAGTGCAGTGTCATGCACTTGGGTAGCAGAAATCCAAGGGAAATGTACATAACAGGGTGCGAGAGGCTGGTGTGCATGGTTCAGGAGAAAGACCTTGGTGTGATTATCTCTGATGATCTCAAGGTGGCAAAACAGTGCGACAAGGCGGTGGAAAAAGCCAGGAGGATGTTGGGCTGCATACAAAGAGGGATTACCAGCAGAAAGGAAGAGGTACGTATGCCACTGTACAGGTCGCTGGTGAGGCCTCACTTGAAATACTGTGTTCAGTTTTGGAGACCATATCTTGCAAAAGATGTAAAAAGACTGGAAAATGTTCAGAGGAAGATGACCAAAATGATTTGGAGCCTGCGTAAGAAACCTTATGAAAAGAGACTTGAAGACCTAAATTTGTACACTTTGGAGGAGAGGAGGGATAGGGGAGATATGATTCAGACCTTTAAGTACTTAAAGACGAACGATGAACAAACAAACCTCTTCCAAAGATGGGGAAGCTGCAAAACTAGAGGGCATAACATGAAGCTGCAAGGTGGTAAATTGAAAGGCAATGTCAGGAAATATTTTTTCACTGAAAGGGTGGTGGATGCTTGGAATGCTCTCCCGATGGAAGTGGTGGGGGCAAACACGGTGACGGAATTCAAAACAGCATGGGACAAGCACAGCGGATCCCTTTACAGCAACAGGATAAAACCAAAATAAACTGAACCATCTAACTTCTCAACAGATAGGGGTGTCCTACATGGAGTGGTGGGTCCACCCCTAAACAAAGACCTGAGGAGGGGTGGCCTGCACAGAGCGACAGGTGCACCTACTCTTGCCGTATTGCTGGGCAGACTGGATGGACCATGCTGGTCTTTATCTGCCATCATTTACTATGTTACTATGTTACTTTTAAAAGAGAATCCTATTTTAAAGTTTCTTATAGCAATTTAATAATGCCTGGTTTTCTTCCCACTTCTTTTCATTCTTTCACTAATATGCATTTTATTGCTTACAAAAAACATGGATTTTCATTTTACCTGACCTGTGTCTTAGTACAGTAGCAGGAAAAAGCAGTAAGACTGAGAATGCAATTACCACTTCAATAAATAGCTAATTTACAGTTTGAATATTATTAACCTATTCTGTAATGTAAAATAGTCTTGAGAATATTTGAAAGGATTTAAAGATGACAGATTCTGAGAGAACATCAGTACATGTTTGGAACCGTCCAATACCCAGAACAGTGGTGGTTATATTTAAGTTGACTTTGGTTTAATATATTTCAGATTATGCACAGTGTTGACTGTATCACTTTGTAAAACATTGCCCTTGTGATAATTTGTTAACAACAAAAAAAAAAGAGTTGCATTTTTATGTAGAATATATTGCGTGTACTGATCCTTCAGTGTTTAATTTACTTGTTCTGTGTTGTATAAATGAAATTATTAATGAGTAGATGTTTTTCTTGTTCTGTGTGCAGGTATTTGAGGTGAATACAAGATTTTCTTTTTTAATTGCACTCCAGGTAGCAGTGAGTGATTAGGCAATCATCCAGCAGAGCTCATTCAATAATTTCCCATTTCTACTCCTATGTAGGTAGGTTGCCTGACGTGTTCCATTTTAAGACATGTGTATTAAGACACCGGGCCCATTTTACTAAAGACTGCTATGGCTTGTTCCTTAGCGTGCCAATCTCACATACATTAATTGGAAAGTCTGCAGGTTAGCTGTTGTGGGGGGTGGGGGGCGTGTTCAACATGTCTCCAGCAGTTAATGTGCGAATGGTTTTCCTAATATGCTCTCCACTAGCTCAAGTTCACTTAATGACTCCTATAGAGGAGTCATTAGATGAAAACATGTTGCCGCTGTGCACACAGCAATTGCCTGCCAATAGCAGCAATGTGTTCTCCATACCCACTTCAGCCCATATTCTGCCCCATCCTGTGATCACCAATTAATGTGTGTTTTAGTGTGTGAAGGCAGGCACTATCGGGTGTTAATGTTCCCATCTGTCTTAGCCGTGCATTAAAACGCCCGTAAACCAGATGTTTATGGTTTCATTTTAAATTTAAAGACTAACTGATATATATATATATATTTTTTTGTTTCTCTAATGGCAAGTTATCTTCGCTATAAAAGGAAGGCTCGAAATAGGTCAATAAAATGCTGGTGAGGACACAACCAAATCACCCTTCTTAAGGAGAGGTCAAACGGAAGCTCTCCTAAGGTTGGCAGGCATCACCCCGAAAAGTAAGGGATGCATTCACAATCTCTTTCAAAGGGAGAGCACATTCCTTCTTTACAACCTTCACCCAGGGCACCGGGCAAGGATCGAGGGGGTAAGTTGAGGGACCAATGCAGACACAGAGGGGTATGTTTGCTAAAGGGCGTTAAGAGAGCAAGTGTGTGGTTAATGCCTGTTATCAGCACCCTTGTGCCCTTGTGCAAAAAAGCTGCATTAATGAGCATTAAAGGCTCCAGCAGTGTTAAGGGAACTGTAGGCGGAGAATGAGCATTAACAGGGGGGAGGGTGGGAGATAACAGTGGGTGCTCTAGCACCCTTTAACGTTGGGAACTCTAACACCAAGTAAAGCCTTACAGAAAGGGGGTATTTTGAGTGGAGCAAACCTATTTTAAATGTCTGCAATGTGATCCACAGGCAGGTGAGCCCAAGATAGTGATAGTAGTGCTCCATTAGCAGCAACAGCATAGTGCCCAAGTATGAAAAGGCACTATGTTGATGGTGCAAATGGAGCAAAGGAGGTAGCACGTGGGTCATGCAGGGGGGTTACTGGTGCGCAAGGCAGGGCAAGATGAGAGGGCTCAGCTGACTGCAGGTCCATACAGTCCCTGTTTATCATCTGACATTACCAATTCTTCAGTAAGATGTACCTCGACATGACTGCACTGATACATTCCTCACCTGGTCTATATATCCCTGACAATCAGCCACATGCCAACTCCTCTCAAGCAAGCCTCTATCAGACCCCTACTAAAAATACACTCAACTGACCCCTCAGCCCCAGCCTCCTACAGACCTATATCAAGCATCCCCTCCCTAACTAAAATCATAGAAAAGGCAGTGCAGCTTCAGTTGCAGATATTCATAGACACCCATGCATGTCCCTCTCTACAAGTACCAGCACAGATTGAGGCCATTTCACAGCACCAAAACCCTTCTGACCACCCTCATGGATAACTTAATCAAAGGTGTACAGAAAATCACCCAAGGATGTATTCTCATCCTTCAGTTAGAGGAGAGACAGGCATGGAATTGCATAATGATTCACACCAGCAAGGAATTATATGGTATATAAAGTGTAAACAGGCTGCCTCAAAACAACTGCTGGGGGATGTAAAGGAGGGGGGAGAAGAGTGGCAGAAGTTATTATAGCAAGATAAAACTAAGGTAATGTGACTGAGAGTGGTACTGAGAGAGAAAGGTGGGGAGATTGATGGCATCTTGAGGATTTGAAGATGCTAGGTAGGTAGGCAAGTGTGACAATGGGAGAGTTACTTCAGAAACATCCCCACATGTCTATAACAGTATTTATATATGTAAATCACCTACACATGCAAACTGCAGTTTTAGAAAGCTGCTATCTACATGTGGTGAGTTGCACCATATCTAGATATTCAGGAGATGTGAAGAGGGAGTGGTTTGGGTGGACTTGTAATATTGATATGTATTCCCTATTTTACAAGGAAATACATGTCAATGGAAAATATATAGATGCCAGCATTTACAGCTGTCCCGAGGTACAAATAAGTGCCTATTGGGGCAGGTGTAAAGGCTGAATCCCCTGTCTCCCAACATCCTCCCTGACATCTAATCCCCTACCATGGCATTAAGAAACCACCCAGGCATGAGAATTCTCCCAATCCTATCCCCACCCTTAATGGGATCACTGAGTGGGAGCAGGAGTGATCCCCAGCCGTTCCTGCTCATCTGGTGCTGGGTTCCAAAATGGCATCTATGACCTTTAGTGATAATCTTGTAATACTACTACTAGGGATCAAGCTACCAAATAAGGACACATTTGAAATGTATATCAGACCCTAGTGGTTTGGGAACTGAAACAAGATGAGGAGGAGTTTCACATTAACACTGATGACATTCAGTTGCTGTCATACAGTTGTGCTCAACATTATTGACACCCTTGCATTTTAGGTATGTTGTGCACAATATCATGATAAATATAATTAAACATATTCCACCTGTATGCTATCATAATATTTTAATAGTATGTTCATAGATATACAATAAAAGAAAAAGATGTCTGTGCAACTTAAATGTAGTACTTTCTGAGAAAACAATTAAATATGACCTATACAGGATTAATGGCACCCTTCACTAATATTTGGTTGCATAACATTTGGCAGTGATGACAGCCTCCAAACGTTTCTTGTAGCCATCTATAAGTTTCATACATCTGTCTGCTGGTAGTTTCTCCCACTCTTTAAATGCAATTTTTTTCAGCTCATGAATGTTTCCAGGATTCCTTTTACCTTTGGCAGATTTCAGCTCTTTCCAAAGGTTCTCGATTGGATTGAGATCAGGACTCATTGCTGGCCAGTTTAAAACAGTCCATTTGTTTTGGGTTTTTTTAACCATTCCATTGTACATTTGGATATATGGTTTGGGTCATTGCTTGCTGGAGGATCCATGACTTTAGACTCAGACCTAGTTTTCTGATACTAGGTAGCACATTTCACTCCAAAATACCTTGGTAGACCTCTGACTTCATGATTCCTTTAATACGTTTCAGGTCTCCAATTCCTGAGACAGCAAAACAGCCCCACAACATTATTGAACCTCCAACATATTTAACTGTAGAAAGGGTGTTTTTTTCCTTTATAAGATTAATTTCTTCACCTGCAAATGCATCACTTATCTGCATTGCCAAAGAGCTCAAGTTTGGTTTCATCTGTCCACAGAACATTTTCCCAGAAGGACTGTGGTTTCTCTAGATCAGTTTAGGCAAAGATCAGGCGTGCCTTTTTATGTCTGTCTTTGAGCAGTGGGGTTTCTCCTTAGCCTTTGCTCATGGATTCCTTCATTGTTTATGGTGTATGGTGCTGGTTGAAACCATCACTTCAGATTGCTCCAGGTCAACCTTAACTTTTTGGATGTTGTATGTGGTGTTTTTCCAACAGTTCACACTAACCTTCAAAGACTTCTTGGATTAATTTTCCTCTTACCACCACATCTTGACAGGTCCATGAAGAGAAAACTTCTTACTAACATTGAGGGCAATTCCATTCTGGCCATCCAGCCTCTTGTGCGGCTGGACAGAATTGAGGCGTGCAGAGATAGACCCACAGGATCAGAACTGGGTACACAGTGCCTTGCGAAAGTATTCATCCCCTCGTTTTTTGTCCTGTTAGGTATTGTTAGGTAATGGACCTAACAATATAATCCAAATTTGTGAAATGGAATGACAATAAAATACCTTCTATATAATAAAAAATAACACAAGTAAACACTGAAAAGTTGTGAGTGCATATGCATTCATCCCTTTTGCTATGAAATCTCTAAATAAGATCTGGTCCAACCAATTAATCTCAGAAGTCACATAATTAGTTGATTAGGATCCACCTGTGTGTAATCAGTGTCACATGATCCATCACATGATGCCTATATAAATATACCAGTTCTGAAAGGCCCCTGACTCTGCAATACCACTAAGCAAGCAACATGAAGACCAAAGAGCACTCCAAACAGGTCAGAGACAAAGTTGTGTAGAGGTATAGATCAGGGTTAGGTTATAAAAAAAAAAATCCCAAATTCTGAATATCCCACAGAGCACCATTAAATCCATTATAACAAAATGAAAAGAATATGGTACCACTACAAACCTGACAAAAGAAGGCCGCCCACCAAAACTCACAGACTGGGCAAGGAGGGCATTAATCAGAGATGCCACAAAGATATCATGGATAACACTGAAGGAGCTGCAAAGATCCACAGCAGAGATGGGAGTATTTTTCCATAGGACCACTTTAAACTATACACTCCACAGAGTGGGGCTTTTTGGAAGAGTGACCAGAAAAAAGCCATTGCTTAAAGAAAGAAATAAGAAAATATGTTTGGAATTTGCACAACAGTATGTGGCGGGCCCCCCAAACACATGTAAGAAGGTTCTCTGGTCAGATTAAATGAAAGTTGAACTTTTTGGCCATCATGGGAAACACCATGTGTGGGGCAAACCAAACACTTCCCATCACCCCACGAACACCATTCCCATAGAAATCCTCATGTAACTTATCTAAACTTATTCATATCCCTCTCCTTCCACCCTCCATTCTCCCGTTTTCATGTGCCCTATGGAACGCATGCTCTGTCACAAAAAAACTTTCTTTTATTCACAACCTCTTTATCTCTAATGCCCTACACCTTCTTGCCCTGACTGAGACCTGGCTCCCCCCTGATGACACCACATCCATTGCTTCCCTCTGTTATGGGGGTTACCGATTCTCCCATACACCTTGTGCTACTGGTCGCGGTGATGGTGTTGGCCTCCTACTCTCTCCCTCCTGCCAATTCCAACCCCTCCTGCTGCCTCAATCACACTCCCCCCTCTCCTTTGAAGTCCACTCCATTCACCTCCTCACACCACCTCCCCTCCGAGTTGCTGTTATTTATCGCCCACCCGACAAATCCATTTCAACCTTCCTCACCGACTTTGACTCCTGGCTTTCCACCTTTCTGTATCCCTCTTCCCCCACTCTTATTCTTGGCGGCTTTAACATTCACATCGACAACCCCTCCAACCCCCTTGCCTCAAAGTTCCTCGCCCTCACCTCTTCGTTCGACCTCCAACTTTACTCCACCGCCCCCACCCACCTACATGGTCACTGTCTTGACCTAATACACTTCTCCAACTCCTCTCCCTCTAATTTCCACAACTCAATCCTTTCCTCATCTGACCATCACCTTTTAACCTTTACTCTTCAGCTTCCGTTGTCTCATCCCCGTCCTGTCTCCTCCACCATTTCTCCATCTCTCTCCTCCATTATATCCTCCAAGTCTGTTGATGAGACATTATCTTCTTACAATGCTACACTATCCTCAGCTCTTGACACCCTTGCTCCACCCACCCCACGTCCAGTCAGATGATCTGCTCCCCAACCCTAGCTCTCGCCCACAACCCGCTATCTATGCATTTGTGCCCATTCTGCCGAACGTACTTGGTCCAAATCCCACTCCCCAGAGGACCTTCTACACTTCAAATTCATGCTTAGTTCCTTCCAGTCAGCCATAGCACTTGCCAAACAAGATTACTACACCTATCTGACCAACTCCCTTGCCTCTGATCCTCGCCGTCTCTTTAACACCATCAATTCTCTCCTTAAGGTCCCCCCGCCCCCAGTCCCACCCTCCCTCTCTGCCCAAACCCTAGCCGACTATTTCCATGACAAAATCCACAAGATTACCCTCCAATTCCCCTCCCCCTCATCTACCTCCCCCCTCCCCAATTCTCCCCCACCATCCATACTCCCCCTGCTACCCTCTCCTCCTTTCCTCCAATCTCTGAAGAAGAAACCACACTCCTTCGTACCTCCTCCAAACCCATCACCTGTTCATCCGACCCTATCCTCACCCATCCAGGGGACTGTTGTAGTTGTAAGGGGACTGTTGTAGTTGTTATGGAAGGACAGACTAGATAGGCCATGTGGTCTTTTTCTGTCATCATATTTCTATGTTTCTATGTTTCTATGTTTCTATCTCCTATACCCTATCTTCCCCACCATTGTCCCACCATCTCTCATATCCTCAACCTTTCGCGCTCCACTGCAACTGTCCCCGTTGACTTCAAGCATGTTGTTGTCACACCCCTCCTCAAGAAACCCTCGCTTGATCCCACATGTCCTTCTAACTATCGACCCATCTCCCTCCTTCCCTTCATATCTAAACTACTTGAACGTGCAGTCCACCATCGCTGCCTTGACTTCCTCACCTACCAGGCCCTCCTGGACCCACTACAATCCGGATTCCATCCCCTACACTCCACTGAAATGGCTTTCACAAAAGTCTACAATGACCTGTTTCTGGCTAAATCCAACGGCCTCTACTCTATCCTCATCCTTCTTGACCTCTCTTATTTATTTAACAATCATTTTTATCCCGCATCTTCCAGAGTTCAGTTGCGGTTCACAAAAAACAACAATCCACAAAGCAAGAGCTTGGTTTTACATCGAACATTTTGAAACAATAAACAATATAATGGTTAACAGCATGAGCTAATACATAACAGCACAAAACTGGCTTGTAAACTATGTACAATAAACTATATACAAATACAAGTTGTAGGCACTTTAGAGTTGAATCATAGTGTTTTTAGATCTGTATATTTTCTGTTAAGTTGTTGGATTTGGTGTTACTCAGTTAGGTGTTTTTAGCCTTTATCTGAGTATATCGAGGGATTATCTCTGCTGCCTTTGACACCGCTGACCACAATCTTCTCCTCACCACCCTCTCCTCGCTTGGTTTCAAGGACTCTGTACTATCCTGATTCTCCTCCTACCTCTCCCATCGCTCATGCAGTGTATCTTTTGGCGGCTCTTCCTCCTCCCCTACCTTGCTCCATGTAGGTGTACCCCAGGGCTCCATCTTAGGCCCTCTCCTTTTCTCTCTCTATACCCAGGGCCTTGGTGCGCTTATCACCTCCCATGGCTTCCAGTAGAATCTCTATGCTGATGACTCCCATATCTACCTCTCTACACCTGATATTTCTCTGCCAACCCAGTCCAAGATCTCTGCCTGCCTTTCCGACATCGCCGCCTGGATGTCTCATCGCCGACTGAAACTGAATATGGCAAAGACTGAACTCCTTGTCTTTCCCCCAAATTCCTCCCCTCCTCTTCCCCCATTCTCAGTCTGTGTGGACGGATCCACCATCCTTCCTGTTCCCTCGGCCCGCAACCTAGGGGTTATCTTTGATACCTCTCTCTCCTTCTCCACACATATCCAGCTTGTAGCTAAGACCTACCACTTCTTTCTCTACAACATTAGCAAAATATGCCCCTTCCTCTCTGAACACACTACCAAAACCCTTATCCACTCCTTAATCTCCTCTCGCCTCGACTACAGCAATCTGCTCCTTGCGGGTCTCCCCGTGAGCCACCTCCATCCCCTTCAATCTATACAAATTCACGCTGCTCAACTAATCTTCTGCCAGCCTCTCCATGCCCACATTACTCCACTTCTCAAGTCACTTCACTGGCTCCCTGTCCAATTCCACATCCAATTCAAGCTTCTCCTACTGACCTATAAATGTATTCACTCTACAGTCCCTCAATACCTCTCATCTCTTGTCTCTCCCTACGTCTCCCCTCAGAACCTGTGCTCCGCTAGCAAATTGCTTTTATCTAGGCCGTTCACCCGCACTGCCAACTCACGACTTTGCTCCTTCTTCCTCTCTGCACCACACCCCTGGAACAGCCTACCCGTATCTGTATGCCAGGCACCCTCCCTGGCCCAATTCAAATCCAGACTGAAGACCCACCTCTTCACCATTGTTCCAAGGGTTGCAGAGCAGAGATGGCATCCATCTGTCCAAGAAAGGTCAACACATCTTCAGTAGTAGACTGGCTAATCTACTGAAGAGGGCTTTAAACTAGATTCATTGGGGATGGGTGAAGAAAGCCCCCAGGTAAGTGAAAGCCCCCAGGTAGGTGATACATTAAATAACTTTATGGAAAAGGGTAACAGGGGTAACATATGGAAAGCAGTGTGTATAAATGCCCGTAGCAGGGGAAATAAGATCCCTGATGTTGAAGCTTTGGTGGGAGTGGCTGACTTGGATTTAATGGCAGTTACAGAAACATGGTTCACAGAAAACCATGACTGGGATGTAACTATAACAGGCTATACTTTATTCAGAAAGGACAGGGTGGAAGTAGGGGAGGAGGAGTGGCACTATATGTAAAAACTACTATTAAAGCTTTGGAATTACAGAGCTTAAAAGGGAGAGGGGAGGCATTGTGGGTTAAACTAGACAGAGGGAAAAAGAAATCTATTTACATTGGTGTGATATACAGACTTCCCTCACAAGAGGAAGAGGTGGACAGAGAGTTAATTGAAGACATGCACAGCATTGCTAGGAAAGGGGAAGTGCTACTTATAGGAGATTTCAATATGCCAGATGTTGATTGGCACATTCCTTCTGCAGTATCATCTAGAAGTAAGGAGATCCTGAATTCTCTACAGGGAGAACTATTCAGGCAATTGGTAACAGACCCCACACGTGAAGGGGCCATACTGGACTTGGAGCTTACCAATGGTGAAAGTGTTTCTGATGTTGTAGTGGGAGATCATTTTGCATCCAGTGATCACCAGATGGTGTGGTTCAGTATTAGGACTAGGGCTGTTAGAATCCATTCAAAGGCGAGGATCTTAGACTTTAGGAAGACTAGCTTTGCGAAGATGGGCCAATACCTCAGGGAGTCGTTGGTTGGATGGGAACCGCTGAGGGATGTAGAAAAACAGTAGGAAAAACTGAAAGGGGATATTTTAAGGGCAACCAACCTTTTTGTTAAAATGGTAAAAAAAGGTAAAAGGTGGGGGCGGAGCCCGATGTCCAGCGGGATGGTCGCATAACGCTGAGGCTCCCGAGAGGCCTACTCAGAATCCTGAATTAACACCGGACATACTTGAATTTCTGCTCTGATCTTACCGGGGCACATTGGTGAGATGGCGGGGACCAAACCTACGCGCCTGGAATTTGGATCTCCAGCGGCTTCTCACGGCAAACGCTCCAAAACTGAACCCCCGTCCCCGCAGAAGGGGCAGGCTCTGCGCGAGGGCCCCGGAATGCAGCAGGAAATCCTCGCAGAGATCAGAGGGGTTAAGGACCTCGTGCAGTCAAACGGGGAAGCACTCCGAGCGCTTGGTGTATTGCAAGGCAGGCTAGAGGGGCTCTCCTCGCGTCAGGACAAAATGGAGAGCTTATTAGACTCCCATGTGGTCCGGCTGTCCAAACTCGACAAAGTTGAACGTCAGGTGCGGGCCTTGCAGAAAGAAGTGGAAGATGGCAATAATAGAGCGCGCCGCAACAACCTACGACTAGTGGGCATACCGGAGGGAGCGGAATCGGGAGACATGAAGGAGTTTTTATATAAAATCCTCCCTTCTCTGCTCCAAATCACCTTTACCAAAGAATTGGAGATCGATCGCGCTCATCGTGTACCCACAAACATAACGCTCAACAGGAAGACCCCGCGGCCTATCATCTTTCGACTTTTGAGATATCAACATGTGGAGCAAATTCTCAGCGCCTCTCGGGCAAAGGGCCATATGGAGTTTGAGAGCCACAAGATCTCCTTCTATCCTGACTTGGCTAAACCCACGGTTGATCGCCGAAAGCGCTTTCTGGAATTCCGGCCGAGGCTTCAACAACTACAAGCACGCTATGGCCTGATGTACCCGGCCAAGCTCCGAGTCACGCTTCACAATCAGACAAGAACATTTGAGGACCCTGATCTACTAGCGGAGTTTTTGGATGCTAAAGAAGCCGACTTGATGCGCTGACTTCCAGAATTTTCCTGCCAGTGTTCTCATATCTGCTGTACCTGCCATCTTGGATTTGCCACGGTTCAGCAAAGAGTCTGTCGAAGGCGGTTTGTTGCCTTATTTTGATGATATTTGTGACCCGACTCCATCTACCTAGAGTAGCCTCGATGAATATCAGAGACAGTGTTAATTATGGACTCTGGTGTTTCTTTTCTTTTTTCATGTTTCTATCTTCCTCTCTAGGGCCTCCTCCCGCAGACATATGGCCGCCATATTCATTGGGGGTTTTGCTTCTTCTCTAAGTTACTTTGGTACATGCTTTTCAATATGGGGTGTATTAGCCAGCATACTCGGTGATTATGTCATTGTTGTACAGATTCTGTTTATGTTGTATGTTCTCAAGCGCCCTTACCTAAAATGTCTATTACCGATTGATGGCACCATGTAAGATTTTATCATTGAACGTAAAAGGCATCAATAATCCGATAAAACGGAGGAAAATCCTGAGCTATCTAAGTCATGAAGCTGCGGACCTGATTTTCCTTCAAGAAACGCATTTAAATTCGAAGGAAACTCTTAAACTCAATATTAAACCTTACATGGTGGCCGCTTATTCCCCAGCTGTTTCTAAGAAATGTGGGGTTGCCATACTGGTTAGGAAATCTCTGCATGCTACTATTATTGCGACTAGCTCAGATACAGCAGGTAGATGGTCCAGGGCTCACCTCAAGATAGGTAACCTTGAAGTTACATGTATATGCCTTTATGCTCCTAATGTAGATGACCCTGCCTTTTTTGCTACCATTGCTCAGGTTGCGCAGGCCTCTGCTAACACTTCATTGATAATTGGGGGGGATTTCAATTTAGTTCTTGATCCCCTGATTGACAAACAGCCGCCTAGGACAAGTGGTCTCCCCAAGAGTCACACCACGCTTACCTCTGTGATCACAGATCTTGCTTTAGTCGATCTATGGAGGTTACTACACCCCAATGAGCTTGACTTTACCTTCTTCTCTTCCCCTCATAAATCCCAGTCTCGCATAGATTTCTTTCTAATATCAAAACTGTTAGTTCCTCAGGTGGACACTGCAAAGATTCACTCCCAACATATCTCAGATCACGCTGCTATTTCTTTTCAATTACACACCACTGCGCCCCAGGGGAATTCGGGGCCTGGTTCTTTGATAGAACCCCCTCTCTTCCTAAGAAGGGTCGCTTTCTCCTTGATTTCATGCTGGGTATAGCCATATGTTTAATCACGAGGAATTGGAAGGATAGCTCTCGAATTACTGCCAATGAATGGTGGAACCTTGTCTGCTTATATAGTAAATATGAGCAGATATCTCGGAGAGCTATTCCCCATATCCAAACTCACTCTCGCTTGTCTAAATGGCAGATGCTCAATGATTATGTACAATCTGCTCATTGCTCCGACATGTCTGTTTAATGTATACTCATCATGTTTCAGATCACCGTTAGGTTTTGTACCACAATAATGTCAGTACACGCCCGTTTTCGTGATGTATTAGTTTCTAGAGAAGAAGCAGGGGGGAGGGGGGTGGCAGGGGTTTACTTTGGTGTATGTATCACATTCTATGTATGTATCTGTCTTATAGTTGTATGTCTTCCTTTCCTTTGTTGTTATAAAATGAAAATAAAGAATTTAAAAAAAAAAAAAAGGTAAAAGGAAAAGGAGACCGCTATGGTTTTCGAAAGAAGTAGCTGAAAAAGTGAAGAAAAAGAGGGAGGCCTTCATGAAATACAAGAGATCACAGAGAGAGGAAGACAGGCATCTGTATTTGGAAAAACTTAGAGAAGCTAGCAAAGTAGTCAAGAAGGCAAAGATTCAAAAGGAGGAGGAAATAGCCAATGCAATAAAATGGGGGGATAAGACATTTTTCAGATATATTAGTGAGAAGAGGAAGGGCAAGAGTGGTATTGTCAGACTCAAGGGTGCAGGGGAGGAATATGTAGAAGCTGATAAGGATAAAGCGGAATTGCTTAAAAAATATTTTTGTTCTGTGTTCACAGATGAAGAACCAGGAGCAGGACCTCAGAAAACACCCACAAATAGGAACAGAAGCAATGGACATCTTGAACAATTTTCAAAAGACTGTGTTCGTGAGAAACTATCTCAACTTAAAGTAGACAAAACGATGGGGCTGGATGGGATACACCCGAGAATACTGAGGGAACTTGGGGATGTTCTAGCAGCTCCACTGACTGACCTTTTCAATGCCTCGTTGGAGTCGGGAGTGGTGCCAAAGGACTGGAGAGAGGCTCATGTGGTGCCTTTACACAAAAGCGGAAGTAAGGATGTGGTTGAAAACTACAGGCCGGTTAGTTTAACTTCAGTGGTGAGTAAATTATTGGCAACACTGATGAAAGAGAAAATAGTGAGGTTTCTGGAGTCCAGCGGATTACAGGATCTGAGGCAGCATGGATTCAGCAGAGGCAGGTCTTGTCAGAAAAATCTGATTGATTTCTTTGACTGGGTGACCAGGGAGTTGGACCGAGGGAGAGCCCTAGATGTGGTGTATTTAGATTTCAATAAAGCCTTTGACACTGTTCCTCACAGGCGACTTATAAACAAACTGAGCACCCTAGGGATGGACCCTAAAGTTACTGCTTGGGTTGGGTGGGAGGCAACAAAGAGTACAAGTAAATGGAGCTCACTCTGTGGAGAAGGATGCTATCAGTGGTGTGCCCCAGGGATCTGTCCTTGGTCCGATTCTCTTTTACATTTTTGTTAGTGATATAGCGGAAGGGCTTTCAGGTAAGGTTTGCCTCTTTGCGGATGATACCAAAATCTGCAATAGAGTAGACACCCGGGAAGGGGTAGATAACATGAGGAGGGATCTAGCTAAGCTTGAAGAATGGTCTAGAATTTGGCAGCTGGGATTTAATGTTAAAAAATGTAAGGTCATGCATTTGGGCTGCAGCAATACAAGGGAGCAATATAGTATAGGGCAGGGGTTCTCAACCCTGTCCTCGGGACCCACTTAGCCAGGCGGGTTTTCAGGATAACCACAATGAATATGTATGAGAGAGATTTGCATAAACTGCCTCCATTATATGCAAATCTCTCCATGCATATTCATTGTGGTTATCCTGAAAACCCGACTGGCTAGGTGGGTCCCGAGGACAGGGTTGAGAACCCCTGGTATAGGGGGTGAAGTATTTTTGTCCACTAAAGAAGAGCAGGACCTAGGCGTGGTTGTGTCTGATGATCTTAAAGTAGCTAAACAGGTAGAAAAGGCGACGGCAAAAGCTAGAAGGATGCTTGGGTGGATACGGAGAGGAATGGCTATGAGAAAAAAGGAGGTGATAATGCCTCTGTATAAGTCTTTGGTGCAACCTCATTTGGAGTATAGTGTGCAATTCTGGAGATTGCACCTTCAAAAGGATGTGAACAGGATGGAGTCGGTGCAGAGGGTTGCTACTAAAATGATTAGTGGTCTTCATTATAAAGCATATGAGGACAGACTGAAGGATCTTAATATGTACACCTTAGAGGAAAGGCGGGATAGAGGTGATATGATTGAGATGTTTAAATACCTCTGTGGCATAAATGTTCAGGGAGAGAGCCTCTTTCAATTGAAAGCAAGTTCTGCTATAAGGGGACATGGGATGAGGGTGAAGGGAGATAGATTCAGGAGTGATATGCGGAAATATATTTTTACGGAAAGAGTAGTGGATCCATGGAATAGTCTCCCAGTGGAGGTGGTAGAGATGAGGACATTAACCGAATTCAAAAAAATCATGGTACAAACACAGAGGATCTCTAAAGGTAAAAAGGAGACTGTTGTAGTTGTTATGGAAGGACAGACTAGATAGGCCATGTGGTCTTTTTCTGTCGTCATATTTCTATGTTTCTATTGCTTTCAGATCCTGACTTCTATCCCTATCTTATGCCTTGCACTGAACTGACTTATATATTACTGTATTACTGAACTGATTTATGTATTACTGTATTACTCTGACTAGATTGACTTATGCTCTGTTCTACTCTGACTAGATTGTAAGCTCCGATGAGCATGACTCTGACGGGCAGGGACTCTCTCTTTTGTATGTGGGCTGCCTCTTGTAGGTCAGCTGTACAGTGCTGCGTGCGTGGCGCTCTATAAGTGCTAGATAGTAGTAGTAGTAGTAGTACTACCATAGTGAAACATGATGGTGGCAGTATTATGCTTTTGGGATGCTTTTCATCAGCAGGGACAGGAAAGCTGGTCAGGATTGAAGGAACATTGGATGGCACTAAATACAGGGCAATTCTTGAGAAAAACCTGTTTCAGTCTGCCAGAGATTTGAGACTGGGACATAGGTTCACCTTCCAGCAGGACAATGACCCTAAACACACCGTTAAATGTCTTGGAATGGCCTAATCAAATCCCAGACCTCAATCCAATTGAGAATCTGTGGCATGACTTGAAGATTGTTGTACACCAATACAACCTATCTAATTTGAAGGAGTTGGAATAGTTTTGCCTTGAGGAACGGGTGAAAATCCCAGTGGCTAGATGTGCTTAGCTAATACAGACATATCCCAAGAGACTTCCAACTGTAATCGCAGCAAAAGGTAGCTCCACAAAGTATTGACTTTGGGGGGGGGGGGGTGGGGGGGTTAATACCTATGCACAATCCTGATTTCAGGGTTTTTTTTGTCTTAATTATTATTTGTGTCACAATAAAGGATATTCTGCACCTTCAAGTCATAGGTATGTTGTGTATATCATATGGTGTTAACTCCCAAAACTCCATTTTAATTCCAGGTTGTAATGCGACAAAACAGGACAAACACAGAGGGGATGAATACTTTTGCAAGCCACTGTACGGCCTTGATGTGCAAGCCGGGCCCCGATTCTGATTGGCTGCACACCCAGCCACATATCCAGCTAATTCAGCCAGGCTCCTGAATTCAGCTGCAGTGCCATGGTGTCCCATCGCTATGGCACCACAACTCCATTCAGGAGCTGCTATCCACAGCCACAGAAAGCAAACCTCTTTCCCCACAGCCCTATCCCTGATCTGGCCTTCCAAGGCCTGGGTCGGGCTACAGGGAACCCCCTGCACCCCCTCACCTGCTCTTCCGGGTTCTTCTCCACAATCCCCCGCTGTCCAGGGGGACTTATTCCACCTTTGAGGTGGGATAAGTTCCTTGTCTTTATTGAATGCTCCAGACGTACAGGGCCAACCTCGGAATACGTCCCCACCCACCCACCCCTTCCTCCCCATCTGCCACTACATGTCCTCCAGTCCCAGGTGACCTGGCCCAACATACTTATCAGCCCTCTATGTCCAGGGCCATGGACCACCCATTGCCCCCCTTTCTCTGCCACCACCCCACCCCTTTCCCACCACTGGCTAGTCTCCCGGTATGGCCACCATGTACATACTGAAAGGTTCATCAGAGTCAGCAGAGGGGGCTGAATGGTGGGGATGGATGTCCACACGGGACCCCCATCCCCGCTATTCAGGCCTCAGAATGACCCCTTATGCGGATATACACAGAGACACAGTGTTCCAAGGTTACAGGCTTTATTTCTAGTACAGAAGCAGACATTAACACATATGGCCCTGTGCTGTATCGGTACACCCCAATAAAGGGCACCTGGCTCTGGGGGCCTCACTCCATTGACTGAGGTGGGGAAGGAGCGCCTCTGTCAGCCGCTGCATGGCCTGGGTGAGGGCCCGGAGATGCTTGGCGATCTGTTCTAAGGGCCTCACTGCTGCATCTCTGCACCTTTGTCTCTGACTTATTTGGGGTGCTCCTTAGTCATCCTGTTGCTTGCTTGGTGGTGTTGCAGGGTCCTGGCCTTTTTCAACTTTTTGGTTTTCTCTTTCTTTAATCAACTTTTTTTTTAATTTTAATTTTTATTCAATTTTCAAATACATTCAGCCAACAAACTTGAATGATGGAAAAATGGTAACAGGAAAACAAAGAATGTTGAATAATCCCATAAAAGGGATAACAAACAAAATAATTACATTAATATACCAAAATTAGCCCACAATTAAATGGTTTAAAGAGACACCACAGGAAAATATATATCAAACATAGGAAATAAAAAACAAATCTGGCGGTGTAAGACTTATGCGTCAGCCGTACGAGACGATAAATCCCCAACTGATCCCTCCCTAGCCATGAAGAATTCCAGGAGTTGACGGGGTTCAAAAAACATATATAATTTATCTTTATATGTGACACAACATCTAGAAGGGAATTTCAATAAAAATGTCCCACCAAGGGAAAGAACTCTGGGCTTAAATCCCAGAAATTCTTTCCTCCTCAGCTGGGTACCTCTTGCCAAATCAGGAAAATACGTACATATGAACCCAGAAACTGCTCACTGAAATTCCGAAAATACAAACAAAGAATCAACACTTTATCTGTCTCAAGAGCCAATGTAATAAGGAGGGTAGTACGGGCAGTGACCACCTCCAGAAAGCTTTCCAGAAACCCCGTAAGATCCCCAGGAGCCCCCTTTTAAACATTATTACCTCCCTGAGAACCCCCACCCATGGATAAATACTGAACTCTAGTCAATGGAAGTAGATCATCTCTGGAGATTTTTAAAACCTCCATAAAATATCTACAGACCATCTCCTGAGGGGAAAGCATGGGAGACCTAGGAAAATTAACCAGTCTTAAATTGTTCTTCCGGACTTGGTTTTCCAGATACTCCAACCTCCTGGTAGTCACATTCCGATCTTTCACATGGCGAGGTTTAACTCACGAAGCTGCTCAAGGTCACTACTTAGCTTTTCCATTTTCCCCTCCTGTTCCTTTTGAGCCTTCGAGACTACTAATAAATCATGCTTTAAAGTCTTAAATTCAATATTCATACAGGAAACAACAGTTTGTAAGGAGGCATTCATTGCTGAGATAGCATCCCATAGCACATCAAGTGTAACTTTCTCAGGTCTCACCAGAACGCCGGCACCAGCATTAATTGTCAGGGCCAAATTCTCCTGGGTAGGACCAGCAATCCTCCTCCACTCTGCTTCGGATCTTCCCCCGACTTCCAGGGACCCATTTGGAGCGAGTTCATCAGCTGCAGGTCCCTCCTCCGCACCTAGCTTCAGCGTGCTAGTCTTCATGCTGACTGGTGCTTCACCGCAACTGGCAAAATCGCTTCTGGGGCACGGCGGGGGGCCCATTGCTCCGGGGACAAGAAAACCCTGGATGTGCTCAGGTCCACAGATCCCTGCGGGCCTGCCGAAGACACTGCTCAGTCTCCCGAAATGGAGAACCCACACATCTGGAGAGTTTTTTGTGCCGTATTAGAAGAACAAGCATCCCCGGAGTGCAGGTACGCCTGCTTCCGTTTCCTCCTGCCCATGTCGGCTTCTGGGGGAAATGCCAACGGATCCAAATCTCCTCAGGAATCAGACCTCCGACCGGGAGATAAACGCCGCCGCCATCTTGCCTCAGTCTCTCCCTTTCCTTTAATCAACTTTTTTATGCCTCAACTATATAATATTTCATTCTAAATGTGGTCCATAAAATTCAGTATCATTTTCTTAAGGCTTCCACACTTCTGCAAATTCTCTTTTCACCTTTAGTAACAACAGTATATTCACCGACCATTACCATCGTGTTTTGAATGGTTTTAACTTATTCTGCTTCAGGGTCTAACAGTTTTCTCTAAATAATTCATAAGCGCACTTATCTTTTTTAAAGGATGCCTCCATTCACCATCCGATACACAAGGATCACAATTTGTTTCCTCATGAGCTCCGCAGACCTTCTGACAATGGCTTTGGCATTTGTGCTTTATATATAGCAAGTAACCACATAGAGCTTATTACAAGGGCATAAAAGACTATATACCACAAAAAAAGTATGACAAGATGTCTTTCATCACAAATAAATTACTTTTTCTTGCCCCAGGGGTTCCCATGACTTACCCCTCATTGCTAATGGGCAAAAATCACATTCCCCACAAACATTATGATGTCTTTCCTCCAAATTTATCTCTTCTTCAGTATTCCAGGTGACCAACTGGCAAACATAATTGGCAATGTTCTGACCACTCTTATAAGCCACTATGAGATATTCTTTTTTTTTTATTATTTATTCAAATTTTTTCAAATGCATACAAAAGTAAACATTTAGGAAAAAAACAACTACTTCATCACAAAAAAGTCAAATAGTAAAAAGGAAATTAGAAAGGAAAAGAATAGAAATAAGAAGTTGTTCAAGCCCACATTAACACCCCCTTTTCCAGCATTTAAGAGAACATCGGTCTTGGATATCCTCCAAAATATTGTCAGCCTCGATGGTGAAACATTGTGTGTTGCTCCACCATTCATTCACTGATCTTAGATGGCGAAGTCTGGATCATGTTCCTTTATGTTTATTTATTTAACAATTTTTCTATACCACTTTTCTTACATTGACAGTTGACAGGGTGGTAATAGAGAGGGAAAATTTAATTACAGGAAACATTACTGGATTTTCTCTTTGAATACTGTGATACCCGCTGGCTTAAATAGGCAGATAGAATGGTTTTCCTGTGTAAGAGTAGGGAACAGGGTTTGGAATTCCTGCTCTATGGTAATCTGAAAGGATGTTTGTGAATGGAGGATGATGTCATAATAGGGAATAATGGGTCTTTGTTATCATTGGGTATTCTGGTACCAATGGGTGAAGAGGGGAGTGGTTACTTGCTATATATAAAGCACAAATGCCAAAGCCATTGTCAGAAGACATAAGTCTTCTGATAAAGAAGCTCATGAGGAAACAACATGTGAACCTGGTGGTATCGGATGGTGAATGGAGGCAAAAAGATAAGTGCAGTTAAGAACTGTGTAGAGAAAACTATTAGACCTTGAAACAGAATAAGTTAAAACTGTTTGAAACGTGACAGTTGTGGTCGGTGAATATACAGTTGTAACTAAAGATGAAAAGAGAATTGCAGAAGTATGGAAGCCTTTAAGAAAACAATACTGAATTTTATGGACCATATTTAGAATGAAATGTTATAAAGTTGATGCATGAAAAAAAGTTGATTAAAGAAAGAGAAAACAAAAAAATTAAAAAATTTAAAGTAGACCTAAAAAAAGAGATAAAGGGACTATTAAGCTAGAAGCAGCTTGTGATAGCGACTTTGATGAACATAATCCAACAAATGCTTTGGAATATGTATTGAGCAAATGCTAGTGGGGTAAAGATTTTGATAATAATCATGTCCAGGCAAAGTCTCAGCTTTTAAACTGTTTTCTAATATACTTTATTCAGAAAGGACAGGGTAGGAAAAACGGGAGGAGTAGTGGCACTATATGTTTATTTATTTATTTATTTAGTATACATTTGTATACCGCTACTTCCAGCGATCAGCAGCGGTTTGATAAAAATAATATTAAAACTTTTGAACTACAGAGCTTAAAAGGGAGAGAGGAGGCACTGTGGGTTAAACTAAAAAGAGGGTAAGAGAAATATATTTGCATTGGCGTGATATACAGATCTCTCTCACATGAGGAAGAGGTGGATGGAGACTTAATTGAAGACATACGCAGCATTGCTGGAAAAGGGGAAGTGCTACTGATAGGGGATTTCAGTATGCCAGATGTTGATTGGCACATTCCGGCTACAGTATCATCTAGAAGTAAGGAGATCCTGGATTCTCTACAGAGAAAACTATTTAGGCAATTGGTAACAGGACCCACATGTGAAGGGGCCATACTGGACTTGGTGCTTACCAATGGTGAAAGTGTTTCTGATGGTATAGTGGGAGATCATTTTGCATCCAGTGATCACCAGATGGTGTGGTTCAGTATTAGGACTAGAGCTGTTAGAATCCATTCAAAAGCAAGGGTCTTAGACTAGGAAATATAACTTTGCTAAGATAGGCCAATACCTCAGGGAGTCATTAGTGGGTTGGGAAGAGCTGGGGGATGTAGAAAAACAGTGGGCAAAACTGAAAGGGGATATTTTAAGGGCAACAAACCTTTTTGTTAAAATGGTAAATAAAGGTAAAAGGAAAAGGAGACAGCTATGGTTTTTGAAAGAAGTAGCTGAAAAAGTGAAGAAAAAGAGTGAGGTCTTCATGAAATATAAGAGATCACAGAAAGAGGAAGACAGACATCTATATTTGGAAAAGCTTAGAGAAGCTAGCAAAGTAGTCAGAAAAGCAAAGATTCAAAAAGAGGAGGAAATAGGCAATGCAATAAAATGGGGGGGGGGATGAGACATTTTTCAGATATGTTAGTGAGAAGAGGAAGGACAAAAGTGATTTTGTCAGACTCAAGGGTGAAGGGGAGGAATATGTAGAAGCTGATGAGGATAAAGCGGAATTGCTTAACAACTATTTCTGTTCTGTGTTCACAGATGAAGAACCAGGAGCAGGACCTCAGAAAACACCCACAAACAGGAACAGAATCGAGGGGCATCTTGAAAATTTTCAGAAGACTGTGTTCATGAAAAACTAGCTAAACTTAAAGTAAACAAAGTGATGGGACCAGATGGGATACACCCTAGAATACTGAGGGAACTTGAGGACGTTCTAGCAGCTCCACTGACTGACCTTTTCAATTTCTCGTTGGAGTCAGGAATGATGCCAAAGGACTGGAGAGAGGCTCATGTGATCCCTTTACACAAAAGTGGTAGTAAGGATGTGGTTGAATACTAGGCTGGTTAGTTTAACTTTGGTGGTGAGCAAATTATTGGAAACACTGCTGAAAGAGAAAATAGTGAGGTTTCTGGAATCCTGCAGATTTCAGGATCTGAGGCAGCATGGATTCACCAGAGGCAGGTCTTGTCAGACAAATCTGATTGATTTTTTTGACTGGGTGACCAGGGAGTTGAACCAAGGGAGAGCCCTAGATATGGTGTATTTAGATTTCAGTAAAACCTTTGACACTGTTCCTCACAGGCGACTTATAAACCGACTGAACACCCTAGGGATGGACCCTAAAGTTAATGATTGGCTTGGAAATTGGTTGAGTGGGAGGCGACAAAGGGTACAGGTAAATGGAGCTCACTCTGAGGAGAAGGAGGTTACCAGTGGTATGCCCCAGGGATCTGTCCTTGGTCCAATTCTTTTTAACATCTTTGTTTGTGATATAGTGAAGGCCTGCCAAGTAAAGTTTGCCTCTTTGCAGATGATACCAAAATCTACAATAGAGTAGACACCCAGGAAGGTGTAGATAACATGAGGAGGGATCTAGCTAAACTTGAAAAATGGTCTAGAATTTGGCAGCTGAGATTTAATGTTAAAAAAAGCAAAGTCATGTATATGGACTGCAGAAATCCACGGGAGCGATACAGCATAGAGGGGTGAAGTACTTTTGTCCACTAAAGAAGAGCGGGACCTAGGCGTGATTGTGTATGATGATCTTAAAGTAGCTAAACAGGTAGAAAAGGCAACAGCAAAAGCTAGAAGGATGCTTGGGTGTATAGGGAGAGGAATGGCAAGCAGAAGAAAGGAGGCGATAGCACCTCTGTATAAATCTTTAGCATGATCTCATTTGAAGTATTATGCGCAATTCTAGAGACTACACCTTCAAAAGGATATAAACAGGCTGGAGTCAGTACAGAGGGTGGCTACTAAAATGATTAGCGATCTTCATTATAAAGCATATGAGGACAGATTTAAGGATCTTAATATGTACACTTTAGAGGAAAGGCAGGATAGAGGTGATATGATTGAGGCATTTAAATGCCTTTGTGGCATAAATGTACAGGAGGAGAGCCTCTTTTGATTGAAAGCAAGCTCTGCTATGAGGGGACATGGGATGAAGGTGAAAGGGAATTGATTCAGTAGTGATATGTGGAAATAGTTCTTTAAGGAAAGAGTGGTGGATCCCGGGAATAGTCTCCCAGTGGAGGTGGTAGAGATGAGGACAGTATCTGAATTAAAAGAAGCATGGGACAAACACAGAGGATCTGTAAAGGAAAAAAGGGGACTGTTGTAGTGGTTGATATGGAAGGGCAGACTAGATAGGCCATGTGGTCTTTTTCTGTCATCATGTTTCTATATTTCTATGTTTCTATGTTTATTTTCTTTTTTAATTGTTCTTGTTTTATTAGATTTTTGTATGTGTCTATGTATAGTTCAAAGTCATTTCACTGACCACTTTTTTTTTTAGGAGATATTGGACATTAAGGGGCTGAACTGTTAGGGTGCCAGTAATGTTGACCACAACTGTATATGGAAGGGGATTAGAAGCAGACAATATGTAAATTAAGCAATTGTCTGGAAAGGGCGGCAAGACAAATTGAAGAGATAATTAATCTGAGAGTTATTGTGATAATCATTTGGGGCTTTAGCCTTATGTGGAGACTGATTTGTTCTTCTTTCAGCTTAGACTATAGGTTCCCAATTTTTTTTTTTTGATTGTGTGGACCTCTTATTAACCTCCAAAATGTTCAGAGACCCCTAGTTCATCCCTACCACTCTTCCTGTACTTCCTTCCTTCAGTGCTAAACCTGTCCCTACTTGCCCTCTTTATCTTCTTTCCCCTTCATGTCTCCATCAGCCTCTTTCTTTCTCTTCCACTAGTATCGCTACTACTGCTGCTATTAATCATTTATATAGCACTACAGTGTGTAGAGACACATATAATAAGATGGTCCCTGCTCGACAGAGCTTATAATCTAATCAAGACAGATAGTACAATAGACGAGAAGGAGGGTACAATAGGGAAAGGTAAGGAGAACAAGGAGAACAAAGGATTAAGATCCAAAAGTGGTCTGAAAGAGGTGAGCAGGAGGGAAGCCAATGAAGTGATTCGAGAAGAGGGGTTATATGAGTTTAATGTGTCTGGTAGAAGATTAGCTGTGCAGCACAGTTTTGAACAGACTGAAGGGGAGAAAGATGACTCAGAGGGAGACCAGCAAGGAGGAGGTTTCAGTAATCTAAGTGATAGGTGATCAAATACTGGATAAGTGTTTTAGTAGTGTGTTCAAAAAAGGACAGGACAAATTAGAGAAAGAAACAATAGGTTTTGGCCATCTGTTGGATATGTGTGGAGAAGCAGATGGGGCAGTCAAAGATGACCCAAAGGTTACAGGCTGAGGAAACAGGAAACAGAAGAGTGCTATCAACAGAGATGGAGAAAGAAGGAAAGGGGGGAAGAAGGTTTAGAGGGAAAAACAAGAAGTTCCGTTTTGGCTAGCAATGTTAGTACTCATTAGTACTCATTAGTCTCTGTGTGTCTCTATCCTCCACTCCACTAGTCACTACCCTCCAGTCTTCCTCTTTCTGTAGCCAGTCTCTATTAATATCTCTGCCCCACAGTCAGTCCCCAAAGATTCATCTCTTTTTCATCTTTTCTGACTCCTGTAGATCCACTATAATGGTCTCATGGATCCGCATGGATCTATGAACTACACATTGGAACCCACTGGCTTTGATTGGTTTAACTGTGTTGTACTTAACAGCAGCATAATGGAAGATACTTGTGTGTGATACTGTTATAGGAAAATTGGACTACTGTAATTCTATTTTTGAAATTGCAAGTAGTCCAAAATAGAATGGCTAATCAAAGAGAGCAAGAAGTAAAATCACATTACTTCCATTTTACATGGTTGCTTGGCTCCCTGTGGCCTACAAATTAGGTTCAAGCTGCTTTGGGTGGTGTACAAAGCTCTTTGGTTTATTATCTACATCAGCAGTTGGTGTATAGTGTGCCTTTAGGCCATTATGTTCCTCTCAATTGCTTGTATTATGTTTGCCAGTACCTTCTACAGTTTGTGTCAACCCGGATTGGGGCCTTTAGTTATATGAGTTATAGGAGCTGAGTCTTTGTGAGGAGAAAAGAGTATTTCACAATTTTAGGAAACAACTGAAGGGCTTATTCTTTAATCAGTATTATGGAGAATATAAGAAGAGTTGGGGGAATGGGGTGTTATAGTGCTATGCATTTGCTGTTTTATTGTTTTTAGTTTGAGCCCCTTAGATATTTTATGATGAGTCGTATATTGAATGAATGAATGAATAAAGTAAAGTAAAATAAAGTGAATCAGAGAAATGGACTGCAAAGGTTACTGCATCTCTTAGCCCCCAATCACCAAGTGCCCTTTAGGAAAAATTTAGTAGGTGGATGATCTTGAGCCTGTATTGTCACTGCAATACCTGGCTGTAAACAGAGCTGATCATGGCAGAAGATAGTAATGTGCATTTAGCAAGCAATATCTGACATAAGAACATAAGACATGTAGGGAGGAGTGGCCTAGTGGTTGGGGCAAGGTACTACAGGCCGGAAGGTCGGTGGTTCAAATCCCACTAGAGGACAGCAACCTTGGGCTGGAAGGACTGGGGTTTCTAGTCCCACAGGTGCTCCTTGTGGTCTTGGGCAAGCCACTTAACCCTCCATTGCCCATGTTCCCTGTAAGTATTAGTGTATGTGTCTCATATCCCCTCGTGTTAAAATGTATCCCCCAATTGTGTTGTGACCACTTTGATTGAAGGATAAGGTGGTATACAAAACTGTCTAAATAAAATAAATAAATAAAAATAAGACCTGCCATACTGGGTAAGATCAAAGGTCCATCAAGGCCAGTATCCTGTTTCCAACAGTGGTTAATTCAAGTCATAAGTACCTGTTAGGTTCCCAAAAGGTAGGCAGATTCCATACTGCTTATCCCATGGGTAGGCAGTGGATTTTCCCGAGTCCACTTTAATAGGGAAATGACAGCCTACTAGCAGCAGCGGGATGAGGCAGGAGGGTGCAAATGGGCAGTATTGCACATCCAGATGATGAACTTTAGCCATACTTGGGGCCATGTCTTAGCAGAAATAAAAGAAATGATGAGGGGCTGACAGGGAGAGAACAAAGCTTCTTTGCTGTGGAAGAAACATGACTAAAGCAGTGAAGGAGGGGGGCTTTTATATTATACAATACTTTCTGCACTTTCTGCACCTCACAATCAAAGCCTCTCTGGCCCCGGGGTTCAAAAGAAGTGGCAGTCCTGTCCTAAAGCTACTGGTCAAAAATTGCCAAAAATAGCAGGGTATATTTTACCAGAATGTGCAAAGCAGGAGTGAGTTAATAAAGCAGGAGGCAGCTGCAGGGCAACTCACATTAACTCACTCCTGCTTTGCACATTCTTGTAAAAATGCCCTGCTATTTTTGGCAATTTTTGACCAGTAGCTTCAGGACAGGATGTTGGTAACAGGTCCAAGTCCCCTTCAGGACAGGATGTTGGTAACAGGTCCAAGTCCCCTATCTAATGCTGGAGAGGTTAATGGAACAACAGGCAGCCTCCCATCAGATTTCATTTGAGACCAAGATCGGTACTGAGAGTACCTTGGGCATCAGGATTGGAAAAATATGGCTCAGGTCATGGAAGAAGCCCTTCAAGAAGGCCACAAAGGAACTGAGTTCAAGAAGAGCCACCCCAAGTCTTGCCATCCCAGTAGTGAATAAGCTAGAGGTACAGTCATAGGATTTTCATCAGTAAGAGGTGTTGATGCTGGTGGACACCTTGCATTTCAAGTAAAAGTAGGTTAAACTCTACTAAGGAGGATATTGACATGCTAGTCAACCTGTATAATCCACTGTTGAAAAAGGTTATCACTTTCCAATGATGCAATGATGTACTAGAAGGATAAACAGGTAATTTATATGGAGAAAACACCTGTGGCAGAGGAACAGTGAGCAAAGAATAGGCACACCATCAAGCAGTACTGGCAGCATGAGCAACACCCTGTCTGTTACCATGTGTTCCCCCATCTTTATCCACCAGCTCCACCTGGGGATCACTGAACCATCTTTGTTGACATCAACCTTTGTTGCAGTGGTAAATGGCAGAGACCACCATCAGTCCACACTAAAGACACTCCTGCACAAATCTCTGGGACATAGTATCTTGTAGAAACTATTGAGACCATGACTACAGACTCAGCACCCTGGACATACAAATCCTCAGTCAAGCCAGATCTGGCCAAGTTGGTGAGCATTTTCTTTCCTGCCTACCAACCAGTGTACCAATCGATGGATATTATCAATGATGGGATATATTTTAAGTCTACACTGTTCATAGCTAACAATATACTAAATGACAAAGCTGGTGTTTCTAAAGACAAACTTCCCCCTGCTTGTTTTCCCTCAATTTCTCTGCACCTGGAAGAAGGTCTGCGTGTGTGACTCCAATAAATCAGTGCATGCATTGCTAACACTCCTTGCCCTTAGTGGCTTGCAGTTTGCCAGTTGGTCATCTACTTGCCAAACTTCCTTTTGCCTCACATTTATGAGCAAAAGTCAGAATTTTTAGGTTATGTTGGTCAACGTTTGTTTAACTGAATGTGTTTATCATAATGCAATGAAGGATGATTTAACAACTGCGGCGATTTACAGTTATGGTCAACATTATTGGCACCCTTGCATTTTAGGTATGTTGTGCACAATATCATGAGAAATAATTGGGAATATTCCAACTGTACTCCATCATAATATTTTAATAGTATCTTCAAAGGTATACAACAACAAAAAAGGTGTCTGTGCAATGTAGACATAGCAATTTCTAAGAAAAAACAAAATGACAGCCTCCAAACATTTCTTGTAGCCATCTATAAGTTTTATATATCTGTCTACTGGTAGTTTCTCCCACTCTTCAACTGTGATTTGTTCCAGCTCATGAATGTTTCCAGGATTCTTTTTTACTAAAGGCAGATTTCAGCTCTTTCCAAAGGTTCCTGATTGGATTGAGATCAGGACTCATTGCTGGCCAGTTTAAAACAGTCATTTTTATCCTTTTTAACATTTTTTTTGTACTTTTGAATGTATGTTTAGGGTCATTATCCTGCTGAAGGACCCATTACCTTTGACACAAACCTAGTTTTCTGACATTTCATTCCAAAATACCTTGGTAGTCTTCTGACTTCATGATTCCTTTGATACACTCCAGGCATCCAGTTCCTGAGGCAGCAAAGCAGCCCCACAGCATTATGGAACCTCCATCATATTTAACTGCAGGAAGGGGTTTTTTTTTCCCTTGTAAGCTTTATTTCTTTGTCTGTAAATGTATCTCTGGTCTGCATTGCCAAAGAGCTCAAGTTTGGTTTCATCTGTCCACAGAACATTTTCCCAGAAGGACTGTGGTTTCTCAGGTGGGTTTTGTTAAAGATCAGGTGTGCCTTTTTATTTCTTTCTCTGAGCAGAGGGTTTCTCCTTGGCCTTTGCCCATGAAGTCCTTCTTTGTTTAGTGTGCTGCATATGATGCGTGTTGAAACCACCACTCCAGATTGCACCAGGTCAACCTGAAGCTCTTTGGATGTTGTTTGTGGTGTTTTTGCAACAGTTTGCACTAACATTTGGAGACTTCATGGATTAATTTTCCTCTTCCCACCATGTCCTGGGAGGATCTTGACAGTTCCATGAGCAGAAAACTTCTTAATAAAATTGCAAACTGTAGACACGGAAATCCCAAGGTCTTTGGAGATGGTCTTGCACCCCTTTTAGTTTGATGTTTGGTGATAATCGCTTTTCTGATGGTCTTAGGCAGCTCTCCTGTCTTCCTAATTGTGAAAATGGAACAGGGAGTGAATGTGGCCATTTTAAACATTACTGTAGAGCCATCATTCATTGGTTGATTCAAATCATGTGAGTACTGGCAATTGATCACAGGTGTGTCTAATTTTGCAGCAGTAGGAATGTGGTTCTTCTGTTCAAACTTATTTGAATTGTTTATAAGGGTGCCAGTAATCATATCCTTGCAATGTCTGAGTTTTTATACTATTTCCTACCATTTCCTTTTTTAATTAGCCTTGTTTTATTGGATTTTTTTATGTGTCAAATATGTGTGCATATATTTATTTATTTATTTATTTAACAGTTTTTATATACCGTCTTTCTACAATTCAAGACGGTTTACATGTAACATAACTGACAGTATTATACTACTGCTTACAAAGAACATAGAACAAGGTTACAGGTTACATAGAATGAGAATAAGTGGCTATATAAGTAACATAAGAACTAGGGAACTAATAAATAAAAAACTATGTACAAAATATTATTTACAATAATATGAATCATTTGTTTACCTAAGAAATAGCAAGGGTCACTGGGATCTCAATTAGAGGGACTAGTAGGAGGGTAGGAGTAGTGGAGTGGGAGTAGGGGGGAGGAACTAGGGTGGTAGGGAAAAGTGTTCGAGGAAGAGGTAAGTTTTTTATCTTTTTCGAAATTCTGCGTGGCTCACACAGTTACGTAGGTCATGGGGAAGGGTATTCCATAGGGAGGGGGCATAAAGAGAGAAGGTCCTGTTGCTAGTAGATTGTTTAAAGTGTATCTTGGATGTAGGAATAGATAGAAGGTTTTTGGTAGAGGAGCGGCGCGTTCTTGTATTATTAGGGAAGGCCAGGAGAAGGGAAAGGCAAGGAGCTGATTCTTTTGAGATAATCTTATGAATAAGGGTGAGCACTTTAAATTTAGCTTGGAGTTGGATTGGGAGCCAGTGTAAGTCATAGAGGACAGGTGTGATATGGGATCGCCTAGGGTTGTTAGTTATTAAACGTGCTAGTGTATTCTGGGCAAGTTGGAGAGGTTGGATAGTAGTTTTAGAAAGGCCATGATAGATAAGGTTACAATAGTCAAGTGAGGGGGTTGTGAGAGCCTGACAGACAGTACAAAAGGAGTTGGGGCTTAAAAGGGGCTTGAGGTTACGGAGTGTACGTAACTTTGCATAAATTGCATTAGTAGTTTTCTTTATATGATCAGTGAAGGAGAGGTTCTGATCGAGGATGATTCCAAGATATTTCACTTGTTTTTTTATAGTGAGAGTGAGGTCGCCAAGGGTGAGTGTTAGGGGAGGGGTATATAAGGGGTTGGAGAATACTTGGAGGATCTCAGTTTTGGATTGGTTAATAAGTAGGTTGTGTTGGGAAAGCCAAGATTTGAGATTGGTTAAGCATTCATTTAATTTGGTAAAGTCAGGGTTAGCGAGGCTAAATGGTGTGAAGCACATCATATCATCTGCGTATAATTGGTATTGAATGCCAGAGTTTTGGAAAATTTTGCAGGCAGGTTGGAGGAAGATGTTAAAAAGTAAGGCAGAGAGGCTAGAGCCTTGGGGGACACCTTGCTTTAGTATAAATGGAAGGGAGGTGTCACTTCCAATACGGACCTGTTGTGTTCTGGAATCTAGGTAGGAGCGAAACCATTTAAGAGTAGTGCCTCTCAGACCTATTTCATGAAATCTGGTGAGGAGTTGATTATGGGGAAGAGAATCAAAGGCAGCAGATAAGTCGAGGAATATAAGTAAGCAACCCTGAGTAGGGTTATGAGTGTGTAAATACAGTGAGTCTAGAAGGGAGGTTAGGAGGGTTTCAACTCCATGATTCTTCTTAAATCCATGTTGGTATAGGTCAAGAGGAGAGTGATCATATATGTAGTCCTGTAGTTGGGCTTGGACAATTTTCTCAGTAATCTTTGCAAGGAAGGGTATACTGGAGATGGGTCTATAGGAGGAAGGGGAGGTGGGGTCAAGTCTTGATCCTTTTAAGATGGGGCGGATAGAGGCACACTTAAGTAGGGGAGGTACAGATCCAGACTGGAGGGAGGATTGTACAATGGTCTGGATGTAGGGGCTGAGGGATGTTCTGGTGGATTTTATCCAGGGGGCAGGACAAGGGTCAAGGGCAGATGTAGAAGCATTCAAACTATTTATGACATTAGATATAGTTTCCGGGGTGACAGTGTGAAATTCGTACCATGAGTTCTCTAGTGGTTGAGTATTATGGACTTCAGGTGGTTGGGAATTGTTTGTTAGATGGGGAAGGGGAGAAGGGGGGAGGAATTTAGAGGCCAGGTGGTCAGCTATAGCTTGGGCGGATATTTTAGATGGTTGGTCAAGTGGGTTGGGGTCCTTTATTAGGGATTTGGTGATAGAGAAGAGTTCCCTTGGTTTGTTGAGGGCACGCTGGATTATGTTTTCATTGTATTCTCTTTTATGATTAATGGTTTCAGCACAGTAGGATCGGAGTTTAGTTTTATATGTATTGTATACATCTGGATCTTGCGTATGTCTCCATTTGCGTTCAAGCCGTCTAAGCTCTCTTTTAAGATTTCTAAGGGATGTAGAAAACCAGGGGGCTTTTTTGCGATGTTTGTTAGAAAGATGCTTAGGTGGGAGTAGGGATGCTAAGGATAATGTTTGATTCCAAGAAGAGATGGTGGAATTTAGATTGGGAATTTTGTCATTTAATTGGTCAAGTGAAGGAGTAATTTGCTCTAGGAAGTTAGCTGCATTGAATGGTTTGAATTTTCGAATGGGTTGAGGATGGTAGTGAGGTTTATTTTGAGATGATGAGTAAGGGACGGTGAAGAAGATAATGGAATGGTCAGACCAAGGTATGGGTTGGGTAGTATGTTGGATCTGGTCTTTGAGATGAGGGTGTTGGGGGATGAAAATTAAGTCGAGGGTGTTTCCTTTAGAGTGTGTAGGGTTATGAAGTATTTGGGTAAAATGGAGGGCGCTCATAGCTTGGAGGAAGGAGGAGGAATTTGAACAGGAAGTGGAATGTAGGTTTAAATCACCTAAGATTATTAGAGGGCGTGATGTAAGTTGGGGGGAGCAGGCAGTATCTAGGATCGTGGAGAGATCTGAGGAGTCTGCTTGTGGTGCACGATATATGAGGTGTAGGGTTAAAGCAGAGTTGGAGACAGTAATAGTGTCCATGCCTTGGGTGTAAGTGGATTCGATAGAGGAAAGTTGTAAGCTGGATCTAGAAATAATAGCTACACCACCTCCTCTACCTTGTAATCTGTTAGTAACGTTAATTGAGTATAAATTGGGGCATATTTGATTTAGTAATACAGTGTCAGATTCTTGGAACCAGGTTTCGGTAAGGCAGAGTATATCAAGGTTATTATCAGTAATTATATCAGCAAGCAAGGGGATTTTGTTTCTGGCTGAACAGGCATTAAGTAGGGCACATTTGAGGGGGGTTGGGTTGAATTTGAGGGGGGTGAGGGATGTAGGTTGTGGTTTAAAGTAATAGGTTTTAGTTTGCAAGAGCGGTGGTAGGTGTTATAGGTATTATAGTGGGAGGGAGGTGGGGGAAGTAAATGCCTAGGGGAAAAGATTATTGGAATGGTGGCACTGGGGGTTAGGGTGAGGGCGTAAGGTAGTGCAAGTAAGAGTAAGTAAAGTAAACTAAGGGTAGGCCCCATCGTGAATGAGCAGGGCTTGATGTAGGATGTTTTTGTGGTGGGAGTTGGAAGGATTCCAAGAATGGATAAGGGAGGGGGGTAGGAAGAACAGGGGAAGGTGAATTAGGAGTCTGTTAGGGTGAATTTTTGTGAGAATGGGTAGGAGACTTAGAGCTGAAATTTTTGCAAGTATGAGTAGTTACATATGTTGCAAGACTACAATTGCTTGTCAAAAAGTATATTGTTTATAACCTTTGTTACAGTTAAACTACAACCGGCAGGGAAGTTCATTGCGGCTGGGTGAAGGCATGAATAGCGGGGTTGGATGACCTGTTGGGCCATCCATCCACGCTATTCATGGCACAGAATAACCCCCTTAATGTCCAATATCTCCTAAAAAAGTGGCCAGAAGTGCTAAAAACTGTGGCTGGCGATATCACCAAAAGGTTTGCTCAGGATCTTAAGCAACGTGTTTTTAAACTGAAATAAGAACTAAACCAGTCTATCACTGACCTCCTAATGTAAGCACCTATGAGCAGTAGGATACTATGTAGTACAAATTGTATGAGCAGTAGGGAGCAATAATTAGGCTTATCAGAGCACTTGAATTAGATTAAATCATAGTGCGGTAGGCATAAGTATGTAAATACAGTGTTGGAAGTAGTTAACAAGATGCTTACATTAGGAGGTCAGTGATAGACTGGTTTAGTTCTTATTTCAGTTTAAAAACACGTTGCTTAAGATCCTGAGCAAACCTTTTGGTGATATCGCCAGCCACAGTTTTTAGCACTTCTGGCCACTTTTTTAGGAGATATTGGACATTAAGGGGGTTATTCTGTGCCATGGATAGCGTGGATGGATGGCCCAACAGGTCATCCAACCCCGCTATTCGTGCCTTCACCCAGCCGCAATGAACTTCCCTGCCGGTTGTAGGGGGAAGTTAGACGGGGATGGGGACGGGGAGGGGGCAGCTCAGGGGTGATGTCTGGGTGGTCACCGGCGCTGGGTGTATAGGGTTTATTCTAATGTTGGCCTTGTATGTCCAGGGCCGGAGACATGTGCGGGGAAGTTATTCCATCTCCAAGGTGGAATAACTTCCCTGGATGTGTCCTTTATTAAATTCTGGGATGCGGATGGGACAGGGAGGGCCAGAGGACATTACCCACAGCCTGACCCTGGACTTAGAAGACAAGATCAGGGTCGGGCTGAGGAGAATTCACTTTAATTTCCAACATTGTGGCTCTTCAATGGAGCCACGGTGCCAAGGCAACATGTTGCCGTGGCGCCACGGCTCCACTGAAGAACTTTGACTGAGTTAGCCGGGGACAATCTTGCACATACAGGCCGGACTGAATCAAAGTGCCGGCCTGCACATGCAGGATGTTTGTGATTCCGATCCCAAGGGACTAGATGTGCCCAGCGGGATCAGAATCATGATCCCCTCTGTACACCCAGTTCAGACTGGATATACAGGGGGGATCAACATTTAGAATGGAATCGGCCCTAAGGGGTTGAACTGTAAGGGTTCCAATAATGTTAATGACAACTGCATGGTTGAAATGTGAGGAGAAAATCAATTTTGCATCCTAGTATGGTGATGATTTCAATTAGTGAGAGTGAATGATTATCTATGATTAGAGACAGAGCAAAGACGGAAAGGAGAGCTGATGTGAAATCCATATTGATTTACATTTGGTGATATTTAGTTTCATACTGTGTTCAAACTCCACCCCTGTGCATGATCAGTCTAACACGCATTCTTACAGAACAGCAGTCACCGAAAATACAAACATAAATGCCCATTCACATGCATAAGCCCATGAAAATAGGTGACTTTTGTCCAAACAGAGAGCAATGAGTACCCGAGGGTACTCACAAAAGACCAAAAGAAAGCAGGTGCACCTGTTTCCTTTTTGTCTTTTTTTAATAGGTGACTTTTGTGCATTAATGACATGCATTTTTATGCTTCACCTTAGAAAAGCAGCCCCTACATGTGTGCATAAAGATTTTCAGGCATGTGTTTATTCATTAGAATATACTGTGATGGGGCCCGTGTAAATGAGCCCTTTATAACCCCATATAGGCGGCTGCCTAGGGTTGTGTAATTTTACCCTGCTTCAGCTATGTAAAAACAGAGTCTTGTGGTCAAGGTAAGGAAACAAAATATGGGTTTATTCCCCGTCCCGCTCGGACCTTCTTCCAAAGAACAAAAACTCAAAACACAGCAGTGCACAAACGGAAACAGAACTTCTTTTCTTTGTTATCTTCACAAAGTATGCTCAAACAGGTTAACACAAAACAGTGTGGATATTCTTGTAGCATATGTTACAGTCCATCGGAATGGGATCTGAGGGAAGGCTGGTATTCTCCCACACCATCCCCTCAGACTCACTTCCCAGTCCGTCTATATCTGACTCCTCTCCTGAATAGGAGTCTGGTCCAACCTCCTCTGAGAGATCACTGTTACTGCCTGCATTCACTCCTTTAAATCCCAGGTTATAACTCCCTGGCTCGAGGAAAGCTCTCCGCTGATCCTCCTCATGCAATGAATGTTTGGGATATCTCTCCCTTACCACACTACTCACAGGGCCACGCCCTTTGCCACAGTCTTGGTACTCGTACCTTTGTTTAACAGAAGAAGATTCCCTTTTCTGTACCTTGGTGCTCTTTCTGGCTCTGGGGTTGTAGTCACTCCTTCCCCCGGCTTCCCAGTCAGGCTGAGAGTTAGTAAACTCTGTATCAGGTTTCCAGCCTTGCTTTGGCTTACAACAGCGTTTGGAGTTCCCTCCTCTTGGTACACTCCCTCTCGGCTGACCTGTGCTCTGTGACTGATAGCGTGCTCCTGAGCTGCTGCTACTTCCTGGTTCCCGAGTTGCAGGTTCCCTTCCCAGCAAACCTCTGCACTTTCCCCTGCATGTGACCTGGGAGTCCTCTCTGCTGAACTCTCTGCAGCTCTCGTGGATATCACTGGGGATCTTCCTGTGTCCCTCTCTGTGGCTTCTCCAGAAACTCTCCGTGAGGCTTTCCAGGTGACCCTCTAGGTGACTCCCCTGGTGATCCCCCCTATTCTGACTAAAGCCCTTCCTTTTATGGTTCCCAGCCCTGCACGTAATGTCAGGACTAGGAGACAGGTGCTCTTGATGAGCCCTTAGCTTTTTCTGTAGTAATGGCATTTTCTGTTCAGCTGTTTTTTCCTGTCCTGTATCCATTTCTACAGCTGAATCAGAGGTAAGCTCTTCACTTTCCTGAATATGTGTATGGTTTATTTTACCCACTGCATCACATATCCCCCCTCTTAAGATATTCCGGGATGGGGAACTTCTGTGCACACAACCCAGAATCCGGGACAAAGCATCCGCATTTGAGTGTAACTTGCTGGCTCTATGGTGTACTGTGAAGTTAAATGCCTGCAATGCTAGGTGCCATCGGGTGAGACGAGGATTATGATTACGCATGGTACCCAACCTCTTCAAGGGTGCGTGGTCGGTAATTAGCACAAAATGCCGGCCGGTAAGATAAAATCTGAGCGCCTCTATAGCCCATTTAATAGCTAGGCACTCCTTTTCGATAGTCGAGTAGTTGCCCTCAGCTCTCGACAGTTTTCTACTTAAGAAAAGAACAGGGTGTTCAGTGCCCTCGAACTCTTGGGAGAGAACCGCTCCCAAACCAACCTCTGAGGCGTCTGTCTGAAGGATAAACGTACGACTAAAATCTACCCCATACAGGACTGGAGCCTTACATAACTTCCCCTTTAGTAGTGTAAAAGCATCCTCCGCCTCCAGTGTCCAATGCAAATTGTTGGGTGCATTCTTCCTCAGCATATTGGTTAATACAGCGCTTTCTTCTGCAAATCTGCGTATGAAGCAACTGTAATACCCTATTAACCCTAAGAAACTTCTAAGTTGTTTCTTGTTTTGTGGCCGCTGAAAATTTTGCACACTCTCTATTTTATTGCGCAGGGGATGGACCGTCCCCTTTCCCACCAAGTGCCCCAAATATTTAACCTCTGTTCCTGCGAACAGACATTTACCCGGGTTCAAGGTCAACCCAGCTTGTCGTAAAGCTTTCAACACCGCCTCAACCCGTGGGAGATGTTGTGCCCAGGTGGTACTATGGATGACTATGTCATCCATGTAGGCCACAGCGTAACTTTGGTGAGGACGTAGGACCTGGTCAACGAGCCTCTGGCACGTTGCCGCGGCGCCATGCAGGCCAAAGGGCATGCGCCGAAATTGAAACAACCCAAGCGGCGTACTAAATGCCGTCTTGGGTCTGGAGGCTCGGGTCAATGGTATCTGCCAGTATCCCTTGGTAAGGTCAAGGGTGGTCAGGTACCGGGCCTGCCCTAATCTGTCTAATAACTCTTCGATCCGGGGCATGGGATAGGCGTCGAAGAGAGATATAGCATTGACCTGCCTAAAGTCAATGCAAAATCGAAGGCTGCCATCGGGCTTAGGGACCAGGACCACCGGGCTGCACCATGGACATTTGGACTCCTCCACGATGCCCATGCGTAACATGTCCTGAACTTGGGAGATGACTTCCTTCTTACGGGCCTCCGGTAAGCGGTAAGGCCGCTGGCGCACGATTTGCCCTGGGGGTGTAAGAATTTCATGCGCGACTAGTGCAGTTTCCCCTGGGATGGGCATGAGGACATCTTTAAAGCGTGGCAGTAATTGGGCCAACTGGTCCTGCTGTTGCAGGGATAGTTCCGTGCCTATTCTCGGTGCGGAATCCATTTTACAGTCCTCAATCTGGGGGCCTAAGTCATCTTCTAATTTTCCCTCTGAAGTGGCGGTGAGCCCTTGTACCTCCCTCTGCCCTGTGGAGCCAAACCCCCCACTTCCTCGATTGGTAGGGGTCAACTGAGACACCTCCTTCACCTCTGGAGATCCAAACCGTTCACACACAATCTGGGCAATCCTGTCTCCTATCTTTATTTCAAAATCCTTTTCCCCAAAGTTTAAAAGCAACACCTTAACCCCTCCCCTGTAGTCGGGATCAATAACACCCGCCCCGACATCAATAAAATGCTTTGATGCCAGTCCAGATCGGGGAGCTATCCGCCCATAGCACCCTGTGGGCAGCTGAATTTGCAATCCGGTATCTATTAAAGCTTTCCCCTTCTTAGGAACTACCCCCTCTACTGCGCTAAAAAGGTCAAAGCCCGCTGAGGCCGCGGTTGCTTTTTGTGGACTTTGCGCGTCTGGGGACATCTTACAGAATTTTAATATGAAACCTCCTTTATGAGGTATTTCTACCCCCACCGGGGCTTTTTGGTTGGGAGCTCCCTTTGGGGTTTTTGCAAACAAGGGTTCTGGAATTAACGTTACCATAGCCTCTCCTCTACTACCAGGCGCTAATACCTGCTTCTCTTCCGTGGCTACCTTTTTGGGGCACCCCTGGGACCCACCCTTTTCAAAGACCAAGGCTTCCCTTAGCCCTTTGTCCAACAGGGGCCAGTCCCGACCTAACACCAGGTCAAAAGGTAATTTAGGGACCACAGCTACTAGAATTTTCTTCCGTACCCCTAACCCTTGTATCTTTAGCCGGTATAGTGGATAACATGTGGAAGCCCCATGAATACACCTTACTTTTGCTGTGCCCTCTTGCTGACTCGGGGAAAAATCATTTCTGGCCTGTATGATCTTCCAGAGCCGCCGGGAGACCATACTTTGATCGGCCCCCGAGTCAAGCAAGGCCGTTGCAGGGACCCCCTGCACCTCTACCCCCACTCGGAAGCCTTCTGGTACATGTTTATCATCCTTTATAATGAGTGCTGTGCGCTGCATGCAATGTTTCTTTAAGTGCCCTGGCTTACCACACTTAAAACACTTAGGCAATGCATTCCTATCCTCTTTTTTATCCAGAGGCTCACTCGTATATCTCCTGTTTCTATGAGGTTCTCTAGCATCCTTTACAGAATTGATTAACCCCACTTTGCTTTCAGCACTGGTCTTTTTAGCCAATTCGGATTCAAAGAACCGTTCAGTTAATAGTGCTGCTTCTGTGGAGGTTCTGCAGTTCTGCAGTGTCAAAAAGGCCTTAACCTCTACAGGTACTGCCTCATAGAACTGCTCCAATACAATCTGATCTATTATACTTTCTATGGGCTTTCCTTCCGGTTCAAGCCATTTTACAACTAAACCATGCACTCTATAGCGCAGTGCCTTGGGTGTTTCATCCGCTTGAATCCTCGTAGCTCTGAGCATACGTCTATAGACTGCTGGCGTTAGGCCCAGCCTATCCCGTACTGCTCGCTTAACCTCCTCATATTCCACTGCTAAAGCGGTGGGCATGGCTCTATAAGCCGACTGGGCTTCTCCCGTTAATGCTGAAGCCAGTCTCACCGCCCATTGCTCCTTTGGCCAGTTAGAATTGAGAGCTACCCTCTCAAAGGTATCAACAAAGTCATCAAAATTATCTGTTTTACTCATTTGTCCAATAGTCCACATCCCACAACTCTGTGGGCCTACCCCACAGGATGTTGGTGGTGCTGTCTTCGTCCTCGGCTCCTCCAGCAAAGCTTGCAGTAAGTCTGTCAGAGGCTTTTGCTGGTCCTTCAGCGCTGCGATGGCCTGCTCCTGGCTGAGCTGAGCCAGCTCTCTCTGTCTATCAAATTGCAGGCTCATCCATTTCAGGACTTCCGAGACCTCCATCTTTGCACTCCTTGGTTCCTGAAAAACAGATTAAAACACAACCAAGTGCGGTACTAACACAGAGAAAAAGTTTCCCTTTCCTCCTTCTTGTACAAGCCCTCCCTTCTCACCAGGAATCCTCCCAGCCTGTGCCCAAATACCGTTTACCTGAGCCAGGTGGAGGTTCTTGCCTTGAGAAGGTGCTTGATTTTTTTTCTTTTTCCTTGCAGGCACTGGATCCTCTCTGGGTGTGGCGCCGTCCGCTCTTCCGCGTTGTAGCTTGCTGTGCTGTAGTTTTATATCCTCCAGCAGGGATCCGCAACAACTATGCCATTTTGTGATGGGGCCCGTGTAAATGAGCCCTTTATAACCCCATATAGGCGGCTGCCTAGGGTTGTGTAATTTTACCCTGCTTCAGCTATGTAAAAACAGAGTCTTGTGGTCAAGGTAAGGAAACAAAATATGGGTTTATTCCCCGTCCCGCTCGGACCTTCTTCCAAAGAACAAAAACTCAAAACACAGCAGTGCACAAACGGAAACAGAACTTCTTTTCTTTGTTATCTTCACAAAGTATGCTCAAACAGGTTAACACAAAACAGTGTGGATATTCTTGTAGCATATGTTACAGTCCATCGGAATGGGATCTGAGGGAAGGCTGGTATTCTCCCACACCATCCCCTCAGACTCACTTCCCAGTCCATCTATATCTGACTCCTCTCCTGAATAGGAGTCTGGTCCAACCTCCTCTGAGAGATCACTGTTACTGCCTGCATTCACTCCTTTAAATCCCAGGTTATAACTCCCTGGCTCGAGGAAAGCTCTCCGCTGATCCTCCTCATGCAATGAATGTTTGGGATATCTCTCCCTTACCACACTACTCACAGGGCCACGCCCTTTGCCACAGTCTTGGTACTCGTACCTTTGTTTAACAGAAGAAGATTCCCTTTTCTGTACCTTGGTGCTCTTTCTGGCTCTGGGGTTGTAGTCACTCCTTCCCCCGGCTTCCCAGTCAGGCTGAGAGTTAATAAACTCTGTATCAGGTTTCCAGCCTTGCTTTGGCTTACAACAGCGTTTGGAGTTCCCTCCTCTTGGTACACTCCCTCTCGGCTGACCTGTGCTCTGTGACTGATAGCGTGCTCCTGAGCTGCTGCTACTTCCTGGTTCCCGAGTTGCAGGTTCCCTTCCCAGCAAACCTCTGCACTTTCCCCTGCATGTGACCTGGGAGTCCTCTCTGCTGAACTCTCTGCAGCTCTCGTGGATATCACTGGGGATCTTCCTGTGTCCCTCTCTGTGGCTTCTCCAGAAACTCTCCGTGAGGCTTTCCAGGTGACCCTCTAGGTGACTCCCCTGGTGATCCCCCCTATTCTGACTAAAGCCCTTCCTTTTATGGTTCCCAGCCCTGCACGTAACGTCAGGACTAGGAGACAGGTGCTCTTGATGAGCCCTTAGCTTTTTCTGTAGTAACGGCATTTTCTGTTCAGCTGTTTTTTCCTGTCCTGTATCCATTTCTACAGCTGAATCAGAGGTAAGCTCTTCACTTTCATGAATATGTGTATGGTTTATTTTACCCACTGCATCACAATACCCATTTGGTTAGTCTTCCGGGAACCAAACTATTTGTGTGTTCGTCCCATTCATCCCTATTAAAGTCTATAGGGGAAGCAATTTTATAATACAGCAGTGTGATTTCACATATTTTCATTCAAATCTGTTTGAGACATCATAGCAGGCATCTGTAACAGCACTACAAGCCATCAAGAATGTCATAAACTCCACAGGGATGCCAAAAGAGAATGCACTCGTTACCCCTCTTTTGGTGCCCCTGTGGAGTTTATGACACTCTTGATGGCTTGTAGTGCTGTTACAGATGTCTGCTATGACATCTTAAAGGGAAAAGTAGTACAAAGAGTGAAATGAACATCGCGACAGAGGAGGGCAAAGCAGTCCATTGGAATAAATACACCATTTATTCCAATGTTATAATGTAAAGTTGTTGTGTTATGTTCAATGTAAATCACCCCTGATCTCTGGAAGGGGCGATATAGAAAAGCTAATAAATAAAAATAAATAAATAAATACTTTGAGAGAAGAAAAATGGCAAGGAGATCAGCACAGTACCCAGATTAGCTGCAATGCTTAAATATGTTAAAGGGAACAGTATAGCACCTATGGGGGCTGCAATATCTTAAGCCTGCCACTGGGACCAACACTGCACCCAGATCAGCGGAAAGGCCCTGGAACACCAGAAGAGAAACAACACAACAGCACAAGAGGAGACTCGAGCCCAGGCCACAAGAATGGGGTGTGTTCAGTTAATCTGTGTACCCTCAAGTTATAGTCCTGGCACTGATGACTTCGGTCCCAGAATAGGAAGATCCCTCTAAGATGGAAAAAGCATTCATGAACTGCATAGATGACATGCTGAGGGATTTAAATAAAAACTAGAGGACGCACTGTGGTGAAGGCCCCAAAAGCAGTGAAGGTCTGAGAAAGACCAACACAGCAGAAATATAGCCTAGACGCTTCTAGAATGAAGGATAATACTTGTGGAAGAAGACCAGTAGTCAACAAGTACAGTAATGGATGTGAGGAAAATCTGCCACCACATGATAGCTAGGATTAATCTGGCTATTGTCACTGATGTTACCGAAGGTGATATAATTTAGGTTTCCCCTTTAAATGATGTCATACAGTAAGCAGGACAGTGTTACCAAATTATTTGCCTTACAGAGTGTGACTGCAGAAAAAAAGGTTCCAGTGGAATACCCTCTTTTCAAGAAAGGAGGAAGAATAGTTGGAAAGAGGTAAAGTGTGAAGGAAAATGTTAGAGTTACTTCACTAAAAGAATAAGCACATTTTTATCAGAGAAGCAGTGTCTCCTGGTTACTGAACATTAAACAAAGTCAGTTACTACTACAACTACTACTACTACAGTCCAGTGTTTGTGTTCTCATCAGAGTTAACCCTTAATTATATTTGAGCTCAAATACAAATAATGTCCTCATGCAAGTGAGTCTCTACTTATTCTCGATATCTTCGGGGCTCAAGACTCTTCAGTTGCTTCCTTCAGAAAGTCCTCAGATGCCTTCACTCTCTTTCTGGAACTTAGGATAGTTTCTTCTTTGTTTGGAAGTTCAGATCTAACCCTAACCTGACCCCCTAACCCCCAAAAAGTCCTAACCAGGGGCGACCCAAGGGGGGTGCGGAGACTCATTGCAGGGCCTCATTTGCATAAGATGTCTCATTTGCATAAATATTTGTGTAATGTGAACGTGCACTAACGTTTAGCAAACATGTCTCTTAATGAGGGTCTGGATAAAGAAAGACTACCAGATTTCTACATTACTATACTCTAGTGCCAATTACCAAGCGCGTTAGGAAGTACTACAAACACTGCCCATTTAGAACCCATAGCAAACCCATCATATCATAACAGTACTACCAGGACTCACAAAGCACCAAACCCTATCTATCAAAAGGCAATACTGCAAATATTAAACCAATATATCTCAGAGAATATCAATACATCTCCTACTGGAGAAAGAGAATAAGTGGCACTGTCAAATAGAAACTACATAAACCGAATACCTCAGCTCGGCTACAGATGCAGAACATAGACCATAACCAAACAAAGAATGAGGGATCACAATTTAGAAATAGGACTGGGAACCTGAAAAGCCAAACTTGGTACAACACTGGAGAAATAAAACTATATATTAATTTCCTGTTGTACTAAACAAAACGCAAAGATATTAATGATGCACATTTCCCCAGAGCTGACATATTCTAGTTAATAAATTCAAAATAAAAAGTATTTTTCTACCTTTTGTTGTTTGTGCATTTTATTTTTCAGTTGCAATTGCTCCAGTCACTTTCTTCTGGTTTCTTTGTGTCTTCTGCTAACTCTTCATTGTCTGCTGTCCATTTGTCCTTTCTTCTATATTCTAGATTTTTTTTCCATTCTCTCACTACATCTGCTTTAACATAATGATCTTTCCCCTTTTGCTCTTTCCTCCACTTCTTTTTTTATTCCTTTTTCATCCACTCAAATTTCACCCCTCCATCCTCAGTCCTCACTTGCTCTCCCAATACCTGGCCAATCATAGATTTTTCTTCCCTCCCACAAAAAATATCTTTTCCCCTCTCCATCCTCACTCCCCCACCCCATCCCCTTCTAGTCTTCCCCCAACATCAGCTTCCTTTTAGTTCCAGCCCCACCCAGCATCCACTCCCTTCTAGTCCCATTCTCCCATCCCCCCGCATCAGCCCATTTCCAATCCTAGCCCCCCCATCAACCCATTTCCAATCCTAGCCCCCCATCAGCCATTTCCAGTTCAAGCCCCACCTCATCAGTCCAATTCTAATCGTAGCCCCCATCAGCCCATTTCCAGTCCTATCCTAGTCCCTCCATCAGCCCATTTCCAGTTCTAACCTAGCCGCCATCAGCCCATTTCCAGTCCTAGTCCCACCCACTCAGACTATTTCCAGTCCTAGCCCCTCTCCCTGAAGGGCCCTGCGGCTGTCCGACTGGCTTTAGAGGGAGCCGGAGAGCTCCTGGCTCACCTCTGACAGCTGCCGAAGTGAAGAGTGCTGTTTTTCTTCACTTCGGAAGCTGTGTTCTAGTATAGGCTGTTGGCACGCTGAGTGCCAGGAAACAGGAAATGCCCTTTGACCTCCAGCATGACAGCAGCCTATACTAGAACACAGCTGCCAAAGTGAAGAAAAATGTCACTCTTCACTTCAGCAGCTGTCAGAGGCGAGCAGTGGCCTCTCTAGCTCCCTCGAATGCCATCCCTACCGAGTGCCAAATAGCATGTTCAGGATGTTGTTGGCACAGGGCTCCCTCAAACGCGGGGCCCTGTGCGAACAACATTCTCGCACAATGGACGGGCTGGCCCTGGTCCTAACCGAACTATTAAAGAATTTAGTAATAAAAAATGATTACTAATACAAGCTTGCAGGAGCTAAAAATAAATGTTCCCCTTCCTTCCTACCTTGGCATACAAATTGTATACAATTCCACTGTCACTTAACACTCACTAACTTTCTCCCAACAGTTCTTCTGGCAATCCAAACACAGATTAAAAAATATACATTTCTGTCACCATTTGTTAACAGTCAATTGGCACATTCACATTCTCTCTCTCCATCCAAACTATGTGAACTTTCCTTAACATGTAAGTGTTACATCTGAATAACAGAAAAACAACTTAAAAACCTCCTGATCATCATTTATTTCCCTTATATACCTTTTCTTATATCCCCTCTAAATTCCAAGGTTGGGTACCTCTTTTTCAACCTACACACCAATTTCTATTCCAGCTAACACACCTCCTTCTCCATCAAATCCTGCAGTCAAATCATATGCTCACTTGGGGGCCTGTTTACTAAACAGCGATAGCGGCGATCGTGCGAAATCAGTGCTGCAGCCCTATTGAATAAAATGGGGCCGTGGCACAGATTTTGTACGATCACCGCTATCGCTTTTTAGTAAAAAAACCCCTTGGTCTAAAAACTGGGGAAAAAAATTAAAACCTCCTCCTCTGATATATAGTCCAAACAAGTACACGCAGGCTTTCATAAAATCAGCAAAATGTTTTTTTAAAAAAATACACTTCCAGGGCCCCTGACACCAAGCACACCAGCATACTGCTATTCTCTCCACCAACAGACTTTCACATACCACCAAATGACTCTCACACCAAGGCACCAACATTCTAAAATACCTTTAGAAGCGTCCTTACTCCTGCTGATGTCAGCAAATAATTCCCACTACATAAAAATTAAAGCCTTAATTCCTCTCATTCCCAAAAATTGCCTACATAACTATTCTGTTGGGACCATCCAAAGATTTTTCAGGCTGTATCTTTATGAGACTGGTCAGTAGGAGGATTTTTCAACAAACTGCATCATATCTCAGTCTCTGCTCAACTGTGCCACATTGCAACAGTGTTACCACTCAGATCACTCCCCCTCCCCCTACATCTGGGTACTTTAACTTTAAAAACAACTTTTTAAACACTTTTTATTTATATTATACAGGTTTATAATAATAGCAAAGCTGTTAGAATACTTTAATAATCCTCAACCATTTTTACTTTCACTTTTGAAATCGCTACAAACTGCGACTTTAAACTGAATTAAAATGTAATAAAATTATCTAACTGCTCTAACCTAACTTTCATCTGATTAGAATCTTAATAAATAATTCAGACAAGTCTCAAAATGAATAGTCTTTTCTGAGACTTCTGAAGTGTCCCCCATTACCATTACAAGTGTGTAATTCTGGTGATATATTTGGAAAATTCAATTTAAAAAAAAGTAATGAAAACATTTCCTACTTGCTTATTAGTTCTCCTTAATACCCCAGAGACCCCCTCCACCCTTCAACACT